>CM073126.1:41345650-41945650 GCA_037039145.1 Fundulus diaphanus
TATTGCTGAGGCCCAGGGCTCCGGCTATCTGTCTAGGTTTCGCCTCAGGTCTCGTTTGCAGAGGGACCGCAACATGAGAAACGTCCGACCCAACATCATTCTTATTCTAACAGATGATCAGGACATAGAACTGGGTAAGATGCTTTTGTGACTGTACAGTGCTGTGAAAAAGTTTTTACACCCCCTTGATAGATTTCTTTGGTTTTTCCTTTTTCATATCCCTTGTTAAATCATGAATTTACTGCGATTAACCACTTTTTTTGTAGTTCATTTTCACCAATTACACCCAGACCAGAAGAACTTAGAAATCCCTTAAACGGAGCCTCCCTACCAACATGAAGTAGGCTTAAAAGATCTAAAAAAAAAAAGCAACACATCCTATCCTGATCAAATAAAAGCTGAGGGCTTTACATACTGCGAGTTGTTGTTTTAGACGTGGCTTACACTGCAAGTGAAGGAAGCAAAGTCAAAATCATTGTTTTACCTACAAACTTGGCCAATGAACTATACTGTACCAATTTTATATGTATGCTATTTTCAGTCACAGAATAAGCAGTAACAACCTAGCATTTAACAAAGTTGTGCTGCTTGGAACCTCTGTGCCTTTTGATGTCGGTATAGGCGAACTTACTCGCCGAGGGCTCCTTTGAATTCCCCCATTTTGAATGCAACTGGTGATCCGCGCCAAGTAACAAAAATTCGGAGGTGCACGACCTCGCACTGCGACGGGGGCGGGGACAGCACAGTTGCTTCATTTTGGCGCGCGCACCCTCGCATCCGTTTCAATGCGTTGAATATCAATCTAGCTTTACAAAGTCAGCAATACCCAGGGAGATCCATCATCATCAAATATAGAAAATAGGAAACAGTGATGAACCTTCCTAGGAGTGGCTGGTTGAGCAAAAACCCTCCAAGAAGACACTGACAACTCTTCTAGGAGGTCATGAAGTGACCAAGTACAGCATCTTAAGCGCTGTAGTTGTCTTTTGGCTCGGTTAAGGTCAACAATAAGAGAGAGACTGGGCAAAAGTGGCATCCATGCAACTGTTTCATAATGAAGGTCACTGCTGAGCGAAATGAACATAAAGGTTTGTCTCACATTTGTTAATAAACATTTTGATGATCACCAAGACTCTTGGGAAAACACTCTGTGGACAGCAAGGTGTCCAAGCTGTTACAAGGATTTGCAACAGAACAATGATCCACAGCTCAGTCCATCATCTGAGGTAGTCAAAGTCTGTCCTAAAACCTCATATAGATGCTATGACATGACCTGAAACAGGCTGTTCATGCTCCAGAAACCCTCCAATATGGCTGGATTAAAACAATACTGCAAAGACGACTGGGCAAAAGGTCGTGCACATTGTTCTGAAAGACCGATTGACAACAAATACTTGGTGAAAATGTCCTTTTGTATTTACTTGGGTTACCTTTCCCTGATTTAGAAAGAAACAGTTGATGATCGTAAACATTTAAGTGTGATTAAAGAATAGAAAAAGTAAAGAAAATCCTTTAGGGGTCAAACCTTTTTCCCAGCACTGTGTTTATGAATCCGTTTTTATTCCATCTCCTATTAGCTTGCATATTCTTTCCATGTTAGTCCGACAGCATTTGTAAGAGAAAATCAACCTAAGCTGCTCCTTGGCAACATAACAGCTGGCTCAGTCCAAGTGGCGTTTCTTCCTTTGCCAGCTCTGTTTCTGACATGAATTAAGGCCAGCCTATGGCTTCTATTGTCGGATTGCCAAATTCTGGCCATCTCCCTACCCGCTTAAGTCCTTTAGCAACATATTGGACTGGAGTAGCAGCATAATAGCCTCTGTGACATCTTTTGTCCTCATGTGATCGCAGTGAGAAGCCAGCCATTGAAGGAGGAATTTATGGTCAAGCATCTGTTTCCCCAAACAATCCCCATCAGTCTGAAAAGCTTTTGGTACACAGGGATCCAAATGGGTCGCACTTTACCAAAGAGATTTATTTCCTCTTTTAACTCCAGCTCTTATTTTTTCCCTAACTTTATTCCTAATGCTTTTGCCCTCTGTTGACCTATATTTACATTTTTCCCAACTATGCTCCTAAATGTTCCTGAATCTCTCATTCTTGTCCCTCTTTAGCATCTGTATATCCCCTTCGATCCCTTTATTTTCTTCAGTTCTTAGCTTTTGAATCTAACCCTGCTATCCCCCTCGTATATATTCTCCGTTTTATTCCTCCCTGTGCCCCCGCTTTCTCTCAGGCTCAATGCAGGCCATGAACAAAACCAGGAACATCATGGAGAAGGGAGGTACGCACTTTTCAAACGCCTTCTCCACCACCCCCATGTGCTGCCCGTCCCGCTCCTCCATCCTGACAGGGAAGTACGTGCACAACCACCACACCTACACCAACAACGAGAACTGCTCCTCGCCCTCGTGGCAGGCACACCACGAGCCGCACACGTTCGCCGTGCACCTGAACAACTCTGGCTACAGAACAGGTGAGCTCTGCCTTATGAGCCTTGACATTTTATTCACGGTATGGGAATTTAAGAAGAAAAGGGGAGGATTTGGGATTTTAATGTCCTGCTCCTGGTTCTTCACCAAGCATTTTTTGGAAAGTATCTGAACGAGTACAATGGCTCCTATGTGCCCCCTGGCTGGAAGGAATGGGTAGCACTGGTGAAAAACTCCCGCTTCTACAACTACACCCTCTGCAGAAACGGGGTACGGGAGAAACACAGCAGCAACTACCCAAAGGTACTGGCGGCCTCTTATTTTTTTACAAACTGCGTTTTTATCTTCCAAAACTGTGTCTTACTTAAAAAATGTGTGACTATAATATGGATATTAAGCATTTCATATTTAGCTATCATTGTTGCTAAATACACTATATTGCCAAATGTTTGGGGTCACCCATCAAAATCACTGAATTCAAGTGTTGGAAACCATTCTATGGTTATGTCTACCAAACCCAGCACAACAAAAAACTCAACAAAAAACCCAGCCTCTACATGGGTCAACTCAGGAGTTTAATGAATTCTAGCATGGCACCACGATAGGATGCCACCTGTACAATTTATCTATTTGTAAAAGTTCCTCTCCACTAAATATTCTGCTGTTAACCGTTAGCTGTAGTATAACAACAACAAAGTGGCGGAATGACAGCAAGGCAGACATAAAGTGCAAGGCCTTGTATAATCAGAGAGCAGGGTCAGTAGGTGCTGAGGTCCATAGTGCCAAGAGGTCACCAATTTACTACAGAGTCAACAACTCCAGGACAGGACATACAGAGCTTCATGGAATGGCTTTCCTAGGCCAAGCAGCTGCATCCTAGCCCATACCTATCCAGATTCAATATTTAACACTGGATGCAATGGTGTGAAGCACAATGCCACTGGACTCCAGAACAATGGAGATGTGTTCTTGGGAGTAGTGAGTCATGCCTCTCAGAGGGGCAATCCATTGGAAGAGTCTGACTGTGACATTTGCCAGGAGAACAGCACTTACCTAGCTGCACTGTGGCGAGTGTCAGGTTTGGTGCAGAGAGGATTGTGATGTGTTTGTGTTTTAAGTCTTTTAAGATTTGGGTTCAGTCTCTCAATACTATTGGACAATTTCATGCTCCCAGCTTGTGGGAACATTTTGGAAATGAGCCTTCCCTCTTCCGACATATGAATCATTGAGTTTGGTAAGATAAACTTAACTGAGATGCACATTAACATCAACCTTATAGAGCATCTCTGGCATAATTTAAAGCTGATACTGTGAGCCAGGCGTCCTTGTCCAGCATCAGTGTCTGACCTCACAAATGTGATTCCTGACGAATAGTCGAAACTTCCCCTAAATACACCCTTAAATCTTGTGGAAAGCCTTCCTAGAAGAGGCGAAGACTTCATAGTTGAAAGGGGTGGGCCAGCATCATCTTAAACCCTATAGATTTAGAATAAGCTGTTACTCAAGTTCATCTGTGTTCAAGACTGATGAAAAATACTTTTGCCATTATAGTGGATTTGGGGTGTTAAAAACATCACTTTTCTCATTTTTAAATCTAAATCCATCTAGTAGAGCTTTACATTTATTCTTTGTCATTTTTCAGTTCTTTTGCCTATTTACAAATATGTATCAAATTATAGAAATTGCAAATGATAATAATAATAATAATCACGCATATATTATGTACCAGTATACCTACTGAATATATCTGATTAAATACAAGCAGTGGATTGATCAAACTTGTCTAATCATTAGTTTTAAAAATAAAAGAGGGGATTTATTTATTATTATTTGACACTGACACAGCATCATACGATCTGACATCTGCTCCATTGCCATTGGCTGCTGGTTACCTGATAGGCGATAATTACTTGTTCCACAGGACTACCTGACGGACATAATCACCAATAACAGCATCGAGTACTTCCGTTTGTCCAAGAGGATGTTCCCTCACCGGCCTGTCCTGATGGTCCTGAGCCATGTTGCGCCCCACGGTCCAGAGGACTCCGCTCCGCAGTACAGCGCTGCCTTTCCCAACGCTTCTCAGCACATGTAAGGAAAACTCTTCATTTCAAAACATTCAAAATGCCATAATAACCCTGACTATGAGCCCACACATTGATTCAGCTATATTCCCTTGTGAAAGTGCTCCAAAATGTTCTTATTTTGTCATGGTACACCCACAAACCTTGGTGTATTTCATTGGGATTTTCTGAGCCAGACCAACAAACAAAAATGTCCACATTGTGACGTGGAAGGGAAAGGGTGTCTGTGGGCATTCGTGTCCACCATCCTTAATTCAGCACTATGCAAATCTATTTTTAGCTGCAATTACTCATGCTGGTCTTTTGGGATAAATCTTTGGGTAGAGAGTTCGAAAAATGCCCCTTACTTTTTTACGAAATAGCTCAGTCAGATTGTAAGAAAAACGTCACTTAACAGTACTTTTCAAGTCTTGCCAGAAAACCTTCGATTAGATTTTTGCCTGGACTTTGACTAGGCCATTCTAACACATGAATACACTTTGATCTAAACAAGGGGACTCAAATACCCAAGGGCCGGTGTCCTGCAACTTTTAGACGTCTCCTCCGCCCTACTCACCTGAGTCAAATGGTTAAGCTCCCTCACTAGCGCAGAGCCAGGCTCTACAGATCTCTGCTAATGAGCTCATATTTAGGTCAGTTGTGTTCAACCAGAAACACATCTAAAGGTTGCAGGACATCAGCTCTCGAGGACTGCCGTTTGAGACCACTGATCTAAACCCATGGTTCAAAAACTATGGTACAGGTACCACTGGGGTAACCTTTTGTTGTACTCGGAAGATATTTTGGTATAAACTTTATGAGAAGTGGAAACAAAGCCAATTATTCAGTGTAAGCTAAACTTTGAAGTAAGGCCAAAACAATTATTCAAGCACATTAATATTTGCTTCGATGTGAACTACACATTAAACATCTGCAGTGCAGAATATTTTAGGAACTGCAAGTTGTAACTGGAGACGAGGATGGCAAACCAAATCTGGACGTAGTGTCTTTGTTTACTGCTCAGAGCTCAGGCTTACCTCTGATGCAGGGAAATAACTATGTATTTCTCTGGACTTTATGCTTTTAAACCCTGTAGCAACAGAGTTTTAAATAAACTGTTTATTACAGCATATATCACTGTATTGGGTGTGTGGCAACCATGTTGGATTTTGAGGTCTGGGTTGGTGAGAAATATCAAGTTATCCACTCAGAATGCTGGAAGTTTTTTCTGTTTTTATTTTTTCATCCAAGAAGTTGGAAAACTTGATTTGGATACAAAAATGTTCCATTAATGCACATCCTTCAACCAAACTAGGACATTCTTATTCCAGTACAGGTTGTACGAGACGTTGGAGAACCACTGATCTAAACTATTCTTCTGTAGCTCAGTCTAGGGTCACTGACCTGCGGGAAGGTGGACAATTTTAAAACTATGGATTGCTTTACCTCCATAGTTCTACGCTTCTTTGTTTTGGTCCATCAAACAAAATCCTCTAAAAACCCATCAAAGTTTGTGGTTGTAGCATGACAAAATATGGAAAGGTTTGGGGGTTTATAGGCTTTTGCGAGGTACTGTATTCCTCTGATTATTCATGCTCAATTAAACTGCAAGGTGCCTGAACAAAAGTGCTTTTTCCCCCCATTTGTGGCGAATTTGTTTGATCTCTCTGGGACAAAGCCGACAAGTACACAGGGTACATTTTTAATTTTTCACTGCTGCTTGGTAACAAATGACTCATGCCTGCATACACACTTCCTCCGATATGACCGAGAATGACACAAATTTCATAATCTCAGCTAGATCTCTTCTTCCTCTGCCTACAGTAGGCTGTTGGCAGCAAGAGGCTTCTGCATGCACAGCCTGGGTTTTGCACTGGTTTGTTTGGCTCGCTGTACTTTGATGATGGTACATTACTGTTATCATCATAATGAGCTCTGTTAATTTGTACTGTTTTGTCAGCTATGATCAAGGAGGTGCATAAATGATACATGTTTAATGCATAGCTGATGATTTAGACGTGCATATGCACGCAGACAAAAAGCACACGCGCCCTTCACTTGAGCCGTTGTTTTTTTCTGACCTTCTGTATCGCTGCCTGCCTGTCTAGGGCTGCTGGCTAATAGCAACCCCGCTATTGGCCTCCAGAGATGGATCTAAGGCCAGTAATGAGATTGTACTTACAATTCCCTCCCTCGTTCCAGCCTCCCCACACACCCGCACTGCTTCATCTAATCCCTCCAGCATCATTAACCTGTACCACACTGCCTTTGTACTGAGAAGATTCAGAAAATTCAACCTCCGTGTCTTTGTGCAAACTTTTAATTGCTCCTTCTCCATAAATGTGCCGTCTCTTGGGTTTTTGAAGCTGTAAAGACCTTTCCTGGCATTTTTTACATACTCCGTTTCTTTTTTGGGAGGGGGGGGGGGTTGCTAAAGTCAGTAAAAGGACCACACTTATTCGACTTTCCAAACAAATCAAGAGTGATGTATTCATATGGTGATTCATTCACCTTAGCTCTTTGGAACCCCCCCCCCCCAAATTATTAGATGTCAACATGGAGTGGAAGTAAATATTGATCCAAAAGTGCAGCCGTATTGATTTGAACACTTTAGCGTTTTACATTGTTTATATTAGAACCATTATAACACTGAATAAGGAGCTTTCTTTCTATTTTGGGAAGTCATTAGGCTACACCGGCAGATGAAGATGCACAGAACTGTAAACATTTCACTACAGCTTTTAGTATATGTATAAAGATTTACCTTAGTCGTGTTGTGTCACAAAACATTTTAACGTAAACAAAATCCTTTTCAATAATTGGATGTTTTATTACTTGCAGGAGGAAGGGTAAAAAAAAAGATAATTTTCTAGCTTTTAACCATTTTATTTTTTTTTGTCCCTCCAAAGAACCCCGAGCTACAACTATGCTCCCAACCCAGACAAGCACTGGATCCTCCGCTACACCGGACCCATGAAGCCTGTCCACATGCAGTTCACCAACATGCTTCAGCGCAGGAGGATGCAGACTCTGCTGTCAGTGGATGATAGTGTGGAGAAGGTAGGCAGTCAGTCTGCCAGGCACGCACAAACACACGCTTAACCACAGACACACAAACCACTCATCTGACACCCAGTGGTCCTGGGAGATCTGTGCTTGTTCTGACTGGGATAATGAATTCACTGACACACTTGGTAAATTGTTCAATCTCTTTTTCCTGGAAACGGGCACAAGAGATTTGAGCCATCAAACAAAAAGTGTAACTTTTTACGCTGCGTGCCTGCTCAATGAGTCGTTTCTCCCATAGGTGTACAACATGCTGGTGGAGACGGGCGAACTGGATAACACCTACATCATTTACACCTCGGACCACGGCTATCATATCGGCCAGTTTGGTCTGGTAAAGGGCAAATCGATGCCCTATGAGTTTGATATCCGCGTGCCGTTCTATATACGAGGTCCTAATGTGGATCAAGGCGTCACGTGAGTAGCAAGACTGATTTTTCTGCCATTCTCATTTTCCTGACAGTAAAATTACGCACTTCTTGCCAAGTGCTTTGCAAAGGTGTTAAAGCTCTTTGAACCTTATCACAATGTCATGTTAAAAGCTCACTTTTTGATGTATTTTATTTGATAGAGTAACATAAAGTAGTGCCTGAATGTATAGTTGAAGGAAAATGATACATGGTTCTGCACAAATAAACCCACGAAGGTGTGGCATGCACATGTGTTCGGTCCACTTTACTCTGATTCCAAAAATTCGCTGTAAGAGTAAATCAATCTCAGTATGTACACAGCTGTTCTGTTTAGGATTCAGAGCTTTGTTAGAGAACATTAGGGAACAAAAGCATCATGAAGAGCAAGGAACACAGCAGACAGGTCAGCGATGAAGTTGTGTAGAAGTTTAATTAAGGTTGGGCAACAAAATGAGAAAGCTGTTGTTAAACAAAAAATAAAAAACATTAAAATTCCTGCTTATTGTTTACTACAACCCCTTAATGTGCTCTGGTCAGATAAGACCAAAATTAAACATATTAACTTATAGTAAAAACTACATGCAGCAGATAAAGGCAAGGCAAGGCAAATTTATTTATATAGCACATTTCAGTACAGAGACAATGCAAAGTGCTTTACATGATTAAAATACAGAAAAAAAAGAGCACTGAGCATCTGAGCATCAAAGAGCATAAAGAGCACTCAGCATCGCCCGGACAAGAAAACAACCCTACACATAAAGCCATAATGGGTTAGATCAATGCATATTCTTAAAGTTGAATGGCCCAGTCAAAGTCCAGACCAAAATCCTATAGAGAATATTTGACAAGACGTGGAAATTGCTCTCTACTTCCAGTCTGACTGAGCTTGGTGGGTTTTTCAAAGCACAAAGAGGAAAGAATCTCAGTGTTTAAATGTTCAAAGCTGCTAGAGACTTACCTGAATAGGTTTGTACAGCTGTAGCTCGGGTTGAATAAAAATACACACCACACATTTTTATCATTACTTGTAAAACTTGTTGAAAAGCATGTAGCCTTCCCTTGCACAATCATTCACTATTATGCATGTGTGTATGAGATACAATCAGAACACAATACACTAGTGATGATGGTTTTAATGTGACGAAAGGTGAAAAGGTTCAAAGCGGTATGAATACTTTTGCAAGAGTTTACAAAAAATTAGGAACATATTCTTTGTGATTTTTTTTTAGAGATTATGATAGTTGCATTAAATCAGAATCAGAATGGGGTTTTTTGTCAAGTAGGATTTTGCACTTATGAGGAATTTGCTTTGGTGATAAGGTCTTAAACATAGACAAATATACAGCTGGCATAAGTAAATATTGAAATATATAATATGGAATAGACAAATCAAATTCTGTGTGCAAAGTATTGTTGTTTCTTGGCAGAAATCCTCACATCGTGTTAAACATCGACCTGGCACCAACTCTTCTGGAGATGGCGGGTGTTGATATTCCTGCAGAAATAGATGGCAAGTCCATCCTCAAACTTCTGGCCACAGATCGGCCAATAAACAGGTGAACACACTCCTGCTTTTTCATTTGTATGTCAGCTTTTCACACACAGTTTCTGGACGACATTTAGAACAGAGGAAAATGAAGGAGCTCGAGTTAAACAGGGATTTAACTGGACTTTTTACAGAAATTAAGAGCTTTGTTGTAAATAATAAAGTTCACAACTCAAATTTAGAAGGTGCGGCATCATTATCTTTTGAGGGAGCTCGGCATTTTGAAATGGCGTACATGTTTGTTCACTGCAAATATCAGCGTGGTGTTTCACTGATTTCTTAGGTTCCAGTTGAACAAGAAAGGGAAAACATGGAGAGACTCCTTTCTGGTGGAGCGAGGGTATGTTTTATTGATTGACCTTTTGTAAGACATGTTCTCATTCAAGGCGTTGTGTTCTGGCAGCATAAGCCTCCCTGTCAATGTTCTGTCTGTTCTTTCAGCAAGCCTCCACACAAGAGAGCCGACGGGAAGGAAATGGCCCAGGAGGAGAACTTCCTGCCAAAATATCAGAGGGTGAAGGACTTGTGCCAGAAAGCAGAGTACCAGACTTCATGCCAGCAACCGGGACAGGTAGCCGACCTGTATGAGCCAAGAAGGGGAGGCTATTCAATTTTCAGAAAAAGGAAACGTTGCCATGGCGGGATGATAATTTGCCATCTGTGTACTTACTGTGATACGCTGTAATCGTACGCTCAGGGTTGCATTAGACGTCACCATCTACTTTCTTTATACAGAAAAGGACCGAATCTGAAAAAAGATCTTTGAGACATTTTTGTGATCCGAAAAATATCCGTGCAGCATCATTAAATACATTTCCCTTTTCTTTGGTTTTGTTTCAGAAGTGGCAGTGTGTGGAGGATCCAACCGGCAAGCTGAGGCTGTATAAGTGTAAAGGCATGGCAAGCATGTTCGCGCCACGCATGCAGGCTCTGATGGCCAGTAGTCCCTCCACGCTGTCTGTCGTTTCCAACTTTGATGACTGTAACTGTGGCAATGCGGGAGTCAAACCTTCTGCCCTCAAGAAGAAGAGACTCCTAAATAAAAAGAGTGAGTTGCTAATCCCACTCGGATTTTCTGCTGTCCCAATAAGTATAATTACATCCTGATTTTGATCAAAACGACATGCTTAAATAACCAGACTTCCATGACATAAGAGGCATGTGGGAGTGCTGCCACCAAGTGGTGGAGTTAAGCAGACACTTAGCCATTAATCATTCAGGAGTAGCAAATGTGAAAACATTACATTTTTGTGTGATGTGATCCAAATTTTTACAGAGTATCTCCTGATAAAGATATGAACCCCTTTCATATTCTGCAGAGATCAAATCCAGCAAGGCCGAGACCAGGAAGCGCTGGGCCCGCTCCGTGTCATTTGAGCTGGATGGAGATCTGTACGCTGTAGACTTGGAGGAGGGCTACAGGCCCCTGGGATCCAGTAACAGCAGCTGGACCAAAGACAGATGGAGAGGCACAGGCGTTGGAGACGATGGCGAAGAATTCAGCGGAATGGGAGTTGCAGCCAAACCTACCACCCGTGACAAACTCACACCACCTGCTGCTTTGAAAGTCACATACAGGTGTGTGGGTGGAGGGAATGCAAATATTCAAGCTGTGTCTGTCACGTCCACAACTATTGCTTGTTTCTCAGAAGAAAACCGACAGTACGCTCTGCAAACCTTGGCAAAAACAGGAGGCTTTGAAGCTTGACGTTTCTTCTGAAATGGAGTCAAGATTTCTGCACGGTGGAAGGGGTTTTCTGAGCCTTTACTGAGAGGATTAAACAGCTATACTCCAGATGCAGTGATCAGTAAATTTGTGACAGATTTGTGACCTCTGGTTTTCATAAAGCTCTGACCTGCAGGCACCATTTATGTCTTCAAGAACTTTTACAGAGCTAATATTTCTTTCTAGTCTTCCTGCCGTGAGTGTTGATTAATAATTTATATTGGGAGCAAGAGGCGGCGTCAGGCTGCATGCTCTGTTGCTGTGAAAACAGGATTTAGCTATTTACTTAACACAGAGACAAAAATGATTACAGAGTTTATTTCTAAGGTGCCTTTAGCATCTTATGTTAGCAGTTTTTGTGGTTGTTCTAGCTAGCATTTGTAAATGTAAACATCAGTGTGTGTGTATATTCCCTAAAGAAAAAAGATCCTTGCCTTAGCTGAGATTTCTGAAAGACTAACGACATTTCCAAACCCAGCATGTTCCACAGCAGAGAATTCAATACAATTCAATGTTATTTATATAGCGCCAATTCATGAAACATGTCATCTCAAGGCACTTTACAAAGTCAAATTCAATCAAATCAAACAGATTGGTCAAAAAAAATTCCTATCTAAGGGAACCCAGTAGATTGCATCAAGTCTTGACAAGCAGCATTCACACCTCCTGAAGAAGCGTAGAGCCACAGGGAGAGTCGTCTGCATTGTCCGTGGCTTTGCACCAATCCCTCATACTGAGCAAGCATGAAGCGACAGTGGAGAGGAAAACTCCCCTTTAGCAGAACCAGGCTCAGTGTGAACGGTCTGCCTCGACCGACTGGGGGGGTTAGAGAAGACAGAGCAGAGACACAATAAGACGGACAAAAAAAGCTAAGAAGCACACATTGATCCAGAACAAAAGCTAAAAAATAGATAAAATTAAGCAACTTTGATTTGCATTGAGCTTTTGCCTGTCTGGTACCATGTAATTAGCTTCTTGGTCACATCCCCAAGGTGGATACAAATGGACGATGTACATCCGATTGCTCTTTTTCATAGCGAAGCAACAAAAACTGCAAACGTGTGAAATAGCGAATTACAGAGTTGACATTTTAGCAGTTAGCACTTCACATTAGCTTAGCATTAGCATGACTCAAACAGCGGTCTCTGAGTGTGTTTTCCGCCCCAGAGACCCTTATATGAAGTCTACAAATTCAGCATGTACCTTCTTGTTTTAGTGTCCATATAATATGAAATATTCCCTGTATAAATTATAATAAAGCTACTTGCATATATAAATCAAGCGGAGCACTATGGCAAAAGCAGTAAGGCTCCGCTTGTGAAAGCAAAATCTGTTTCTGGCTCTTTTTGGCATTAAGACAACAATTCTTATTGCCACATTGCCAGACAGGACACAAACAAAAAAATATAAATTCAGAATTTTCCAAGACTGAATAAAACCAGAGCAACTTTGCTGTGACGCTCCCGGCCTTCTTGTTGCCTGCGGACAGTCTGGCTCTCTCTCGCTCTCACCCGGACTGAACCGCAGACATGTCTCAGCAGCATGTAGAAAACACAGTTTAATTTTTAACAAGCTTCATACGTCTGTATGCTTCCTCTGACTTCTGTTTTACGGAGGCGAAAGGTCAAGCGCCATCAAACGAGACCGGCGTTTCTCTTAGAGCCAGCTTCAAATGCTGAACTTAGTTGCCAAAGTCCGTGAAGTTTTCTGCGATGTGGTGGGTTTCCAACGAGAGGCACTAAAATACCAGCCAGATGTATCGCAATGTTATCTGTTATGCTGCTGACCATGGGTCTGTTAAATAATAGACCTGTTCTCGGTCTCCCCTGGTTCTTTTATCTGATAATGTGGTGTTTCTATTATAGACTTCTGTAGTAATAAAAAGACTCTTCAAATCATAACGATATACAAGTCCGTATAATCAAGGTGTGGCTTCACCCAAGTAAAATCTGGGTTGTTTTTGTATGCGCTCTGCAGATGCTCCATTCTTATGAACGACACAGTTAAGTGTGATGGGGGCCTCTATAAGTCGCTTCAAGCGTGGAAAGACCACAAACTCCACATTGAGCACGAGGTACTCGCTTAGATATCTAAACTCGGATTCATAAATCTAGCTTCACAGCTTGTCTGATGTATAATGTGCTTTAGGTGACTCTCTGGTTCTTCTCGCTGCACTCAGATTGAAACCTTGCAGACCAAAATCAAGAACCTGCGTGAAGTGAAAGGTCATCTGAAAAAGGTGCGGCCAGAGGAATGTCAGTGCAACACTCCCAGGTGAGCAAACCATCACCCCCCAACGTAAGCCCATCGCAGAGATCCGCCAAATGTGACAGGAGAATTTTGTCTTCTCAGTTATCTTCTCAAGAATAAGGAGGCGTATCTGCTCAGTGTTGAGCAAATGGACTCTCTCAGGTAAAACTTGACTTGGAAGGCTTTGCTTTAACATGTTTCAGTCACTGTAGCACCTTTTGTTCCCATCAGAGAGCCATCCAAGCAGAAGACTCTGTGGCTTCAGAAAGAACAGAAGCGCAGGAAAAAACTGCGCAAATTCCTGAAGAGGCTCCAGAACAATGACACCTGCAGTATGCCGGGTCTTACCTGCTTCACCCATGACAACCATCACTGGCAGACCGCCCCCTTCTGGACCAGTAAGGAACGACAAATGACTTCAGAAAGTCTTTTTTTCTTTTTTTGACAAATACAGTATTATGGAACATATTTCTACCTGGGGTGCTATTTTCAACAACAGATAAGATAAAAGCAATATTATGGCAGCTTTTTATAAAAAGCTGCTGTTTTCTAACCCACCCCTCCCTTCCTCACCCCTGCCCTCTCTCCCTCAGTGGGTCCGTTCTGTGCGTGCACCAGCGCCAACAACAACACATACTGGTGCCTGAGGACCATCAATGACACACACAATTTCCTGTTCTGTGAATTTGCCACTGGTTTCATGGAATACTTTGACCTCAGTACTGACCCTTACCAGGTATGCTGTTTGCACAGACACATACACAATGGAAGGTAGAAATACTTCAACAATAATAGCCGTAAAATAATCCTACGATATATTTGGTGCTGCATTCCTGCCTCACCAGGGGGGTAGAGGTTTGCTGAGATTTTCCAGAGTTTACAAAGCGCCTGTGGCCATTTTGTCCTTGCTCTTCCTGCAGCTGATAAATGCTGTCAGCACCCTCGATCGCAACGCTCTGAATTCAATGCATCAGCAACTCATGGCCTTACGGAGCTGCAAGGGCCACAAGCAATGCAACCCGGAGAAGGGTGAGTAAAATATCTCTCAGCTAAATATGATTTATAGCCCCTTTTTCTCGAGCCATTTCAGACTGAGATTAATGTCCCTTTAACTTCCTTCCAGGGGGAAAGGAGAGAAACCACTTCAGTGAATACAGGTATGTCTTCCTCCCAGCAGCTCACTGATGATTACTTTTACAAACACTCCAGATGGAATAAAGTTACAGAATGAAAGCAGAGAGGCTTCAGTCTACACAATGGAGCTTTGTCTACAGTGCCTCACAAAAGTAATCCCACCCTTTCAACTTGATACTCTTTTACTGGGATTTTAGAAAATAGACCAGCACAAAGTGATGCATAATTGTATAGGGGAAGGAAAATCACTAAAAAAGAAAAATTGTGGCTTGCACATGTATCCAGCCCCCTATATTCTACAGTAAAACAACAAAAACGTATGTTCAACCAGCTGCCATCAGATCTCACCTGATTACTAAATAGAGTAGACCTGTACACATTTTTGATCTCAGGATGGATGCAGAGTTGCTGTCGAGAGTTCAGATGTTTGTTGGAAATATTGCTCAAACACCATCTTGAAGCCCACCCTGCAGACAGGTCAGGGAGGAAGACGTGGATGTGGACACGTCTAGAGCAGAGCTACAGTCAATATCTTAAGCCTGGAGGACTCTACAGTCCATCATCTGAAAATGGAAAGCATGTGGCACAAATGAAAACCTACATGGCTGTCCGTCTAAACAGACATGCCTAGTGTCTAGAAGCAAAAACCAAAAAGACCCGTGATAGCTCTGGAGGACATGCAAAAATCCACAGTTTGGGTGGGAGAATCTGTCTACAGAATAATTATTAGTCATTTACTCCATAAGTCTGGTCTGTAAAGAAGAGTGGCAAGAAGAAAGGTGCTTCGTTATTTAAAGAAAATCAATATGAAGTCCTATTTAGAGTTTGCCATGTAGGAAACACAGCAAACATTAGGAAGAAGATTTGAAACCTTTTGTTCTATTTGTCTTGGGGAAAACTAACAGCACACCATCCTGACACATGGTGGTGGCAGCATCATGCTTTGGGCATGGTTCGGGTCAGCTATCTACCCTTGATGGGAGGATAGCTACAGTGGTGTGAAAAAGTGTTTGCCCCCTTCCTCATTTCCTGTTCCTTTGCATGTTTGTCACACTTAAGTGTTTCGGAACATCAAACCAATTTAAACAATAGTCAAGGACAACACAAGTAAACACAAAATGCAATTTGTAAATGAAGGTGTTTATTATTAAAAGTGAAAAAAAATCCAAACCATCATGGCCCTGTGTGAAAAAGTGATTGACCCCCTTGTTAAAACATACTATAACTGTGGTTGTCCACACCTGAGTTAAATTTCTCTAGCCACACCCAGGCCTGATTATTGCCACACCTGTTCACAATCAAGGCATCACTTAAATAGGAGCTGCTTGACACAGTAAGGTCCACCAGAAGAGCCTTAAAAGCTACACATTATGCCGAGACCCAAAGAAATTCAGGAATAATTGAGAAAGAAAGTAATTGAGATCTATCAGTCTGGAAAGGGTTATAAAGCCATTTCCAAAGCTTTGGGAATCCAGCGAACCACAGTGAGAGCCATTATCCACAAATGGCGAAGACATGGAATAGTGGCAAACACTTTTTCACACCACTGTAAATACAGGCCACACTTTTCAGATTCTTTTTCTTTTTACAAAGCAGTGCATCACTTATTTCACTTCAGAACCATTGTGTTGGTCTAACATAGGTGTTGCTCAAGTCCAGTCCTTGAGAGCTACCTTGAATATTTAGACGCATCTCTTTTCCAACACTGCTGGATTAAATGAATGGTCTGTTACCTCCTGGCGAGGTGATTCTGCTATGTGATTGAGGTGTGTTCGAGCAGGGATACATCTAAAATTTGCAGGATGGCTCCTCTTAAAGAATAGACTTGGGCACTCCTGATCTACTAAATAAAATCCGGAAGTCTGAGATAATGTGATAAACTAGGAAGTTTCACAGCGTGTAAATACTTTTGCAAGGCACTGTGTGATTCTGCTTGGCGCCTGGGGTTCAGGGAAGTCCGAAAACAGTAATCTTGTCCTGAACTTGCTTTAAGCTTCTATGTGTTGTTGTTGTTGTTGTTGCAATCAAAACCTTTTTAGTGTGGTTAAATCAAACACCAAAAAGGCTGACATGCAAGTCTGCTTTGCCATTTTTGCCAGTCCTGTTTTTGCAATGACCCCTAATGACTGGTCTCTGTGTGTGTGTGTGTGTGTGTGTGTGTGTGTGTGTGTGTGTACGTGTGTGTGTGTGTGTGTGTGTGTGTGTGGGGGGGGGTGTATGTGTGTGCATGCATCTGTGTGTGTACACCTGTGTATGCTGTGTGTGCGTATATATCTGTTTGTTTCCATGCACGTGCATTTGGCCTGCGCGTGTACGTGCTGTGCATGCCTCAGGCCAGTTCATCGTCGAAAGAGGCCAAAAACGAAGAAGCCCTCCTCCAAATCACTGTGAGTTTGTCATAACCCATCTGCTATCTGTAGTCAGCCAAGCTTTACTCCTGTTGCCTGTTTCTGTCCAGGTTATGTTTAGCCTGGTCAGATGACCCAGCAGCTTGCCATTTCCTTTAGCTCTATACTCGTTCATTTACAGTACGTCTCATAACCTACATTGCAAAGCTGCAACTTTTCTTCATTCATCTTCTCGAGTCCAGAAAAGTCATGCAATGCAGGAAAACATCTTATGTTGTCGTGCTTTCAGTCCTTCTATTGTATTTTCTGTCTTTTTCTCACAGTGTTGGTAGGAACTAGGGAGAACTGGAGCAATGCTTTTCAGTGAATGGTCTCAAGCAGCACTTTTAACACAGAAAAGTGTTTTTCTTTTTGGCTTTGCAGAGGGCAGATATGGGAAGGATGGGTTGGTTAACCACCTGCAGCCCAAAACCCCCCATACCAGCCTCCTCCAGCAGAGGAAGGAGAATGAAGACAACACAAGCCTATGAGGACCTTGATCATCCGTCGCTGAACCATAACCCGAGATACTGTTCATCTCTACACTGGGTTGAGTTTTTGGGAAAGTTGCTCTTCGTGGCCTTTGTGTGGATGAGACACGAAGAAGCTAAGAAAAAAACGTTTCCATTATCTACATTGGAAAACATCTCATAATCATTGACATTTGTTACCCCCAGCTTTTGAGATGAACGGCAACTGTAAATGCTGTAAACAGTGGGGTCAGTTTGGTGTCCAAAAGCCATTCAGTCTGACAGTAATCCTTGTAGATAATATACAGAATATCGCTTTAATCTGCTTTCTTTCGCGGAAAGTGGGACTGGATGGAGACATGACGAGCTTCGCGTCAACGCCGCTGCTACACAATGACACCATGACCTCGTTATGTCTCTGTGGCACATGCTGATGAGGAACTGAGAAAACATCACATTTCCCACATGGACGTGTTTGCACAAGGACGTGACGTGAACCTTCTGAGAAACAAGCGTATCAAAGTTCTCGCCATAATCTTTTGTGTTTATATTTGACCTACACACCGATGAATGTCTTTTATGAGGAATTATCCCCGCTCACAGCTGTGAGACGTGAAGTGACCCGACACAGAGAAACCTTGACTAGGCCTACACTAACCGTTATCTCACATTCACTAGAACAGAGGAACATGCGACCATTGAACGCCAAGTGACATTAGTGACTCTGATCCTTTGTACTGATGGTTCCACACTTTAGAGGTTTCCATATAGTTCGTTTAGCTTGCTATACATGGTGCTACTGGATAACAACACAGAAATCAATCTTTGCTGTACAGTACAGTATGTATTTGAATGTATGTTGTGCAATTAATATAAATGTTTACAATATTTTTTATAATACTTAAGAGGCAGACCTCATTGTACAATATGAGTTGACAAAATGAACGTATCGGGGTGAGAAGCAGCTTAAGAAATCTCATTGCCCACAATTTGTATGTTTGTCCTTATTTACATGAGAAAAGCACTTAAAGGGTTCACTGTGATAAGATGTATAATAATGAATACATAGTCTACTCTGTGCCAGAGGAGTGGGGGGGGGGAGAAACACAATTTAATAATACTTGATGTGAAGTACTCGCTTTTGTTAGATCTTGTTTCATTGTTTGTTTTCTTTGTATACATTTCAATAGCCCTAGATTGAGCTGATAGTAATTGTGGATAATAAAAGTGTTTTGTTTCAAATAAAAAAAATGGCATGCACTTTATTGTTTCACTGTCATGATATCGTTTTTGTCCAGCAGATGTCTCTGTCCTCTTGTCTACAGGATAAGAATGAGCAGGCCAATACGACCAGCATATACTGAGCAGTGAGTGTGTACAGTGCTGCAGTTCACAAAGAGCCTATAGATGCAACTTACAGTATGCACATAAAAAAACATTGTAATGTAAAGTAAGATGAATATTTTCTCTCAATATTAAGTTCTTTAAAATCCACAGGATATATTAACAGGAGTCAAAGACTTGACTAATGTGTCAGGAAAGAAACCAAGATCTGAACAAACTGATCATTGCAACTCACACCCACTCCCCCTGACCAAACCCATTCTCCAAAAACACATCCATAAGTTTTATGGATGAAATATAAGAATACAAGATGTTTTAAAGAATGTAGGGATAATCCAACTGAGGACTATTCAGTCTAAATGTTTAAGATCTGAAATAACCTCTTAATTTAGCACTGAATCAGAAGCTTAGGTTCCATCAACGCATCACCAGACGGCGCCATCTTAGTCATTATTTGTTGGAGTGAGGCACATGCGGATTACAGGGAGAGGCGTCACCATTTCAGAAAAGATGCGCCTCGCGATGTACACACGGAAACACGAAACCAACATTATGAAGTTTATCCACTTTATTGTTTATGGTCTCCCAAAACGAGGGATCCGTGCGGACGCACAGCCTACAGGCTGGTTAACACGGCAAGATTTTTAGCCCGATTTTTGCCCTGATCTTCCCCTTCCAAGAGTCTTCGACTATCAGCGTGTCTCTTAAGATAATCTTAAGAGATATTCCTGCCATGTGTGGTGTGCTAAGAGCAATCAGGTCCACTCAGTAGAACGTCGGAACCGCTCTGACCTCAAATCGGGGATATTCAAAATCTTGAATTGTCTTGCCCTGATATCCTACACACAGCTTGCTGATGTGTAGGATGTGCAGCTAATCAGAAAGTGGGGTGAGGGAAACACTAAGAGAAAAAAAATCACCTGCTCATTATATTAGTGCAGCAAACGTAGAGCCTCCCCGTCACGCTGTCGCCACTCCTTTAACCAACGGCTTTTCTTTTTATGTTTCTTCTCTGTTAAAATCAGTTTACAAACCCTCACCATTGTTCTCCCTCGCCGTCCGTGTTTATTTACTCTGAACTCATGTTTGATCTTGAGAGGATTCACAAGATTCCTGTCTGACATCTGAATCTGAATCTGATCTTAAGAGAAATCTGTTGGTGTGGTGTGGTGTGCTTGCCGTCTGACTGGACACCACACACTGTGCGAGCAAATCTGTTCTATCTACTATTTTTTTTTATCGTTACGTGTGATGTCTCTCAGGCTTTGAAAATCGGCTGACTATTCTAAAATCCTGCCTTGTGAACCAACCTTAAATGACAAAATACCTTTTGCGGATTCACTTAATCTTGTTTCCGTGTAGACGGGGCCACACCACAGAGGCGGCTGGTCCCACTGAGTCATGGAGAAAGTTAGCCACAACCTGTTGTGCTTGCCTCATGCCACCCTTTGTTGTGTGCTGCCCTGGGTGGAAAGCCACATTGCAAAAATCCAAAACTGACAGAATCTGAAGCCTGGCACAATTAATCTTTTTAAGTTGGATCCCAGATTTGGACCTGCATCAAGAAGTGAAAATGATATGGTGCTTGGTTCGATGAAATTCAAAGCATTTATTCCTGAAGTAGCTAAAAACATTAAAAGGTCACCATATTACTTTTCATTCCTGCAGCCGGTCCAATTCTCTGCTGACAGAAAAAGGTTTTGCGCAATAAACTGAGAAAATATAACACATCTACAGTAAGTTCAAAAGTGAGCCTCCCTCTTCTCTACCACATTTTCTGTCCTGGTGCAATCAATATATACAGCTATGGGTTGTTTAAAGGTGCAGCAATAAAAATAAATGAACCATAGAAATTGATCACAAATGCAAATAACTATCACAGATTCATTAATTCCTTTAATTTTCTGAGCAAGATGTGTAATATGTACTATTATATAAACTAATTAAACAAAGAGTTTATTCAAAATAAAACAGATACCATCTTATGTATACATTATTAGTAACTGAAATATTAATACTGATAAGACAAAAGATGAAAGTCCAAGGAAGGTCCAGGATGATGTTTAACATTGTATTTTCCACTCTGATAAAGAGGTTTCCTGTGGTTTGTTTCAACTTAGTTTGAGCTTCTTGTTTCATATTTGTAGAATCATTAAAAGTTAGTAAGCAGTCAGTGGCATGCATTTCACAATTTTACCCTTTATATCCTGAGATCAGTTAATCCTTTATATCCATATTACTATTATTTGTTCTGTCAAATTTCATTGGACCTTCCTATAAAAGCTCCAAACCCTCCTTTGCCACCCCACTCATAATTATCTGGTGCTGCCACTGTATAGGGGCGGGGAATGTTAGTATGATTCCAAGGGCCCTGGATTGACAGGGGCCCCAAAAAAGAAAGTTTAAATATATATATATGAGCTTTCGAGATGATTTAGATCCGGGATCACCAACCTTTTTCAAACAGAGCTACTTCATCCGTACTGTGTCATACGAAGGGGTACCTGTACTGACCTTTGAACTAGAAGAGTCCAAGCTCACCTTAACTTTACATAATATATGTTTTTAATGCTTTTGTCATTTTTAAATCTATGTAAATGCAAGTGTGATTAAAAAGGAGGAGTAACTGAATAAAATAGCGCTTTAAATGCTGCTCACTGGAGTGTTGTGCTCTTTTCTCTGAACAGGCTTGTGGGCACCACATATGTTCCTTGTTGGGGGCTACCTGGTGCCCGTGGGCATCATGTTGGGGGCCCCTGATTTAGATTTATTTTTTTGTCATGGGGCCCAAAATTTGTGGCGGCACCCCTGAGCGGGATACAACAAATTAGGAGTTCATTGTTTACTCTGGTAACAATTAGCAAAGTGTTTCGTGCCAGCAGCCATGTTAGATGCTGAAGTCAGGGTTGCTCGGCAACTTCAGGCGACGTTCTTGTTGCTTTTCCCCAGACTGAACATGGCAGGCAGCTCTCCCGCCTAGAAAAGCTGCTTTTCAACTTATCGTCGAGTGAGTCCCGCTGCCGGGGCTCGCCGTCGGACAGTCCGGTACTGAGTGGGTTCCGTGGAGTAAAGGAGGAGCCGGAGTCGGTTGGGGGGCAGTTTGTGTGAGTCTCCCGGTGGGGGGTTGTGGGCCGGGTGACCCCCATCCAGACCTCATGATTCACGTGGAGAGGCGGAGACTCCGTGTCGGACTGAGGCAGGCAGGCAGGCAGGCAGCGGCGGGGAGGACCGTCCTCTACACACCGCTCAGGAAACTAAGCCCTCCACAAGCAGCGCGGAGTTTCTTCTTTTGGGTCCGCCTCGGTTACAATGTGAGAAATGGCCGAAACGAGGTAAGTTTAGCCGCTTTGTTTGTTTGAACGCGCCGTGGAGTTAGTTGGAGGCGGAAAGTTTAGCTCGCTGCCATCAGCTCTCCGCCTGACCGCAGCGAACTCAGTGCTGGATTCACTGGGATGCCACAGAAGGCGTAATAGTGAGGAAACTTGTGAATTTCGATCGTGTTTTTTTTAAGTGTTTGCTAGTTGTTATTATTCCCGGCCGTTTTGGTTTGGTCGCAGTTAGCTGAGAAAGCAGGTTTTTCCTCAGAAACCCCAGCAGCTCCTCCTTTCCTAACTACAGCAGCAGCTGTAGTGCGACTTGAAATGAATTCTCTCCCAATGATGTCCCAGCAGCCGCCGCAGAGCTGGGCTCGGCTTTGATCTCCCCCAGTAATTTGCTGGACTAACTTTGCTCTTTGCTGTGGTTTTAGGAGGCCAGTGAACGTCCCACAGTCTCCCATGTGTTGCGCCGGTCCTCGCCGGTGGCTCCTGAAGCCTCAGCCATAAGGGCTTCACATTCTCTGGGATGTCTTCACCATCTGCTTTAAAAACTTTGCCCAGTGATTTCTTCCCCCCCCCCCCCCCCCCCCGGTTTCTCAGCTCACTCATTGGAAGCATAGCAGTTGTAAAAAGCACAAACTTCAGCGTATTTTTATTAGGATTTCATGTGATAGAAAAACGCAAAGCAGTGGGTGTAATGCAGGGTTGTCACTTTGGTGATGTCCTCCTATCCTTTTCACCTCGTTTTCTCTCCGGGAATTACTTGGCTCCATGTTCCCAGTACCGTTGACCAGCTTCTCCTGTCCCTGCTGGGGGGCGGCTATCCCTGGCCCTCTGCATAATGCTGCCGCTACCATGTTTGATATGAGGGTGCTGTGTTGAAGGCTCGCCTGACCGGAGCGCCTCCTCTCACACACGTTTGCAGTGTTCCCCACATGGCTCGTGGCGAACTGCACATGGTGGTTTCTTATTGCTTTCTTTACACAATGGATAATCGTGTTCTTGACGCGCTTTCACAGATGGCCGATTTGCGCAGGGCGCGGCTAATGGCTTTCCCATCCCACCCGAGCTGAAGGTCTCTGCGGCTCCTCCTGAGTCAGCATGGGCCGTTTGGTTTCTCCCCCTCGAAGTGTTCTCCTTGCCCATCCTGACCGTTTAAGGGAGCAGTAGCTCCATTTTCGGAGCGACGGAGTAAGCCGTACTCCATCGTACTCCTGCGAGTTATTCAAAGCTTGGGGCGGCGCTTTAACCGTCTCTCCACAGCTGTCTCCTTCACCTGCCTGCTGGGCTCATTGGTCTCCATGATGTCGTTCTGTCACGGATGTTCTCCCACTGAATTGTTCGCATTACTAATCAGGGGATGAGTAGTGCTGTATTTTATTTAGAGGTGTTACAGTAAGGGGGAACTCGATGCAGACACACAGCAGATTTCCCAAACGTGTATTCTGTTGTCTTTTTTTTGAAGGTGTGTACATCCTCGCTGGGTGTGTTGTCGTGGCTCAGCTGATGGAGGCAGTCATGCGGATGGGTTTTTCTGTTTTATCAATGGTCCTGCTCGTGTACTTAGTGGTAACTTTACATGTCGTCGGACCGCAGAGACCTCATGTTGACATCTGTTCCACACACACAAGATCTGAAAACAAAAAAAACAAAACCCAAAGCTATTGATGTTGTTTATATAGCCTGGAGCTGTTAGTTTGACACCGCGTGCCGACACAGCTTCTTGGAGGCAGCGGGTCGCGCCCCCGCCCTGCCCCTGCGCTTGCCTACCTCTTGGTTCCTAGTGGCACCTGCGTGGTTCTGTGTTCTTTTTTCAATGTATTTTTCCCTCTCTCCATTTTTACGCCGTCTCGCTACCTGTCTTACAGCGCAAACTCTGACGCGTTTGTCGTTGCCGCCACAGCAGAGTGTCTCTTTCGTTCACAAGCCTGTTAATGTGAAAGGCTGGAATCACAATAGGACGTTACCTCGGTGTTTACCCTGATGGGTCGCTGCTGCAGTTTCAAACAAAAGAAACAAACCCCACCCCATCCGGCAAATCGGATCAAAATTGAGCCAAAGACAAGTCCGGACATTCCTACTGAAAATCTGACAATGAACAACCATTTTTTTCCTTCTTCTTCTTTTTTTTTTATTGGTTTAACAAGAAATGTGCAAAGTGTTTTTGACTATGGGAGTGCGCCTAGAACACTTTGACATCCAAAAAGTATGCCTGGATTTAGTGTCTGTTTTGTTTCTGCGCTGTAATCCTGCTCAGATCTGTGGATCAGCCCTGTTTAACCCAACGCGGCCTTCTAATTTGACTGGTGTTGCCTGCGACCTGCACCGGCAACCTCTGTAATGAGGCTAAGGTGATTTAGTCAAACGCGCTCATCTTCACCTGTACCGCCGCTTTCGGTGTGGCACGCTTTCCTCTGGGTGTTAGGGGACGGTCGCCTGCGCACAGCGGGCTCGCAGCTAATGCGCAAAATGCTGACCGCCGCTCTGCAGCATTAAATGGGATGATAACTAGCTGTACACGCAGACAGACGGCTGAACGGCAGGTAGTTCGGCTATAGCTAGTGATGTCAGCGGCCGGTAAAGAAACGTCGTTAAAGGCATAAATCAGGGGTTACCAACCTTTTTGAAACTGTGAGCTACTTCATCTGTACTGTGTCACACGAAGGGCTACCTGTACTGACCTTTGACCTAGAAGAGCTCACCAGTAAACACATTTGCAGTCTTTTTTTTTTTTTTTTTTTCTTTTTAGATATTGTTAGTTTTATATCTATATAAATGCTAAAGTGGAGCAACAGACTAAAATAACATTTTAGATGCAGCTCACTGGAGGGTTGTGCTAGTTTGTGCCCGCGGGCGCCGTGTTGGCGACCCCTGGCATAAATGGCCCAGGGGTGGAACAGGCTGGCATAAAAACGCAGCCACGCCTTACAGGGCTCTTCTGCCATTTGGGAAATATTAATCTCTCAGTACACTCTGATCCCCCGCGACGGCCTCTTAAACCCTCTCGTCCCGCCGGGCCTGCTGAGTGCTAACATCTTCCCCAGACTGCTCTGCGTTTCTAATCCTAGAGGGTCTTCGCTTCCTCCAGAGGACAGTACGAACGGACGTGCACATCCTGCCCTCGCTCCTCGTCCACCCACTGACCTCCGCTTTAGCCTCGGAGCTCTGCAAGGATTAGACCCTGCCGTCGTTTATCATGTCTTCAGTGTGTGTGTGTGTGTGTGTGTGCGGGGGGGGGGTGGTAATGGCGGGTTCCTCTTAAAGTTATGTTACAAACTGCTGCTGGTGGAAGAACAAGCAGGTCGCGTGCTAATCAAAAATGGCGGTAGAGTACGTGAATGTGCTTTGTAAAACTTGCAGCTAATGTATTTGGCAAGAAAAAAGGTTGTAGAGTGGAAGCTCTAAAGTTATTAAACTCAATTACTTTTTTTTTTTTTTTGAGTAGGAATTGGATTGATGTCGTTTGGTTGAGTGACCCCGTAGTTCGCTTTGTGACAGCTGGTGTACCGGACAGAGAGGCAGGCCCGACTGGGGTGAACGCTCTGATCCCATCCTCTGCCTCTTCCTGCTAATGTCACGTCTGACCTGAAGGGTCTCTGCGTTGTTTTTCAGCTCGCGACAGGAGGTGGATTTTAGCCAGACGTCGGTGATCCCGCTGCTGAATGCAACCTCAGACAGACAGCCACTGTTCGGCTGAACTGGAAGGAGGAGGGTGGAGGTTCCTGGAGGCTCGGCTGGGAGGATGCCGTACGACGGACCTGACAGTGCTCCCCTTAGAGAAATGTCAGCGTTGCTTCTCCTCCTCCAGTATCCAGGCAGATACAATAGGCGGGTAACTGAAGTAACTTTGAAGGGCCGACACAAATACCTTCTCCTGGAACTGCTGAGGGGTTAAGTGCTTTTGTTTCACAACTCGTGGAGAATCACTTTGCTACAGCGGGGCCTAAAACCCTCTGGCAGCTCCTGGGAGTGAATTCACTCAGGCCATGTAAAATTGCTTGTTGGAAAGGAGTATGGGAAACGTTGGCCTTGCCCGGGGTGTCTCTGTGACCCTGTGGGATCGAGTCTAACTCCGTGCCAAAGGAGAAGCGAAGAGCCTCTCTAGTTTAGGATTTTGGGCAGCTGGTGTTGGAGGTCGCCGCAGACCTCTCCTACATGACCCAGACTCCTCCCTCTATCCCAGCTCTGATTGGCTGGCTTCCCCTCATGTGGTGGCTGCACAGAGACGTCCTTGAATGGGGGTCCTCCTGTTGATCCGACAACAGTTGGCTTTGTTCTGTACCATCACAGGCTGCAGCAGAGGCTTTATTTCAAAGGCTTTGTAATGCATATGATCACGAGCCCTCCTGGGACAGTCTTATGTACACGGTATCACATTTTTTCACTTTACAAAAAGCTCATAGGGCACAGGCCAGCCACCATCACTAAGATTTACCAAAGTTTTAGCCCCTTCTTGCCTGGTTAATTTTATTTACGTATGTACGAAAATTTGGTTTGCTGCCAGATTTAAAGTTTAGTGGAGCTCGGTCATTTAAGTATACGGCCCATAGATCTAACTTCATAGGTATTTGGGAAGCAAACTAGTTAAATGACTTTGACTGCTAGAATGTGGCAAAGTGCTTCCAATATGCTCCTTGGTATGTGTGTAATCTGCATCAGCAGGCATTAGTGGTATACATACACCGCCTTCAGGGTTTCCACTACATGTAACAACAACAAAATAAAAGCAAATTTTTTTAATATATGGAAAGCAATATAATGTATTTATCTTTATCATATATTATGTATAGCCTATATTTGCGCACTTATAATAACCATAATCCAAGTTTGAAATTAATTTAAATATCATGGTTGTTAAAATGTACTGTAACCAACACCGCCTGCTCCTTCCCGTCTAGCTGCAAAGCTGGCTAGTGGCTACCGGCCGCACTGCTCTCAGGAGGAAAGGAAAACTAGAGGTGACAGTCCAGTGTTGCCCACTTAGCCTCTTTTCAGACCCCTCTAGCAATTTTCTTTCAAAAAGCGACCAGCAACAAGCATCTTTTAGCAACGTTTTGGTTTTAATGGCGACTCTACCGAAAGCTATGGTGACCAGATTTCTCTAATGACATCTCTTATTGTTGGGGGCGGGGAGTCGTGTAGACCATGATGCCGCCGCAGAATTTTTGTCTGGGGCTGGTTTGTTTTGTGCAACGCCAACGCGGCGGGGAAGGTGCGTTTGGCTCAGCATCAGGACCGGGTAAATACCTCTTGTTGTGCTAAACTTTTTTACTCCATCATCATACACTCCAATCAGGGACATTTCCGGGGTCAGGTCATCCAAAACGGGGACTGTCCCCGGAAATCGAGGACGTCTGGTCACCCTACCGAAAGCACCAGTCCTTCTGGAGTCGCCGTGTTGAGGCAGCAGTGAGAGCTGCTATGAGGGTTCCTACTTCCCTCAGCGCTGTCTCACAGGCACACCACAGCTGCTGCTGACTCGTCACCTAAAAGTAGTTTTTAAAGTAGTCTTTGTTTTGTCTCTGAAACATATTCAGGGAATAAAATAATTCCCTGAATATGATTCCCACACAGCTTCAATCACTTATTTGCCTCGCTCACTTTGTGTGCCTCTGATAACTGTCTTTTTGTTTTGTTTTGATGTGCTGTTAATTAAGACGTAATTTTGTAAAGGTAATTTTTAGTTCCAAACACACTTAATCACTGTTATCAAGAACTTGTCTGTCTTGGTAGAAGTTCCTGCTAGGTCACAAATGAATGAACAAATATGCAAATCAGATAATGACGCATTAAACCACCATAATGATGTGTGGTGGTTTAATGCAAACTAGCTACAAGGGAGTAAATAGTTGCTGTTACATTTAAAGAGATGCCAGAGACCAGAGTCGCTTCCCCTGTCCCACCTGTTGCTGCACACTGCTCGTCAGATGGCTGAACAAAATGCTGTTGTGGATCAAAATGTTAAGAATTTAATAGCCAGCACATTTTTTTTTTAGCTGTAGGGAATATTATTGCTCTTTAATTTAAAATAAATGCAATAGGATGCTGTTCTACATTGAGTTGTTGTCAGTGCTGGCTTAGTGCAAAGCTGTGAGGTTTTTAACTCAAGGTTAAGGCTGTCGTCACACACTGACCCGGGGCAGGTTGACCTGTTTCTCCTCACTTCTGGGTCCTATCGGTGTGCACGTCACTCAGCATGTTGTTTGCCTTTGTTTTCAATTGGGTAGTGGTTAGCGGAACAACTCAAAAGGTTACGTTGGTCTTTGTGTCTCCTCACCTTGCGTTACGTTGAGCCCGATCCGGTGCTCAGACTAGTTTGTATGTGGCGGCGCTGCGAGCAAACTGGTCCGACTGGTTGTTTCACATTTAGGCGCGTACGAAAT
This sequence comes from Fundulus diaphanus, assembly GCA_037039145.1. Taxonomy (NCBI): domain Eukaryota; kingdom Metazoa; phylum Chordata; class Actinopteri; order Cyprinodontiformes; family Fundulidae; genus Fundulus; species Fundulus diaphanus. Next base: position 41,374,179 of record CM073126.1, read on the forward strand.
ATCTCGGCTGACCCGGGACCGTTTTGGAGATTGCTGAAGGTCTGTTTGCCTTCAATGACATGTGTCCGCTCAGATAAATTATCTGTCCAGATAAACGTGTTTAGGAAGGGAACCGTCTCCATGCATGTTTTCACACGACGCAACAACAAGGCAGTGGACGTTCTCAGGACCGCTGTTCCAGCCAGCATTAGCAGCTCGCTGCAGTCCCATCCAGCTGCTTGGAGGGGAATCCGGTCTCAGGGAGACGAGCCGCGGAGGTGGCCCCCAGACCCCCCGTTTTCCTCAGCAAGGCGGCTAGCTGCTGGGCTGTTGAGGGCCTTAGCTCTCCCCCCACCCCTGCGATCTTTGTTGGCGTGGAAGACTACCCGCCTCGCCTCCCACCCCCAAACTCGTTTTTCCAACGTCGCTGAGGAACGGACATCAACAACTGCTGAAGAACAGGGGAGGAAGAGGAAACCGGAGGAGGTCTGAAGCAAAAGGGGAAATGCTGTGGATTAGTTCAGGCCATCGATTCTCTCCAGCAATCCGCATCTAAGGAGTCTCTTACTGTAGTGGGTGTTTAAGAAAGTAGACGAGGATCTGCAAAGTCAGTCAGAGTTGGAACAATTAAAAGTAAGAAAGGCTGCTAGTGTGCTGCAGCCTTGTGTGGGTCTGGTTTAGAGAGCCAGCATTAAGTTAAAGACAGATCAGGATAAGTAAATGGCATCCTGAAGCCTAGCATTAACGTCTATGTAGTCTGTTGCGGGGGCGAATACCTCCTAGGCATCCATCTCTCTAACAGAGTTGCCGTGCCTTGCACTTGAAGTTCCTCACTTTAAAGCCACGGACTCCGCTGTATTACTCTAGGACTCTGTGTGGTAGACCAACAGTGTTTCTGAAAAGTGTGGCGTGCCTTTGTTTTCAACCCCTTTTAGCCTGACACCCTGTAATAAAATCTGGTTCGACCAACCAACAGGCCACCTAACCAGTAAAAGCTCAGTGGAACCCAAGCGGGGCTTTCTGGAGGCCTCAGACATTATTGGGCAAACCGCACCATGAAGGCCAAGGACCACACCAGAGGAGCATTAAGAATTAAGTCATTAAATAATCCACCTTCTGTTTTTATCCTCCACGAATGAAATGTTTTGAAGAGAAGCGTCTCCCAGCGTTGGTTCTATTACGTCTCCAGCAAAACATGGACAACCATTTTCAGTCCAGCCCATCTGTTTGACCTTTTCCAGAAGAATGGGTATTTGTTTAGGCAACATAAGGCGTTACCTATAAATCAGTCCGGTATCAAAAGTCACATGACTAGATGATGAGGTGTTCTCTATATCAATAACAAACAAGGCGGCAAAGAAGGATCCTACTGGAGATTATATCCCGACTCGGCTTGCCTCATCAGTTCTTGATTTACATTTACTAAAAACAGCTTGAAGCGCCCAAAATCTCAGTTTTTGTTCCAATAAGCCGATTCCCTGCAGGTTATTTGCGTTCTACTTTACAGCAACAGTTTTTTTTCACAACGGTTTTTCAGTTCAGACCAGACACTTTGTTTTAGTTTTTTTGCTCATTTTCATAAAAATGACATCCAAAACGGGGACTGTTCCCCATGGTCGGAATGGGAGGTGTTAAACAAAAGCCCCAGAGAATGTGTGAGCGGCAGCAGGTGCAGGACGTTTTTCTGTCATGTGAGGCATGTGCCCCCCCCCCCTCTCTCTGGATTGTTCTGGACATCTGGGCGGTGAGCTGGAGCCACGCGTCTTGCACCTCACCCTGGCCTGTCTTCCTGCAGGACGTCTTGGTTTCAGGGCGGTTTGCTCCGGAGCCGCGGCCCTCGGCCCCCTGTAACTGTAGCGGGGTCTACAGTTACAGGTCCTGGGGCCGCTGCCAAGCTCTGCGCCGCTCCATGTCCCCCGCTCTTTGCTGCACAGTATTTAGATAAGCAGGTTGCCTAGCAGCCGCCCTGAATAGACTTTGTACATGCTTTATCCGCCACCAAACAGAAGTCTGTTTTTTTGGCAGATCATGTCTCATATTTGGTTCACAGGCCTCTGCATGCTCCGTGGGGGGAAATAACCCTGGAGTTTCTGAGTTGTGCAATCTTTAATAGCTTTTTTTGTTCTCCCCCCGTGCGGTGAGATGATTTGAAACTTCTACCTTTCACTGGAGCGCCGTCTTATTTTTAAGCCGGCGGTATCTGAGCAGAAAGGCAGTTTTCTGTCTTTAAATAGGACGCGGCTCTCCTGGAAATACACCGGTTGAAGGGTGGACCCCGGCGCTTGTTGCCGGGCTCGGTGTTCAGGGTGCTAAGCGTTCCTGGGGGGAATGGAGAGCCCCGAGTGGGAGCGCCGCCTGGCCCGGTCCGTCAGGAGCGGTCCCAAGCAGCGGCTCTGTTGCTGGAGGAGGTTCTAGGGCAGGGGTGTCCTAACTTTTTGGTACATGGGCCAAAATTGTCAAGTCAAAGGAACTCGAGGGCCAAAACCAAAAATGTTTTACATTTTTTACCTGGTCTGCAAAATCATCATGATCATTTTAAATAAATAAATTAGTCAGATTTTTTTGTAGGAAATGAATGTGTAAATCATTGTCGATCCAAAAATAAAAAGAAGGGTTTTGCTCATTTGTCATATTAAAAGATGGTCATCCAGTTTACAGATTATTTTGAATAATTTAATTTGACTCTTAAACAATAATAAATTTGACTCTTTTTGGTCTCACAGTGTAAGAACAGTATTTGGGTCAGTTGGTTTTTGAAAACAAAGCGAATTTTAATAATTGAATTCAAAGCAGATTTTATTGCACCAAAGTCTGCATTTGAGTTGTTAAATATCATTGGACAGATGTTAATATGACATTAAAGACAATATTAAAATGGTGTTTATTGAAAGATGAATACTTTGTCGTACTTAACATTTTAAATTGTAGGGTTTTATTTTTTCTGTAATAATTTTGCCCTAATTAAAAACTAAAAACTTCCATCTGCATCAGACACTTGGACCAAATGTTTCTTGAAATGCAGATGGGGGGGCCACCCAGAATCAGTACAGCCCGGGCCATTTGGACATGCCTGTTCTAGGGTACCTCGCAGCTTTGGTCCGTTATCTCGCCATTAGAAGAACCCAAAGGGTACAGACGCGTGGAGCCAGCAGCGGTCCCGCCGGGCTGGCTTTCTGGAGGTGGCGTATCGGTACATGCCAGAGTGGCAACGACGCAGAAAGCTGCGATTCAGCAGCTGCTTGATGTTGTGATTGAACGCTGCCGCTAGAGTCCTGTCTGTAGCGCTCTGCCTTTTTCTTTTTCTTTCTGTTCTGGCTCGCCTTGCTTTGTCTCTTTGTTGAAATCAAACAACTGCTTTGGTATTTGAGTTTGTTTCAAACCCCAGAAGTGGACAATGACACATGGTTGCTCGTTGCCCTATTTCTAGAGCCTGCATTGTCCAGCGCTCCGTGTTTACAGCTACTGGGAAAAGTGCCATTTACACTTCGGCGTTGGCTTCGAACAATGGGGCAGATTCCATGTTGTTTCCCTCGCTCTGGGAAAACTGCCCTCACTCCGGGTTATTTTTGGAGCTGACGGTAAAATCTGCGTGATAGAGGCCTTATTTCTCCTTCTGGAAGCCTGGGGCACATTGAGGCTGAGACTGATATGAGGGTTGGGACGGTGTGTGTGTGTGTTTCGTCCCTGTACCTCTTGGTCCTGGCCGTGAGTTTACAATTTGACCGGCTTTATTTTTAGACCATGCAGCTGAAGCGTCTCCTTGACCCGAACGGGAGACGGGGACCCTGTGGGCGAACGAGTGGGCGGGTTACTGGGGTAAAACGGATGCTGGATTTGTTAGCGTTTGCTGCTTCTTCAGTGCTTTTGGGCACAGACAGAAGTGTCACTTGAAGCATAATGACCCACTGTTCAGTGACTGAGCGGGCCTTTTGCTTTAAGCTGAAAACTCAGACGAAAAAAGTTTGGTTCCCTAAAGTCCCTGAAACAGAGGGCTGCTTCTGCTGGACTCCCCCTCCCCCCCAAGGTGAATCAGGTGCTGTCTTCCTCAGTCATAAGACTGCCTGGGTAGCAAGTTAATTTTAGGTCGACATGAAACCTTGGTGTTGGAGCTGAACCTCAGCAGAATGCATTCCAGGCCATTTATGAGCATTTGCAGCACGAAGCGCATAGTTTTCTGGAGTCCTCGGCCTTTCCTTCACGTTCGCCCCTCGACTCAGAGAGACGGCCCGAGGCTGATGCAACCGCGGTTCATTTACATGCAGTCATGTGGCGTCTACATGCACAAAGTACTGTTTACGAGTCCTGGCTAACAAAGACGACCCTTCTTTTCTGTGCTGCCTGCTCCATGAATTGTCTGTGATGTGTTTTTGCAGCTCGAGCGGTCTCACAGCAAGACCGTCCCGCATTCAAATCTCAGCCCGGACCGTTTTGGTTACACTTTGCATGTTCTCCTCGTCCATGCGTAGGTTTTTCTGGGCACTCTGGCTTCCTCCTGCAGTTTGAAACATAAATATTAGGCAGAGATGTAATGATCCGAATCTTATAGCTGGGCTCCTTTTTTTGTGAATCTTTGATTGGCCAATAGAGATCTTGGCGTCCTGGGAAGGCTGCAAGTTGCCCGTTGTGAGTCCCTGCAGCCCCACAATGCTCCCCGAGGGACGGGTAAATCAAGAGGACACAAAAAAGTTGATGCCGTGACAAATAAAGATTGTTATTATTGTTATAAAACTTCTTTCAGTATACGTTTATCTCTTTTCACTGAGACTAAGTAGGTCAGTGTGCTACCTGGGGAAAATGCATCAGCTGATGATGTCCTAGTGAATCCATAAACGCCATTTCCGGCTCAGTTCTCCATCGCAGTCGGTCATTTTAAATCGACACAGGCTGCGATGGGCTCTGCCGTAAAAGTAGTTTAGCTCTCATTTCCTGTGCTCCTGGTGCCGATGAGATCAGCTAATTAGGCCTGTGGGGCGTAAATTGGATTGGTGATATTTGGGCATCTGTTTGCTGGGACAACTCAACTTTCTTCTGTGGTCAGACCCTTTGAAAAACCCAGCAGAGACGAAGGGAAGGATCCCTAATTAGATGAGATGTATATAATGATGTAGTCAGTGGGTGGAAAAGCAAGCCTTTTTTTTTTTTTTTTTTACAGTACCAGTGAAGAAGTGGCTCTATAGGAGCTCCTGTGCACTTTGTGAACCACTTTGGTGCACAAACGGCAGTAAGTTGGCCCTTTAACGGACTGGTGATCTATCTACGGCAGGGGTTCCCAACCTTTTCAGCCTGTTGCCCCCAAAATAACAGCGCCAGAGACTGGTGACCCACTTTTGGCGTGGGGGTTTATAAGAGCTCTTACATAAAAGTGCAGGAAAATCTGGAAGCCCTTCTTCTAACCCATACCCCTCCACAACCCTGGCAGGGATGAGTGGGTGTAGAAGACGGGTGGAGGACAGTTAAGGTAAACTGATCTAGTCATTCAGTTTAAATGAACAAAAAAACGATTGAAGCTTATTTCAATAGTATTTTTATTAAAGGAACTTGCTTGTTTTTTTTTAGTGCTCTTCAGTATTAATCCAAGAGCCTGAACAGCGATTATCTGCTGATATTAACAGAGGCCCGCAGGCTAGCTCTCAGCTCTAAGTGCTGTTTATTTACATAAAGGGAGCAGTTCTTTGCCACTGCTACGCTCCTAGGCTCACCCCCCCCGAGGTGCTTCTGTCCTGCTTGCCTCTGCAGGCCGTCCTCCAGCCCGCTGCAGTCGGCCCCTGCTCGGGGACCAACCTCTGCGCAACACGCAGCCACTGATCTCGTTTACGCAGAGTTCATCAGACTCAGGCTCCGACGTTGGCCGCGCAGAAAGCGGTGATTAACGCGGCTAAACGGGGCTGAATGCAGCACAAAGAGCTCGGCTTCTCAGTGTGGGAGCCTCTCCCTCGCAGGCGGGGAGCAATAAAAGGATGAAGCCTCTGGTATGTATGGGGGGGGTGTTGACTGTTGACTTCGCTTTGAATGCCCCATTATATTCCAGGCGTCCCCACCCATTAAGTGTTGCGGATCCAATCAGGCTGTGAGTCATCTTCTAGCAGTTTGTGCTCCTTGTCGGGACCTCTGCAGTCGTGTCCCGGCCCCAGAATGGCAGCTTGTCCTTAGACACGCACACCTGGCCTTTTCCTCAGAAATGTACGTGTAATTGATTCAGACTGGCGGGAAACGAACACACGGCACGTCCTCAAAAGGTTAGAGCTTGTGTGAGGGAGGGGGGTTGGGGGTGTGGAAACAGATGGCTTCTCAGCAGAGGGCAGGGGACCACATGGGAAAGCGGTATGTGGAAGGCCCCTATAGTCCCGCTTCCATGTTTACCTGGACGGTTTATCAGGGTGAGAAGTGCCCGAGGCTGCTTCTGGCAGCAGATCACACAGAACGTGATATTTAAAGCCTGGTGAACAGGTACCGCAGCGCTACTCTAGGCCATGCCGTTCCAACGGAGAGCCGCTGTAGTTCCCAGAGGGCCGCTGCCAGGAAGGGTGACGCTGCAGATCTGGCAGAGCGGACTGGCACCACTCTCTGGTGTCTATTTCTGAGCCCGAGTAGAGGCCTCGAGCGGCGACTTGGCGTGAGCGCCAGCAGCCCATATGCGTATTCGTTGGACTGTGGAGGTGCTCTGATCCACGCTAAGCTCCTTGCCCCATCTGGGCAGCCCAGGTATTCTGGACAGCAGGCCTCCTCTCCTCGGAGAGCTGGAGACTGGGCAAAGGTCCAAATGTGCCGCAGATTCCGGCGACACCACTTCATCCCCGCGGGCCCTTTCTGCCGAAGACGTTTAGCCGGAGTTGGGTGGGGCGCTGAAGAAAAGAAAGGAGCTCGTCTTGCAAGGATCTTCAAGTGGTCATTGTGAGAGAGGAGAGCAGATTATATGTTGGGTGCTTGGAAGCGGTCCTCTGTGGGTGAACGTCCTGCGTTGCTGAGCCTCAGTGAGGGACTCCTCCTAGCTGCTTGCAGACGCCTTGTTCTCCCCACATGAATGGGGCTGGCTTTCTGAAGGCCTCCGCTGGTGAACTAGATGAAAGAACCAAGTCTAGTAAAGAGTTGCATGACCTGGATACACAGCTCCAGCCTGTTCTCAAGCATTTTCCTTTTTAGTTAAAGAGCTCTTGTTATCCTATGAATAACCTGGCCAGGTATAGAAGAAACTTACAGCATAGATCTTTGTCTGAAACTCCTACTTTTACAGCTTTAGGTAAAAGACGGATGTGATGCATAATCCTTAATGGATCCATCGTATGAAAGATCTGCAGCTTTTTCAGAATCCCCTCACTGATGCAAATCTATTTCTTCCTGTCGGTTTTGTGTTGAGCGTTTCTTGTTAATACAACCATTCAACGGTCTAGTGATTGAAAACCAAGAATTTTCTGTTTGTCAACAGAAAGTCAGAGACTGAAAAAACTAATCAGATGAATTGAGTCCCTCCCACTTTTTGAGTACATAAACTTAGTCTTAGTCTCAAAGAAAACCAGAAAATTAGAGTTGTACAGAAAAATAAGCGGCTTGTTTCAGTCGGGCCGATTTTAGATCTTGACCGGCCCAAATGCAGCATAACCCCGATTACCATCAGGCCGTGCTGACAACACTCCTCAGTGCGGAAGTTATGGAGCGAAGAAGATTCAAAGTTAGTTAGTTTCACTGTCAGTGAAGTGTTTGACAATAAAGTCAGAAAGTAGGAAGAACCTGTTTAAAGGAACCTGTTTTCTATGACGCCTCAAGACGTGTCCATTCGTGCTGAGAGAGAGAGAGAGCAAGACTTTGAGCAGATAACGGAAAGGCTTAAAAGAGTGCGGTTTTACACGCATTGTTCTCGCTCACACTGTGAGACACATTAATTATAAAGAATCATTAATGGCAAGAGGCCTGACAGAGATGCTTAAATGCTTTTCTTTTGTCTAAGCTTACTTATAATACAACTTTAAAGAGAAATCGGAATCATCAGAAATCGCTATCAGCATGTTACCGGACACTGGAGTGACCACAAAACTCTGATTGTTGTATCTCTACTGAAACCCTGGATCTAGCATTGAATTTTAGAGACTGGAGCATCTCTAATTCATCGAAATTCTAACATTAAGTATGTTTAGGCCCCATTTAAAATGAGCTCTTGGCTTAGTCGTCTCATGCGTTTCGATCCGACGGCGGTGCCTCCCTGGAGTTTCACGCCTGCTGGGCTCAGAGGACAGAATCAGGTGTTTTAACAAACCAATCGTCTCCTCTGAATCTGGTCAGGTGGGCACAAGATAAGGGGAGAAGCAGCCGGTCCTGCCTGACCAAACTTTGAAACGCTCTAGAAGTGTCTGTCTTCAGAGCAGTGTACGGACTGACGCACACACATGCTAACACGCAGCTCTCCAGTTGTTCTGAAGTACAATAGAAACGTAAAAATGGGTCCGATCAACCCCCCCCCCCTTCCCCCCTCCCCACACACCTCTCTTTTTATCTGCTACGCCTCCTCCCCCCCCCCAGTTTCCCTCGTGTCCTGCGTGCATTGCGCTGACTCGGCGCTTGCAGTTGAGCTCCGCGGTTTATGTGGCGCACCCAGAGCTTATGGGTCTGTTCGGCCTCCGCTGGCTGCGTGCCCGGCTTCCCGCCGACGTTTCCACCTGCCTCCTGGTTTGAAGGAGCGCTCCATCGTTCTGCGTCTCCACAGTTCAGAGATGACATCACTGAAGGCACGCACGCACACAGATGGATGCACGTGGGGAGCACAGCAACCCAACGCTCTGTCCATATGGACACGTGTGTTTTTGAAGCTCTCAGTCTGCCAAACGGCGTGGGTTGTTTACCGCCTACCTGATCAGCGCTCATGCGTGGCCGCGACCTCTAAAGGGGGATCGCATCCCGTCGGTTGAATACACTGTTTTTTTTTTGTTTGCTTTGTTTACCTGCCGGTAACGCTGCACCCTGTCCCTCGTCTCTCCTCAGCTCTGACTGGGTGGAGATCCTGGAGCCGCGCTCCCGCGAGCGCATGTATGTGAACCTGACCACAGGCGAATGCGGCTGGGATCCCCCTCCCGGCGTCCCCGTCCGCCAGGCAGACGGCAACCAGTGGTGGGAGCTGTTCGACCCCCACAGCGGCCGCTTCTACTACTACAACTCCGCCGGGCGCCGCACGGTCTGGCACCGGCCCCAGGGAGCCGACATAGTGCCCCTCTCCCAGCTGCAGGCCATGAAGCGGTGCAGTGAGGCCAGGCAGGCCGGAGGGGTGGCGGAGGAGCACCACAGATCCACCAGCGGGAGCGTGTGCAGCGCGGGGAGCCAGGGGCGCCGCACCCCTCTGGCCGAGCGGGACGGGGACAGCCCGCTCCCCGCAGCCCCGGAGCCCCCCGAGCAGAGCGCCAGCTGCGAGCCGGACCCGCCGGTGGACGGCCGGGTGAAAGGCGACGGAAGCGGCGGCGAACACGACGCGGATGAGGGCAAAGACCCACAGAGGTAAGCGATTACATCTTGGGGGACTTATGCGGAGATTAGGTTTAATCATTATGGGCTCATATTACCAGAGAGCAGCGAGGGAACGTGATACTGATCAGAGCTTGTGTCAGTGCTGCTTTCAAAGACCCTCAAATGCTTCTGTTGTGAGAGTTTGCAAGATTGTGTTGACTTTTGACCATCTGGGCCCGACTTTCTGCTTTTTTTTTTGTTTTCTTCTTCACTTATCTGTGCATTCCATACGTCCCACGCTTCCACGCGAATGCCCCTGAGCCGTGCCGAGCCATTTGAGCAAATCGCTACCAAATGTGGGGGGGGGGGGAACGGTCAGCGATATTAGCCAGCACATCGTTTCCCCTCGCGAGGAAAGGTAACTGCTGCAGAAGGGGGGTAACAGTAAGTCATTCAGAGACCCCCGTCATGTGCTCGGTGTTCGCGGCCTCGTCTAAACCACATCTTTTTTCCCGTCCAAGTCAAATTCCAGACATGCCACTGCTGTTTCCCCTGGCTCACAGCCACCGAGGCTATCTGAGTGTCCCTCTGTGTAATGACCACCGCTCCGCTCCGCTGCGAAGCAACGCTCATTTCGTTTTCCTAAAACACATCCAGGCTCTGGGCCGTGTAAGAGTGCGCGCCTGAGAGGCATGCGAGAGAATGCTGCGGTGGTTAATAACAAACAGAACCGCCACATTCTTGCTGCTTATGAGCACGGCTAACCCCGACAGTTTTCAGAGGTCTTGTCTTTGAAAGCGGATTAGTTTCTTCTTGCGCCGCTTTTCTGGGATTCTGTTTCATACTTTGGTAGCGTAAGAAGACGGTTGAGGAGTTCAGGCGTAAGCTCTGGCTGTCTGGATGGTCTGGCTGCTTCTGTTCGTTCAACTACGGCCTTGAATGTGTTTTATTGGGGTTTTATGGAATTGATCTCAAAGTATCACATACAGCCAGGGGGAAAAATACATCGTTTAAGAATACAAACCTGAAAAGTGTGTCGTGCTTTTTTGTTCAAGCCTTTACTCTGACACCAGTTGTCTTAAGACGTTACCCAGTTAGGTTGCTCAGAGCACATCGGTAAACAAACGGCACCACGAAGACAGCAGAGTTCAGCGGTTTGGTTTAGAGCGGATTTGGTCTAAACGATGTCACAAGCTTCAAACTGCTCCAGCCATTGTCCGAAAATGGCAGAATAATATCCGTATCAGTTGGTCAGAGGCAGCCAATAGGTCCAGGTAACTCTGAAGGAGCTGCAGAGATCCACAGCTCAGGTGGATGGATCCATCAACTGGACCATTGTTGGTCATGCACTCTGCAGATCTGCACTTTATAGGTGAGTGGTGCTAAACTCGTGCTGGTGCTTACTAAGCACCGGGTCGTTGTGTTTCAACCAAGACAAAACCCGGATTCTAGCACTGAGAACCGTAGCTATCCGAGGCCCGGTTCTCTGCTGGCCAGAGGGAAGAACCGCCTTCAGCAGCAGCTCGAGGCGGGTTCATGTTTAAAACTTGGCCATCGTCGCCCGTCGCTAGTTTCAATGTAAATCTATGCCACACCAATTTCTAAAAGAATTATTTTAAAATCTACTTAGTGTTAGTATTTCACATTTAAACCCAATAAAAGACGTTACGGTTTGTGGTTGTAACGTGACAGACTACCAAAAGGTTCTAGAGGAACGAATTCTTCTACCAGCACACTGAACACGGGCCGAGTTGGCCCTCTCTGGTCCCACACCCCCGGCGGGCCAACCTTTCCCAGAACCTCCCGGGTCTCCCCTTTAAAACAATCGGCAGCTGCGTCCCAACGAGGAAAGCTGAGGAGCGTTTAGCTGAGCGGAGCCATACCCTAATCAGCCATCTGCTCCATCACATGCTCACCACCCTCGGTGTCTCAGCAGGTAACCGGAAACCACAACACCCACACAGAACGTAGAACGTGTCGGGCCAGAACGGTGGAAAAGGAGCCTTCAAAGACGGTTTGAGAACCAACGCTTATGTGGTTTATTTCCACTCGTCAAATGTTTACTTTTGGCCGAGGGTCATTTCCCCTTTTTTTTTTTTTTTTTTTAATTTCTCGGTATTAACACTTGAGCTGCTTTGGACGTGTCTCGACATGTTCCCTTTTCTTCCAGCACAGTCGGAATAAAACGTCAACATTTGACCTGTTTTAGAGAACAGCCCAGCCCGGCGTGGAAACGGGACGATTCCAAGACGGCCGTCCTTTTGTTTTAGGCCAGTAATGCATCTGTTCGTAGCGGTTTCCTGACAGCTTAGTTTTTCTAAAGCTAATTAAGCTGCACTTGGACGACGCAGCTTCCTTTCTCTTTGTGTAAAGCTCATACCTGCGTTTGTGTGCTCTCACGGGGACAAATGTAGTTACATGAGCGCACTTGTAATGTCTGTGTGAGTGCCAGGTCTGTGAATCATTCCCCAGGTCTTATCACATGTTCTGGGAATTTCTGTGCCTTTACGCTGGCTCAGCTCATCAGGGAAGTACCGTGAGCTCCACGGAGAAACTGGATCATTGTGGGCTTGAGGGAAAAAAAACGATTACTTTCCATTATCTGGTAATGGCAGGTGTTGGAAATAAGATTGTAATACCTCTATTGAATTTCTCTGGGAAACGAATCAGCCTGAACGTAAAACCAAAGCAGGACCTCTGCGCTTCCCTGTCGATGTTGGTAGAGGTGCTGTGTGTGGGCGTGTGCCCAGGCAGCTTCTCAGTGGCACACCTGCGAGGTTCATTGGCTCACAAACACGTGGCGACCGGTTCACTGCTCGTTTCAAGTCGACCAAGAAGTGAATGGAGGCGGTTTACATCTGCAACATAGCGCTCTTTTGTCTTAGGCTATGACCCGAGGGGCAAAGATGAACCAGTGAAGGGAACAAAAGGCATTCTTGAAGACAGTTGTCTTCCTTTTTGTTCTTTTAAGGAAGTTTACGTTTGCTGAAAGGAGCAGCATTTGCCCGTATGCACCCTCTGATTCAGTGGTGTCGAGGACCGGAGTCCTGCGACCTTTAGACGCTTCCCTCGCCCTACGCGCCTGAAACAAATGGCTACCAGCGTGCAGTCACACTCCGATGGCCAGATGAGCTGATATCAGTCGGTGTGGTTAAGCAGAGACATGGACCGGAGTCGCAGACCACTGCTCTGGTTTTTAAGGCCCAGTCAAAGAAATTCACACTTGAAACTTTCATTTCCTGCTTGTTTTGTGACTTTGTTGTGTCTTCGGTAACGCTGAGGTTTTAGTTTAAGCTGCTCGTCAGTGAGCTCTTTCAGGTTTTCCTGCTTTTAGAAACACAAGATGGTTTCATGGTGTCAGTATAGTGCCGTTTGCTCTTACGTTGCTTAGGTTTTGTGTGCGGGGTGGGGCACATTGACATTTTCAACAAAAGAGCAAAGACTGATGATATGAAAGTATTTACACCCCTTTAGCTTTTACTTTTTTCACTGTAATATCTGTGTGACTTGTAAAGGCAAATGGTGTCACTAGATTTTATTCAAGGGTAGCAGAGCAAAGGCAGCTGAATACAAAATGCTCACTAGTTTTAGATTTTTATTTGTAAAGAAACAACTAAAAGCAAAAACTATATTATTTTCCCACCAATCTACAATAATGGCTGATATTCCCAATAAGAAAACCTTGGCGTTGTGCCTAATTGTGCCTTCTCTCTCTCTCTTTCTGCCCATCCCATCTCTGGTTATTGTCAAAGGCCACTGGGGCCACTAAAAACAACTGAACTCTAACAATTCCCACAATTTTTAGTCCTTGAATGCATCAACCAGTATTTTTTTTAACAGAAATCCGATATAGGTTAGACACGTGATTTATCACAGAAATGATGATAATGTTGTAATCCCTTTATTTTCATTTTGCATTAAAACCATCACCTCTATCAACGTTTTTCTGCCTTTCATGGGTCAGTACTTGGGGGAAGTGGTGGTGGTGGTGTTGTTTTTTTTTCTCAAAATTGAAATCAGGAGTCAGACTCCATGGAAACCCATAAATCTATGTTGGTCAGGGGAAGCTTAACTCTGATCTGATCCCTGTGGAAAAGTTAAGAGGGCATGACTACCTGTATGAGTGCATTCGGCTACATTTCTGTGAGATCAGATCGCAGGTATTATGCCGTAATAAACCAGCGTGTAACTTTTGCAAAACTCTCTATTTCACTTTCAGTTTTTAGGGAAGTTTTAAAGGGAATTTTGAAGAGAAATACCCGTGCACACCGAAGCAAACGTATTACAAAGAACCAAAACAAAGCGACTTCCTCTTAGATACGTGTGAGCAACCGGCTGTGAGCCATGCGGGCCGAATCACTGCTGGGGATCATTTAGGAAACGAGGGCGAGGTTTATGGGGCTAGATAAAGATTTTAATGCATCACACATTCTGCTGGCGCTTTACTACGAGAGCAGAAGTGGTTCATGCTTTTGATGTGCAGCCAGTGCCAGGACGTAGTGGCAGTGTTTTTACACACCCTGCAAGGACTTGTTTTATCTCCACTCTCCTGGTGTGGTAAGCTCTTTTTTTCCCCATCTTTATAGTGGCTGTTTTAAGTCTGCTCTTTCAAACAATCTTTTCCTCTTTCTTTTTCCCCTGATAAAAAAAGCTTCATGTGGAGTTTATGGTTCTTTACTTTGGGCTCATTGAAGTTAACTTGAGGCCTTTTCTTTTTCTTTCCCATGTTGAAACACTGTAGTCCAGTCCTTTCTCTACACGTCCCACTTTGGACTTTGGATTTCACATAATTGCAAAGTTTGTCTTCTTCAAGAGCTCGATTACAGTGTGTCCAGAACCCCTATTGTTTCAGCTCTTATTCTGGGACCGTCACAGTAAGCCCGCTCTCTCTGCTTCTGGGATGCGCTGAAACTCGACGGCGCCGGCTTTCAGCTGACCCCAGCGCTGACCTCTTCAGTCCACTTACACCGTCAGAGGTGGCCTATTTCTGTGTACTACAGCACCGCTGTGTTTCTGCTTTGCTCTCTGCTTCTATTTCAGTGAGTGGACACTGGCTACAGTTCCAGCAAGGACGCTATTATTGGACCTGCTAAAAGAGCGGCAGATAAACTTTCAGTTTGTGGAGACTGGTGTCTGTGTGATCCCCTTGCGTTGGGTTCTTCAGAGCCCTCCTGCCGGCTGTCCTCTGACCCAGCCCGGCACTCCTCTCAGACCCGGGCTGCAGGAGCCGCCGACCCACACAGTTGCTAGACATCTTGACTCAGGGGAGGGAGGCGTGTCTTTTCAGCTGTTGCGGGACAGCTGGCTCTCTGTTGGACTCTTACAGGAAACAGGATGCTACCAGCTCCCCCTAAAAGCCTTAATCGGATTTTTATGTGTTCATTTGATATTTCAAAAAGTGATTCTAAAAGGAGAAATGAGAGATGGGCCTTGAACCCTGGCCAAGTGGCGCTGTATTATCTTTAATGATTCCTCCGTGTCTTTAATTTCCTTCCTCTACGCAGCTCAGCGACCCCATTGGTCTGTTCTCCGAGGTGTTTGTGCAGCAGCGACTTGGTCTGCGTGACCTCATTTCCTCTTCCCGCTCAGCCGACGTTAATAATAACCTGTTTTTGTTACCCCACTGTTCCATCATATTTAGGAGTTTCCAAATCCATATTCCTGTCCTCCACAGTGACGCCGCTAATGGCTTTTCCAATGTTATTTCAGTCATGGAGTGAAAATCTCCCAGAAGACAAACTGCACTTGAAAACATGCAGAAATGCTATAAAGTACTTAGCAAAAGTATTCACGCCCCACGGTGGTGGCAGCATCATTTTACTAGGATGCTATTCTTGATGGTATGATGGATGGAGTTAAAAACAGGGCAATCATGGAAGACCCTTATTTTTTGGGGGCTCCAACAGCCTTGAGACTGGGGTGGAGGCCGACATTCCCGCAGGAGGACCCCAAACACATCTACAGAGGAGCAGTTCGTCCTACTTAACATTTAGACCCAAACCCTAATAGAGAATCCATGGCAAGACTTTAGAAACAATCATTTTCACACATCCAGTCTGATTGAGGTATTCTGCAAAGAAGAGTGGGGGAAAATGTCCGTCTCTAGATAAAAACACATTAACGCCGATGCCTAAGCTCCTTCCAGAAACATTCAGGGCTAGAATACTATTGGAAGGCATGTATGAGACTTGGAGGCACCTGAGGAGCTGAGGCTAATTGACATTTGCTGACAGTCAACTTGATTTGCTACATCAGAAGCAATCCGATTACTTCATTCCATGTGAAAGGAGCTCTATAAACTTATTTCATCTACCATTTCTTCATCGCATGTAAACCCCTCGCTGTGAAGGAAAGGATGAGCAACAACACGCTGTTTTCTGCACAACTCTTCTCATGTGATGTATGCTACCGAGTGTCCCCCGGGGAAAAACGAGGCTTGGATCGGTGTGACTGTAAGCATGCCTCTTTAAACTCCTGTAAGGGTGCAGTGCCCCTCCTCAGCTAGCACCTAGCAGCAGATGACGCCACGTGACGGCCAGGCCTGCCCTGCATTACGTAAGCTGGATGCCGGCGGACCTACGAGAGGTCAAAGAGGCCTCTCTCTCCGTCTCTTCCTTGATCTCCATTGCGAGCATTGAGCGAGGCGTCGCCGTGACGATGGCACAGCAATGCATTGTGGTAGGCTCGCCTCGCTGCCACAAAAGCCCCTGACTGAGCCCTGAGGAATTCCTGCCTTCCCTCTCATTCCCTTGCTGCACTCTCCCACGACTAATCCCCACCCCTTCTCATTTACACGCGCTCTCTCTCGCTTCTCTTTCTCCTTCAGACCCCACACTGGAACCGCCACCAAATTACCCCGAGTTTTGTAGCGGTGGGTTTTCTCAGCATTGTGCTGGATTGGGTTTCCTTTTTAATGCAGAATTTAGATTTAGCCTTTTCATTAACCTGGGTTTCACTGGTATGCGTTTGTTGCGTAACGGGATAACAAGCTTTGCAAAAAAAGAACGAAAGCCCTAAAATCATAATGATCATCCTCTTAAGGTCCATGTTGTCAGTGTACTAGGACCAGATAAACCGTTTGCTGACAAAGCTTTAAAAAACGCTCTGTGCCACGAGAATGGAGATGCACCCTAAACAACTGTAGCAACAAACCTAGTTGTCTTTTACTAGGCAACACAAAATGGCGCATACGTGTAAAGCAGAAGAAAATGTATCCTTGGTTTTCAGAGCTTTCACAGGTATAAAAAAAAAAAGAACCCCAGTTGGGTCGACACTTTGCAGAACCAGCTTTTATTGCGGTTATAGCCGCAAGTATTTAGTGTCATGTTTCTGTCGGCTTTACACACCTGGAGAGTGAAAACTCCTCCTTGCGAAATAGCTCAGCCTCAGTCAGAACGCACGGAGAGCATTTGTCAACACATGGATTAAGCTACAGCTTCTCGGATGGATTTAGGTCTTGCTTTAAAGAATATGTCGATCGATGTGGTTTTGGTCTAAACAGGTTGGTTGCTCTTTGTTAAAGATGACTGTCTCCAGGCCCCTTTTTTCTTTCTTTCGTTTCAGTTGGTAAAAACCTTGCCTCGTCGTCCTCCCACATCACAATTAGGCCCTACGTGTGTGTAAAAGTCCCA
The DNA here is from genome assembly GCA_037039145.1 of Fundulus diaphanus. Lineage (NCBI taxonomy): Eukaryota > Metazoa > Chordata > Actinopteri > Cyprinodontiformes > Fundulidae > Fundulus > Fundulus diaphanus. The sequence goes on from CM073126.1 coordinate 41,391,215, forward strand.
GTCGTCCACGAATGCAGCGTGTGAACATCCCATAAGGCATTTCCTGTTTGGACGGCGTATAGGGAAGCCCTTTCTCCCACCCGCCTAGTATTCTCCACTCACAGGAAGTGGTGGTCACTTCTTCCTCGGGGTCAATCCTCACAAAGTTAGTCACTGACACAACCCCACGCACGGAGAAGCGCAGTCATGTGTTATTCACGAGGCGGCCGCATTGACCTCAGAGGTGCTTCTGTGTTGGAACGGTCCGAGACGAGCAGCCTCGGCGTTTAGCGCGCTGGCCGCTCCTCTACCGGCGCTAAAACGCTCGGCTGTGCGTCACCTTCCCAAGGTGGCTCGTCTTCCTGTTTGTTGAGACCAGAGTGAGAACCCCCTCCCCCCCTGTTTCAAAGGGAGCGGGCAGCGGTTCCACATGCTTACAGCTGCCGCTTGTCACCTGCCCACCCTGTGTAACCAAATGCGCTCACGCCGACCCGTAACACTTTGTCAGAGCTGGTGTTCTGTCTGTGGATGTGTTAAGTGGGCAGTAAAACGTCCCAGTGGGCTTTGGTGGGGGGGGGAGGGGTCGATCAGGGATGCTGGGGTGGTGTGCCGTGTGGCTGAGGACCCAGCTGTTAACGGGCCATGCCTGGATGGTGAGTCTGTGGGGCTGTTTCAGGATGAGTGTGTGTTTACATTCAAATGACTGAGGCAGCGTGACTCACCCTGTGTGAGTAGGAGGGGAGGGGAGGGGAGGGGAGGGGGTGGGGGGGGGGGGGGCACGGACCGAGTCCTGATAGCGAGACGGAGGGCCATGCTGTAGCCTGGAGGATTAAAGGAAGTTTGCCGTTGGTGTGAGGGACCTCGGGGGAATGGTTTCAGCATTGTTCCAGAGAGACGTAGGGGGCAGGAGGAAGGGGTCTTTCCATCTCCTGCTCTCCTCCCTCGGCGTCCTCTTCCTGCTGTTGCAGCCCCACTCTCAAGTCGTAGCCTTCTCGGTAAGGAGACGCTTTTAAACACGAGTTCTCGGCTCCAGGCTGATCTGTTTGGTTGGATTTACACAGATGATCGGCTTTGATGTAATTAATTACCGTACTGGACGAAGGTAAGTCTGGCCTCCATTTAGACCCATCGGCCTATGTTGCCTTATGGCTAAGCGAAAACCAAAACTTTGTTGCTGATTTTTCTCTGAGTAGGCTCGTGGACATGTGGGTTGTAATGCTGGTTTTAGACAGAGAAGCTGGTCTAAGATCAGCCCCGTTCTGATCAGCTGAGCAACGAGATTTCCGTAGAGGATTATGAGGCAGCAGCAGCGCTGAGGGCAGCAGAGCAGGGCAGCGTGACCAGATTGATGGCAGATTGTTTTTCGCTGCTGGGATTAGCAGCCGGCTCCTGGCTCTAAAGGTTTGCCCGTCGTTCAACCCAAAAAAACGTCGAGAGTACCTTCTTGGAAACCTGAACCGTGAGTAACTGTGGTCTTGACCTCCTTCAGTTCTCCGTGGTCTGACTGCCAGTTGAGACGTTCCCGCAGTGACCCAGCAGGTCGGTGTTTGATCATCTACATATAACTGCAAGTAAATATTTAGCATGAGTCCCGGTATGCTGCCCAGACACGAGTCACACCTATTAACAGGACCTCAGGAGAGACGTGTTTTGTTCAGTCGCTCGGTATTTTTAGGCTCCTGCCTTGCACAACGTACACAGGAGTTATTGTCTTGCGGCTTCGACGGGGCTGTGTTGACTGCCAGACTAAAAATGGACTCAAGCCTTCCGAGGTTAGGGAAATGTTTGCGAAAGGCTTCGTGGATTGCTGGAGATTTTCCCAGCCCTCCCATTCCTGCAGTTATACATAATGATGCCGCTTTTATAAGAGAGTGTTTAGCTTTCAGAAACTGTACCACCTGTTCTGAATTGAAAATGTGGTTTCTGTCTTTCCAGGGATAACTCTCAAAGATGGCAGCCAGCGCCTGGCTCTAAAGCAGCCATGTTGGTGAAGGTGAACAGCATGCAGCGCAGCCAGCCCGTCCCGCCACTGCAGCAGCACTTCCAGCACGCCGCGCACAGCAAAGCAGGCACTGCTTCCCTGCACGCCCCCTGCAACAAGCCCCAGGGAGGACAACCGAACCCCAGCCAGGGATATAAAACAGCCCCTTCTGGCAAAACGGCCGGCGATGCGCGTCAGGCTCATCACATAAGAAAAGCCAGCAATGGTAGCTTTTGCTTGGCGACGTCGGACAGTAGCCACCCCAGCCCGCTCCTCCATAGGTCACAGACCTGCACCCCTCGGCCGGTCTCTCCTCAGTACGGCTGCACCGCCCCGATCTACGACGAGCCAGTTTCAGACAGCCCCATATACGATGAACCCCCCACAGACATGGAGGTAGAGGGAGCACACCTGTATAATGGACAACATTTGTCTCGTCTGACGCCCACCCAAAGTCTCCAAAAGCCTCGACTTCTCCCGCACCCTGTTTCATCTCAGCCGGGCTCTAGACACCGGAGAGACCCCTCTTCCTCTGACTACAGCCCAGCTGGTCTGGAGTGCATCAAGCACATGGTCAACGTGGATCCCAAACAAGGGCTGCCATCCGGCTCTCCTCTGCCCGCGCGAGCCGCTTCTCCTACCTCCAGACAGGACCGCGTGTTGACTCTGGCCCAGCCGCAGCCGCAGCCCCACCCCTCACAGCAGCCTCGAGGCCAGCTGAGGGACCGAGAGCTCGGAACGCCGGGCCCGAGTTCGCTGGACAAAAAGCACAACTGGCGGATCCTGGAGGCCACCGTGCAGCGCGCCATGGACGCGCGGCACAGCAGGCAGAGCAGCCAGGCCTCGCAGGACTTCCCGTCCACGACCCCACAGGCCACGGCGAACTATCAGGACTCCGGCTACTCCACGGGGCCCTCTCCAAGCCTGAGACGGAAGAGCAGGAGGAGGGTGGGAGCCGGCGGAGGGGCGGGAGGCAGGCCTGGGTCGGTAGGCAGCAGTGGGGAGCTGTGCGCCCTAAACGAAAGGCTCATGGCAGAAATGAGGGAGGTGGTGAGTCGCTCCAACACCATGAGAGAGGTAAGAGCCGGGCTGGACCCAGAGATGGGGGAGAGAGGCGTCGTCCCTCGGACACGCTCCCCTGCGGACTCGCTCAGGTGGTTTGGAGGAGGAGGAGGAGGAGGAGGAGGAGGGAGCTCTTCAGGCAGGTGTCCGTCGCAAGAGAACATCAGCGGGGCTCCGCGGTCGCTTAAGGGGACGGCTAACTACGGCCCCCCCGCTCTGACCCCTCTGGAAATCCCAGGGAGGCAAAAGAGAACCTACGAAAAGGTGGACACCTTGGAGATGAGCATAAACAGCCAGGCCAGCCTTTCGTCTCCAGAGACCCCAGGACCACCGTCACAGGTAACCGCTGGCTGTAGAGATGCACCAATCAGAGCGCCGGGCCCATTTCTGATCCGATTGGTTGGTCCACCAACACCACTTTGTCCCTCTCTCTTCCTGTCGTCAGCAGTAATAATTAGTTATTTCATGAGCAGAAGTGACATCATACTGCTGTTAGAGAGCAGTCACTTTAAAACAAGGCTTCAAGGTTAGCATGAACAACTGTAAATATACATTTCTCTGTATTTCCCAAGAAACGCAGCCCAGTAATGTAACAGGTCAACCTTCGGCCGACGTCCCGCTTCTTTTAGATGTTCTCCTTGTTCAACACAACGGGAATCAAGTGGTGGGTTACCAGGCAACAGTCTAGTCCCTGAAGCATCCCTAACGTGTTGCTGTATGAATAAAAGGCCAACGTTTAGGTCGCTGTCATTCCAGCTAATCTAATGTTGTCTTAACTATGTCATTAAAAAGCTTCGACAAGCTTAAATTTGAGCCAGCAGAGCTCTGATTACAGATTCCTCTGTAGATTAACCGTTGGATAAGAAAGGATTTTGCTCCCAAATGAGGGCCTGGTAACGCTTGAATAAAGCATCTTTGTTTCCATCGGGGAGGTGTAGGAGTTTTGTAGACGTGCGTGTGTCTCGCCGCTCAAAGGCACAACGAACAGATGGTTTGGCGGGGCAGTGATGTACCTGCTGACTGATTAAAGTCGATTTTGTTTCTCACATACCCCCAAACAACACGGAGGATTTCTGCTTATATTTAAGCTTGCAGAGTGCAACATGTTTATTGCAGCGCCACAGGTCTTTACTAAATCTTCAGAAGGAAAGAAATGTTTCACGTGGCAGGAACATGCAGAAGGTAGCGTGTAGAGAGCGCTCTGCAATGTGGCGTTTCATAAATAATGGGCCTTTTTGTATTAACCGCCAGCATTGAGCCCTGCCTGTAACGTATTAAAGTGTGATTCACGGAGAAGACTTGTACGCTTCAACCTGTGAAGAACTAAGGTCATTTGTAATAATCGTCTTTTATAGCCTGTTGGCAACGTTAAGAGAGCAAAGTCCCTTTTCAGACACGCGCTGCCTATTGGGAATCTGAGAGCACCAGGAGGAGTTTGAATGAGCAGCCGGATGCTGCTCGCTAAAGATTTCTAAGGGCAATCTTTCCGGGTGCGGCCTAGTAACATTTAACCCAGGACGATGAGGAGTGGCCCCACACTGTGGAGGTGGGCCTTGCTGCGGCCTCCTATCAGCTCAGGGCGGTAACCCGTTCAGGGGTCTGCCGTGTTACGCTCATCTGTAAAGCCTACTCTGTTCCCACGGCCGCTTATCAGCGCCGACAAAATTCTGACCAACTTAGCAGCTGCCGTAAAACAAGATCTCCTTTTGGGCTCCCGAGGAGCAGCGAAGGAAAAGCGAAAAACCTCCATGAGTGGCTTGATACGCATTCATTAGAGTAACAACATGCCGGTCCTGCACAGGGCTGAAACGGTCCCGAGACACGGGGCGGTGCCGAGCACCTCTAAGTGCGATGGCCTCCGTTCCAGCAACAGCCGTCATCCTCTTACCGCCGTCCATCTGCCCCTCACTGCAGGCACTCTACAGTCGAGTGCCAGCGCCGTGCTTGGGTGGCGAGGCTCAGGACACGGCCTCCTTTGGTCAGGAAGGAGGACCACTGCGGCCCATATGGCCCGGATTGGCAGGGTTGTGAGGAGAGAGGCGTTGTGGTACCAGTGCCTCTGTAGCTGTGGAGGGGTAGAAAACATCAGAAGAGCTTTGAGAAGGGCCCCTTAAGTCTGAGCTGGAATGTTCTCCAGACCTGCTGGTAGGGCAATCTCACGCATTCATAGAATATACAGATGCTGTCAGGTGTAGCCAAATCTGCTCTTTCTACTGATAATCTACTGTGATTTATGTTTTTAATTCATTTTGCCTCTTTTTTTAAGTTCAGACAGCTTTCTATTGGTTTACAGATGTAGGCCCGTATGAGGCTCTCTGTATGTTAATCTTGGGTAAAAGTAGGGCTGGACCATGTGGCCCATACTTTTATCACAATATATTTCTTTATTTAGGTCGATAGAGTATAACTACAGTATCGATATAAACAAAATAACAGCCTCAGAAAGAGTGCCTGTACAAACCTATGGCAATTATTTGGCCATGTTTATTAAACTCCTCCAGTATAACATTTTAGAAATATATGCTTTAAAAAATAAAACCCATAAAACTACATAAAACCCGGAACGTCAGTCAGTGACAAATGTAATCATAGACTGTAAGGTATGTTGAAATATCGGAAATGTCATATCACCTTTATTGGATGACGTTATATCACTGTATTGATACTGAATTATTGTCCTCTCCTAGGTAAAAACCAGCCCAATTTTACAAGACCAACATATTAGATTCAAAACTGTCCAACAGGAATAAATTATTTTTCATTTTAAACCAAAGAATATCTAAAATTTCTGGGGGAAAAGATATTTACGATGACACGGATTTATAATTTACTATTAATACACCAAACATTTATTTTGTGTGCAGTGTATTAAAAAAAATGAATGAAACAAAATTGCATCTGTCTTGTGCAGAAGATGTCAATAAAGTTAGGTCAAAATAAACACAGCATAAACCCAGGCTAAACTTAAAGGGTTTCTGCTGGATCTTTAAAAGTTTTAAATTTAATCGTCTGCATTTCCGGCTGTAAAATCTTGAGTATGTAACGAAAAGGTGTTTAACCACCCTTAGATCTTAAATATGTATTAAAGTCCTTTTCTCCCCACTTTCCTTTTATCCACTACTTGTTGTTTTATCCATTACCAGCCTATCAGAAATTGGATTTAACAAGGTTTGGCCTGAAAATTAGGATTTCGGTAGTGGGTAGCTTCCTGAATGCAACCAGAAGGCATTCAAGTTAGGAAACTTATGATAGATTACTTTATAAAGCAAGTTAAATATAAGTTAAAAAGCTATCAGGGTAACTTATAAATGGTATTTTTCATACTTTATGTATGTCTCAAGTTTAATAATGGCTAATAATGTAATTTTAAACATTTAATAATGGCCCTAAACAGGTTTCAGAAAGCCTTAAAGAGCGATAGGAGGAGCTGTTCTGTTCTGCTATTGGGAATATTTACAACCTGCCATGTTTGTCTGTTTTGGTGAACAAGGAGAACGTTTCAGCAACATGTGGGGGAAGGGGGGCATCGCACCGCCCTATTCGCCCTACAGCTGGAAAAAACTGCTTAATCTGCCGCTTTCTCTGGCTTCTCATTAAAAACCGGAGCAACCGTGTAGAGAGGGGGGAAAAAGTTAGCAGTTTGGTAACTTTTTAAAAACTTCAATATATCTCGGTACGATAACCGGCCCAAAAAGAGGTGGCGTCTCATTTAAAGAGCGGCTCTGCACTCTGGGGATCCAAACCTCACATTTAACGCTGATGGTTGAAAACCTATGTCTGGACTGCACCCATCCCTCCATATAACCCAAAGGCCCGGTGAGGTTTGACGTTCTACTGAAAAGCTGAGCTCTGGGCTTCGGCCCGTGCTCGCTGCTGTTCCTGTCTGTACGTGGAACACGTCTGACCAAGGAGGCAGAGCTCCCACCTGCCCTGCTGCAAAGTTCAGAGGCTTTTATGGAAGGCTAGTGTGGTGCAGGGAGGGTCAGGGGTCAGGACCGTGGCACTGGCGCATAGCCTGGGTTTAGGAGGGCTGGTTACGCAGCCATCATTAGCAGATGAATGTGCCGACCTGGCTGCAGTTTCCCCTGGAGTCCCGGCGCTGCAGAGGGGAGAGTAGCAGCCCTCGGTGTGACACAATGAAAAATGCAGCGACACCCGGTTTGTATCGCCGCCTGCTTCTCCTCCACCTCTCTGATTGCCCTCGTCCTCCTCTTCCCCCACAGGCGGGAACCCTGGAGCTGCAGGCTCAGCTGGAGAGCAGGAAGAAAGGCATGGTGGACGGACGGACGGCCTCCCTGGGTCCGCACCGCTCCTCCAGCCACGACAACCGAGAGGGAGCCGACGGCGCCGGCGGGCGGTCCGCCTACCAGCTCTCTTACGCTACCCTGCGGCAACCTCCGCCTCCCGACGCGGGCATGGAGGACTGGGCCAGCAAGCACCTCAACATGCACACGCAGGGGCTGTTCCGCCGCCGCGTCTCCATCGCCAACATGTTGTCCTGGAACCGCGGCTCCATCAAGAAGCCGATGCTGGTCACCAGCGACCGCGCCGTCAGGAAGGAGGCCTGCGAGATGTTCAAGCTGGTGCAGGCCTACATGGGAGACCGGCCTTCGCGCCTGGACCGCCGCCACTGCGCGCTGCTCATCGTCACCAAGTGCTGGGACATGCCGGGCCTGCGGGACGAGCTGTACGTGCAGCTGGTGAGGCAGACCACGGGCAACGCCGGCCCCCGCAGCCTGGAGGCGGGGTGGGAGCTCATGGCCGTCAGCTTGGCCTTCTTTGCGCCTTCGCCGAAGTTTCGCTGCTACCTGGAGGGCTACATTCAGAGACACACGGAGCCCAACAGCGACAAGAAATGTGAGTCTCAGACTGAGGCACAGGGTGGGTCACCTTTCTTTCTGTCTGCACCTCCAGCGTCACTGATATTTCTCTGAGCTCTGAGCTGCATTGATGTGTCCGAGTACAGATTTAAACTGAGAAAACGGCTGCTTGTTCTGCGCTGCAGCAGAAAACTGATGTCCGCTCTGCTTGTTTTTCATAGTGACCCAGTTTATTTTGGAACAGCAGGAGCTAAAACTAAAGAAGAATTCAAAGTCCAGAAAGAAGCGGAAACAGAACACAGAGGAGGAGGAAGGTATGTTTTTTCACTCTTCTTTAGTTTGTCAAAACGGGTCTCGGATGTTGCTTTTCCCGGTAATTCCCTCCTGCACAAGCGTATCTGTTGGATAACAGCTGAAGCAGGCTGGGAGTCCCACACGTGTTTTTCCACTCTCTTCAGAGGTTGTCTGCAGTCACTAAGCTGTGCAAACCCGTTGCAAATCAAACATATTGCTCCCTGCAGAGCGAGCGCTGGAAGTGCGATGGAAAAGTCAGGCCTGTGCAGTTTGTCAGACGAGTGCACGCTGACCTACCGGCACACACAATGAGCGGGTTTCACAGAAAGTTCAACGGGGGGAGGAACGGCAGGACGAGGAGTTCAGATGCTCCTTTGCAGCCACAATGGTCGGCACTGTGAATCACGCTGGCGTCGCTTCGCGTTTGTCAGACTGTCGTTTAAAAGGCTCAGCAGCACGCGCCTTCGTCCGGCCGGCTCCTTTGACCGGGATGATGTCACCAGAGGGCAGCCAATCGTCTGCCGCTCAGCTCCAGCGCCGAGCCCTCACGCCGTCAGTGAGTCAGAGTCACACGCAGCAACGCCGAGCTGACCGAGAGGTCAAAGGAGAAGCCCACCGCTCAGATGGAAACCCTACGTTGCTCACAGCAGTTTGAGAGATACAGGAGCTGGAACAGGTTCAGCAGCGATTTCATTGGACCGTGGCAAATATGGGGGGTGGGGATACTTTTGAAAACTGGAATTGATTTTTATTCGATAGACCAACACAAATTAGTACCTGGACAAACTACATTCACCTTATCTGCACTCCTAGAGACTCTAAGTGCACAACATTTATTTAAGGGCTCAAAAAGTGGATTTTTCACCAGCTAGATGGAAGACAAAAAGACGGTACCGCGGACAGGTTGGACCAGAATCGAACTTTATGGCTTTCAAGCTAAGTTGGAAAATGTAAACCCCGAACACATCATCCCTGCAGTGAAACCCAGTGGTAGCAGCGTCATACCGTAGGGAAGATTCATCCGGGACAGAGAAGCTGGTCAGAAGTGATGGAGGGCAACACGGGCCTTTAACGGGCTAAAGCTGTTAAAGGCTGCAAAAGACCTGAGAGGGAGGAAGAGGGTCACTTTCCAGCAGGACGGCGATCTGAAGCATACTCCCAGAGCTATACAGGAATGTTTTTGATCAGTGGAGACTCCTTAGTAGGGCTGCACGATAATTCAATAACGAGCTATATCGATCGATAGAAAGAAGGGTCAATAAAAAGCTCAATGGAAGAACAGTTTTCCTTCCTTTTGCAGTCTAGCCTGTCATGGAGGTAATACTACTATTAAGGCTGGACGACATGGATAGAACTTATATCATGATATATTTCTTAATTTCAGTCAATACGATATAATTACAATGTCGATATAAACAAAATAAAAGCCTCACAAAGGCTGCAAAGAATGCCCAAAACAGATGTTTATACAGACTTATGACACTTATTTGGCCATGTTTAGAAAACTCCTCCGATATAACATTTTAGAAATAATTACTTTAAAGAATAAAACCGATAAAATTACATACAACCCAGAACGTCAGTCAGTGACAGATGAAATCATAGACTGTAATGTATATTGAAATATTGGAACTGTCATATCACCTTTATTGAATAAAGTTATATCGCGACATATTCAATTCAATTCAATTCAATTTTATTTATATAGCGCCAAATCATGAAACATGTCATCTCAAGGCACTTTACAAAATCAAGTTCAATCATATTATACAGATTGGGTCAGATTATACAGATTGGTCAAAATTTCCTATATAAGGAAACCAGTTGATTGCATCAAAGTCCCAACAAGCAGCATTCACTCCTGGGGAACCGTAGAGCTACAGGGAGAGTCGTCTGCATTGTACATGGCTTTGCAGCAATCCCTCATACTGAGCAAGCATGAAGCGACAGTGGGAAGAAAAACCACCCATTAACGGGAAAAAAAAACCTCCGGCAGAACCGGGCTCAGTATGAACGGTCATCTGCCTCGACCGACTGGGGTTACAGAAGACAGAGCAGAGACACAACAAGACAGACAAAAAGCACAGAAGCACACATTGATCTAGTAATCTGTTCTACATTAGATGGTAGTAACGGGTGAGCCGTCTTCTCTGGATGATGTCAAAGTTAACAGAACGCCAGACCAGGTGTACCTACTATGAAGAAAAAGAGAGAGAGAGCAAAAAGTTAAAAGCTGAAATGACGACAGTCATTTCAATGTAATACAATGCAAAACTGGAGAACCGTAGAATGAAGAACAGTAGAAATCAGTAGAGTGAGAAAATTAGACCCTGATGTCCTCCAGTAGCCTAAGCCTATAGCAGCATAACTATAGAGGTAGCTCAGGGTAACATGAGCCACTCTAACTATAAGCTTTGTCAAAAAGGAATGTTTTAAGATTAGTCTTAAAAGTAGATAGGGTGTCTGCCTCACGGACCAAAACTGGGAGTTGGTTCCACAGGAGAGGAGCCTGATAGCTAAAGGATATTGATATTGAGTTATTGTCCACCCCTAACTACAGTCATTACATCCTCCCAACCAATCACAAACATAGGCCCGCTCCATCACCAGGCTCCGCCCCCTTCAAAGACTTCAGAGAGTGCGTGTTTTCTTTTCTTTCTTTTTTAAAAACTTTAAAAAGTTGGTTAAATGAGGTGTTGAGTTTGCATTCAGTGTTTTTGATCTAAAAATAGGTGATTAAGCAACAGTATAAAAGGGTCAGGGCTGTACTTAAATTATATGTTTAGAATCTTTTAATAATTATCGATCAATGTGATTTCTTTTCTTTTTTTTTTTTTAAATGCTTTTTCCTGTCGTCCAGCCCTATGCGGTAGTTGGTGACCCAGTCAAAAGCTCAGTAGGAAACTTGTTTCACTTGAAGACAGCAGTCTGACTGAGGCTGAAGATTAGCAGGAATTTCAGTCACTCTAACATCTGTGGTTGTAAGACGTTAACGGTAAAGGGGTGTGAATACTTCTGCCAGGCACCGTACATAGTAGCTGACCCGATCAGCGGTGAGCAGTGATCAGCAGCACCGGCAGTGGGACAGGACACCTGTGGTCTGGAGGGTGTGTCCAGGCGGGGGCTTCTGAAGCGCTCCAGCCTGGAAGCCGGAGTTGGTTTGTTCTCAGCGGCTCCATAAACAAGCAGGATGAGACCGAGCGTGTCTCCTTTACCTCATCCTCTAAGGCTGCGTGTGTTTGTTGCCGCGTTCAGATTTAGCCTGCGTGGTCTTGGGTCATGTTGTTCTGAACACTCGGGCCTCTAATGAGCTCCTGCCTCTCTGAGGCTTTGGTTGCCTGGTCGTTGCTGCACTGATGCCATCAATACTGATGCAAATATCCGCCTACAGCGGCGTGGAACCAGCAGCAGCAGCAGCAGCAGCGCAGGGAGCCCCTCCTCTCCTCACTGCTGTCAGCTTCTCTGCTGGGAGCCTTTAGGGCAGAGAAGAATGCCGACATGAAGGGCGAGTCGTTGGTCCGACCCGTCTAAATAGATCTAATCCCTGGCTGACTTTTGCCAGAGTAACATCTGACATAGAAGTCACCTGTTTGCAATAAGGCTTGTTCTGAGTCCAGGGAACAATGCTGGAGAGAGTTTGTTGCTTTATGAATCCCTTCAGAAGGTTTCTGCAGCGGGCCCTGCCTCCGCTGCTTGTTTCAGAGAGCAACAACGAAGCCCACAAGTCTGGTTCAGGTTACCTCAGCGGTGAAAGATGGCGACGGATCCACGCCTGGATGTCAGGGCCTCCTTGTTGCTCTTCACTTTGAGAGCTGGAGGTGGAGAGAGTTTCTGGGGGGGTTCTTGAGTTGCATCCGGTCTGTAGAGGCTGCTCTTTAAAGGCAGATCTCAGGCTCCTGAGGCCGCTCAGCGCAGGTACGAGGCAGGACGGGCTGCTTGTGTTCTCCTGAGGCCGTGTGGCGTGTGCAGCTGCTGAGTCACCTGGCCGTGGGGTGTGTGGGTTGGATCCTGCCTCTGGAGCTTTTGTTCAGCCGCAGTAAATCTCAGCCCAGCCTGACAGTTTAACCGGGTACGCTGTAATCCCCACATGGCGGCGCCGCACCATCGACGCGTCTCTGGTTACCAGCCTCCCAAACTCTGTCTCCCGTTTGACATGTGTGGGAAATAAAAACACTGGCGTTCCTGTTCGTGGGAAAGAATTTCAGTCATTTGCTGTTTGGTGCGTTCAGCGATGACTGACGCTCCGGAGCTTTCTCTTTGAGGACACAGCGAAGGTTTGTGTTTTGTCTCTTGAGAAGTTGCTTTGCTCTGGTCCTGAGTTTGCTCTGCTCTGCTCTCCCCAGGCCTCCCTGTCAGCACGTACGCCAAGTTCTGCCACCGGAAGCTGCTCAAGGTGGCCATCACTGGAGGCAAAAAGGTAAGACGGGAGGCTTTTTCCTTTTTCACCAGCACACTGCTTGGTTTTTGGCTGCGAAAGTTTGGAATTTGGTTTAATTTCTTAAAGAGTCGGGGTGGGAAAACTAAATATTATAGGAGAAATATTTCCATTTCCAGATTGTTTCCTGTCCCTTTGTCCATCCATCCATCTTTTGTCAGACAGCTTGATCATCTGTTCTTTATCCATCAGTCCACCCCTCCGTCTCTTTCTCCATCTACTCATCCAGCTGTTTGCCCATCCATCATTTATCAACATGCCCATTTATCCAGTCCCCTGACAGTCCATTTGCCCGTGCATCCATTCGTTCATCTATTCATTCGTTTAGTCAGTCCATCCGTCTGCTTGCCTGCCCATCCATCCTGCGATCCATCCATCTATCTGTCCATCCTCTGATTTATGCAGGTTCCACCTTTAAGCTCTGCCCACTGTGAAACGTGTTACGTTTTGTTCTTGTACCTTTAAAAAAGGGGCCAAAAGGAAAAGTGTACATTTAACGCTTGTAGGAACCCTGTCTACATGATCTAGAACACATCAGTTTACAGGTGAGAGTCTCATGTGAATCATCCCGGCCGCCGTCTCAGAGGGAGACATAATTACAGGTGTGCTGAGACAGTCGCGCGTAGAGACGTAAACACAGACCCAGTCATAGCAGCGCAGCTGCAGGCACAGCCATGATTAGTAAGGCAATCCTCTGACATACTGGCATTGTAACTCTTCCTCTGCCCCCCCCCCCTCCCTCTCCCCTCCAGGGTCTGCGTAAACCCACCTTGGAGGAGATCGACCACAGCAGACGGGCCATCATCACGCCGTCCCTTTTCGGCAGCTCTCTTGAGGAGGTGATGGAGAGGCAGAGCGAGCTGTTCCCAGACAGGAAGCTGCCCTGGGTGCAGGTTCAGCTGTCCCAGTATGTCCTGGCTCTGGGCGGGGCTCAGACCGAGGGCATCTTCAGGTAAGGCAGCCCCAACTGGGCCAACGGCGGGCCTCGACACGAGCGACGCGACGGAGCTGCAGTCTAGCAAATTAGAAGGGCTCCTAGCAAAGCGCATGTGTGGCTTTTATTGTATCTACAGGGTGCATAAACACATGTGCGTGTGGTCTCCTGATTCCTTTCATTTCTAAGCAAACGTTGCCTGTCTACAGTACACAAAACAGACAGAACAAACACAGCGCCGCTGCGCTCCCGAGAGCTGCGCCGTGTAATCTGATACCTGGTGATATGTGCTTACATTACTGTCCGAGCACCAGGCATGGGGGGGGGCTCAGTGGTGTTTGTGGAGTTTTTCTGTCGGATTGAATTTGGTATGATCTCAACATGTTTACAAAACGGATCCCCCCTCCTCTGCAGAGGACCGTTTCTAGCTTGTGATGCTGTCGTGGTTTTGGTCTGGAGCAGAAGTGGGACTGAGCCTGGAGGATCGGCAGATTGTGTTTATGAGCTGGATTTTAACCCAGGGTCATTTGGTTCTCTGAAATGTGTGCAGTGGCAGCAGAGGGCCCTCTTGTGGCCACAGAGTGTAACCGCGCTTCAGCTGAAGGTTTCTGAGTCACAGTGTAGTGAAAAACTATTTACCTTTCAGATAAACTTCTTTGTACCCTTGTTTTGCCTCAGTTAAACATTTTTGATCATCAAACAAATTTTAATATCAGACCTGGATAACCTGGCAGAATACAGACCACAGTTTTCTAATTCATTTTATTAATAGGGAAATAATAAAAATAATAATAAGCCATCTAAACCAACCTAGCCCTTTATAAAGAGTAATTACACCCCCCCTTAAATCTTGAGTGAACTGCTTTTAACCAGGCCCACTAGCCACACCCAGGCCTTGGTTATTGAAGCTGGCAGTGGATAACATAAACAGGACCTTTTGATTTCATTTCCTGAAACACGGCAGAAAAGGTCAGTTTCAGAGCAGAGTGCAGTCTGCCGTAAATCTCCAGGCCTTGTCCTTTTCTCACTGCAATAACACCCAAGTACCTCAGCCAGAATAAGAACAACGCAGATATTTAAGATTAGAGTAAATGTCATTTAAGATCTAGGATGTAAAATCTGGGCATATTTCCCAGTTCTTAAGGCCTAACATTGGTGATTAAATGGAAGACTCTAAGTGAGCCTACTACAGCCCTGATGGTGTTTTCTCTTTCTTAGAGTACCCGGGGACATTGATGAAGTCAACGCATTGAAACTCCAAGTGGACCAGTGGAGGATCCCGGAGAACCTGTCAGACCCTAATGTTCCTGGTAGGCTGGGGTTTGTTTTTCAGAGAAGTGCTGACACGTGCACACAGGGAGTCTTAAATATGCGCATTAACGCACCGTTTCCTTCTGATGAAGCCTCTCTGATGAAGCTCTGGTATCGGGAGCTGGAGGAGCCCCTGATCCCGATGGACTTCTACAAGCAGTGCATCAGTAACTGTGACGACCCGGTGGCAGCCATTGCTGTGGCGCAGGCTCTGCCAGAGCTGAACAGACTGGTTCTGTGCTACTTCATCCACTTCCTTCAGGTAACAACCTTCACTGGATGCCACAAACCCAATTAGGGTCTGATCACATTGCATCCCTTCACAAAATTACTTATACCCAGTAAACGTTTTTCCACATTTTGTTGGCTTCATGGTCGCTACGCAGTCTTGGAACGTCTGGAATATTATAGGATCCTTTTCTAGGTCTATCGAAGAAAGAATAGTGAGAAAAGAAAAAAAATATTTTTCCAACCTTTTTCTCCTATTTTCTAAAGGATAGTCTATTGGTGCTAATTAAATGCAGTGGTTTTCAGTTTTATTATAATTTGACATAGATTTACCAAATCACACTTTCTACTTATCCGCAGTTTGATGCTGACTTTTACTAGCTGCTGGCTCTCTAGCTGAAACTGGACCTGTGGTCCTTAAACTGCATCCAAAAGGCCAAACGAAGCCCTAGAGCTGCTTTTCTTTAAAAAGATTTTTAGCAAACAAAGGTACCAAAGTCGACAAACTGTGTTTAAAGAATCTGCCTTTACTCCAGTCTTTATTTGACAAGTTCAAATAAGGAATGGCTTTTGAAACAGCGTGGATCTAAGTTAGTCCAGATGCCACAGAGCCAGTGAAATGGGCCCACAGCACTCTGTAAACACAAACAATTCTTAGCAGTGCTGGTCAGGGTTCATGGAAGCTCGGTTTAGTTGGACCTGAATCCTATTCAAGGTTTGGGGTTAATAGTTTGTGTTCAGAGCGTAATGAAGGTGTGTAGGAGCCACTAATTTAAATGTATTTTACTGGGATTGTGTGAAATAAAACAACACAAAGTGGCTCATAATTGTAAATCTGAAGGACGTTGGGTGCATGTATTTATTTATTTTTTTCTGAGCAAGAAAAATAAGAACAGTTTGTTTTCAGCCCTCCTCACTCATCACTTTGCACGTTCACAGAGAGCGACATATTTGCCCAATCTTCTTTTGAAGTTAGCTTAAGTCCAATCATTAAGCATTGGTGCAGATCGAAGGTTAGTCTGTACACAGCTGGAGCGCGCAGTGAGCCTTGCTCTTCCTCCTGCCTCCTCCCCAGGTATTCGCCCAGCCATCCAACGTCGCCGTAACCAAGATGGACGTGAACAACCTGGCCATGGTGATGGCTCCCAACTGCCTCCGATGCCAGTCCGACGACCCGCGGATCATCTTCGAGAACACGCGCAAGGAGATGTCCTTCCTGCGGATGCTCATCGTCCACCTGGACACCGGGTTCATCGAGGGTGTGGTGTAGACACTGTAACGGCCGCAGCGCACATATCAGCCATACATTTACCATCCAGCGAAAGATAAACACTGTCTCTGTTTAGGTCACACTGGAAACTGTTGAGGGGACGTTTTAGAGCTCTTACAACGCGCGCGCGTGTGTGAATGGTTGGAGTTCCCGCCTTGTGCTTTTTCTGTTCCCTTCCAGAGAGAAGACGGACGTTTCAGTTCACTGTTGTTTAAAACCAGAACCTAGTGACTGAACTCAAGTGGCTCACCTGTTTCTGACCGCAGCATATGCAAACGGGCTGATGCTTTATTCCCAATTATAGAGCTATTACTGCTGTTACAGCTTAGTGGTGCAAAATGGGGTTAAATCAGATTTACTTCAGATTTATTCATTTGTTAAAAAGAAAAATCTTAATTTAAGCAGTTGCCACTTTTTCTCCCCAGCTTTGATTTTTATTGTGCGTTTGTGTGTGAATTATCAGTGTGAGCAGAAGACACCTTTGATTTTATTTTTTTTTGTCATGTAACAAGAATATGTCAAATAAAAGAACTGGTGATAATGTCCTTTTTAATCGGTTTGCCTGAGCTAAGTTTATTAGTTGTATTGACGGCTGGTGATTGTTTCATTGAACAAGAACTAAAGAGTACCCAGCACCTGTAATTCAGAGCTGAGGCTGGGAGGATGTGCTGGAAGCTCTAATGGATGTAGATGGGTAAGATTTAGTAAAAATGTGCTTCCTTTTTTTTTTTTCCTCAAATTGAACCCCTCACAAACGCCATGTTGTGAAAACCCGGTTATCCGTTACTAGTGTTTTATTTGTTCTCAGTCTTTGAGGTGGAATTGTTCTCTTGCTTGTGTCCTTTTTTTTTTTTTTTTTGGCTCAGGTCCTATGGGGGGAAAAACGGGTGTACGTGTATATCGCAGATTAACATTCAGTCACCTGCAGTGAGAATGGTGTCCTACGACAATGTAAACCGAGCTGTTTGTAAATACGTTCCGCGTGGAAATTTGTACTAACCTTCCTGAAGTATATATTCTAATGGTCTGGGTTATAGGGGGGGGGGGGTCAGTTTTACTGTAAAGAGCAATAAAAAGATGTGTAAGTGAGAAGCTGTAATTAACGGTTTGTTTTTCTGCTGTAACTGCTTGCTATTTGAACAAAAAGAACTCTGATTCAAACCACTTTCAGCTTATGTGTGTCTGCAGACTGTCTTATCTGTAATGACTGACTATAAATAAAAGTTTGTTCATTTGTTGATCAAGTGGAATCTGTTCCTGTGGATTGTGGAAATAGATGGAGGAAAGAGTACTGTGTTTTTATTTAACTTGGAGAAAACTCCACTGAGGTTAAAATCACTTTTGCAAAAGCTATTTTTTTAAAGGGGAAAAGAGGCAAACGTTTTTAACCTGTTAAAAAGTCCCGCCACTGCATCATGGTCAGCTGTGAGTCCAGATTCTGACTGGACCGCTCCAGAACCTTCATTTTGTTTTCTTGGACCCAATCATGGTTTTTGAACTGTGGGTATAAGTTAACCAAATGCACATTCAAGGTTCATCTCTAATTAGTGAGTTTTTGTGTTTTGGATTTAAATTTCGAATAAGGGTGATGATGGCAAGATTTTCATTAATTACAACAGTGAGATTATAGTGCTGTTTTTCTACCTTGCAGCTGGAGCATTTGGTGCACTCCAGTTCACTCAAAAGTCTGAAATCAGGAAATTTAGACAAAACTCGGATTTAGAAATTCAGGAATTTCTCATCATCCCTGACATCAAAATCTCATATGACTGCTACATTTACAGCGCATCAGAAAGTATTCAGCAATTCTCCTTTTTTTTTTCAATTTCAAAAGTTTATTTCAAACCTGCACACACATTTTACAATACATATAATGATAAACAATACATATGCATGGCTTGAAAGGGGGATGGAAGAAGCAAAAGCTTATACATGTCCAATCCCCTCCCGCTCAGCCCAGGGACACTCCCAAGACCTGCAAACGACAAGACAAACAACACATCCACACAAGACAACACACTGGCCCAACGCTCCCGTCCCTACGCCACACCACCCTCATAGAACATCACTCACTCTCTTCCAGGTATTTTCTCAGGACATCCCGCTTAAATATTTTTTTGAAACGGTTTATGTTTTCACAACACTTTTGTTCCTCCGCTAAACTATTCCAGAGGGTGACACCACGATTTGAGATGCACATTGATTTCAAGGTAGTTCTTACTTTTGGTTGGTATAATCGATTTTCGCCTCTAAGATTATAAGTGCGAAGAGCCTCCCGCTCCTGAAAGAGTTTTAAGACATTTTCTGGAAGAGAGCCAGTTGACGCTCTGAACATTATTTGCGCAGTCCTTAAGTTTACAAGATCAAACAATTTTAAATTGGAAGATTTTAGAAACGATAAATTAGTGGGATGTAAATAATTTACTTTATGAACGATTCGAATGGCTCTTTTTTGCAATGTAACCAGGGGCTGAAGATTGGTCTTAAAGTTGTTTCCCCAAACTTCGATACAATAATTCAAATATGACATGACAAGTGAATGATACACAAGGAACAATGCATTTTGGTTGAGGAAGTGACATACTCTGTTCATCACTCCCACACATTTAGCAACTTTTGTGCGTAAATAATTAATGTGATCTTTCCAGGACAATGTCTCATCTATAATCACACCCAAAAAACTATTTTGTTTAACCCTCTCTATACTTACATTAATCATGTTACAAACTTATCCAAAAAACGGACTTAAAGGATCTATAAGTACAATATTTACTGTAAAATCCATCTAAATCATTCTCATTTCTCATCTGTGATGCAAGTAACATTCCCTATAAACAATTGGTCCTCTCCATCAACAATGTCTTAGTCAAGTTTTTCTCCTTTCAAACCTAGAGGTACGGTCCAGAACTACTGCGGTTCTGAGTGCAGCCCGTGTTTACTTCCTGGTTCCTGAGTCAATCTTAAGAGAGTTCACAGAGTTTCCAAAACGGAGCGAAGCATTTGGTATTTTATTTGGTAAAACACCTGCAGCCTGCAAACATGTAAGCCAGTAAGAGAAGTAGACCAGAAATAGAACAGAATACAACATCACAGACCTTTCCTGTGTTAGTGAAAATTCACAACAGCAACACACAGTATAAAAACGGCATATTAGATTGTTGTGACTGGCTACTCTGTAGAGTATTGCATATTGCATAATTTTCTTACATCGTTCTCTTAATCAGCTGCCGTCAGAGGAGCCACGTTTGTGGAGAGAAAACCAAAGAAGACTTTAAGGCTGTGATTGCTACCAATATGAACCCATGATCGGGAATATCTGACTGGAACTATCATTTTTAAATGTTTCCAGTTTTAATAAATTTAGAAATTTGTCTAAAAACAAGTGCTCAGTTTCTCATTAACTATTTTTGTGTAGACTTTTTTTTTTCTTTAAAGAAAACCTATAAGTCCCATCTGTAAGGCAACTAAACATGGAAATAGTTTAGTTGGTCAGTGAAAGTTGCAGGAATAAACTTCCACCACAAGATCATTTCAAACCAAGTCTCACAGAAAGCACAACATCCAACCTATTTTAGAATGTGCTCCGTTGGTGTTTAAATACAACAAATGTAGACAAACACATTGCTGTGCTGACAGTTACCAGATCTCCCTGTTTCTCCGACTTGCAACCGGAACCCGGTGAAGCTGGATGTGACGTTGTTCTCAAATCTTAGCTCCTATTTCTGAGACACATTAAACGCACCATATGTCAACCGATCGCCTGCAGCTAACTTAAACTTTCAGGCTTGATTTGTTCTTCTTATAATTATATAGTTCCACATTAGCCCCTTTGAGTCCGTTTTTACATGAAACCACTCCCTGGCGGTAAAGAGATGAAGCAGGGAGCCGTTTTTTCAGAGCATTGTGCATTATTAATACATCCTGACAAACCATCACAGATTAAATGAATAAGGAGCCATTCTCCCTTCTATAGTACGGAGTGAGGAAAAAAAACAGAGTTAATCTCAAATAATGGCCATTTCCTTCTAGAACAACCAGCAACCGTGTGTTAATTTACTGAACTCCTACATTCAACAGCCCATTTCTGATTTGTAATGTTGTATAATGATTTGTATTTTATAACTGTAGGGATTGATAGTGCCTCGTGAAGAGTGAACGATTAAATGTAGCAACTGATGAGCTACTCAGTTCTGTTAATGTATTACAAATAAACCATATTATTTTTCTTAATCTAAAAATGCATCTCGAGGAGTGATTTTTCTCTAAGAGTCTTAACTGTATGCTTCATAGAAACAGGAATTAAGGCTAATTACGTAAATTCCCGTCAGACTCTTCTTTCTTCTGAATCAGGTCCAGCACTAACAGCCCATCTGAGCCCATCGTGATGTCATCAGACACTGACCACGGAGGAGTGTTTTGCCATGTCTCAATAGCTGTTAGGAAAAATACGTTCTACTATTTTTTTTGGAAACCTTTTGTTTGCGTCTGATAGAGAGGCAGAATACCATAACAAAGACAAGGATTGGCTGGAAAAAGGGTCTAACTCAAGGTTACTGACTAAGAACCGAAGTAAGTGTCCTTCACTTCAAGGAGAAACCTTTTATAACCATTAACGTGTATCTAAATAAACAGCTTGACATCACAGCTGCATCATCGTTATACTTTAACCACAATAGCCTGAGTCAGAATGTGATACAGGTCTCTCCGCATAAAAATGTCTGTAAAAAAATATGATTTCTGAGCATTGATAATGCTCTACATAATAATTTGAGCAGTTTATATGTGCTTTCTATTATACACAATTAGTTTGAAAAAAAATTATCTGTCCGTCCGTCTGTCCATACAATATTGAAGCACCACCTTTTATACTATAAAAAAATTCTTAAGCCTCTATGATGATTAGAAAACCTTGTCTTGATTTAGATTCACAAGCCCATTTCCTGGTTCGACTACATAAAAAGTTAACCTTGTGGGAGCAAAAAAAAAAAAAAATAATAATATATATATATATATATATATATATATATATATATATATATATATATATATATATATATATATATAACAAGCAAAAGTATATCTAAAAAAAACTATCCAATGCCCCCTTGAGTCTAAAAAGGGGCTACAACTGAAATCAAAACCGGTCATATTCTTGAGTTAAAGTGCTGCTCAAGGTCCCCATGGCAGCAGGGGGCGCCAAAGAGCATATGACTTCTTACAGAATATAACTAAATTGTTCAGACGAAAATATAAAGAAACAAACTAATTTTCAAAATGTGCATCTGATTTTAACTTATCGCATAAGAATATATTCATACTTTGACAGTTAATGATTGTATTACTAATTAATTACTTGTAATGATTGTGTCCGTGATGGAGCCACGTTTCATTTTGATGTCAAATGCTACTGCAAACTAGTCAGTGAATAAGTGACGACTGGTACTCACTTCCTAACTTTAAAGGATCTTTAATAAAACGCCGTAGCCTAGATGCAAAGGCCAGGTAAAATATGTAAGTGAAACAACTAACCATGTGTCCACAGCTGGGGACCCACATTTTTGACTGGCTCTGCACGCCCAAAAATAAACAATACAGAATTTACGATGTAGAAAATTAATAGAAATTTTGACTGTCCTCGTTCATGAATATCAAACGTTTTTCTATTAAGAAACAATGGCGATTATATTGGACTAACTAGAGTTCAGGTCGTCCTACACGCATGCGCAGTGTGCCGTTACACTACCCGCGCCGGTGGTAAATGCAGGCGAGAGAAATTCAACTGCGTGGTTCGGAGCAGACAGGCGGAGGCGGCTGTAGCTGCGCAGTCAAAGGATTAGAGGCTATATTTTTCGTTCAACCTGACACATAGTGACTGGAAAACAGGTAAGAGGCTCAAATCCTCTGGACATGGCGCATCTCCGAGTTTATACCGCTATAAACGAGGCCTTGTTAGTGGCACACACTCGGCGTGATGCCGCATGTCGGCTTTGAGAGTTCAAAACAAACGTGACGAAGTAGATAATTAAATGTTCCCCGGACACATTTGGTAGCATTCCTTGTGAGCTCGCCCTTCTATCCCTCTGCGTGTTCGTGTTTTTTTTTTACTGACCGAGCAGCCGTAGCTGTGAGTGCGGCGTCCCAGTTGGAGAAGTTTACTGTTTTGCATTTCCACGCCGCTCGTTCGCGGTTGGAAAAGTACGAGGAGGTAGGCCTTAGCGCGAGGCCACGGAGAGCCCCGGTCTGTGAGTGACAGCCGCGCGACCAATCAGCGGCGAGCTCTGGCGAGCCCCCGCCCACCCCGCGCCGGCTCGACCAGTCACGTTCGCGTAAGCCACTGACGTACAGCTGGCTTGTCCCTTGCTGCGCCCTGTGGTTACAAAACGCCGAACAACAAAGTGCCAGCAGCGGTGGAAGTGGTCAACAATAGCTTACCTGGAAATCAACCACGTGCTCACGCTGTGTCTGTATCTGTGGAAGCGAAGGCCGAGACATGTTCACGCGTGGGACTTTTTCCGCATAAAGAAAACTGTACCTCTGCCGGTTCATAAAATCTGAACCAGAAAGTCAAATGGATCACCAGATAAGGCTGAGCGCTCCTCTTTAGGCGTCCAACAGCCGCGCTCTCTGGCCCACTGTTGCCAAGTTAAAGCCGGTTTCCTCCCTGCTCGTCTGTCACCCTAAGCTATCCACGGGCCCGGCTCATTTTTTCAACATTGGTTATTCATGCTTTGACGTCGTGCTCTGGTTTTTATTTATTTTTTCCCCAGCTGCCACTTCTTGAGGAGAATCGCTCTAGTCTTTGTCTTCTTTTGTGTCTGTGCGCGAAATCGGCTGAGCAGAAAACACGTGGGCCGGGCAGTGTGGAGACATCCGGTTTGTAGGCTGCTGCGTTAATGAAAGCCAGCTACACCTCCGCTATGGCGAGGCCGACCGAGCGGCTGCGCGTGGGACGCAAGTAAGACGCCGCCGCTCGTTTTTATCACATTACATTAATCCTTGCTTCGTAGAAAAAAAGGGTCGCCGGTCTGTCGGTGTGTCCGCGGTGCTTTGTGGCCGACAAAAGGAGCCGTGTTAGCGGAGGAGGGACGATGCGGTGGCTCCCCCCCCCCTCTCCTCTTCCCTGGACGGCTGAATGAACCCACTTCACTCAGGCCTTTCTCACGGCTGGGTGGCAAAATGAAACGAAACGCGCGTGTTGTTGGGGTTCACGTCGTTCAATCGATGCGGGATCGGTTTGGTGCATGATCGCTTGGACTGAGAGCCAGAATGGACGGGTGCGTCCAGAGTCTCGTAGTGTCTTCTAGATCAATGCCTTGCCGATGTTTTCTGCCGTGATCGGTTTGCTGAAAGCCTCGTGAGGGTCACTGTGTGTCTCCCACCTGCTCATGTGAGTATCTGTTGCTGAGCGTCTGGTGTTCGCTGCATATTCACCATCATCTCAGGGGCATGGCTCACCTCAGTGTTGCGGTTTATCACCCTGTTGGTGGCAGAGGTGCCCAGATCAGGCATCCTCCAGGCGGATGGCAATCAGGCTCTGATTTGGTAGATTCCCTGTGTAAAATGGCTGTGACACGAGAGATTAACTCTCCTGCAGGTCCTCTGATTAAAAGTAACGGCCTTGTATCTAACAGCTACCCAAGAAGCACGACTGTCTCCAGTTGTGGATCGAAGCAAAACGTCCTCAACCGTGATCTGATTCGGGTGTTGGCCAGTATGATAGTCCTTTGTACAGGCCTGGGTCGTACGGTTTAAAAACGAAAGCAGGGATTTTATGTTTTTAACCCAATCAGATTCATCGACTTTCTTCCCCTTGGTTTCATAAAAACAAACTGCTGAAATTATTTCTAAAGACTTTAATTTCAATAATCTCATCTGGGTGTTAACCTGATTTCAGACTGTACTTTTTTTTTTTTTACACGCTTTAAAACATGCTTATAAACCAAGATGGCAGGCCCCTCCTTAGCGAGTGATGAAAATATAACACAGAATGTTTGTGAATAGATTAAAGTGCTTCGTCTTAGAGTAAAAAGGTGGAGTATTTGGACAATATATTTTCCTAAACATCGTGAACAAAGCATGCTATTGCCAAAGCAATTTCCCCTTTGGGAGCTGATGTAGTGCAAAGTTTCATGGAAGCCCAGGAGACTGGATTGGCAACATAAAACGATTTTTCCCCCATAATTAAATCTTCAGGAGTTGCAAATTAAAATTAATCGATAAAATCATTTGTTGCCCAACCCTACTTCTGTATGATAACCCTGGGTAAACCTTATTTTCACAAAAATGTAAAACAATACAAAACAACCTTAGCTGAGTTCTGTTATTTAAGCTATCATACATTAAAAATCACATTGGTTTCTACACTTTTAGTAACATCTAACGTTGCAAAACGAAGCCTAAGGAGAAAAAAGTGGATTTTTTTTCTTGTGCTTATTAAGCAGAATACACCTTTTTTTTGTCATTCTGCCCAAGAAGAAGCAGAATTTAACAAACTGGAATCAGTCGTATTCTTCAGAGGGACGGGCGATGCACCGTTAGTTTCGAAATTGTGGCCGTGTTTTATGCAGTCAGAATTAGCGGGGTTGTGGCCTTCTTTCAGCCTGCTGACAGGCAGTGCGGGGCAGCCTGTGGGTGAGAGGCATCGCTGAGTCTTGCTGCTCTTTCTTGGGCATCGTATTAAAGGCCGTGGAGGAAGATTTCAGCAGTTTTAAAATCTTCACTCCTTCAAACTTCGACACCAGTGACCTGACCATGATTCCCCACAAGCTGACAAAAGTAGATCGTAGTAGCGCTGTTGGGTAACGCGTCTTCATACGGAACATGCTGGAAGTTTTTATCAGTAATGCATTTAGAAATGAAAAAACGGATTTCTTTCAGCGTTTGACCTGAAAATCTCCGATCAGACCTGAGCTGGGGAGAGCCGGCCTGTCATGACCTCTGGCTGGTCTAGTGCTCTAGTTAATGTGTGTAATCTCTGACTCCTGCATTGTTGCAGAGGCGGTATGTCCTCCGGTCTTTAACAGCGTTTTTGCTCCTTTCCTCAGGTTCACTGTAGATCAGCTTGGGGGGGGGGGGGGGGGGGGTTGAGCCGGGCGCCTGCAAAGACCTTGATGGTTCTGTGTTTGTAGCCCAACCAAGGCTGTAGGAGTCTGGTTCTGTATTGGTGTGTTTTTGGTTAATGTGTGTGTGTTTGTACAGGAAGGGAGCCTTGATGTGGGCAGTATGAGTAAGACGCCCCCTAACAGAAGAGGGATAACATTTGAGGTGGGAGCTCAGCTTGAGGCCAGAGACAGCCTCAAAAACTGGTGAGTCATGGCCTCGCTCATTCCTCTCCATCCTTTATCTGTTTCACTTCCCTCATAGCCTCCCATTCACTTCTCATAACATACTTTCCTCTTTATTTCATTGGCCGTGGGTCGAAAGGAATGAAAACAAATGCAGGAGCTCTGATCGCTCCACGTCTCCTGGGCCAGTCAGCTGCTAGCTCATGAGAAAGAGCTCAGTGTTTCCATCCAGTTCAGCTCACACTTAAGTCACTACATTTCCTTCCTCTAAAAGCACCTTTTGGTGCCTCTAAGAAATATGAAAGGCAGCACAAACATTTTGCTGGAAAATAATCCGTTTGCAACATTGGGTTTAGTTTAGTGCTGGGATTGGACACGGTTATAGTATTTCTGATTTTTCAGCAATAAGTAAGCCTCTGGCTGAAGCCATACTTGTGTGAATTCAGCTGCTACCCTAATACATCCATTTTCCCTTTCTAGGTATGCTGCCAACATAGAGAAGATTGACTACGAAGATGAAAAAGTGTTAATCCATTACCGTCAGTGGAGCCACCGCTACGATGAATGGTTCGACTGGACCAGTCCCTACCTGAGACCGGTGGAGAGGGTCCAGCTGAGACGGCAGGGCCTGCATGAAGACAGCTCTCCGCCTGTAAGACCAGAGTCCTCTTCCCTTTCTGCTTTTAAACATTAAAATGTACCGTCTTTGGGTTCTGTGGCAGATTTTACTGTCTACTGGATGAGCTAAAGTATACTGTTTGTTTACATCTGTTAAATGGAGCCTTTTTAGTTCAGCGTTAAGGAAGCAAGAAGAACAAAGCCGCTCTTTGTCAGCTCCTAACAGCTTTCCCTCTTCTAAGTTGTTAACTTACCAACAGACGCTAAGATCGCCGGCTTCTCTCCTCCAGGGCTTTCATGTAAATGACAAGGTTCTGGCCAGCTGGTCTGACTGCCGTTTCTACCCAGCCAAGGTCATTTCAGTCAACAAAGATGGTAAGCCGCTGTAATTCCAGCTTCTGGAGATACGTATGCAGCGTCGTGCAAAAGACTTTATACCGCTTAACGTTTTTTAGTGTTATGTCACGTTACGGGCATTAACCTCAGTGGATAAACAGTTTTACAGACAATCTATAAAGTGGGGCACCAAAAGCCTTCAGACGTCGCTGTGTGTGAATATATTGTAATCGTCTGTCATTTAATCTCAGTATACATCCAGATCTGCTTTCATGGCCTCAGACGTTGGTTAGAGAACATCAGTGAACAGTGTTGATGTTTAAAGGAGGGTTAGGTTACCGTATTTTTCAGATTATAAGGTAAACATAACTTTTATTCTGGATTAACTCACATAGACAGCTCAAGTAGTGACACAGTGTACCGTGATGCTCCGAATATCCATTCAGCGGAGCGGGATGTCATACTTACACATTTTAACAGATTTCTGAGCACATTAGACCACATGAAATGGGTCAGTAAGCCCAACGGTAATCGTATATAAGGCGCACCATAAATTTTTGAGAACATGTACGGTTTATTGGTGCGCCTTGTAGTCCGAAAACTACGGTAACCTTTGACCAGCTCATTTAGCACCGTTCAGTGCATCACTTTAACACGGGTCCAGTATGGCACAACTCAAACCCTGCCAAGACATGGCCGTCCTCCCAGACTGACTAACCGGGTAAGCTGGGCGTTAATCAGAGAAGCAGTCAAGAGGTCCACAGCTGCAGGGATGGGGAAGCGAGTCGGAGTTGATGGGGAAGATGGATGAAGCTAAATGCAAGGCGATGCTGGAAGAAATCCAGTTAGAGGCCATGAAAGACTTTAGGCTGGGGTGGAGGTTCATTATTGAGCAGGACAGCAGCCCTAAACATACAGGTGGGGCGACCATGGACTAGGTTAGACGTTCACAGACGCAATCGGACTCAGCGGCAGCTATTGTGAAAAGAATAATTGGCAAAAAATTGAAACCAGAGATATGCAAAGCTGCTCCATATAGCCCTTCACCAAATGTATGCTGCACAGTTATAGGAGACAGTCCCTTTCCTTTAACTTCATAATCATTTGCTCATTTCTGTTACTCATCAGGTAGATTCCTCATTGCATACACAGAATTTTGTAGTTGTAACATGAGAAAATGATGTCATTGTGGGGTGTGGCTGTTTCTTAAGGCTCTGTGAGCAGCTATTTGACCGTAAAACACAGTTGGCTTCAGTTTGTCCTGTGTTTTTCTCATTCAGCATCCTACACTGTGAAGTTCTATGACGGAGTCATCCAGACAGTGAAGGGGATGCATGTAAAGCCTTATATTAAAGAGGTAAAGCTTTCTTTGGCTCTCATATTAATGGCTTCCTCCGGTCACGTTCCAGCTCTTGCTTTCTGAACCTTCTTCTTGTTCTGATAGAGAGGTGGTGCTGGGGGGAAATCTCGGTCCTCAGACAGGATCACGGCGAGAAGGGCCCCAAACCGCAGAGACCGAAGACCTCAGGAGAACGGGTGTCCCAAAAACAAGCGAGCCCGGCGCAGCACTTCAGACCAGGAGGAGGACAGCAACAGCGACGATGAAGAGCAGGAGGAAGGGCCGTTAAACGGTAAAGATCAGAAAGTGAACGGTGTGCCCGAGGCGGAGCATACCGCCACCGACCCGGAAAAAGAAGCCTCCGATCACACAGACCAGAGCGACCCTATGGACGCTGACAAGGAAACGGGACTCGCAAACGGAGTGAAGGCTGAAACGGACGAGGCGACGGAGGGAGCGTGTCATGTAAACGGAGACGTGAAAAGGGAAGAGGAGGAGTCGGAGCAGATTGTAACAAAGCCATACACGGAGTCGTCCAAGCCATACGCAGATATGCAGAGCGAGTCGTCGGCGCCAACAGAGCAGGACTCTGTCACTACGACAACCGCAGAATCCTGCGGTGATGTGGAGCAGAAGCTGGGCGTCCAATCAGAGAGTGCGCCGCCTGCAGCAGACGCGCCGCCTCCTCAGCCCGTGAAACGTAAGTGTTAATGGACGCAGATCTGCAGCAGGCGTAAGCAGATAAAATAAATAAGGACCAATTTCAACCTTTTCATTGTGTTTGTCAGCGGTACGGAAGCAGGGCTTCCACAACCCCAACAGATTCAGCAGGGAGCCGTGTAAGTCAATGTGCAATGAAACGTTCATCACTTCTGCTGTTTTCCTATTCTTTTTACACACTTTATTTTTTCTTTTTAGTGTACCGAGTCATTAAAAACCAGCCGCCTCCAGTTCTGTCCATCAACCTCGACCACAATCCCTTCAAGTGCAGCGCTCCAGGCTGCACAAAGTCATTCCGTAAAGCTAAGCTGCTGCATTACCACATGAAATATTACCACGGCGAGGAGCCGCCTCCGGAGGGGCAGCACAGCCCCACCAGGAGTGTCCAGACCAGGGCTTCTGAGAAGCAGCCCGCCGCCGCTGCTTTGGAGAGCTCAAAGAGACGGCGCACCATCTCTGCCTCTATGCGTGAGTTCCCGTCTGCTTTCACCGCGGCTCGCTGAACCCCTGGAGACGGCGCGTTAATAAACCGTCATCTGGTTTCTCAATCATGACATCCTTTAATCGCACAATACATCGAGTCATTTTTGGTTCTCTGTCCGTTTAAGACTCAGTTGGAGCTGCTGCTGCTTCGCGCGCTGATATTAAGACCACAGGCAGGCGCACATCAGCCCCTCCCGCTGTCTGCGCCCAGAGCCACCAGCAGAGGGCGCTGCTGAGGGACAAGAGTAAGGAGAACCAGCTGGACAGGAACCTTTGCCAGCTGCAGGACAAGGACGCCGACAAGATTTGCTTTGACATTGGTGGGTATGATGCTGTTTCATTTAGTGAAAAATGGATCATATTTAGTGGTAGACGCTCTTCTCTGTTCCCTGGTTGTCCTTATGTAGAGCACAAGCTTTTTCTTTGCCTCTAACCATAAAGGATATTGTTACAATAAATTCCACTGTTACTGACATCTGTGATAAAGATGTTTAAAAAAAAAAAGTTTGTATTTAAATGCATTTTCTATAACAGCACTTGCACTGAAAATGTATTTCTGAGATGTAAATGTTCTTATAATCTCTGGAGATACGATTTGCCTCCATTCATAACATCCTACCAGGTCCTGGTACTTAATTTGTTTAATTAGGTAATAAATTGGCTGTTTTTCTTGTCTTTACCGTTTTGAAGTGGCAAAGAGAAACGGGCTTCTGTTTTTCATCACATTTAGACCCCAGGGAAACGGGAAGTGATGAATTTATAGTGAAAGCTAAAGTTGGTAATCCTGTTCAGAAACACTTTTTGTTATACGGGGTGAAATCGTCCTTCTATCCTCACAGTTGTCAATACATTACGTACTCAGAAACAGGGGGTTAAAAAATCGATGTCTGTGGGAGCTGCAGGCCTGTAAAAACAAACCAGTCCTTACCGTGTGATCCGAAGGGCATGGATTGGTCCTGCTCTCACCCCCTACTGTGTTAAGTTCTGGGGCAATCACCTTATCTATTGGTTGTCCCACATGCCATCATTCTGACGCGTAACGCCAGTGTCCGCACGCGATCTGTCCTAGTTCCTGCTCGCTGGCTGCACATGCACATTTCTAGCGTTTATGTATCCAGTTAGCTTAGCAGCTAGGTTATCTTAGTGGTTAGCTTCAGTGTTAGCCGTTCATTATAGCTCCACTGCTCTCACCATTAGCTTTGAACCGTGTTCATGAGAAGAAGAGGAAGGCCTCAATCGAAAGAAATAAGAGCAGAGTGGATTGGGAAGATTTTTTGTTTTTCACGCGTTCCCCCTGAGGAGCAGGTTACGACGGTCTTGTGCGAGCGCAGTTACTCAAAAGGGGACTTGAGGAAACTTTCGGAAAAATCAACTCTACCTTTAAAAGGGCCTCAAGACTTTAAACCAGTTAGGCAAGCAACACTTAAATGGTAAAAATGATACACCTTCAGTTTAGTGAGGGAGTCAGACTTATTTTTTTTTCTCCTGAATGAATGAATAAATGTGTTTAAATTAAAGGTTGGATGTTATTCTTGCTAGTCAGTATCTTGCTCTGATACAAGATGATGAACTTATTCTGATGTTTTATGTACATCTACGCTAGGGGTCCAGTCTGTCTGCTGGTCTTTGTAACAGTCTTTACCCGACATCTAGGGCTGGGTGATACATTTATTTTATTGATGAATTCAAATTTGAAATTTATGATTATTATATTTTTAGTATATTTTTTTTTCTTTTTTGCCAACGCACTCTTTGAGCTTCCATGAAACTGCACTACACCAGTTTTGAAAGGGGAAACTGCTGGCATGCAATGTTGGAAATATATTGTCAAAATAGTCTAAAGTGGAAACAATTTTTTTTAGATTTTAATTTACTCATTTCCTTATTTTTAAATTAGTTTGAAGTTACACAAGGGTAGTGGAGCCTGTTCTTAGACGTTTTGTCAAAACTAGATCATCGTGTAAAACCACTAGCAGGAAATATTTTGTTCTGTTTTCACTGCTTACAATGGCTGTGTCCGCCATCTTGTTTTACAAGCATGTTTCAGAGCTAGTATTTAGATTAATCATGTTTGGTATCATCGGAGATTTTATTTCTAAGCCATAGCTCCCAGTCCTAACACTTCTTATTTAATGGTTCTCAGGGTCTATAAAAGAGAAACCCAAACAGAAGGACTTCCTCCGCATTAAACTAAAGAAGAAGAAGAAGAAAAAGAAGGCCAAGTCTGGTAAGAAGCAGGTCCCTAGAACGGCCGGGGTCAATCGTCTGCTGCTCTGCATGTGCGCTTGCTGTGACGGCTAGCCTACTAAGCACAAAGCACTGCATTCACTCCTCCTGGTGTGGTGACTGAGTGTGTGTGTGTGTGTGTGTGTGTGGGAGACGTGTAACATTTCTTGCTGCTGTGTCTCCATTATGACCGTCGGGAAGCTTCAGCTAATCAGTTTTAAAAAGCCAGATTTTACTGTGAGACCGACATTGCCTGCAGACCCACTCTTCCCGTTCATGTTATAAACCTACACGGTGTTTGGGAAGAGCCACGGATGGATTCATGCATCAAACGTAAGCTGGGTGAAAGTTTGTCGAGTCCGTGATCCGCCGAAGATGTTTTCTGTGCCGCGTTTTGTCGCCTCCTGACGGGCATTTGTTGAGCATTTGCACAGCTGACGTTTTTGTTTTTACATGTGCTCCCCCACCCCTCCCTGTATTAACAGAATACACAGGTAGTGAGGAGAATATTGACATCTCAGTATTGGGTCTTCACTCCAAATTGAATTTTCCACTCAAATCCCCCCTCTCACACAATCACAAGCCTGAGGCCTTCCCCAGCAGGCCCGGACACAGCTACACAGAGCAGATACTTTTGGATGGTGGGTATCTCTATAACCGTGTGTGTGTGTGTGTGTGTGTGTGTGTGCTCTTCATTTTGAGTAAGTGTGTTTGACTGCTTCCTGCTCTTCTTTTATCGTCTTTGGATTCAATCCACCATGCTGCCAGCTCTGCAAATTATATATAGTGTAATATGCATGAATACCTGATTGCTAATAGGGCTTCAAACACAACAACCAGAGATTTGTGGCTCATTTCTCATCGGTAGTCTTTGTAACGCTTTGACCTGCTGACCGCAGTGTTCCTTTAATCCAATTTCTTTTTGAGAATTACCAGCATTGAAAAATACTGAATATTTATAATTAATTCATTATAATTTAATATTCTTTAAATTATGAGCAGGGTTGGTGTTACAGAAGAGTTACTGTAAAACAAAGTTTTACTAGCTTTAAATGGACGAAGGAGGATTTGGAAATGGCATTTTAAACTTTATTTAGCTTGTTATATTGCCGATCGGCGTGGTTTGCACGACTATAAAAATCAATGTCAATTTATACAACATGTTAATAAGAGAAGTGCTAAACAATAAACCAAAAGGTTTAAACTAAACTAATGAACAGCAACTAGCACCTAGAACACATTTGAACCAATGCAGCACCAATACCCGGTACTTATTTTTGGTACTTTTGTTTGTGTAGTAATAAATGTTTAATAACAAAATCAAAATTTTTCAATTTGAACACTTCTTTATCAATATATATAAACTTGCTTGGATCTATAAATTAACCCAACGATATTTATGTTAATTTTAATACATACCTGAATCCACACCACTTAGACAAAACAACAGTTATCATAAGCAGAGAGTGAACAGGATTTAAGCTGTGAAGAAAATTCAGGCAATTATTTTAGTGTGACAGTTTCAGAGAACATAAAACCATATAAAAACCTATTTTATCCTGTTTTGTAAATCAGAGCGGTAAACATTTGCGATGTGGGAGCAGAGAGGCTGTCGTGTCTCTGCAGGCGGGTCTCAGGATGAGGCAGCAGCTGCCTGTGAGCGCTTGGAGAAATGGGAAGAGGCTCACCGCAGCACTCGCCGTTCTCTCAGGACAATAACGATTAGTGCTTTCATGGCAAGTCACCATTAATACAGCAGGAAGTAGCTAGATTTAACGCTAGTCGCTTTTTTTTAAAAAAAAGGTCGCTGGGTGGGTTTGA
Organism: Fundulus diaphanus; assembly: GCA_037039145.1. Taxonomy (NCBI): domain Eukaryota; kingdom Metazoa; phylum Chordata; class Actinopteri; order Cyprinodontiformes; family Fundulidae; genus Fundulus; species Fundulus diaphanus. The sequence continues at coordinate 41,424,356 of CM073126.1, forward strand.
AAAGTCGCTAAATATAGCCAGAAATTGGCCTTACACATCACAAATATAGCAGTGAGTGAAATCTGCAGCGCATCTTAAAAAGTGGAGCCATACTTTCAAGATCTTTAAGCCGTGCTTGCTTTGTTGGCCACTGACGTCATCATGCTCTTCTGCGTGCAATGCAGTGTTCATGTTCGGCATAGAAAATCGCCCACTCCCTCAGTGTCACAATGATGCGTTTAGGCACCAAAACACGGTACCGTTTGAGCTTATGTGAATCGGTACTCTGTCGTACCGACGGGATTCGGTCGGTACCTAATTCAGTACCCATCCCTACCTAGAACTGTCAGATCTGTTAGGGTCTCGTGTTCTGCTTCAGTCAAACGGCAAGAAGAAAAGACGGTTTTTCATCGGGTTTAACATTCAAGGCAGTCAGCAGTCTGGATAAGCAGAACCATACGCATCAGTCTCTCCCTGTATTCACTAGAGACCGTAGATACTTTTACGTTGAAGTTTCCAAAAAGCTGCAAACATTTCCTAATTCCACTGGGTTAGAAAATGTTAGGAAATCAAAGGTCAGTGGACAATTTCCTGTATTATATTTAGCCATCCTGTCATCTAACCCTGGATGAACCACTGACATGTTGAGAGTTGAAAGATATTTTTCTCTTTTTAATGGCTTTTTACAACATTTTTCCTTCCTGTGAATTAATTTTTAAACACAACTCAAGCTGATTAGTCCCGAGTCTTCTTCCTACCCTAACAACTTCCACACCAAAGCGAGTTGTCGTGTGTTGAGAAAAAGATTTTCATTTCCGACCAGCAGCTCATGGTTGGTTGAATCCTAAGCTGTTCTTTGCTCCAGCGGCTTGCTTCATGGTTTAATCTGCATCTGCCCATGAAACCGCTACTTACCGGCCAGTTTTTAGCTGCGCTTTAGTTCTGACATGGTGGAATCAGCAGAGGTTGTGGTCATCCCTGTCGCTGCAGATGAAGACAGCATCAGCGACTGGTCCACCGACAGCTGTGGGTGGAGCGACGACGACTTCGACATGGATCTGGACGTCACCACTCCTCCTCTTAGCGTCGACTCTGGCGCTTTGGACTCCAATGACCAGGAGCTCGTGCGATGCATCTGTGAGGTGGAGGAAGAGAACGACTTCATGATCCAGGTGTGTTGGTTTGACTTGACTTCCAAACACGACTTACTCCGTCTAAAGCGCACAACTTCACATGAAGTATTTCTGGTTTTGTCAGTGCGAAGATTGTTTGTGCTGGCAGCACGGCACCTGCATGGGTCTGCTGGAGGACAACGTCCCAGACAGATACACCTGCTACATCTGCAGAGACCCACCAGGTGAGAGCAAGATGCTGCTGCCTTCAGCCTGGGCTGCAAATGAACACATCTGCTGACATCGGAGAGCTAAATGTGGAACGGTTTATTTTTAGAGTCACAGATGATAAATATATTTTAAGTTGTTTCTTCTGATTGTATATTTATGTTACAAGACAAAAAAGGATTATTTATGTTCAAAAAACAGTTTGCGAAAATGTTTTGCTTTGAAATCTTTGATATTTGGATTTCAATCTTTCCTGGCCTTTGCGCTGAAATAGTGCTTTTCTATTAATATTTAGATTTATCATCAGTTTTTAACATCAACAAATATTAGACAGACAAATATCTAGATTTGCTTAGAACTGAACTTGAGTCACTCTTTAGATCATTTATCTCTTGCCCATTGCTTCTGGTCTTTTACCAAGTTTATGCTATTTTACAGTCGGGTCCATGGGTATTTGAGTACTGACTGATTGTGTTTTTTTTTTCACCCTGTCACTGAAGCATATATTAACTATAGTTATAAAATAGACCTGGACGTAATGTGCAGGCGCCCAGCTTTCATTTTAGGGCATCCACATTTAAACTGGTTGAAGGGTTGAGGAGTTTCAGCTCCTCAACATGTGCCTCCCTTTTCTTAGAGGAACCAAAGGTAATTGGACCATTGAGTCAGAGGCTATTTCATGGGCAGCTGTGGCCCTTCCTTCATTGTGTCATTACCAGTTAAAGAGAGAAAAGGCCTGGGGTTGGTTTGAGGTGTGGTGCTTGCATTTGGTAGATTTGTCTGTGAGCAGACGTGTGGTCAAAGCAGCGCTCCATGCAGGAGAAACAAGCCATCCTTAAGCTGGGAAAACAGAAAAGCCCTCTGATACCCGGAGAGGCAACATCTGGAGATTGGAACATCCTGAGAAGGAAAGACAGCACTGGTGAGAACTCTGCAGCGGAGAAAGACCTGGACGTCCACACAGTGCTGGATGAGCGCAGAACCCTTTCCATGGTGAAGAGGAACCCCTTCACAGCAGCCAGCCAGGTGACCAACGCTGTGCAGGAGGCATATGAAGGCTACCATGAAGAGAAGACGGCATGAACGGAAATACAGAGGATCACTGCAAGGTGCAGGCCACTCAGAAGCGTCCAGAACAGAAAAGCTAGATAGGACTTGGCTAAAGAAAAGTTCTGGAGAACATCGTGTGGACAGATGGAGCCCAGATCCACCTCTACCAGGGTGATGGCACGGGAAAAGGTCTGGAGAAGGCGTGGAGCGGCTCGTGACTCAAAGCATCCCACGTCATGTGTAAAACCCGGTGGAGGCAGCGGGATGGCTTGGTGTGCACGGCTGCCAGCGGCACCGGGACGCTAGCGTTTACTGATGATGAGGACCAAAGGTCTTCTAGACGTACTGTCTGCTCACATCCCGCTAAACCCAGTCAAACTCATCGGTGAGGTTTCATGATACGGGCGACAGTGACCCAAAACGTACAACCCAAGCAACCCAGGAGGTCATTAAAGCAGCAAAGTGGAATATTCTTGACTAACCAAGTCAGTCGCCTGGTCTTAACCCAGTGGAGCATTTCCCTTGTTGGACTAAACTTGGGACAGAAAGGCCCGGCAGAGCGTTAAACAGGAACCCCAGCGTGTGGTGACGCCCAGGAGTTCAAGACTTCAGGCTCTCACTGTTTTCAACCTAGTAGTAGAAATAAACAATTTTTCAGTTATTTAAGTTGTCCAATTCCTTTGGAGCCTGTGAAATAAAGGGATTATAAAAACCCTTTAGATCCTCACATGTTTATGTCCATGTTTTTGTTGTTCAATCCATGGATTTAAAGCTGAAAGTCTGTACTTTGTCTGCATCTGACTCCTTTAATTTAAAATTCATCATGGGAATGTACAGAGCCAACGTTGGAGAAAAGATGTCTATCCAAATATTTATGGAACTGACTGTATACGTTTAAAAATACTTTGAAGTAAATTCAACACATTGTATGAATTATGTCATAGAGCAGATGGAAAAATAAGTCGACAGACGTTTATAAAAAAAGAAATGTCTGCTTACGATCATGTTTAAGCTCACAAAGAGCAGGATTTGTGCACTTGTTGAATTGTGGGATAAGACATTACCTGCATGTGTATCTACTCAGGACACAGAGGCACCCATGTTAAACTTGTCGTCCATCTCAGGTCAGAGGCAGAGTCTGCGTTATTGGTACGATCGCGAGTGGCTGACCAACGGTCACATGTACGGCCTCTCCTTCCTGGAGGAGAACTACTCCCACCAAAACGCCAAAAAGATCACCACCACCCACCAGCTGCTGGGAGACGTGCACCACGTGGTGGAGGTGCTCAACGGGCTGCAGCTCAAGATGAGCGTCCTACAGTGAGTAAAGCGCCGTCTCAGCGCAGCGGGAACGCCGGCGTCAAATCTGGGCGTATATATTTGTTAGAAAGCGGCTGATGGTAGCTCCGTTGTTGAATTACTCTTTAAAACCCTTTTGTGTTGTCAGAAGCAGCACTCACCCCGACCTCAGGCTATGGCAGCAGCCCTGGAAGCATTTGGACCGGCAGCGCTTCGGCTCAGACTCGTGTCGGGGCAGTAACGCAGCTCCGTCCCCTCTGACCCCCGACGAGGACATGAGCAGGGGAGAGATCCTGATGACCAACGCGCTGGAGAAGCTGAGTCGGGCCGCCACCGCCGCCGCCACCTCATCTTCTTCAAGCTCCTCCTCCCCCTTCCCGTCGTTCCAGGACTCGTACATCACCAGCGAACACTGCTACCAGAAGCCGCGGGCGTACTACCCGGCTGTGGAGCAGCGGCTGGTGGTGGAGACCAGGCAGGGTTCAGAGCTGGAGGACAGCATGAGGAGCACAGAGGAGCTGCTGGAGCGGGAGCAGCGCTTCGGAAGCCTGCTGGACACGGACAAACCCAAGTCGACAGGCAGCAGCAACAAGGTTCGGATATATGCCCGCAATCCAGAAGTGAAGAAGAAATGTCGGGACACTATAAGCTATCGCACCAGACAAGCTAGTTCCTCAAATGTTCTTTGTTAAATCTCTGCCAAGCAGATCAGTGAAAACTATAGAATGGAAAAAGAGCAAACGAAGCTATTCAGAGTCTTGATCAACTATGGTCAAAGAGAAATTATTTGGCGTCGACATTTTAAACTGGCTTTAGTATCTCATAGGTTTAGCACAACCCAGGCAGCAGCAGCGTCTTTGTGGTCCCTGTAGGGCTGGGATGGTCCACTCCGGTCCTCGAGGTCCGATGTCCTGGTGACTTTAGATGTGTCCCAGATCCAACACACCGGAATCAAATGTCGCTCTGTATTCAAGTTCTCCAGTCCTGCTGTGCTTCGGGTGTGATGAAGCAGAGACGCATATAAAAATCACACGACACCGGACCTCGAGGACCGGAGTTGATGATTAAGTGGACAACCGCCTCTGGTCTCACGTTTCACAAAGCGTTCACATCCCAAGTATTTTATGACAGAGGTAGGAAATTTAAAAGTGGAACCCAGCACCTTTTCAGCCTTCCTGTTTACGCTCAAATCCTTGCTCTCTCCCAACGCCTGGAGGGCGAGCAGTCATGTCTCATGTCAGAGAAAGAAGTTTCTTTTTAAACTGACCTCATATGCTCTGCAGACTAAAATTTAACCTTCCTTATACTCAGAATGGCAAAGATGGCAAAGTGTCTTTCCTCAGTAACAGCCCCCACACCGCAGAGTGTTGTTAGACTGAGTCATGTTGCGTTCACTGACTGGGGAAAAAGAGGATCTTTGAATATCCCTCCAGCCGGTCACCGGTTGCGTAAAGTTGGCTGATCCTCACCAGAGGAACGATGCTTCAAACACCAGTTTTCTTTAGATATAACGTAGTTAAATTAAAGGTGTTTGTAAAACAGCAATGTGAATGGATTTGTCTTGGAGGACATGGAATACTGAAAATGTAATCTTTTCTTTTAGGCCTTGACGGGTGTGTCATGGACGCACCCTGAGAACCGAGAAGATGATGGCAGAGAGCTTGTAGATAACGGGCAGTACCAACAGTGGCAGGTTAACCTGCTGGATCACATCGATGCTGTCCAGGATGAGGTCTCACACAGGATGGACTTCATAGAGAGAGAGTTGGACGGTAAGAACGGCGTCTCTACCAGGCTTGAGCCGGTCCAGTGGCCCAGAAACATTCCCCTGACCTCCACTCTGTATTCTTTCCCCTCCTCCTCCTCAGTGTTGGAAAGCTGGCTCGACTACACCGGGGAGCTGGAGCCTCCTGAACCTCTTGCACGCCTCCCTCAGCTTAAACACCGCATGAAACGGCTGCTGACTCAGCTGGGCACGGTGCAGCAGATTGCTCTGTTCAGCTCCACATGAGGGCGCCACAGATCGGCTGAGGGTTGGGGGCGCCACGCCGCCCGCTTCGGCAGAGCGGTGGAAGAGGCTCTGTGGGAGGAAACGTCAGCGCTAGCTCTGATCCGACCTCGTCCAGCTTCTCCCGTGCGAGGTGAAATCTAGCGCTGCAGCCAGCCTGTGTCGTACGAGTATCGATGTGAGCCAAACGGGAAGCTAGCATCCTACGTCAGCATAAAAACACAAAGAGCAGCCTCGTAAAATGCAGAAGGAAATCCGTAGGAGCAGATTACACTTAATGTGGCTCCCATGCAACTCTAAACCTTGTGAATGCCTTTTGTCTGAACTACCACTTAAGGTTGCCCTGTCTCTCTCAGTGCACAGTGCTTTAAACACAGCTTTAGGTCCAGATTGCAGTCTTGTACCAGAACCAACACTCTTTGCAATAGTGTTTTGGAGACACTTCTTCTTCTTTTTGCTTTAACTTAGTCTCAAACTTCATTTTTAATCATCTGTCCTGCCATTTTCAGTCAGAAGGTCAGTTTATGCGGATGGCTGTTGGAAGCCATTCGCCGTTACTTTTCAAAGAGGTCTGTAGAAAAGATGGGTTTGCTTTTACACTGTGAAGTAATTCTGTTGTCTCACATGAAAGTTAGGTTGTGCTGAAATGCTTCTGTCTCCATTATGTGCTCATCCATGTCAATTACTTTATCCCTTTTACTTCTCTAATTGTGTCACTGTAGCATTTTGAAGTATTATTCACTGGGAACGTGTAATGTGGATTCCTCTAAACATAGCATCTTGTGTAAGTGTAATATATTACCTAGAACATGTGTACATTTTTTATCTTCGGTTTCATCTGTTTTTTTTTTTTTCCTTGGATTCTGTTTGTTTTAGGCTGTCATTTAAAACATGTTCTGAATAAAGATACAGATATTGTATGCTATTGTACTGTAACAGTGTCTTAGAAGCAGGGAAAATGTTAAAGACAGTGCAAACGGCTCTCCTGGAACATAAATAAACTATGATTGTTATTAATCTCTATGCACATCTTTGAGCTTTTCTAGTGGCGTGCTCATGTTCTGTGTTTGAACAAGTTTGATTCCCTTTGTGTTTAGTCGAAGTGTGTTTCATTTGAATGTGATCAGGTTGAGGGAACTCGGAGGTTAGGCTTAATGGGAAGTCAGAAATAGTGCAGCGCGAGCGCCAAAAACATTAACACTGCAGCTGGATGCGTTTCTGAAGGGATCGGGTAGGAAATCTAGTTTTTATCAAAGCTCATTGTCTTTTATGTAGTCAGGTTGAAAATGGAGACTTCATGGGACTAGAAACTCATTCATCTGAGATTGCAAATAGAAACGCATATAAATTTTTATAAGATAAATGCAATTTTCTGCTAAGTTAAAATTTTATATGCACAAGTTTTTATTTTACACAAAATAGAAATAAATGTAGTCGCATTTAGTTATTTCACAAAGTGGAGCACATGGTATTTATCAAGGGTCTGCAACATGGCTCCTTAGACCTTCAACGGCAGAACCGACTGTTTTATATAGACATAAAAACACAGTTGCAGCTGTTTTCATAGAATATTTGCATTTAATTCTCACAACAGAACTGTACGAAACTTTTTTGCATAAATTTTTCACAAATGTCAACATCCCCTGGGGGGAAAAAATTAGCCATCCTATTTATTTTAAAACCAATAATAGTAAAAGACATGACAAAAACTCAAAACAGTTCTTTAAAATGTCATTTCCTATATTAGGTCTTTATCAGAAATTCAAACTTGTCTATTTTCAAATAAAAAATGTTTTAAATGCAGGGGTGTGGGTTTATTGAAAAGCATGTTTAATACTCAAGTTATTTTCAAAATGTGCTTTTAATCTGACATGAGCTTCATCCGAACACGTGATTTACTGAATGTTATATTTGAACATCCATTTCTGCCACTTAAGAATCGTATTGAGATATTAGCAAAATTGAGATGCTGATTATTTGCATTTATTCTCAGTTACTCTTAATATGGGTTTCAGATAAATGTCATTCCAAAATTCGATGTCTTTGACAATGAAAATATTACATGAGACCAATAAAGATTTTCGATACAAGAAAGCCAGTGATTGTTTTAATGCTGGGCTTTAGCTCATCTGGGTCTTCTCTTTCTGCTGGTAAAACCTCCACCCCTGGGTTTTATTTCATGTTGGTTTGTTGCCAGTTAAATCTGGCACTAGTACCTAGGTAGTGTGGGCTTGTGCCAAATCCTGCTGAACAAAAAAAAATCTTGTCAGCAGAAGGAAACAAAGCGCTCTGAAATGTCCTGCCTGACAGCTGTACTGAATTTGATCAAACGTGGTGGACCAACACCAGAAGATGACGTGGCTCCCCGAATCTACACTGACTGGAAACGTCCCGCTGAACCTGAACCAACTTGGATTCTGTCCCTCTCTGCTTTTCCAACTATGCCAGCTTGGTGTCCAAATGCCATCCACAAATGTCCTTTCTTCCCAGAAGAGAACTTTAAGCCCCTGAGCAGGGGTCTGGTCTTTTCTCTTTTTAGGCCAGATAGGTCACTCCTGGTTTTGACCGTGGAAGAAACAAGGCGTGACGACTTGGAAGAAGGTGATTCCATCACTGTGTGTGCAGAGGAAGCTAAAAAGATGGGTGGTCCCAATTTTTTTTAGAAAAGGGTTTGTAGAGCGTGCGATCACTTCTCAGCCTCCCTGGGAAAGCTTACTCTGGGGGGTGTTGGTTGAAACTGGGATCCAGGATGTGGCTTTCTTCATGGTCATGAAACAGTGGACCTTTACCCTGGCAGACCTGCTGAGGGGATTATGGGAGAATGCTTCTCTGGCCTACATGTGTTCTGTGGATGTGGAGAAGGCCTACGGCCGTGTGTGTCGTAGCGGCTGGACTAAGCCTTAAAGATAGGAGGGGAAGCTCTGTCATCCTGGGGGTAGTAGAGCCACTGCTGTTGAGGGCGTCTGTTCACGAGGACCCCTGGGTGCCTCACTTTGAAGGTTTTCCGGGCACGTCGCACTGGGAGGTGACCCCGAGGAACTCCCAGAACTCACTGCAGAGACTTCAGGATATATCCCGTCTGGCCTGGAAAGAAGCTGGCATCCCCCACATTGAGCTAAAGGATGTCGTCTGGTAGAGGGATGTCTGAGTGTCCCAATCTAGGAGCAGTGTGACACGATGGATGGATGGCTTTCCCTCTGGTACAGGAGTTGGCTTTGGCTGCCCCAAACTCTTGAATAGACTTCACTTCACAATCCTCTCAGGGGCACAATGGTCAGGAATACGTGTGGGCCTTTTTCTTCCACTCTCTTTGGTTTCTCTCAACTGTCCAATAATATGGATGGACATCAGGGCTTTACAATAAATCACAAATTTGATTCCCTAGGCAAGGCAAGGCAAATTTATTTATATAGCACATTTCAGTACAGAGACAATGCAAAGTGCTTTACATGATTAAAATATAGGAAAATAAAACAGAATAAAAGCAAACAGGAATAAAATGCAGAAACAAAATAGAACATGGGAATATAAAAATTAAAAGCAAACAAGTAAAAACAGTTGGAATACAAAGTAAACTAATTATATTTCAGTAATACAGTTCAATTTGAACAGTCGAAGGCAATCCTAAACAAATGTGTTTTTAATCTTGATTTAAAGGAACTCAGGCTTTCAGCACTTTTACAGTTTTCTGGAAGTTTGTTCCAGATAAGTGGAGCATAGGAACTAAATGCTGCTTCTCCGTGTTTAGTTCGTGTTCTAGGTACGCAGAGAAGGCTGGAGCCAGAAGACCTTAGTGGTCTGGAGGGTTGATACACTGATAACAAGTCTGTGATGTATTTAGGTGCTAAGCCATTCAGGGATTTATAAACTAACAGAAGGATTTTAAAGTCTATTCTCTTAGATACAGGGAGCCAGTGTAAGGACTTTAGAACTGGGGTGATGTTCTCTACTTTCTTAGTCTTAGTGAGGACGCGGGCAGCAGCATTCTGGATCAGCTGCAGCTGTCTGATCGACTTTTTAGGCAGACCTGTGAAAACACCGTTGCAGTAATCAATTCTACTAAATATAAACGCATGGATTAAATTTTCCAGGTCCTGCTGAGACATTAGTCCTTTAACCCTGGAAATGTTCTTCAGGTGATAGAAAGCCGATCTTGTAATTGTCTTTAGATGCTTTTGGAGGTTCAGGTCTGAGTCCATCACTACTCCCAGATTTCGGGCCTGATCAGTGGTTTCTAGCTGAAGCAGCTGAAGCTGTGTGCTAACTTTTGATCTCTCCTCTATTGGTCCAAAGATTATTACTTCAGTTTTGTTTTTATTCAACTGAAGAAAATTTTGGCACATCCATCCATTGATTTCTTCAAGACATTTACTCAGTGCTTGAACTGGTTCATATTGCGTTATCACTACACAACATATCGATATCACAAAATATGCTTGGGTTGCAATAAATATCAGCTAAATACCTCACATTCAGACAGCCTATTGCAGTAATATATTTGTTGATTGCAGTTTAGTGCAGCAAAAAAAATTTGTTGGGAGGCCCTGTGGTGTTCTGGTAAAGACTTTAAGAAACTGCAACTAGCTAAGTTATCTCAATGTAGTTTATTTTTTTCTAGCAAGCTTTTTTTTTTTAGCAATTACCTGTTGTCACCCCCTTTGTGGTGGGTGACTAGAGAATTGTCAAATCAGATAACGATGAGATACATGTCATGTACTAATGTCCCTTTTTATAGATCAGACATAATATAGTACTTTCTGATAAACTGAATTAGTTTTTTTATTAGCTGTAAACCATATCATTTAAATTATCCGAAGTAAACTCTGAAAATTTGATACGTTTTATCAATAAGCTGTGCTGAGTTTTACGGATTTTGCTTTCTTTTTTTAGATGCCCCTAACAGAGTGACAACTCCTGTTTCCTCCTCCTATCTTCGTCGCTGCGCCGCCTCCTCCCATTGGCTGCTGCGCGGCGTCTCCTCCGCAGCGTGCAGGTCCGCCCACAGTCCCTCGGATTTACAGGCTGTCGTAGGGAGAGGAAGCGGCAAGCAGAAGCTGGCTGTTCTACACCGCTCGAAAGACACACTCGTTTGTTTCTGTTTGCCAATTTATCAAGCGAGGAGTTCACCTTAAATCCACCGGAAGCCAATTTCTTTCTTTTTTTTTTCTTTTTTTTTTACCGACGAGGTAAGTGTTGCGTTCGCGTTCGGCCCGGAACATCTCCCGTCTAACCACTGTCACAGATGTTGCCCGACGCTACAGGAGATTACCTCAGCTCTCTGGGTGTAGTGCGGTCCGCCGCGTTCCTGTCTCAACGCGCCCCGTTTACTGCAGGCGAACAGCGTCGGCGGCGAAAGCTTTTAAACAAAAAGTCCTAAATTAGCGCCGAAAGCCACATGTTTGAGCCCCGGGAGGGCTGAAAGGGGAGCGGAGTGAGAAAAGCTGCAGCTCAGCTGGTGCGGACAGAGCCCCCTGCTGCTGCTCTCTCTCACAGATGCGACATTAACAGGCCCGGGAGCTCCTCTATGTCTTTTCGTCAGCGCGCTCAAAATAAACATGTATGTTTGTTGTTGTTGTTTTTTTATCACGTAAGAACTAAACAAGCTGTAGTTTTGTTAGAGGAGAGAGAGGGACGAGGCCTGTCACGATGCCCGAGCCAGAGAGAGGAGGTAACAGGTTATTCCTACACGCACCTGCAGGAACAAGTATGCCTCCTGCCCACAATGGCACCACAAAGCCTTTAAAATGATACCAACAAGAACACGACGAAGTGTAAACCTCTGAAGAAAACTTCCCAGTAGTTTTGGTTATCCATGGCGGGACTGGATGATCTCTGGGTTTACCAAAGACAAAAGGAAGGAGACAAAAAAGTGGGCTCAGTTGTTGGGCTTGTGATGACCAATGGTGTCAGTGTTAGTCTTTTATTTTTCTGACCCTCCCCTAATGTCCGCCACGATCAATCAGAGATCAGTTCAGGACACACATCTGCCCTCACATGTCCCGCCATGAAGTGCAGCGTCAGCAGCAGGCATGGGAAGGTCACCCAGGAGCCAGAGAAGGGTGTCCGGGTCAAAACCCGCCACGTGGGATGGCTTCTGTGGGAGGGTCTGGAGTAAAACTGTGGGGCCGGACCACAATAACGACCCCATAACTTATCTCTGATTTAAAGAAGACGTGGTAACACTGGAAGGTCACCCTGACCTTTCTTTGCTGACTTCTTCAGATCCGTTTACCTTCTTTCCTTCAGATCTCACGATGGCGCTGGTGGACTCGTGCTCTCTGTCTCCCACGGCGTCCTTAAAGTCGTCCCGTGGTTAGCCGAGTGCGAGCAGAGCTTACACAACAACCAGCAGTTTGTAGTTACTCACAACATGACTCCTTCAGGCTGTTGCTCCGTCCTGAAAGGCCACTAGATAACAGATTAGCGCCAAAGCTGGCTTCTTTCTGCAGGATCAAGCTTTCCAAAGTAATAAGCGCTTTACTGCCGTGTTGTTGAAACCCGTTGGTTGATTATTACACCGAGAACTCCAGCAGTGGGAGAGTCAGAAGTTGCTCATTAATCCACACACTGTCCCCAGGGTCTTTAATCTTTTTGGAAACGTTTTCCTGCAATAAGGGCCGACTCACCCGAGTGGCACCAAGAGCCGCACTGCGAGCGATGCCCTGATCGGATGTTTATTTTTAAGCTTTTAACTTCTAAGACAAATCTTAGCCAACTCCAGTTTCTCTTTAAGAGCTGTGAACAAACGGCGTTCAAAAAAAATAAATGTTTCTGGCCTTCGCCGCTTGAGCCGTCGTTAATTATTTAAATAAGAAGCGAGGCGATATCAGACCGTATGAGAGAGAGAGAGAGAGAGCAATCGGTGTCAAACAAGACTCCACTAATTTAAAGCAAAATAGATTTTTGACTTGGCAATTTAAACGGTCTTAATCGTCCTATTATAGGATTTAAAATAGAAATATTGAATAGAATAGAATCCTTTATTATCCCTTGGTGGGGAAATTCAGGTGTACCAGCAGCACTATTGGTGTCATTAGCATGACCAAAAATGTCTTTGGTTGCGTTCCTGAGATGATGGAGACTTCCACAAGCCTCCCAGTCTGTATAACGCCACCATTTTCCATGACGGAGAGAGGCTGAAGGCTCGAATGCCAGCTGAAGTCCAGTTGAGTTCACTCCCTCAGGGCAGGGACAGGTTAACGGCCCGTGGCAGACTGCTTCTCTCTGGACCCGGAAAAGATGCAAAACCTCCCCGAACTGCAGTGGAGACGTTCAGCTCTGCTGTATCTATAAACCGAATGGAGCTAAACTCTGTTTGCAGCCTTTAATGAACAGTTTGCTGCTTGTAATAAAAAAAAAGAAAATCCAGTTTCCCTTCAAGAAACCTCCTGCACACTTGGCTGTGGTTCCTCTGAATTCATTAAATTAAGACCAGCCCCACCAAAGCCCTATTTTTTTTTTTTTTTTTTCAGAATTTTTGCTCAAAATTAAATGCTTAAATCGTTTTATTCAGCGATTACAAACTCCATTTAAATAATCTTTGTTTAAACGTAGATAATCTGTGGGAACCAAATTTGCTATGTTAAACAAAGGGAAATTTACAGTAATGAACCTATAAAAAAAGGTTAAATTTCTCCCCCAGAACTGGGGGCTGTTGGGCTTAAGAGCCTCACTGATACTGAAAATAGCTCAGTCTCTTTCTCACAGTGACGATTTCCACGCTGAAGAGTGTTGTTGCTAGGGCAACCTGGTTTGCTAGGTATGTGGTGCGTTCACTGATGGGGGAAATGGATCACCAAACGTTGCCGGTCAAGTTTAAGATCCACCGACTGTAGTGTCCAGCTGCTTCATCTGTTATTTCCGGCTCTTCTTTTCACATCGACACTGCTGAGGGGATCACGTGAAATCACTTCAGGATGTCCTCATTAAGCAAAAGCGCAGTTAAAGTCCTTTTCAGACCAGATTACGGCGTAAACTTGATGTACTGCAGGGATTACTCAGCAGAAAAAGGCAGAAACTGTGTTGTGTAGAGGAGGATTTCTTGGAGCAGTGGCAGGGATGAATGTCAGGCCGTAACACCCACCGGAGGGATAGAGACGGTAATTAAGCCTCCGTGCTGACAGTCAGTCTGCCTCGTTTTCCTCCCCACCTCAGCGTTTGCTGTCTCTAAAGATTTTCCAGCATCCGCCCGGGAAAAAAACCCACGATCCGTGTTCTGACCCAGAGAACCGAGCCTGAAACACCGGCAGGAGGGAGGAGGCCCGGCGGTGCAGACCTCGACATCGACGCATACACAGCCCCTGATGGCACTGGTTGCTTGGTGTATTGTGATGAAAAACTTGTTCACTTTCTAATAAATGTTCAGTGATGCAAATCTCTAAAAATAGATAAATAAAAATGATGCATGATATAAATCTAAATAGAAAGTTTCACTTTTTCTCTATGAAACCTGCCTTCTCTTTTTGTTCTGGCGTCTAAAATTTAAAATCAGAACAAAGTCCTTCAAGTAGCAGCATTTTACCGTAAGACTGTATAAAGGGGCTGCAGCTGGGTCTGGGAAACAGGAATATAGGCGCTGAATGCTGCAGTAACCTCCTAGATTGAGATTGACGCACGTTTTCCCTCTTGTTCTCTCTTTCTGTTGTTGAATGTTGCAGATTACGTTGGCCCCAACCTTTGGTGCTCCTGTCAGCAGCACTTTATTTGAACTTGTCTGCGGAGACCAGTGGGAGCTTTAGACCTTTTCCACTCAGGATGTTGATGTTCATATGATTATTAAAACGAATAAAGACAAAAAAAAGCATCTCTGCCCTCAGTTAAAACGCAGTCAGGTGTAAAATTGTCCAGTTGTAGTCGCCGGCCCACCGATCTGTGTGTGCAAAGCTTTTGCCTCGATTATGTATAAGCACGCCTTAAATTATCACACTGACAACAATAAATACTTTGGACCGTAAACCGACCACCGTTAAAGTATCTTTGTTGCAGTTTTAATGTTGCTATCTGTAACATTTCTTGTTCTTTAATAACCGCGGCATAAGCAGGCATTCATCTACAGGATGTTATCCGTGTTTGCGCGTTCTAGCGTGACGCTGGGCTGTTAGCTATCAGTTAGCCCGGCTATCAGATCGGGGGAGAGCCTGGCTGCGCTCAGCTGCTTCACAGGCACGTGCGTCTTTCTCTGAAGCGAAGGTCCCACGGGTGACAGAAGAGCACTGCAGCCCTTCAGCCAGCTGACCGGCAGTGTTCAGCAACAGGCAAAAATTCAGCAAAAATGCTGTATTTTTATTAAGTGGAGGTGGAAAAAGAAATCATGATTGACGGCTTTATAACATCGTCAGTGCGTGTTAATGTTCTGATTTACTGAAAGTGGCTTTTCTTTGATTTTTGGTAACCGGGTCACAAAGTAGGCTGACAGGAAAAGTGGTTTGAGAGCTGGGGGGGGTGGAGCCCGGGTCAGCGGCGTGGAGGACCATGGCCTCTGTACCTGGGGTCGTGCTCACCATGTTGTCCAGGACTGTGTATTCACAACCTGGTCCTCTGGTTCTCATACCTGATCGTCCCTACGCAGTCAGGACCAGTTCTGCTCCGGCCTCTCCTCGCAAGCGGAAACGCCTGTCAGCATCTTCTGCTCTGTGTGCTCTGCGTCGTGAATTCCCAGCCATGAGAACGCAGTGAGGATCGTTCTTCACGTGTCGACGTCCGCCTGACCCTCCCCTTCGTCGCCCTGCAGAGAAGCAGTGTGTTTGCGGCTTAGAGCTGGAGCACAGCTGACCCTACCTGAACAGGTAGGGTCAGCTGTGCTCCAGCTCCTAAAACTAGCCTGGCTGGAATTTCAGACGGCTCCACTTGTTTCTGTCTAATCAGTTTTTCTGCCGGTTTGTGTCTTGGGTGATGAGCGTGGCAATAGCATGAATAATATCTGAGAGGTTATCTGGAGACTGTGCTGATGTTGTACCTGCTGGAGGCAGGGTTTCATCTGTCGTCAACAGTAACAGCGGTAGGTGGGGATGGCTCCGGTTTTAAGCTTGTGGAACCAAAACAGACCTTTAGATGCCCCAACACAGTTCCCCGGGCAGGTCTTCATGCACTGGGGACTTTTACACGTTTTGTGGTCTGTGCTTTGACTAGGCCGTTCTAGCACATGAGTATACTTAGCTCTGTCCTAGTCTCAACTCTAACAGATTTCCCCCCTGTCATCCATTTACCCGTACCGGTTCTACCGTCAGCTCACCCCGGGCCCCCTGTCCCTGCTGGTGAAAAGACGCATTAGCCTTCCACTACCGTGTCTCACCATAAGGATAGTGTGTTCAGGGAGGGTCTGCAGCCCCAGCACCAAGCGCAGCCATTTCAGACTTTCCAGCGCTCCCGGTTGGTTCATTGTTCCGCCTGTTGTCTGTGTCCTCTACCCGCCTGGCGCCGTGGGACTCTTTAAAGTTCTCCTGATCTCTGATCAGTTTGGGTGGACGGCTGTGGCCTGGTGGGTTTCCAGCTGTACCACAGTCTCGCCAGTTTCAGAAGATCGAGCCAACGGTGGCACCTTGAAAGCCTGGATGATGTTTTCTGTCCTAACTCTGCTTTAAACTTCTACTCGACTTTGATTTAGTTGGTCTTTGGCTCCATGTATCATCTTTCACTTCACAATTGTGTTCTACTTTGTGTGGACCAGTTACATTAAATGCCAATAAAATACATTAAAGGTTGTGATCACAGTGGGTTGTGATCACAGTGGGAGAAAAACAGATGCATCTCCAAGGCCCGTTTAGGAGGGATGCCGTCACCAAAGATAAGCTGGCACTCATCTGACTGGTTCTCCTTTAGCGTGTCAGCATGTCTCCCACAGGGTATTGCGCTCATCCCCTCTGGGCCTGGGAGCGCCCCCGGAGAACGCTACCTGTGCTGGTGGTGGGCATCGCCCTGGTGGTTTGAAGCTGCTCTCGCTCAGCCTGCGTGTCTCTGCTGAGCGGGGGTCCGAGGCCCACGGAGATCTCTCCAGTTTCGCCGTGATGAAGGCGGCGGATCTCTCAGGAGGGAGTGCGTGCATGGCGGTGTGAGTCAGGACGTGCAGGCCGAGGTGTGCGTCCGCCGTGGATGGATGCTACGTGTCTGCGCCTGCATAGTTATCTTCCTCTTTCTGCCTGCGTGGCTTTCCACATGTTGGCTGAGTTTATGAGAGCAGAACGGCTTTATGTAAACGATGGGCGAAAGGTCGTTGGAGTTCGGGGGCGTCACCAGCTGAGCGGTGAATGGTGATGGGGGGGGGGGGACCTCCCCTTGAGTGGTTGCCAAGGACACTGAGGACCTCCACTGGCAGGAGCAGCTGAAGGAGGGGCGGGGAAGGCGTGTTCCCCGTGTTTCTCTGGAGATTGAATTGTCAGTAATCAGTCACTGTGGCAGCCAGGCCGAGCACATGGATAACTCTATTAGCTCAGGCCGTGTTCCTGTGAGGAACGGGCTTCTTGGTGCTGCTTCTCACCCTGAAACACGACATGTTTGCATTCAAAGCGCTCCCTGTTTTCACAGGCAGTCTGTCTGTGGGGCCCAGCGCTCGTGTATCACTGCGCTGCGTTCATGTTTTATTGAAGCCGCGCCTCGTGTTTGGCCCCGTCCTGCTGACCGTGGCCCGTGTGCGTCTCTCTCGGTCATCTCGTGAGCTGGGTTCACAGATGGCCTCCCTGCTGCCTCCACAGCTGCCCTCGTCTGACCCTCCGCGGAGTCCCGCCGAGCGTCCGGCAGGACTCCGCGGCTCTGGAAACTCTGCCTCCCCACATCCGCTGGTCGCACACACACCCTGAGACACTTTGTCTTTTTGCTTGGCTCTCTACATCGCCAAGCATGGCGAAGGAAATCCCCACAGGCCTGCAGCTCGCTTAGCGTAGCAGAGGAGGGACAGGTACTCTATTAGCAGCTCTGAGTGCAGGGCCGACAGCCGCAGCCATTCGGTTTTATTTATAGCTGGGTGGAAGGAGGGGCTCAGCCAGGAGAGACGCGTTCAGCTGCGCTCAGACCTCGCTCCCACCTATCACAACAGCTTTCTTTGCTGTGTTTTTCTGCCGTTATCGGTTGTTTTGTTTACCTTTTTAGCAAGAGGCGCGTTAATCAGTGCTGTGGTCTCCAGTTTCTGTGGAGCTTCGACCAGCCAGTACAATTTTTCTTCTCCAATTGTCCCTGTCACCTTGCAGCAGTTTCTGCATGGAGTTTGCATGTTCTCCCCAGGAATGCGTGTGTCCTCTCTGGGCACTCCTACTTCCTCCTACTGGGCACATTGCCCTTAGGCTTGAGTGTGGCTACATGGTTGTTTGTCCCAGGGGGCTCTGGGGGTCCCTGCCTCTCACAGAGGGGCCGTGTCTCTCTTCAAGTCTGAGGAACCCAGAACGCTCGCTGCCAATATTTCCAACTCCAACCTTATCCATGACTCACTGAGGCTCAGAGGGTGAAAACGGAGCAGCTGTGCTGTAATAATTTCAGCCTTCCTGTCTGATGAACGTCTCGTTCTCTCTTGCAGCCTGAATGGACTGGAGACAATATTTAGATTTCTTTTACGTTGCTTCTGTGCTTCCTCTGGCTAAGATTGAGCCTTCCTCGCTCTGTGGCTTCCTGAGTGAAGCAAGCCACTGATCAGGGTTGATTAAGGTTTAAAAACCGTCTGATTTCAGTCAGCGGCAGATTTCTGGGTGTTTCTGTGTTTAATCCAACATCCTACGGCGTTTTGCTGCGGACCGGAGCGGCTGATGAAGGGATCAGCTGGTGCAATTGACTGCTGTAAAAAAAACCTTGTTCACGTGGTTACAAGGGATGTTCTCTCCTATTATTGTGGAGCAAATTGTTTCTGTTGAAGAATGGATGGTGTGACCTAAATCAGGCTGACCAGCTTGAAAGCAGGTGTGGCTGAAAGCTGAAGGACCTCGATCTGTTTAACGTATAAAATAAAAAAGTTTCTGAAAGAGTTTTTTTCTGTCTTTTGAGATCGCTCATCTGAGACAAAATTCAATTCAATTCAATTCAATTTTATTTATATAGCGCCAAATCATGAAACATGTCATCTCAAGGCACTTTACCAAATCAAGTTCAATCATATTATACAGATTGGGTCAGATTATACAGATGAAAAGAGTTTATTTTAAACAGAACTGCTGGGTTTGACTTCATTTGATTAGACGCAGTTAGATACAGTTTTTATCTCATAACAGTCCTTTTAATATAGGTTTCATATTCACCAACTTTGATATTTAGTCACAGACCTTTTTTTCCTCAATTTCCCTTGTTATAAATTCTAATTAATTTCCAGACACATTTCCAACATTCGGTTTGATTTAAAATGATTCACTGCTGTGTGATGGCAGCTCTCCCCTCACCTCGTTCTTTACCGCTTATTCAGTTCAGAGGCAGGTTTGCGTCTTCTCTTATACGTTCTCTGATATTGTTTTGCCGTTGCTCCGGTGTATATGTTCGGGGCCTGAAGCCATCAGTAAAGCCCGCTAGTAGATGTAAAAATGTTGGCCATAAGCGTAGCCGTAGCTGCCGTTATTGCCTTCGACGGGCACAACTAGGTTAGGGTTGGAAAAAAGTCTTCAGCATCCGTTTGTCTGTCCTCGTCTGTTGTTGTTAATCACGTGCCGGTTTTATTAGCTCAGTATTAAGTGTCAGCTTCAGAACCTCTCTTCCATATGCCCGGTCCATCCATCCTCCCATCAGGACATATAAGCCCTTTTTTTAAAACACCCCAAGCTGAGATTTAACTACTTTCTTGCCATCTCTGCAGCTTTTCTGCAAGGACCAAGACAGCGTGGGGGTTTAGCTCAACCCACTGCTGTTATGCCTCTGGTGGGTCAAGCAAGGTGGTTATTGTCTCGTAAGGCTTACGCAAGTGATAGTTACTTCTGCAGCTTGACGGTGTGATCTAGTGACGACAGCCGCTCTGGGGGGGGGGGGGGGGGGGGCACCTGGGGTGGAGGTTTAAAGGGGACATATCATGCTAAATCTATTTTCTTAACCTTTAAATACATTTTGTTGTGGGCTTGGATTCTCTAGGAGTGCAGAAAAGGGGACTGTAGTCTGACCAGGAGCTGTGTGGATGTCTTTATAATCTGTTTGGGTCAGAGTTTACAAGCCCTTCAGCTTTCTCTGTTCTCCTTTATGTTTTTTGAACAACTACGTCACAGTATTTGCTGCAAAACGGGATCATGGACTTTTTTTGGGCCTGTTGACTGCCTGATCACACCATAATAACTCAGATTGACCTCCTGCTGGGAGGTATTATCACTGAAGACGCTGCTTCCAGGCACGTTTTCCTAATGGCAGACTGTAAGTAGAATAGAAAAATGAATTTTAATCATCGGTTGACAAAGTGCTTACAGACGTCGCCTTGACTGGCACGGATTGACTCACAGTTGGTTTGGAAAGTCCTGTGGTAGAGATGGCACAATTTCAAACCCGTAAATGGCAAACTATGTCGGTTTTGGGGGAGAGAATGCAGTCAGCCTGTTTTAATAGTAGTTCAAATATGTATTCAGACTCTGCGTCTAGTACACGCCATCAGACAAAAGATCCCTTACAGCTTTGTATTTCACTTATGGTGGAATGAGACGTACAGCAACAACCTTAATCAGCCGTCCTCTAATGTAAAATCAGGGCCTTGAGAGGTTTACTGAGCATCTCCTTTTATCCCGAGGTTCATCCACTGATGTAATTACAGCCGTAATGGTTCAAATCTGTTTTCTCTTTGTATCGGCTAACCATCCCACCCTCCCTACCCCGGTGTGAAAGCTGCAAGAGCGCTCTAATAACACGGCGCGCTCTTCCAAATGAAACACCCCCTGAAGGTTTCACTGTGGTTCCTGTTTGCCGTCGCAGTCTCCGCTTACCCCAGCAGAGCCTCTGTGAAAACGCTCCAACCCGAAAGACTCCCCTAAAATTGATATGCAACTCGCCGCGGAAATTGTTCCTCAATCATGCATGAGGTGGGCCTAAAATAGCAGCCCTGGTCACTTGGTGAGGCTGAATGGACCGGTGCACTAAGCGGGGATGGACGGGAGGGGACTGACTCTGATCCCGGCTGCTCCCTGCCCTTCCCTCTCTTTTTTTTTACGGGCGTGATAAATAAATGGAGTTTCCAGCCTGCTGGTCTGAAACATCGCTTCCACTGGTGGAAAATATTGGCGTCGCTCTCTGACTCAGTATTGGTGTAATAAAATAAGCCTGCTACTGGAAACTGTGGGATGCGTTTCACAAACCGTGGCACTGTTTTCAGAGAGCTTTACAGCTTTTTTTTTTTTTTTTCATCTTGTCCGGCAGAAGCGCGCTGATGATATGAGGGGCACGAATGCATGGCGTCAGCACATAAAGCAGACCTCCAGCATCCATGGAAAGCTTTAAAAGCCCCCCGCGTAATGACGTGCTTGGCAGTGAGCTGACCTACATGATGAAAGGTGTGGACGGACGTGTTTGTGTGGCCGCGGTGCAGACAGGCCCTGTGTGTTGTCGACCGGTGAGGTCATGGGCCTGTTTAGATGGGCCCAGCATTCCCGAGGCTTTCCCCAAACAGAGCTCGGCTCCTGAGTGATTAGAGGAAGGTCTCCGCGTCGGCAGCCAGCCCAACAAACAGTCCTTTATGCCGGGCCAGTTTCTGTATTTGCTAATGAGCAAGGCTTTTCCTCGCAGATACGCACACAATCACCACAGTGACAGATGACCGAAATGGGAGTTTCTTCTTCTTTTTGTTAAAGTATGGTGCACAGATGCAACATTCTGGTGCCACATTTACTAAAGGGGATGTGTAATGTAGATTGTTTTGTGTGGACGTCCTCTAAAGCCGCTGCATAGAGGCTGTGAACAGTGCACTCTACAGATTGAGCTAAAGGTTTTACATAGGGACCCCTTCCTGGGACTCCTGTATACCTTCTAGAGACGTATCCAGTACCTTACCTGTGCGTGCTAGCATGGACCGCGGAACGCATTTCAAATTGGTCGGGCCCATCAGGCAATACTCAATACCACTACCCATCACATACGCACGCAAACTCACCCCTGCTCTAAATATTCCCGAAAAAGTGTCTCCGTCTGTCATTATACTGGATGAAGTCCCTGGCTATCCTCAAAGCATCCACTGTGGTCAAAAGATCCCTGTGTGTGTGTGGGCGCACATCAAGCTATTTAGTCTTTTCTGGGTCATTGTTGATCTCAGATAGGTCTTGATACGACGGAGGGACGAGAAACACCTCTCAGCACTTGCAGTGGACACAGTTAACTAAGCTAACTAAGCTAACGAAGTAGCGGTCATAAGCAGCGCAGAGGTGGGGAAAACTTTTGTTTACATCACATGACACAATCAGCCAATACATTTTTAGATGGGATGATTTATCGCTTTCTCATTGGAGAATGATGCTGCTGCCATAGACTACTGTGCATTTGAAAAAAATAGCTATTGAATATTTTAATTTTATTTATATATATTATTTTACATGTTTGATCATCAAAAGTAGGTAGGGCCGCGGCCCTACTGGCCCTACCCGTTCCGCGGTCCATGCGTGCTACAGTAGGGACCTGGCTACTTGCCCCGGGAGACGATCAAATGTAATATAAAAAGAAAGGGAAAGAAGTACAGAAGGGCGTAACTGAGAGAAATCTGATCATATTAGAAGATTACCAGAATACCGGAGTACTCAACACGACACTGTGTCTCCTGCACATTGTCATCAGGTTTTCAGGGAGGAAGAGATGCATTATGCAAAAGTTGAGAAGCTGTAATTCAAAGGAGGCTTTTAAGCCGTCTTATATTTGCAGGGTTTAAGCCCCGCAAGTTAAGGAGCCATTTTCTGTCAAATTATAATTTCATCCTCTGTCTGTCCTCCTTTTGTGGCTCAATTACTAAAATAATTGTAGAATTTCCTAAGACATTATAACATGGGTTCACTTGATTGAGTGGCAGACAGTGGATTGTACCGCTGAATGACTTCAGAAGAAAAGTTTTTTGTTTTTTACAGTCTGAATATTTTTCACTCTTTGTTATACATGATCAGGGTTATACATGATTTATAATCTTAGCTCCACACTGTTCATAGAAACCTAGGACACAGTTTCACAGGATATCTCAAATTAAGATTTATATCTTAATATAATTATATATTATAACAGGTGTTTAGTATACCTGAACATAAAAACGGTTGCAAAAAACACATTATTCCCACCTACCTTGTTATAGTGATTAAACTTTTTTAAATGCAATGTACACTTGCAGTAACCAAGGTGGTAACCAGTCATAAGGATGGCTCTATTTAGTTGCAGCGTTGAAAAACGGAAGAAATGTGCCTAGATGGAGATGTGTCTTTATGTTGTACATCTCAACACAGCTGGGTTTTTTTGTGCAGCTGGTTCTGTTTGGGTGTGTTGTATTTTCCAGCTGCTGTTCAAATCCAGCTTTCCCTCATGGTTGAACAAAACCACCGAGCGGTCGCTGTG
The DNA here is from genome assembly GCA_037039145.1 of Fundulus diaphanus. Classification (NCBI taxonomy): domain Eukaryota; kingdom Metazoa; phylum Chordata; class Actinopteri; order Cyprinodontiformes; family Fundulidae; genus Fundulus; species Fundulus diaphanus. Next base: position 41,447,486 of record CM073126.1, read on the forward strand.
CGACCTTTAGGTTCAACGCGGGCGGACCTGTCCAATCAGTCATCAGTGAAGTGGCTTCATGTCAGCGCTGTGCTTCGTCACTCGCAGCGTCTCATCTGGCCTGCCAGCGGATCACTGCGTTCAAGACCGATCCAGTCAAAAGCGAGAGAAGGTCAGGATTGGTCTAGCTTCCCGACTGTGTGTTTGAGATTGAAAACATGCTGATCTGAAGGCCATCGTTAATATGACATGAAGATCCTCGCTTACAATAAAGAATCAAAGCACAGCCAGGTCGTTTGTGATCATCAAAACAATCTGTTCGGTGGTACGTAGAGATATATAGTCAGAGTTTTGCGGGTAATTTCCCCTTTTATTTATGTTTTTTTTTGTTAAGCTTTGACCTTCAGATTCTGATTTAAGTGGTATTGAGGAACCATAAAAATCTAACCTGGCAACTCAGATTGATAATGTGCAGCACTCTTTGTTCTGCACATTATCAATCTGGGACTGCTCCCATCGAATCCGTTCAGGGAAAGGAGGGACATTCAGCAGAACTTACCGAGCTGATTGGACGAAGCAATGCCTACTGCCCGCCTACCAAAGGTTGGTTTTAGCCAGTCACTATCAAATGAAGATGTAAGCAGCAGGCGGCATGAGAAACCACAGCCAGTTTACACTGGTCAAAGGGCTTCTTGCTGTTCTTCTTTCAAAGAAGAAATCGTGAATTCTGATGAAACAGATGTGATAGCAGCAGCTCTGGCTTTCGTCACAGCTTTATGTCCCGCCTTAAACCATAATACTGCAACGTGATTGGCCGACTCGTGCTGGGTTGCTTCTCAAGTGGTTTAGGCGGGAGCGGGACAAGATGGCTTCTCGTGTGTTTGTAAACGCACAAATACTGAGAGAATTCAGCTTGCAGGCAGGGTTAATAAATATCTGGCCTTCCTGCTGTGATTGTTCACTAATTTCTTATGTTAGGACCCGAGGCAACGTCACACTGTGTGAGAGAGGACTTGCCATAAAAATTTTCCATTTTCCATTTCAAAGCAAAGGCATTTTTAACTTATAAGCTAGCATGTTACATTAGCTATTAGCATAGTTTGCATTAGTTAGTGTAACCTTAAACAACGTGCATTTCTTAGCCCAAGGTTGGAAGCTCAAAAGGATTAAACAGGGACTTTATGGTTGTAGATTTAGCCCGACTGTTACCTGCTACAGACCCACTCCCTGTTTAATGCTAGCAGCCTGCATGAACAGCCGACATGCCTACATGGAGAATACACCTTCCTGTTTAGGAGCTTCTTCCAGATTAACATCTTTTTCCACAAGAGTGTTTTAGTCAGTGCGACCTGGTAGCATTTATATGTGGTGTGTTTACTGAGCAGAAAAAGATTAAGTTGTATGTTTCTAACTCCGTTTAACTCACCAGGGCCATCCACCTGGAAAATAATAAGTTTCCTGTCATCACTTTTTCCATAAAAGCATTTCTGATGATATTGTTTTCTGTTTTTCTGCTATTTCCAAAAATGAAACTAATTGAATTAACGGAAGAGTACAGCTGCAGGCTAATTTGGCTTTTTAAAAACTGGCTCCCTCATTTCTTATCTACGTCATTATCAGTGAATTATGGAGATAAATAATCTCACATAGAATTCAGTTTTATATTGTTTCTTTAAAAAAAATTTACAGTCCATTTGAGACAGTTGACTATGAAATATGTCAGTTTATGGCCCCTGATCAAATCAAATCACCATGAGCAACCTTGTGCTGCTAGATCTTATTCATTAGAATCACATTTCCTCATCATAGATCATGAGATGTAAAAATGCTTTAAACCCTTGTTTCACAAAGTGGGCAAGACAAATCCCCCTGGCAGGTACCCTTAGATGATGATGATGATGATAATAATTTAGAGCTGTATTGAAGTAGGTGGGATTTCAGCATTTTATGACATTTTTATCAGCATAAATCATGAAAATGCTCAACTACAATCAAAACTAATATCATACATTATTGTTTAAGTACACAGATGCAAAGCAGTTTGTCTACAGGTATGATATGCAAGTATGAAGGCGTTAAATGGTAATGCAACAGTGCATGTGGTCAAAGGGGTGAACTGAGCTGGAGCCAGAGATTACACCTTAAATTGTTCACCGAAGTATCACAGGTTTAATCCCAGAGAAGTCGGGATGTCGGATCCCTGTTAAAGTTCAATTTATGGAAAACTAAAAGATTAGCTTCGGCTTGTTTTTAGCTGCTAAAAACCACAAAGGGCTGTGGAGAAGCCTGAGGCGCTGAACTAATGGCCTGTCTCTGAACCATTTCCTAAAAATCGAACTCGCTTCACGATAGGACAGTCCTGGATTTATTTACAGGCTACCTAAAAGAGATAAAGACCTTCACATTAAGAGCAAATTTAATGATGCAAAGGTCGACTCCCAAACTCTGGTTCTGTCGAGCTCTCACGCCTCGACAGCAGCTCCTGTAGTATTGATCCAGTTCTGTGTAATTCCTCATGTTCCGTTCGATTACAGGCCCAGCAACATTTTTTTTATCACTTCTGTACTGAGTTATAGCCGACCGAGCGCTCAGGCTGCTGTGAAGGCTGCGTCAGGACGGCTTTGAATCTAGTTTTCTAATAAGGGCAGCAACAATTATAGCAATGCACTATTTTGTTTTGATTAGATCCCTTTAACCTTGGGAAGATCAATCTGTGAGGTTCATTTTTAAGGTGGAGCATTTTCCTATTTTCTTTCTACACCTAACGAGTCTTGGATCTTAGTTTCCCAGTGCATCCGTCCCTTTGTGAACTGTTGGGGACCCTGTTTCTTTGCATCCTGTCATTGTCCTCAGTTTGATCTCTAAGCCCAAATGTGGGGTGCTGTTCTTTAGGATCTCTGATCACGTTTCTGTCACAGCGTCGCAGAAAGGAAGATTGTGTCAGTTTGTGTCAGGAGAATCCTGGGAGCTGTAAGCAGGAGGACGGCGCCTCAGGAGAGCAGGCTGTCATTTAATTAAGCAGACGTGCTGCACGGGGAACTGCCAGGATGTGGGTTGCGGTCGCCATGCTCATTCGTCTGAGTGGCTCTGCTGGAAATATCAGCGGGGGACCTTTGGTCGTTAGGTGATCCACCATGGAGAGGAACAGCACAGACCCCAGATCAGATCGGCTCCCAGCTCTTTTCTTTGGTCTCTTGGATTTAAAAGCAACACGCCGCAACTATGATAAGCTACCTCACTTGTATTTGTTATTGACCTAACGAGTGGAGGAGGTGGGGTTCAAATCCCACTCAGAGGGATTTTTCCTGTTCTAATTCTCTTGCCAAACGAGCCGTGTTGGAGCAATAATCCGGAACTGAGCCTCGTCATAGTCCATTAGCCTTACTCCACTGCCGACGGCCGCCTCTGCAGACCGAGAGCTGTAAACACTGTTATGAAAAGTCGGGGAGGGCGGGGGACCAGGAAATTTCCAGTGACAGGATCCTGGACGTGTCCTGGCTGACCACGGCCGGGCATCTCAACAACAAGTGGTTTGGTCTCGTTTGTCGGCCTGAAGAACTGCAGAAGAAGAGATTCCAAAAGCGAGAGGTTGTCGCAGGAATGTGGGCTCTGTTGTTTCGCCTCTGTGACGAGAAGCTCTGGCGGAGTCTGAGTGAGGACTGGGGTCCCTGTTGAGAACAGACCCGCTCGTGTTCTTGGAAGAGTGAGCCGTTGTCAGAGTCATTTTGCTCACGGAGACAGAGCAGGCGGACAGACGCGCTCCTCCCTGTAGCTGACGGAGCCCGTGAAGACGGATCCTTAAAGGCTTTCATGCCACGCTAAATATGAAGGACATGGAAGAGAGAACAAGACATGCAGAAGTCGTAATTAGGTTGTAAAACGAGGCCCACCGTAATCAGCAGCACACGCCTGTAATCATACGTTAGGTTTCTGTCAGAGCAACCAAGCCCTCACTGCGCAGACCGCGGTCAAGTCAAATTAGAGCTTATAATGAGAAGTTATGGTAAGGTCAATACCAGGCTGTAAAAGAAAAATGAATTGAGCTCATAAGTAAAACGCCACTGTATAACGCAGATGGTGTGTATATGTCATGTAGCATGATGAAGCTATTTCAAATCATTTCAGAAAGTCTCACTGTCTACCAAAAATCAGTCAGTCTGAAGGATGGCGTCCAGCCACCATTCTCACACACATGCTTTTCTCATTCTACATCATACTCTACAGGATTAGGGTGCATTTAGAAGTTTATTCTGTATTTTTTTGTCAGTTTCAACGTTTGCTGCATGCACTTCTGAGGAATTTATGTCAATGAATGTGCAGTTAAGGAGCAAGAAGCTCCCGAAACACAAACTTCCAAAGCAAACTTCAAGAGAAGCTATGTTGCATAAAGGAACAGTTTCTAGGCTTTGAGTAAATGCATTAAATAAATCATAAGGACTCGGATTTAATCTATTGATGATCTGTCTGTCGGGATAAAACGGCATTTCCAATGTACGAAAATCTTCTGCATTAAAATCAAGTCTGTTCCAGGCGAGGCTTTCTCAAGTGGATGAATGTTTTACATGGCAGAGCGAGTCTAACGGCAGCTTGTCTCTCCACCACCCCCACCGTTTCCACTATAATCTTCCCCCCGCCAAATGGGCAGCCGTTTGCACTCAGGGGTTTAGCCCAGCATCCCTGTGGCCGGCCGAGCCGGGCCGCTCGGGCAGACGCCGGTCCCCTGAGTGAACCTGAATTCAGAGCGGTGCCGGTCAAAGCGCGGCCATAACGACGTTAAGGAAAGCTGCGGTCACTGTCACCACGGTGACAAACAAGGGTGGGTGCTAATTGAGGAGGCTAAAAGCAGGTCAGCGGGTCCCCGATGACCCGAGAAGAGGTGGAGATGAAAAGACATAGAGGAGGAAGAGATGTGCTCATCAGTCAGCGTGGCCTGCCGGCTGATATGGCAGATACACACCTGCTTGAAGCGGTGAGAGAGGAACATGTTTCTTTATCGTTATCCTTTTTGCAGAGAACCACAAGGGACATCTATCCTCGCTCGGCTAGTAGCTAAAGACTTGCAATACCTAGCAAAACGCAGTATTGATTCTCATTTTCTCCCGCAACCACTCCCAAACCTAAAGGCTTTTTTATGTGTGCCAGATTTGATGTCATAGACAGCACAGAGTTGTGTATAATTTGAAAGGGGAAGGGAAGTGAAGAACAGTTTTTTTCAAGATTCAAAAAATGTTTGATTATTCTTCTTTGCTAAACACAAGCTCGGTCCTAACAGATGGAGACGTCTGTGAGCGCCCATTTCCACCTCTCACCACAGATTCTTAATCAGGTTTAGGTCTGGACTTTGAATAGGCCAACAGTTGTCTCTGTGTAGTTGGAGTCACCATCCTGCTGGAAAGTGTACCTCCACCTCTGTCTCCTCATCCTCTAACATGTTTTTGTTGTCCAGGATTCTGTTTAACTCTCTCTAGCCTTTTTCCACCATGAGGATGCTGAGTTACGGCTCCGTGTTAGCATTGTTAGTTTTCCATCCCATACTGTTTCCAGGTGGGGTTTCTTTGGGTTGTCTTACGCTACGTTCTCACTGCAGGTCTTGCTGCTGAAGCGACCCGCATACGCAGATAACAGGAGACGTCACACAGCAGCGCACTGTTTACAGAAGTAATGCTGAATGTAATTGTTTCTAGAAGTGTACAATAAAGTAAAAAAAAAAAAAAAAAAAACATAGAGACCGGCCAGCATCTCTCCTTGTTGTTATTAGAAAGCTGCTGCGCAATGGGAGCCGACAAAATTAAGACCACATCATAGCAAGACTAAGTAAGGTAAGAAGAAAGCAGCACAGTCTTTTGTGGAGCGCTAGCTGCTGCTATTGTGTGTGGATGTGTAGTGAGAGACAGGAGAGTGACGTGAAAGACGGATAAAATGAGACATGACCGTTCAGACTGCGAACGCTTTGAGAAATATCCAATACGTATCCGAATTATTAGTACCACATATGGATGTGGCACAAATCAGATCGGAATTGGGCCGTTCACACAGCCGTGAAAAAGATTGTATTTGGGTCGCATTTCCCTGCAGTGTGAACGTAGCCTTAGTTTCATCGGTGGTTTAAAAGCACTTGGTTGCTTGATTTGGATTTAGGAAAATCAGTGTAAAGGCTTGTGTAAGGAAAACAAAAACGTGCTTCATTTTAATTCCACTCTACAGTTACTCTATGCTGGTCTATAAAATGGCACGGAAATACACTGGAATGGTGGAACCACGACGAAATCGTCTCCCTCTGTGCTATCATCCCAGAACATTAAGGCGTTAGTGAGCAGAAATGTTGGCTCGGTACTGACAACGCAGAGAAGGTGGGATATTAAGCGAGTTATCCATTTACAAAACTGACAGATCTCAGCTCGTCTTTGCAAAAACAGCCCATCTCTCACAGGTATCGCTGACTGTGAAAACTAGCGTTTGTCTTCCTTCCACGCAGTCCTCCGTCCCCTGCAGCCTCCTCGCCCCTTGCTGCATGGTGGGATATTTACAGCTGAGTGAGGCTCCCCTTTGCAACGAAGCAACATGCAGTGGAATATACCTGAGGAACAGATGGGGGGACTGAGAGTCTGAGAGCCCACATGTAATCTGACGTTGCTCACCTTTTAAAAAAAAAAAGGGCTGAGTCAAATCAGGTCTAGTGGAAAAGAGAAGCTTTTTGCCTGGGTGAGACAAGCCCACCTCCATCCCTCAACCTGCTCCACATTCATGGTACGGTGTGAATGTAGGGCAAGCCGCACAGCTCGCAGATACATTTCTCTGCTGTCATCAGGGAGACGCGGCGTTCCGATCCAGCTCCGCTGAGCTTTGCTGTCATATGTTATTGGCGTCAGGTTAGTGGATTGTCGGCGGGGGTAAATTTGAATCGATGAAGTGAAAACGTGTGCTTCTGCGGCGTCGTTTCTACCGCTCGTCTCCTTGCCTCACATCTGTCCCGTGGGTCTATCCCGGTTTAGAATAAACATCAGCAGCCAGCTTCGTCTCTATGGCAACAGTGGTGCATGCTGCGCGGCAGGGCTGGCATGCGATGGGAAGAAAATGGGTGTATTATGGTGGTGTTTGCATGTTTTTAAGTCTGATGTTGTTCTGCTTTGGTATTGGCAGAGGGGAAGAGAAAAAAGATAATTTAGGAAAAGAATGATGTGGGAAATGAGAGGGATTTGAAGGACCGGATGCCTGCGTAACCCTCTGTAGGACGTCAGCGGGGATGGGGACAGAAAACGCTACCCGTCTCATTTTAAGCTTCCCCTGACCTTTATGTCCCATTAACTCCTCAGCCACTGACTTGCCTGCTACTACTATAGCCGCCTTTGCCTCTATCCCACTTTCTGCGGCAGTCTGAGGAAGTATTGGATTGATCCGTCCAATACGCTCAATCTGCCCAGGCATGCTGAACGCTTGTTTTCCTTTCCCCCCCCTTGCTCAGCTGTCTAAATATTATTCAGTTCCATACTTGAGCCGGATTTGTCAGCTGCTTTTTTTTTTTTTCCCAGCCATGTTTTTACTTCTTATATCTGATCGTTGAAGACTTTCCCCCCACCAGATCGTTCCATGTTTTCATTGCTTTATTTCTGATTGTTTTATGTAACATACAGCTTGTGCTGCCTCGGCCCATGTGCTTCACCGGTTGTTTTCGTGTGAGGAGTAATCTGTTGACAGAGCACAGCCGACCCTGACCCCGATAATCCGTCCGTAGACAGATGTCTGTTCGGACCTTTGTCGTTTACTCCGAGCCCGGCGCAGACGCGATTGTTCAGTGGCATCGTGGCGGCAGGACCCCCGCTGGAAGTTGGCTCGTCTGTGGCCAACCTTGAAAGTTATTCGACACCAGCGGCTCAAGGTTGTTCAGGGAGGATTGGCTCAAACTCAGGAAGTGATTCTGTTTCATTCCAGCAGCTGCTTTGGTCTCCCCTGCCGGACTCCGTTTACCCGCATCGTGTTCCCTTTAAAAAGGGATTTTGTGTTACTGTAAATGTAATCAATCAAATGATTTGCATTGTGACTAAGTATTAAATATGAATTAAATGTAATGATCAGCAGTGGTTAGATTCCAGCAGCATGGTGTAGTTTATTTTGTTAACAAGTCCTGCAGAAACCTTTATTAGCTATTACTTATTATTAAATTTAAATTAAATGCTGTTGTCTTGGTTAACTGCTATTCTTGTTCACTGTCTGTAATCAGACAGGTCTTGTATTTATGTAGGCAATTTGGGGTTCATTGCCTTGCCCAGGGGCACATCAACATGCCACAGGGGGTGTGTACTGGAATCAAACCCACAACCTTTGGATTGCAAGACACAAACTCTACCCACTGAGACACAGACACCTCCCCCTATACGCCTGGGTTGTGAAGGTTTCTGAGGCGGATCAAGAATTAAGTGTGTTTACAGCTTTAGTGACGTCGCTAATGCTAACGCTACGTGCTACTAGCAAGCTAAACTGCTTAACCCAGAGGCAGCTGTCACTGATGAACAACACATCCTAGTTGTGGCGGTCGGGGAGAAGGTTCACATGCTGCCTTGGTACCGTAGATTTAAAAAGTTGGATCAGGTTGAGCAACGCTTAATGCCTTCATCTCAACCTATTCTGTTTTTGTGTTCCTTTTAGCACGGAGAATAAGCAAAACATGGAGATGAGCTAAATTAGTTCTAATTTAATTCAATGAGTAAATTCATTGAAATTTACAAGTACATTTATATAATATTTCGGTTTTATCAGTGTGCCTGTTCCTGTTAATCATGCACAGATGACCCAGCCTGATTTTAACCAATAAAACGGAAGGAACAATTTGAAAACAATTTATTTGGGTAGATTTTAACCCAGACTCAGAGCTAAAAAACTCAACTTGCTACTAAGCTTGACTTCAACATCAGTGCTGTCGCTAAACTCTCTGAAATTCTTGCTCCAAGACAGAATTTTCCTTAACCACTTGTCCTAGTATTTACTAGATTTACTATAAAATCTCCGATTTTATAACACAAATCCAATCAATCGATTTTACCTCCTTTTCATTTCACAAAAAGAAATTAAAGAAGTTATTTGAAAAACTTGACTTTATTTCAAGCACTCATCTGGGAGTTGACCTGAATTCAAAGTGCAACTAAACACAAGCTGTGAAACATGCTTGTAAAACAAGATGGCTGCCCTGCTGTTGTAAACAATGAGCTAAGAACAGGCTTCACTTCACTTGTGGAAATTCAAACTAACTTAATAAGTAAATGAATAAATTAAAGTGCCTTGCCTTAAGGTAAAAAATCATAAGTTTCCTCTTTACGATATTTTGACAATATATTTTACTAAACATATATTCAGCATTGCATGCTATTCTCTTCATGGAAGCCCAATGAGTCCATTGGCAAAATAAAATCCAGATTTTTCAAAAATTGAATCTTAATGAATTATAAATTTGAATTAATCAATTAAATTGATTTGTATTCCTCCATAACGCAACCTGTCTAATTATGTCACCCTTACTGTTCTCTGCTGCTCACACCAAATTACTTACTTACTTAGATTTTAGAGGAGATTTGAAATCGAAATAAAGTTGCTAATATTGTTAATTTTACTATTATTGAACATTAAATTGATGAGCTAAAACTAAGTAACCCATTGTTTTATGTCCTTCAAAATTCCTGTTCATAGTGGTTTGAGTTGATAAACGGTCTTCTTTCTGCATGAAGACTGTTTTCTGAAGAACACAAGGTGATCTGACCTCTTCAGGCAGCTTTAAGCATCGACAAAGACCAGGCTTCATCTGCGATAATGTGCAACATGAGCCAGGTAACCCAACGCCGCGTCCTGTCCTCGCCTCCTGCACACAGGCGAAGCTGGAGAGGCAGCGTTTCAGCAAATGTAGGGTGGGGGGGTGGGGGATTGTCGCCGCTCTTGTTCCGTAATCATGTGCACGGACAAACTGCTCCCTTCAAGGAGAGAGAGCATCTTGTCGAACCTGCCCCCGGTCCATCTTTGTGTGTTTGTGCGTGTTTGATGCAACACCTGCGCGGCCTGGAAGGAGTTCTTTCCTCGGTGATGTGATCCCTGATCGCTGGCTTTGCTGTTGTTATACCGCTGTGCTAAATCGCTTCCTATTAATCAACACGTGGGATATAAAGATAAAAAGAAACAAGCTTCCAGCAAACGGATGCGTGAATTTAAATGAGTCATATGCATGTTAAACACCCACCGTTGATCATTTTGTAAACTAGTTGACAGAAAGGCTAAATAACTACTTGGAAAGTCATTAAGACGCACAGCTTATCAGTCTCTTTCTCTTCATTTCAATGAGTGACACACTACTAGCCTGATGTTATTTCGCTAACATTATTAAATAGTCACCTATAGAACAAGTTCTGCTTTTTCTAGTAAAATGTTATTTAATAATCTGGTTCCATTTGTGTTGTAAAATGCCATGAGACAGTTTGTGTACAAGTAAACAGAGCTGAGTCGAACTGAGATGACTAAAAAGGTGACTTTTTGAAAGGTAGGAATCCTGTTGCATCTCACCTGAAAGTAACTGTCAAACACGATATTTCAAGTGCGTCTTATACAGTCCCCACTATAGCTTTAAGCTCAACAACCTTTTGGTTATACAGCAGGACAATGATCCTAAGCACATCTGCAGGTCCACCTCTGAGTGGCTCAAAAAAAGAAGAAAACTTTAAGGTGGCCTAGTCCAAGTCAGACAATCCGATTGAGGTGCTGTAGGAGGATCGTAAACAGGCTGTTCACGTTCGTATTACCCGCCTCCAGAGTGGCTGCCCCAGAGTCAAATTGTGGCCCATGCCAGTAAGATCGATCCCCTTGCAGCTCAGAAGCTAGTTAAAGGCTTCATGTCGAAATCTGTCAAACGATGCTCGTTTGCCATAATGTTCACTAATATGAGCTGACCCCCCTCCATTCTTTTGCCTGTTGTGATATAATTGACCCAAACAAGACACAAAACCCAATTCTAGCATTTTTTTTTGCTTCTTTCTTTCTAAAGACTGTATTTTATGAGCTCCTGCAGTAGAAATCTATACTTTATTGCAGCTCTTCTTCCTTTAGTTGTGGGAGAAAACTAGACCTCTGGGTGGCATCTTCATTTCATTCAATTCCTCGGTGCGCTCGCTCTTATGCAGAGGGATTACTGTTGAGCTCGGAAATCACATCCAGATGGTTATGTAATGCCTAGCAAGTCTAAACAGTGTTGAACCATGCGGTATGCTTGCTCTGCCCACAATGTTTTATTTTTCGATTTCCAGATTAATTTCCTCCCCCTCTTGTTTTGTTTTTTTTTCCCAGTGAGCACAGCGGTTTACAGCAACAGGAAGATGGATGAGCTGCAGGATGTACAGCTGACTGAGATCAAGCCGCTGCTGACCAGTAAGGTGAGTGGTGCGTCACCAGGAGACAGAAACAAGCTGCTAATGTCGCCGGCACTCAGACGAGCACCTGAGACGAGCGGCTCCAAAACGAAGCTGTACGCTAATAAACAGCACACGCCACAGCTCTGTTCATCAAAGGGAATTATTCATATATGAAGGGGGAAATGTATAAAGCCAGCAGCCGGGGAAGGGAATTACAAGGGCCGAGAAGAACGGGACCCAAACTGTAAGAGACTATGAGATCAAAGGAAGAGCTGGAGGAAATTCTTTTTATTTCATTTCAAAAGGTCGACAAACCAGCAGAAGAATGTGTGAAGGCAAGAGGAAAAAAAAAAAAAAAAGTCCCAAATGGCAGATCAAAGCTGCTCCCATTCGCTTCTGCTCCCTTTCCCCCCTTAAGTATCATCTCAGCCGCTGATTATCTGATTAGGATTTAAAAATAAGTGTTTTGTTCTCTCGGAGAGCTCGCAGCAGATCGCTCATCTCACCTCAGAGAGGAGGAGTGAGCTGTCACACATCCGATCTGAGGGGATCTCGCCTCTACGGTGGGGTGTGAAGAATGAAGAGGAGAAATTTCCTCCTTGTCATGCTGCGTGGCAGGAGAAGAGATGCATCACAAACGTCATTTGAATGGATAACATTGTCACTGACCTCTCACTCCACCTAGTGGTCAATTCATCAAAAAGAGTTCATAGAGGTTTAAGACAAAGCTCATGTTAAAACAATGACGCACAAGGTTCCTTGTTTTCTTTTTCCCCCGTTTTGTTTCTGTTTCTTAAAGGTTTTATAATGTGACCGACTGCATCGTTGTCCACGTACCGTCCTTGGACATCATATCAATAAAGTAAACAGATGGAGTCACTTAGTTTGAAGGAGAAACGAGTGAGCAGGATAAACTGGTGAATGCACTTCTCCTAGATCCTGTCGTGCAGATTTAACAAGACCAACCGAAGTGAAGGAAGAGCGTTACGTTGACGTTACCAGATGGAGGCGACGGGCTGAAAAGCTTGCAGTATGGATAGAAGAAAGCCTCCACAGTCGTGGTCAGGACTAATAGACAACATTTGGTTCCTACTTGGTTCATCAGGTCAAGATCTGATCCAAGGTCAAGATCCGAGTGGAATCAAACGCTCGATAATGCCTCTCTATAATGACTAAAAAAACCTTCCTGGAGTTGATGGCCAGGTGATGTAGATCTATCCCTGATCTACAGAACACTGTTCAGCGTTCACATCAGTGGATTGAGGCTTTTTCAGTGATTCCACCAGTAGAATAGAGGTTTCATTAATCTCAGCAGTGTTCAGCGTAGAATTATTCATTTTAGGTTTGCTGGTCTACACATGTTCCATTTTTAGAGCTGACATTGCATCGTCTAGGTGTAGTTTGGCATCGGATGGGATCCCAAATCAGATACAGATGCAACTTCATTAACCAGCTGAGGTGAGCACAGTGCTAACACTGCATAACCTAGGGGGTGCCTAAAAAAACAATAAAAAAAATGTTTTACATGCAACTGATTTGCAACCTGTCCAGGGTGAACCCTGCCTCTTGCCCAATGACCTCCGACCCTGCACGGATAAGCTGGTGTAGAGTCGTGCCCCTGAACAAATGACGCCCTGGGTGGGAAGCCATATCGCTCACAGCAAAAACAGCCACTGCTGATGGGGATTAGTTTTGTTAAAGGTATATAGCCACATTATGTGCTTATAAAAAAGACCAAAAACCGTTTGATCATGATAAAATAAAGTTATACGCAACAAGCCTCCATCCTGATAGTGTTTTCATAGTGTTTGCTTGATTCATAAAACAGTATTAAATAATGCTGGACCAGCGGCAGCTCGGCGTGATTGAAGACCAACCGTTATTAATTAATTACACCAATCTACAGCAACTTAAGAGCCTCAAAACATTTACTCACATCAATCAACTCTGCGGTCACATCTGAGCCTCGGCAGGTTTAGTGTCCATTTGTGAACAGCAACATTCATACTTTATTCCCAGTGACATTCCAGTCTTGTCCCTCTTGGAACCATAAATTTGTCGTATTGTTTATTTTTTTTTACTGGATCTTGAAATATTCTGCAATGTTTCGCTGGGAGATGCTAATAGCCGTTAGCCGCTTCCTTGTTTTAAACCCTACTGCGCGTACGTAGTGTACTTCCTCTGTTATTACAAATAAACACTAAATGCTTTATTTACTAACAAATTGAGCAAAAACAAAGCCCAAAACGGCAAAATAACAACTCATACGCCAGCAGGACGTGATAATCTTTCAGAAAAAATTGTATGCAATCAGAGTGAGCTACTGACGTATAAATAAATAAAAAGTCAAATAACTTGGCTATGCACCTTTAAAATAATGTTGATGATTGACAATCAAGATTAATATAGGTCAATAATAATATACCTAGCTATAGTGCATAATATCAGCCGCCAAGTTGTCGCAGAGCTTCAGAAACAGCAACTCTGCCCGTTCCCTACCAGCAGATGCTAACCTGAAGAGCCGTGGCTGGGATTTAACACGGTGAGCGGCCACTGGAAGTTTCCTACTCTAGTAACAGCAAATCCACCCAGAGGAGGGCCTTGCCTCTCTCTTCAGCCAACAGGGTGACGGCAAAAGTGTCGTTTAGATGTAGTTTACCAATGAGGCAGATGAACAGGCAAAGCCCACGGATGGCGATAAGGATAATGGTGTCGTGTTTGAAATTGCTGCATCGTGACGACCCTAATCTGGATGGGCTCTAAATAGACATTAAACACATTTTATGTTGATTGTTTTATTGACGCCGTCTTCCTGGAAATCTGTACCAACACACAGAGGAAGAAGTATTCTTGTAATCTGCTCTTTTTACCCTTGTCCGTGTTGTATAACATCGGTATCTAGGTATCAATCTTTACAGTGTCAGATTCAGTGAGCAGCCATTGACAAGTGTCCATTTTAAACAAAACCAATTTATACTTTCTTCTACATATGAAATGTTTTTGGGGATGACAGGAGCTGCTCGGTGCACCCTACTGGTAGCGAATCCCCGTACAGTTTTCTCCTGTTGTCTGCTGCCCACTCTCACACATCTCTGCCCGGCAACTCTGGCTGCAGGAAGCTGCAGAAGAGATGAAAACATTACCAACAGGAACAAAACAATTGTTAGGCTCTACTTTTGTTTGTGATGTCTAGCAGAAACATTCTCACATTCTTTATACTGTTAGGGAGAATATATTATTTCCTTTAGCGCATTGTGTCGTATTCATTTGTGTATAATAAATATCTGCAGTGTTACTGCAGATATTTTTAGCGTTTTATCTGCAAGGCTTTAAGTCCACACCTACTGGGACCTTCCCTCTCCTAAATGAATCCAGCCGTCCTGTTTGAAGTCCATCGTTGCATTGTTTACGATTTCAATTTGAGCTGTTGCTGTCCCAGTTTACAGAGTTAACACCAGAGTACAGAGGCTGCCTGAAAAGAAGCTGTTCATTGGTTCTGTCTGCGGTAACACCGAATGATGGGTGTTACAGCATTGCTACCAATAGGTTAACCAGTGTACACCATCATGCTAAACAGAAGTACATCCTTTTTCAGTTCTGGGCTTTTGCATACTGTATCTTTGCACAATAACAACCTGATCGTTATCTGTAATATCTAAATCTAAACCCCACAGTATAAAAATGCACAACAGATTTCATGTTGTAATTATTTATTAAACAGAGTTGAAGCTGTTTTTGAAAAACTAGGTACATGCCATGATTTAGTAGCTTGTAGAACCACCTTTAGCAGTAGTACCTGGAAGGAGCCTCAGTCTCTCACCTCATTGTGGACATTTGGGCAGCTCTTTATTAAAGCTTTGTTGGTATGAATCAGGTTCAGCCGTCAGGTAGATGACCTCACCTTTTGACTCTAAAATACTTCAGTAAACAGGGTTCTCAGTGACTGAAAGGTGCCCAGAACCTTTGGCTGTAAAACAAGTCCAAATCATCTGGCCTCCTCCACCCAATCTTGTGACTCAATCAGATGCAAGTTCTTTTAAACCGGTACCCCTTCAAAACAAGCCGTAGTTTTCTTATTGTACTTAAATATCTAACATGCTAACTGAGGCCTGTTGGGTCTGAGATGAAGTTCTTGCCATTGTTATGGTTTGACCTTGTGGAGAATTTGCTCCGACGTCCACTTCTTGAAAAACTGTCTATATTTTTCCACTTGTGAATTATTGCTACCACTGTTCAGCTTAAACAAAATATTAGGGTTGTCAAAAATATCGATACCCTGAAAAGTATCGATTCTAAATATTTTAGCATATGAGGCAAACGAAGAAGGTTCCTATTTACACAGTGGAAAAAGCTGGTTCCAAGTACTTCTCGTGCAGCTAAATCCACAGTATGTTCTTCCTTCACAAAACCACTTCATGGATAATTTCTGGATTATTTGCACGCCAAAAGAAAATACCTCAGACAATCTTAAAATATTTTCAAATCGTGTTATATTTGGGTTCTTTCTTTTGCATTTATTTGCACTTATTTAACTAGCGTCTGTGATTCTGTTGAGAAATCACGTTCCATGCTGAGATTGAAAATGTGAGTTTTTCATGTTAATAAAACATTTTTGTGCCTTTAATTATTTGTCTTTTTTTTAATCCCCATGGTATCAAAAATGGTATCGAATATTTTCCTGGGTATCGATATTGAGTTTGAAATTTTAGTGTCGTCACAACCCTATTAGAAATGGCTTCATAACTCTTCCCAGGTTGCTGGTCAGCAACTGTTTCTTCTCTAAAATAACCTTCTTTTAAAACCTGATGAAGACCAGGTGATTTTTCTTATGTCCTGATTCAAGCCTAACAGTTTATGCAACTGCTGTGCTGGTATTACACAAACATAGTGAGAACAATAATCAGCTTACCTCAACAAATGCCCCAGATATGGGAGTACTGCACATTTCAAGTTTCCTCTTTTTGCTTTTCTTGCAGAACGCACGTAACTTCCAAGATTTCGACTGCCAGGTGAGTGCTGCTCTCCTCTTCATTACGTATGGCTTGTTCAAAGAGCCTGCAGGAATGCTTTTGTGTGTGTGTGTGGGGGTGGGGGGGGGGTGTTAAGGCCATTTTCTCAGTCGCCTGCTCTCCTTGGAGTCTGTTTACTCACCCTCTGTTTCAACATCGTGCCTCCTCAGCAGCACCCAGCATCAGAGAAATATGGTTTGTTTGTCTTTTTATGGATAAATCAATGTATTTATTTATGTTTTAGCTACAGGAGGAAACTGACTAGTAAAAGAAGTGTTGCTTCTCCTTAGATGTGCTCCTGTGGGTCTCCTGAGTGTAACATTTCATATCTGTTAAATGCTGTTTTGATGCGATTAATTGACCGAGGCATAACCCATAAGGTTATCATTGTGTGTGGTGGAATAATTGTGAATCTTCTGTTCGTGGGAATGCACTGGGAATAAATGTGAAATACACATCGTGTTTATCTAGCATGGCGTTCTCCTCTAAGGTTGGACCCAGACATTACCTTGGAGCTAAATTGCGCATAAAACATCCCATATCCACTAATCCTCAACATGAGTCTGATGGAAAACTCTCACTGCATGACAATCCTGTCTCAATCCTCTTGTTGCAATCGTGTCGTATCACTGGATAAAGTCATAATCCTATAAAATTAATCTTAGATGTTGACACCGTAGAATTATACAGTAGATTTTTGAAGGGATTAAAAAGGGGAACACAGACTGCGGTGGATGCATTTGTCTGATGATTAGAGTCAAAATCAATCAACACATTGTTAAACTTCAGCAGTTCACATCGTGTCGTTTAAAATGCGCAAGTTTTGTACGGTGGCTGACTGGTGCAAATGCACAGCAAACGGCTGAAGGCGCCACAAATGACCAAGCGTGTTGCAAACCCAGAAACAATGGAAACTCTGTTACTCGTTAGTTGACTCCATCTAGTGGCCCGGCATACTTACCATATTTTTCAGACCCTATGGTGTACTAGATTATAAGGTACACAGTGAATTAACGTGTCTTTGTCCACATATAAGGCGCACCGGATTATAAGGTGCACTGAATATTCTTCCTAAGTGTGTAATGTCACTCCTCCCCTTCATGTCCACAGCTCTCTATCCGTCTCTGTTGGGAGGACAGAGCAGTTGGACTACACTGCCCTGTTTTTAACATAAGGCCAAAATAAACTGAACTTTCATATTAAATTAACTTACTAGGTTTATCGTTGCTAGCGCGTACTCCAGGCGTGGGCTGCTTAAAGGCTCCCACATACTCAGGCGTACTGTGTGCATACTGTGAGCTTGGTGGACTCCGTTTTACCCTTCATAGTCGAGAGTACTGTGTGATTCCCACACTTCCTGCCAGTGGGACGAAGCGGCGGAACGGATGGTAAAATGTGTGATTAGCTAGCTGATCACTATAAAGCCGTTTCTTTTCCAGCAGGCTCCCACCGCACACCTGTCAGTGAGAACAGAGGGGGACTGTGAAGCCGCGCGTCCTTACGACCGTCTGCTTGGAGCAGCTCAGTGTATCAAGCTCTGTGTCACATATAAAACAGTTCAATGTCAAGACTTCTTGCCACCGAGAAGTTGTAACAATTGAGCTCTGCACGCAACTGTATGTGCGGAGTCCGCGCAGAGTCCACCTTGAGTACGCCTCAAGTACGCGCAGTAATATAGTAATTTTTTTCCTGCTTCCACATTGCAGCCACTTTTACCAGCGATCAAATCCTAAACATCAGTGACTCTTCTCTGAGTAGATTCTCTCCGTCCTTCATGGAACTGGAGAGTTTCTCTGAGATTCTGGTTGGTAGCGTTGCAGCTCTCTATGGAATCCACCGAAGACCTAGGCAAGGTAAACGCTCTGCTCCCATCCATCCATCTGACAAATGTCCACTCACGGGAGAATAAAACAAACGAACTGCTCCTTCTCTGCACAAAGGACTCTCGCTTTTGCTGATCTGCCACACCCTGCTTCACCGAAACCTAACTGGCCGATCCCATTCTGGACAGCGCCCCAGCATTGCTGTGGTTCCAGCTGTTTCGTGCGATCGCAACGAGGAGCTCCCAGAGAAAAATAAAGGAGGGATTTGCGTTTCTATTAACAGACTAGTTCTCAGATGTTACACTGCTACTGAAATCATGCTGTCCTCACCTAGAATGACTTTTTATTAAGTTTGAACGAGAACTCCCTCAGTGAATAAAAGGGTTTATTCTGGTCGGAGCTTATATCCCCCCATCCTGCACATCAGTGGCGGAAAGAGAGCTCGCTGACCTGATGACAGACAAGTGGAAAAAAAACACTCTAACTCTTTCATGATTGTTCTGGGTGATTTTAACAGCAGAAACCTCTCCAATGAGCTACTCAGATACAGAGAGCATGTAAGTTGCCCAACCAGAGGAAAGAAAACACACTGGACCTCTGTTGCACTGTTCTTTTTTTTTCTTCCCAGTGTCCTGTCTAGCAATGTGGCAATAAGAATTGATGTCTTAATGCCAAATAGAGCTTGACAGATTTTGCTTTCACAAGTGGAGCAATCAGCATTCGCCGTAGTGCTCCGCTTGATTTATGCATGTAAATAGTTTTATTGTGATTCCTGCAGGGAGAATTTCAAATTATGTGGACACTAAAATGGGAAAGTAGGAGAGTAAAGGAAGAACAAGAAGAGAAAAAAAAGAGAAGAGGTGAAAGAAAGAAGAGATAAACGGGAAAGAATGATAAAACGTCTTCCGTCTGCTTCATCACCTGGAAAGAAAGATGTAAAAAGAACAGCACAACCAACAGACCTAGTGTAACAGATACAATAGAGTAACACCTTGATGCCATTGCTAAATCATATGTATTATTATTTAAGCTGACATGTGTAAAGTGATACCTGAGAAAAGAAAGTGAAGAAAAAAAATAAGTAAATAAATTAATTAATTAATTAATTACGGGCTTTTTGTATATAAGTGGACACTTAGTACCTGGAACCCAGCACCTGTGGGTGTTTGTGAGAGTGCACTAGTGTATGTGAAATTTATCCAGAAGGAAATTCCTCGATAGTGGTTGTGGAGAACCAAAGGCCCGCCTTCCCCGAGCACCGAGGCAGGCGTCAGGGGACCCATAACCCCGGACTCCCAAAGGGCCCCCCAAAGCAGGGCACCCAAGAGGGGCCAACACAGGAAATCTGCAACCCCCCCCCCCAAGGAAAGAGGAGAGACGACCCCGAGGAAATCCCGCAGCCACCGCAATGCTGAAGCCCCCAGGAGCCGCGGAGACGAGCCCATGGGCTCTGTTGCACTGTTCTAAAGGATACATACAGCGCCGTCTCTTCTACAGGCCTCGGACTCTCCAACCAATGACTGCTCCACCTCATTCCAACCTATAAGCAGAAGATGAAAACCTCTAAGCCTGTGGTTTGGACTAGGGATGCAAACAAATATTCAACTTAATTAATTGTCCATTAATAGTTAATTAAATTAAAGTTTGTTCCATCCCATTAACTGATAACATCCGCTTACATGGGCCTTCTTTCGGTGTTGTAGCAGGGTCGGCATCCAGCAGAGAGCGCTGCCAGTCATTTTAAAGTGGAGCCAGACGGTCATGGTGGAGGCAACCTGAAGTGGTCCAAATGGAGTCCGGTGTGGGATTATTTTCGCACTGCTTAATGGCGACAATGATGCAAAATGCTCTTTGTGCAGTTCTGTTTTAAAATATAAACACTCAACAAGCTCCTTAAGTTGTCAGCTAAATAGCTCCCATTCAGCCGGGCTGCATGGCAGAGCAGAGTCAACTTCTCAACCAAAGCTCATTGATGTGCTCAGAAGGCAAGGATGTGATGACAGAAAAGAGAAAAGAGGGTATTACGCAAAAAATGGTAACATGATAAGAAAAGACCCGATGCCAAAAGCTTCGTTGTTGGTGAGGGATTTTGTGGGGATTATTAGTGTTTCATATATTTTATACTTTTCAACTTATTTGTTTGTATTCAGTAACCTTATAGTTTTCTGTTTTATTTTATAAATGTGTGAGAAAACCACAATTAGTGTTTATTCAGTCAGTATTTAATACAGGTGGCACAGTAAACTGTTAAAATATAATGACCTACCTCCTTTTTCAGCATATTGTAAAAAAAAATATGCCTTCATGTTATGGAAAGATCCTTTTGATACAAGAGAAAGCTAGGGTTTTTAAGAAAATGGCTGCTTATCAATTAATCGTAAGTCAATTGATAAGATCAATTAACTTTAGATTAACTCATTAATCGATAACTTGCATCTCTAGTTTGGACAGTTAAAAAAATGGACCAACAAGTCAAAGCTGATGTAGTGACTTCATACATCAGCTTCTGTGAGGACATGTGCGTGCAGACTAAAACCATCTACAGTTTCTACAATAATTAGTTGTGATCTTCCTCACATTTGTGGTATCTGCGTCGTGCCAAAGAACAAGCTTTTCACAGTGGGATCTTGGCCTTGTATAAGCAGACTAGAAACAAGCTGACAAAGGAGATCAAGCTAGCAAAAAGACACTTTAGTGAGAAAGTAAAAATTAGTTTCTCCATAAAGGACACTTTTTCAGTGTGGAGGAATCCAAAATCTATTATCAGTTTTGGGTCTCCTCCTCCACATGCTTTGACAACCCCCCCCCCCCCCCCCCCCCACCTAGCTGAGGATTTTAACCGCTTCTTCTGCAGGATAGATTGTCAGACATTCACACCTCATCCCCACACAATGGACCTCCTAAACCCTCTAACAACAACTCTTAAACCCCTTCTCGGTCGGTTGGACCAATGGACCGCCAGGAACAGGTGAGGCTGGGGAGCATCTTCTCCGACCCTAGAACTATTAGCACTGGTGTCCCCCGGGGATGTGTCCTCTCCCCTCTCCTTTTCTCTGAACACCAATGACTGCACATCTGCAGACTCATCTGTGAAACTCCTGAAGTTTGCAGACAACACCACTGTCATTAAGCTGATCTCGGAAGCTGATTAGTCTGCATAGACTGGAGGTGGGTCAGCTGCTCCACTGGTGTGCCCAGAACCACCTGAAGCTGAAGCCGCTAAAGACAGTGGAGATGACGGTGGACTTCAGGACGGTGGACTTCAGGAGAACCTCGGGACCTGAGATGGTCCTCACACATTGACACCATCCGAAAGAAGACCCCGCAGAGACTGGACTTCCTGCGGCAACTCAAGAAGTACAGCCTTCCTCAGGAGCTACTGATCATCTTCTACACTGCCATCATCCACTCTGTCTTTTGCTCATCCATCTCTGTGTGGTTCAGTTCATCCACAAAACTAGACAGGTCCAAACTGAACAATTAGAGCTGCAGAAAGGATCATCAGGACTGACCTTCCATCCATTCATGACCTGTACAGGTCCAGGACCAGCAAAAGAATGGCTAACTCAGTGGTCGAACCCAACTCATCCTGGTCACGGTTTGTTCAGACTTTTAACTTCAGGTCGCAACTACAGAGCAGTAATGGCTAAAATGAGTCGACACAGAGCCAGTTTCTATCCCCAGGCTGTGTCTCTGATGAACACTTTATAGCCACGGTAGCCAGCTATTCTGCAGGAGAAAAATAAGAAAAAAGCTTATTTGCTCAGCAGGGGTTCTACCCCTTGTGTATATATGTACAGATACATATATACATACATACAGATATGCATGTATGCATTTAAAAAAAAACTCTTGCACATACTGCCCCCCTGTTCTTACCTCTTCTGTAATTTTTTTATTAAAGTTATAGATTGTACTTTGCTGTTCTGCACAATGCGAGCGTTGAAACCTGAAGTCAGATTCCTTGTTTGTACACACAAACTTGGCGAATAAAGTTGATTTTGAAGCCTTTTTCTGTTGCATTTGGTTTTTGGTTTGTTCGTGTGTGTTTGAAGTTTGCATCATTCTATTGTCTGTGATTGCAGCATACTTCTTTTGTAGATTATTGTTTTTGGTGGAGCCATCAGCACAGCAGGTTGCTTCTTTACCTTTTCCCCCTCCTGTAGCAAAATCACCGCCAGCAAAGATCAGATCATTTTATGTAAGTGTTGTGCATGACGTATATAACTATTTGCTCTTTCTGTTATTTACTTAAATATAAATGCTTCTTTTAAATGAGGGCAAGTGGCACCAAGCCGGCCTAGGTTTGGCGTTGGGAGGATATTCAAAGCCAGGTTTGCAGACATTTAGCGCCTTCAAACAGCTTCATGAATTTGCTCATGAGTTTTCCAGCTGGCAGGCAAGGCTCTGTGCTGCTGCTCAATGATCATCATGGCCGTAAAGGGGTTAAAGCATCCTCTCTCTCTTTTTTTTTTTCCTTTGGAAGCCACGCCTTATTCTATCATCCCACCAGAGCTAAAAATAGCAGCTGCAGTAAGGGTGACGGTACAAGTACTTTAGGTAGAACGGACGCCTTCTTTTCAGGACTCACTCTTCTGTGCTTTATTATCAATAAAGTCCTGTTCACATAGCTGCACAGTGTATCAGCTGGCCATTTACTCAGTGCTAAACGTATTTTTCATTAATATATTCAGTTCAAGTTATGCAGCAGTAAGCCGCAGAAAATCTGTGCCACAATTTCTCTCGCTGGCATAAAGGCAGGCTTAAATGCGTTTGACCTTAATTCCTTGGTAGCAGTTTTAAGCCCAGACTACCACATTCATACCAGTCACAAAAAATAATCACATATATAATCCTTACACAAGGGACTCTTTAAATTCTGTTGCATTTTAATTTCAATATCAGGGTAAGGGTGCGATAACTTTAATAACTTTAGTCTTCGGACTAATGAAAACCGTAATGTGAATGGACCATTTCTTGAAGTAAATCTGCACACCTACGCATCAAAGTGTGTGCAGGTTCAATTACAGCAGCAGAATGTGATTTTCAGTAAGGATAGATATTAAGATCCAAGCTATTGGCTTTTTATGTCGATTTGTTTAAATTATGATGTGTAAATTAACACGTTATACCAGAACAAAGAAAAACAGCCATGTGCCTTACACAGCTTAATTTTACTCTATACATTGAGGGTGGGTGGCACCTCGCCGCTGCACCATCACCCTGCGCTCTGAATCTCCAGCAGCTGGAAGTCAGTCCACCTGCTCTTACAGCTCCCCCCACAGGCTGCCCATTAGCACTGCAGCGTCAGCATGCAGAGAGTCGCCTCATGGGTGGAAAATTACTAAAACAGCTGACTGTGCTCTTATGCTTTGCTGTAAAAATAGATCTGCTACATTTCCCTGAGGTGTTTACTTAAGCCCTATTTTTTATGACCTGTTTTTTGTCAAATCTCTCTGACTTTAATCCAGAAATAAATATTACATTTGAGCTGTTGTAGAGTTTGCATGGTAAACAGCGCTGTTGATTTTTTTTCGTTGCTCCTATGGCTACTCAAGATTGATAAATATCCCAAAGTGCCCAGCAGAGGGCAGCATAAG
Organism: Fundulus diaphanus; assembly: GCA_037039145.1. Taxonomy (NCBI): domain Eukaryota; kingdom Metazoa; phylum Chordata; class Actinopteri; order Cyprinodontiformes; family Fundulidae; genus Fundulus; species Fundulus diaphanus. Next base: position 41,471,278 of record CM073126.1, read on the forward strand.
CCTGTCTAATGGTTGATTGAGAACTCTGCTTATGCACCCAATACAGTGCCCTGCAATGACTGAAAACAATGATCAAGAGGTATGGACATTTACACCCTCAAACTTCAATGACTTTTCTTGGGATTGTTATGTAAAAAACAAAAACTGATCAATATGCTTTGATCTAAACCATCCCTTTGTACCTCTGCTTGTGTATCCAGGCTTACTGTCCTGCTGGAAGGTTAAGCTTCTCCCGAATCTCAAGTCTTTTGCAGCTTCTAACAGGTTTCCTGCAGGGATGCACTGGTACCAGATTTTTTTTAAGACAAGTACAAGTACTTACATTTTACTACTGCCGATACGAGTACTAATAAAGGCCGTTACCCTCCCTACAGTTCTAATTAGGCGCAATAGAAAATACACTTTCATGTATAGAATGACCCTCTTATTGTATTTTACTAACATAGAACCACTCTTAGTATAACAAAATGTTATTTACATTTTAACATTTACTGAATCTTTTTGAGCGGACATCCATGCAACAACTTTCACCTAAATGTGAAATAACATTTAACTTTACAAACATAACACTGTGACTTTGCAACATGATCTTATCTGTAAAGTCTGTAAGGTCTTGAGCTATTTTTAGAAAGCAAAAGTTAAGTTTTTCTTGGAAATACAACCTATCTGCGGTTAGTCAGTTTCGGTTTTCATCTGCAATGTGTGTGACACTGAGCATGTCATCCAACACATCTGCGATGGCTCGACTGGTGTGCAGACGTGGAAACTGTTTTACACGTGAAGCCTGAAGAGCGACACCAGGCTATCGCTCCTCGTCCGAACATTAGTTGTCGAGCTAAGGGCGGAAACGTCTTGCGGATGGCGGTGAATGTGCCTCTTTGAAAGGTGTGTAGTTTGGGCCATGTTAGGCCCGTTTACACTACACTTTTTTAACCGAGCCGAGACCAGTCCGAGCTCGGTAACCGAGATAACTCTTGTGTGTAAACGGTCAGCAGACTGAACCAGACCGCGCTAACGATAACCGGACCGCGCTAACTGCAGACCAGTTCATCAGCAGGTCTCGGACTGGTTTTTTTTATCCCGGTTCCCTGATAACGAGGAGCGCATGAGCAGACCGCGTCATGCCCTTACAGTCAGCTGACTGTCAGCGGGTTTTCCGGCGTGTCTGGCTGCACGTCCCGATTCACACTCCATTCAGACAGATTTCAGACTGGCGACCTGTCCAGGGTTTACCCCGCCTCTCGCCCATTGACAGCTGGAGATAGGCACCAGCAACCCCCGTGACCCCATGAGGGATAAAGCGGTTTGGAAAATGGATGGATGGATAATAATACTAGCTTCCTTACCGTGCCACACGGTTTCCAGTGATGACTCTGCTTATGAACCTCAGCGTCTGTTGTTGTTTCCCGCGTCTGTAAATCCTTATTTCACGTTCATTTGTCTTATCCACGTCCCAAAAGCCGAATCTGTCTAACAATAACATCCTGAATGTGACGGGTGCCGCCATTTTGATTTGCTCGGTCCCGCCTTCAATCCCAGAGAGCGGTAGTACCGCAGATCGCCACTAGGAGGCGAGGAGCAACCAAGGAACCATAACCGAGATAACTCCTGTGTGTGTAAACGGCTGCATTTATCTCAGTTAACTGGACCAAGCTCGGACCGGTCTCGGCATGGCTCGGTTTTTAGGTGTAGTGTAAACGGGCCTGTTGTGTCAGTCATGTGGTTCTCGTACCTTTGCTCCAGCACGGCAGGAAAACGTCGGAATCCCATATTATCAACAATGGATAATTAGTAGACACTATGGTGTCTATTATGGTGTTTTTTTCTTATTTAGTTTCGATGAAAAGCATTTTGTGCTGTATTGTCGCCTCTTACTGTGCAGAAGTGTTTGTGCGTAGACTAATACCGGCTGTTAGAGGGGAAATTAAGCCCCTGTTATACTGGTATCGGGTCCTGTGCTATCGGAGGGCATTTATGAAAACATGTAGTTACCTGACGCTGGTTTCACCATCGGTGCATCCCTAGTTTCCTTCCAGGACTGTGTTGTAATGATAGTCCCCACTACAGAACATCCTTCCCACAGCATGATGCTGTCACCACCATGTTTCACTGTTCTGGATGGTGTGTTCAGGGTTATGTGGAGATATTTCCCCACCATACGTATCGTTTTGCATGTAGGTCGGGAACTGCAGAATGTCAATGCAATACGTTGAAGTTTGTGGTTTTAATGGGGAAAAAATATGAAAACATCAAGCAGTATGACATGTTATCATGGTTAAAACTGCTGCAGGAAGACAGCTTTATCTCCATTCACCAGAAACACATGTTGTTTGTTTCAAAGACAACATCCAGCTAATACTCCCTGGCTTTGTGCATCCCCTTCGAGGGAATGCCAAGTGTTTTACTACTCTACACATGTTCCTGCTTTCAGTCTTTGTGTGGACAGCCCCCTCTAGGGGCCAGGGCTGTGAGAATATTTAGAAACTGCAGTCCACAACCTAAGGTGCTGTTGCATTTACAGACCAATAAAACCCAGTTTTGCTCTCAAAATCGCCCCTACTGCCCTGCGTCTGATTGGCTGAAGTGAGCAGCCTGTCTGAGATGGAGGCGTGACACCCTGCCCTGCTAGCTGCTGTGCACAGACACCAGGGAGATCCATAAACTATGTGGATCAGATGACTAAGCAGGAAGTTTGCAGGACAAAGATCCGGATCGTGTATGGTTAAGATTGTGGAGGTGAAATTGGGGAGCTTCTTGTGTTTCCTCTTTCTGGTCCAAATGGAACATGAGACGAGCCTTATGTTGCATTTATACGCTGTGTGGATTTACTCAGTAGTAAATGTGTTTGTACAGCTCCCTCTTACTACAGCGTTATTCCCATTAACAGAGAGCTCATTCTGGGGCTCTGGTTGCATCCATTCACAGCGGGATGTTTCTTATCCCTAACTTAAGGTCATTCCCATTTTGGCCATGAGCGGCCATTTTGCTGATGCTGAAAACAACCCAGGGCGAGCCGTCAAAGTCAGCCTCCTCCCAGCCTCTCCTCTCCTCTTCATCAATAACACAGAGCAGCGTGATGTCAGCAGCTTTTTCATATCCCTGGACAGCTTTTGCATCCCTTGCACCCCGTCACCCCTCTTCCACTCAGTCACCCCCCCCCCCCCCATGCTTCCCGAAGCCCCACCCTCTCCCACCACCCACCTGACCCTCTGCAGTCCAATTAGATGCAGCATTGGCTGAATGCACGAACGCACTGTGACTACCAAGCACAAGCTGCAGTCTCACTCTCCTCCTCGGCTGTCTCCTCTCCTGCTCGTTTTCCCACCACTTCCCCGTGTCTCTCTTGCTGTTTCTGCATCTCCTCCATCCCACCTCCTCCACACCCCCCCCACCCCACCCCCCGTCTGTTTTCATTCAAGCTGTGCTTCTCGCTCGCACCGTTCTCTTTCTCTTTTCCTCCCTTGTCGCCGCTGCTGCTCTGGCAGCCTCACCCTACATCCCTCCCATCCAAGCAAAACCTCCTCCTCCCTCCTCTTCCTCCTTCTCCTTTTGGAGATCTTAAGAGCTGCTCAGCTCACGCTCGCACATAGCATAACACACTCCTCTCCTGCGCGGGTGAAACATGTCAACTGTTCTGGACCTGGAGCAGATTTCATATGCTGGAAATGATGCGGTGAGTGACTGATGTGTCTGAGTTGATGGGTCTTCAGAGGAACAGCAGATCAGTAGCGTCATTGTGCAGTTTCTCAGCAGACAAACGGTTAGTAGCTCGTTGGGTCGGTCCTGGATGCCAGCTGCTAGAATAAGGTGAACATTTTCTCTGTGTGTGTGTGTGTGTGTGTGTGTGTGTGTGTGTGTGTGTGTGTGTGTGTGTGTGTGTGCACCCACAGGTCACACAGTCCCCCGCATGTGCAGCCTGCACTGAATAAACTTGCTCAGGGTGTGGTGATGCATTTCAGCCTGACGATATGAAAGATGCCTGAAGTGTCTGTTTAAAAACTGTGTTTCAGGGCTACATGCGTGTCGCTGTAGCCCAGCGTGTTTTGCTCGGCGATCGGCAAAGGTCCGTGGTGCACTCGTGCATTGTGTGCCTCGTTCATCCGTCACTGAAAAGAGGCAAACGGAGGGAGGTCAATCACCCCGACACACGCTGTGGCAACATCCCATTAAAAACCTCCGCTGCTTCCCCCTCCCCTGCGGAGTCCTTGAGTTTGTGGTTCCGGCCCGCTGCTGGGATGTGACACATGCGTGTAGCATGAGGGCTGCAGGAGGGGAGGGCCACCATGTCGCTGGGGAATATGCGCAGAGCACATGGATGTTTGTGTCTGCAACTGTTTAGGGGTTCACACCCGAGATTGATGGCGCTCTCAGCACTGAATCGAGTGCAGGGATTGATGGCCGAGGCATTGCGGGGAGAGGATGAGCGTGGCATGTCTGCTTTGCACCTCACCCCACCTCCTTCACTATATTTCTGTTTGAGACAGATGTTTCCCTGACATGCCTACAACCCATCCCAAGCAGGCAGGAGCAGATACCCTTTTGTTTCCCAGCTTAGCCCAGCCTCATGTTTTTCCCTCCTATAGCTCAATGTGTTGAATCACCATCCTCACTGCAATACCCCAAAGGACTGCTGGGATGTAATATTTGGGGCGGCTGTTGCGTTTCATGTGCCATGCAATCCAACTCCGCTTGCCAATAATATATTTGACCGGTAGGGATGGGCGACAAGCAGATCTATCACAAACCTTTTGGTACTTATTGAAGTCACAATGAGATCATTGACAAATGTTTTTCGGGGCTCTAAATGTATCACTGCATGAAGTCGGAGCCTCACAGACAACCAGCACCGCTCTGAAAACAAGCCACCCGCTGCACTGTTTACGTCTATTGCTTTAAATCCCATTTTCCAGTTCATCTCCACTACAAACGTTTCCGAACACACGTGTGTGTATGTGCTCAGAAACGTGGCGAGAGACTTGAAGCATGGATCAATAACACTTTTAACCAGATAGACATCTCTTCCTCTTAGTGCTGGGAGGTTGCTGGAAAAGGCATGAGAAATTAAAGTGCTTCATCCCTTCTGTTTTAAGGCACTCTCCCTCAGTCTGTTCTCTCTGCCACTGCTTTCACGCTCTATTTCCTCCCATCTACTTCCCGACTGTCCCTTGATCTGTCTATCCCATCTTCACCCCGGTTCCTCCCACGGACCTTTTCGTTTCATATCAGCGTTGGGGTGGGTGTGCCTGCTCTCGCTGGTGCACACACATCCTCGCCCGCGCGCACACCGCCAAAGACGGGCATTGGAGCAAAGTGTATTTGTGGACTTGTCCTTGACTCTGTCCTTGTCTAGAAATGAAAATTCTGCAGCAACATGGCCGTGGAGACAGTTTCTCCGTCTAAACCGGTTGTTTTGCCACGCCGCCACGTGCACAGGCTCCGCATGAAGGCAGGAGCCCCCCCATCAGGGTTTATTTGAGCTGACGATAAGAAGTTATTGGTTCCTTTGCTACAGATTTCTTTTTTATTAATTTTTTTTATTTTGTGGCTCTAGTGGCCTTTATTTTACAGGGGCTAGAAAGGAAATGGGTGAAGAGAGAAGGGGAATGACATGTGGCAAAGGTCTCTTTATTAACCTAAATCCAAACTAAGGAGTCCCACCATTTAGGTCCAAGTAATTAAATGGGGATCAGCCTTTAATTCCTTCATTTTTCTGGTTCAAGATTCAATACTGGTACCTCTGTCAAAGAACCTGCAGCGTTTTCTTTTTTATTTCATGTGTTTTAGTCCTTTTGAAAAGAATATGAACTGGTTCAAATTCCCACTCAGCAGGTCAGACCCATACTGCTCAGAAAAAGCCCAACCAGTGCAGCTGTTAAAGACATCTCCGCCCATCGCTGTGCGGACCAGCTCCTTTGCTCTGGTGTTGCTGCGTCCGCTCTACGCAACGGCCACTGCCTTCTGGATTAGCCTCCGTCTAATCTGATGTTTTTACAACTCACGTGCTTCACAAATTCTTCAAATGCTGCTGCGGGAGCGGCGCAGCCAGAACCAGGCCTGCTTTCGATCCGTTTTCCTTAACGTGGGTTTTTCTCTTCGTTTTTGCTGGCCAGCGGGGCCTTGAGACCAGAGCGGCCGATGGGCCCCACCCGCCGCTCTGCACAGCTCAAACGTCCTCGCAGACGCATGGAGCTGCGTCTTGCAGAGCGGAGTTAGCTGCAGCGACGCGTCATGCGGACCTCGAGGAATCTGTTCAGCTGTTGGGATGTGATGACCCCGTGAATCACAGGGAGGCCTGGAAAGTGTCACTTTCTAACATCTCTCTGAATCACATGAACACTGATGATGCTTTGACTCTTTGTTGCCGTGTCATTTTAAAACTTTTCACTTTTTCTTTTTTTGCAAATGTTTTCATCATCTGACAGAAATGCGGGGCTTCCCAGTTAATGATAAAGAAATAAGCAATAAAACTGGGGTTCGCTCTTTGAATTTGCTGGGGTTTTTCTGCCACTCATTCTGCCAATGACATGCCGTCATCCATGTGAAAGTAGTCTCAGGGTCCTGAACAGTACGTTTTTTCTTCCAAATGAAGAAGGTTCTGCCGCCCGCCCCATTCACTGCTGTTTTAAGGGCTCAGAACTCAAAAGGTGCATCCTTTGCCTGCCCAATTCATAAACCTTAAAGTGTTCCTTATGGACACTCGAACACATATATTAATGAATGACCGCGTTAGAACGTACTTGTCGTTGTCCAGAATGTCTCTTAGAGGAGTCACCAATTCGCCTGGTGAGATCATCTTACGTTAAAGATTGTGATTGTGAGTTGTGTTCATTCATTCATTGATTTGTTCATGTGAACCCTTCCTACTTAGATTATGGATTATGCTGGAGAGAAAAATCCCAGATAGTTGAATCTCGTATTCAGGAAGAGCAGTGTGGTTTTCGTCCTGGCCGTGGAACACTGGATCAGCTCTACACCCTCAGCAGGATCCTTGAGGGGCCATGGGAGTTTGCCCAACCAGTCTACCTGTGTTTTGTGGATCTGGAGAAGGCATTCGACCGTGTCCCCCGAGGGATCCTGTGGGGGGTACTCCGGGAGTATGGAGTACCGGGCCCTTTAATAAGGGCTGTCAGGTCTCTGTATGACCGGTGTCAGAGTCTGGTCCGCATCGCCGGCAGTAAGTCGGACTCGTTTCCAGTGAGAGTTGGACTCCACCAAGGTTGCCCTTTGTCACCGATTCTGTTCATAACTTTTATGGACAGAATTTCTAGGCGCAGCCATGGTGTTGAGGGGATCCGTTTTGGTGGCCTTAGGATTGCGTCTCTGCTATTCGCGGATGACGTGGTCCTATTGGCTTCATCAGGGCGTGATCTAAAGCTCTCACTGGAGCAGTTTGCAGCCGAGTGCAAAGCAGCCGGGATGAGAATCAGTGCCTCCAAATCCGAGATCATGGTCTTGAACCGGAAAAGGGTAGAGTGCCTCCTCCGGGTTGGGAGGATGTGCTGCCCCTAGTGGAGGAGTTCAAGTATCTTGGGGTCTTGTTCACGAATGAGGCGAAGATGGAGCGGGAGATCGACAGGCGGATTGGTGCAGCGTCTGCTGTGAAGCGGGCGCTGTACCGATCTGTTGTGGTGAAGAGAGAGCTGAGCCAAAAGGCGAAGCTCTCGATTTACCGGTCGATCTACGTTCCTACCCTCATCTATGGTCACGAGCTTTGGGTCGTGACCGAAAGAACGAGATCCCGGATACAAGCGGCTGAAATGAGTTTTCTCCGTAGTGTGTCTGGGCTCTCCCTTAGAGATAGGGTGAGGAGCTCAGTCATCTGGGGAGGACTCAGAGTAGAGCCGCTGCTCCTCCACGTCGAGAGGAGCCAGTTGAGGTGGCTCGGGCATCTGGTTAGGATGCCTCCTGGACGCCTCCCTGGTGAGGTGTTCTGGGCACGTCCCACCGGGAGGAGGCTCAGAGGGAGACCCAGGACACGCTGGAGGGACTATGTCTCTCGGCTGGCCTGGGAACGCCTTGGGATTCCTCCTGAGGAGCTGGCCCAAGTGGCTGGGGAGAGGGATGTCTGGGCCTCCCTACTGAAGCTGCTGCCCCCGCGACCCGACCCCGGATAAGCGGAAGAAAACGGACGGACGGACGGAGAAAAATCCCAATAAGAAATATCATTTCTAGCTTATCCATAAAAATCAGGAGCCGCTATAAGCTTCTCAATTGCCTCAATTTTAGCATCAAATGTGTTTTCTTTTCTTAATATTATTATTATTTATTACCGTCATGACTCATTTTGCAGAGGACAGCATTAGGCAGTTTCTGCTGAATATTTACAGTAATCAAAGGAACAACCATTAAAAATAGTCTTATTTAAATAGAAAAAAAATTGTCCCCTAGTTTAAAATTTTTGTGCACATTCATTTTGCTCTGGAGTGTGAAATCTTATATTGAAATTGGTCTGGTATTAAATGTGCCGATATAACTGTCGGGGAAATCTATTTAAGTTGTACAAATGTTATTAGATGAAATCTGTGATGTGATGTTACCGGCACACAGAATTTCTATCACAGCTGTTGTCCTCATAATTTTAGACTTCAGAGCTTTAATAATCTAAAGATGCCAGTGGATCCAGTATTACACAGACACTGAAAACCTGATTATCAACATATCGGTGAAAATGCCTTTAAAAATGTTCGTTTTTTTTCAACTCTTCACACAGCTGAAGATTTGTGTTTGCGCTGTTCTTTTTGTTTAGTTCATTTCTAGGACAAAACCAGTCTTTTAAAGCATAAAAATCTTTGCAGAAGGAAATGTCTTAAATTATATCCAGACCAGTAAAAACAATAACAGGATGGTGAGGTTGTGATGAAAATGACAACTATTTCAGCTCTGAGGAACAAATTTCCTAAAATCGTTACTGACAAAGAATATGGCGTAACGATTTAGGGTCGTCCCTCTTTTCATCCAGCTGCTTATCTTTCATGTTTTTGGATTCTGGGAGGAACCTGGAGTGCCTGTTTTTATCTCTAAGTTAAAGCTATAGTTGGTGATCCTGTTATGAAACACTTTTTGTTATACTGGGTGAAATCGTCCTTCCTGCCTGACAGTAGTCAATGCATTATGTATTCAGAAAAATTTGGTTAAAAATTAGATCTCTGTGAAAGCCGCAGGCCTGTTCGGTCCAAATGTCCCTCAAGTTCCGGTGGTATCACCTTATCTAACGCCAGTGTGCGTACACATTGCTTGTTAGTTTCCGCTTGCTGACTGCACATGCAAACAGTGTTTAGGTATCCAGTTAGCTTAGCTGTTAGCTTTGGTGTTAGCCGTTCATTGTAGCTCCGCTGCTCTCACCGTAGACTTTGAACATGGCTGAGAGTCGCACCAGGCCAACCGCGTACAAGTTTATTGGAAGAAGAGGAAGGCCTCAGTAGAAAGAAATAAGACCAGAGTGGATTAAGGGGATTTTTTTCATGCAATCCCCCTGAGGAGTGGAAGAGCAGGTAAGACGGTCTTGCCCTTGCACAGTTATTCAAGAAGGGACTTGGGGAAACTTCCGGAAAAATCTGCTCCTCTACCTTAAGTGGTAATGTTAGTTGTCAAAGACTAAACCCTTACAATCTCACTTGAAGAGTTTGGTTTAGTCGTGGACCTTTGTGTCCATCACTGGAGATACGTTTCCTGCTTTGCTTCTGTAGCCAGCATAGTTAAAGAAACTACAAGTGCTATGACGAGTTAAAACCTAGATTACTAAATTTTTAATACTTGAAAATGAAGAGCCTTCAATTTTCAATTCAATTTGCATTTTAGTGTATTTCTGCTTATATTTAGATGGCAAAATAAAATGAATCATGTTTTTGTTCTTCTTAGTGAACCTTTGGTCAAAACATGAGGTGAATTATTAAAATAATTCAGCTAGAACAAATATGTTGGAAAAAAAACCTGCTCAAGTTGAACTAAATACGACGCCTTACTCTGTTTGTATTAAATGTCTTTTCCTGTGACCACAGTGTGAATATTGAGCATAATTAGCCCTAGCTTGCGCTGACTAGCACAAACAAACTATGTGAACCAAACCCTTTAACACGACCCACTGACATTAACATTATCATACGACATCATTCACCCATCCCATCATTTCTTCTTTCCTTGTGTGGAAGAGGTGCAGTGAAGTCTCATCAGGTTGTCTTATAATCCAAAATGGCGTTCTGCGAAGAAGATGAGGCTCCTTCCAGCCTCTTCTCTAACTCAACAAAGTGGGTCACAGTTTTGGGACTACTGTCTCAACTAAGTAAACCCACCATTTGGGTTAAAGAAACAACCCGGCTGTTTTTGTGTGGAGGTTCCCCCACAGGCAACCTTCTATACTTCTTTGATGTGTGCGTCTGTCTGGGGGACCTCTGTTGGTTTTCTTGTCAGGAAAAAAAAAACTAGAGCTGTTGTTTATATGTGAAGGAAACTCAGACTGTTTGCTCCCCTCGAGGTGCCTTGTTGCTTTCATCCTAAACTCATTTTTCCTGTCCTTGCTTGCAGGAGCATGACATCGAGACTCCACACGGTGTTCTCCATGTGACGATGAGAGGCGTCCCCAAGGGCAACAGGCCTGTCATCCTCACCTATCACGACATCGGACTCAACCGTACGTCAGCAAAAAAATAGATTCGCCGATCTCACACCCTCCAGGATGGATGTGCCCATCTTGTGCTTTCCTCTTTTCAGACAAGTCTTGCTTCAACACCCTGTTCAACTATGAGGACATGCAGGAGATCACCCAGCACTTCGCTGTGGTCCATGTGGACGCACCCGGCCAGCAGGAAGGAGCGCCTCCCTTCCCCAGTGGGTGAGTGTCGCACGCGTTTGACTGGCGCCGATGAGTACGAACGCATTAATTTTAGAGCCGGTGCAGATGCAGCGGGTTCATTTGCTAATGGAAACGTTTTCACTGCTCATTTATATTATTCAGGAATGAACTTCCTGGAATATGTAAATCTATAATGAACTCAGTTTCTCTGATTAAGTGAAAGATAAGGAAATATTTTGCCTTCTGAAACTACATCCGTCACATAACGACCACAATCTGCCATGCATTTTATTGGGGTTTTATATGATAGACCAGAGGTCACGGATTAGCGGACCACGGTCCGGATCCGGACCCAGCTGCTACCTAATCCGGACCCAACCTGATTTAAAACATTTATATATTACTGCATGTTGTCCGACGACAGTGTCTAACTCAGGGGTTAAAGTTCTCCGTCGCTGCGACGGATTTCCGTCATTTGGAAATTGAGCGCAAAACGTTCCGTCTAGACTTTTTATTCAAGGTTTTGCACTGAAGCTGCTCTCAACCAATCAAACCTGGCAGAGGCGAGACATTAGCCAATCAGAATGAGAGCAGGGCGGGTCTTTCCAAAGCAGACATGGCCAGTCTGAGGTTTATCGGTGTTCATCATTTTAACCTTTGGGAGAACATTTTAAACTGGCCGCAGATGGTATGAATGAAAGTAGCGGTGGTCAAAGGTTTCTTTGGATTAATGCGAACCAGCAGGTCAGAAAGTTCAGCAGCTGACAACAACTTCCCTCGGTAAGCATCAATCTCCACCTGCAGTTAATTAATGAGTTATTTCCACCTGTGGCCATGTCGTCTGTCAGCGTTTATTCCCTCGCTGATAAACACGGCGACCAACCAGGGATCTCCTCGTGATTCGCTGTTATGTTTTATTTAAAACACAAAGAAGAGTAACGCGCTAGCTCAGGCTAATTTAGCATGACCCTTGAAGAACAAGAGTCGGGCTGTGAAACAATGTGCCGCATTTGACTGGGTTTGATTAGGAAAAAGCTGCGCTGTTCTGAAACAAAGAAGGCAGAGCTGTATCTGCTGTCGGTATGCAGCAGTGTTCACCTGATGAGCAGCTGCGCTCCAGAACACTAAATAAAATGACAAGGATTTTGATGCTTACAGATGGTTAAGAAAACTACATCAAAAAGATAAAATAAATAAACTGCAGCTACAACATGGACTGGAGAACGGGTTCTACCTGGGTGAGGCCAGAGAAAGGCGATTCTCAGAGAGTTTTTTTATGAAGTTAAAGTGGAGCGCGGACACAGGGTTCATCCTGGACAGGTCTCCAGTCACTGGGCTAAAATATAACCATTTTATTAAACTTCAAAAAAGTTAAATCATGCCATTTTATAAACTGTAATTATTAATTGGTGAACAATAACGGGCAAAGCAATCTGTGTCAAATTAAAATGTATTATGTCATGATAGTGTTGGTGATGTGTCCTGCATTTCCAAGGCTGTGTTTGGCCTTGTATGATCATCAAATTGGTTTATATTGAATGTGACAGGGAGCACCTTGATATGTGCTTGAGGTTGGCTTTGTTGCCAATCTAACTAAGGTTTAAAACCCTTGCAGGGCAGCCTAAAGCTCACTTGTCTCATTAAGCCATAAAAAAGAAATTAAAAAAAGTTCAGGTGTTTTATAAAAGATGTGAAAGTCAGGAAATTGTCTATATACCAAACTGTGAAAGATTGTGGTTCTCTATTTCAAAAAGCACTTTGGATTTTAAAATAGAAAAACGTTCTATTTTTATGTTATTTTTTGTGGATGCATAAACATTTTATTTCAGTGTTAAATACTGTTTGAAGTAACGGATTGTAATTACAAATGTGTCCGGACCTTTACTGGTTGTTGATTTTCTTTATTCGGACCCCACTGATTTTTAATTCGTGACCCCTGTGATAGACCAAGGGTTCCCAAAGTGGGGGTTGAGACCCCCCAGGGAGGCGCGAGATGATATCATGCTGACAGGCTAAAAATATTTAGTATTTCCTGCACTTTTTTTTTATAAAACTATGACTTTATTGTCATAATTTTATGACTTTACTGTCGTAACATTATGACTTTGTTCTCACAATTTCCAGAAAAACAAGGAAAATTGAAAGCCATGTATCATTTTCCTTCCACTTCTCAGTTATTGTTTTGGCCCATCAGTCAAAATGCGAATAAAATAGATTGAGGTTTGTGACTGTAACATCACATAATGTAAAAAAAGATCAAGATCAAATGCAAGACGCTCTAAATGTCTGTTTACAACTTGTATGGCCTCTCATGTGTAGGGATGGGTATCAAAATGGCGCCGGGGCGACATTAGACGATCCTCACAGACCGACAAGCTTCAGCCTAATTGGTCCTCTTAACGGTATTATTAATGACGCATTAAATCATTCAGGTAGACTCTTCTCCACCTTAAGAAACACGGTGAGGTGACTTATGGGAAGAGCTAACGTTCTGCTCTCACATGTTCGCCTCGCTTACGTCCATCAACACTGTTGCCAACTATTTAGTAACTTTTCAGATCCCAGTAGTGACTATTTTATTCAAAAGCGACAAGCAACGAATCTAGCCATTATTTAAAAAAATGTTCTGTCTTGTTTGAGACTTTGGCAACAAGTAAAAGCTCCGATCACTCTGAGTTTACCGTCTGCAGCCGTGAGCCCCTCCCACTTAGAAAGCTCTGACAGGCGGTCAATCAGTCAGTCAGTCTGGCTGTCAGTCTGGCTGTGCTGCTGCAGCAAATCTGCCTGAGGTCAGAGAGACGACTGTTTCCCCATTGGAAATGAGTCACGCATAAGCAAAGCTTCCACTAGATTACAAGGCGGGATGTAAATGTATTGTAAACATAATCTTTAACAGGTAATGGTATTTTGTTTTTCTCTGAAACTGTTGCACTTAAGTAGATCCCTCCCTGTAACTGATTCACAAACAGCCTCCGTCATTTATTCACCTCATCCACTGTGGGTGCCTCTGCTATCTTCTGGTTAAAACTGATAGCATAAAAAAATGTATACATGTAGTTTGGATTCAGGTAAAATATTATTTATTATTTGAAATGATTTTATAGAGTTCTTTTTTCTTCTAGTTTTGAGCATATTTATGGTGTTTTTAATAATTTTCTGTCTTATCAACCTTGATATTTTATTTTTTTTATCTCTATAAAAAAAGTATTTATTCTGTACTTTATTATTCATGATTTTGTTTGCTTTTGTTCCAAATGTTTAAAAAATAAACCAGTCAGTGATCATTATGTGTTTTTTTTTTACCCTTTTGTTTGATTGAAAAAATAAGTATTGATAATGGTTAAAGTACTGGATCGATAAGGAGTATGGTTAATAGTAGTAGTGTTGGTGAATCCTTACCGATACCCATCCCTACTCGTGTGTCTGCAGATACCATTACCCTACCATGGACGAGCTGGCTGAAATGCTGCCCTCTGTGATGACTCAGCTGAAGTGAGTGTCTTCCTTGTTGGTGGCTGATTATTGGTGCGGTGCAGGTTTTTTTGATTTTTGAAAAAAAAAAGAAATGTATCTCCAGTGCTTACAGTAACCTTTTCTTTCTGTAGAGTCAACAGTGTGATCGGCATCGGTGTAGGAGCAGGAGCTTACGTCCTCACCCGCTTTGCTGTGAGTCCTCCTAGTCAGTTGTTTAGACCACACAGCTTGCTGCACCAAACATCAAAGCGTCTTACCAAACCTACCCAGGGCGCCAGGTTCCTGTTATGGTGCCATTGAACGGCTGGTTTCTGTGCTGACCTAAGTCGAGCTGAAATAAGCACAATCTAGCAGAATGCCCTGGAGGAGTGAGGAAGTACTGACAGATTAATAACGAAAAGGGAGGATAGTAACATAGGGAGGTGCAGAGATGAAAAATAGCAAGTCTCTCTGAGGACGGTCTGCTCCTGTTTAAAAATCAAGTGGAAACATTGATTCTGAGACGCGTTTGCTTTTACAGGCTGCAAGCAAAACATGTTTAGCTGGGGTGGACAAAGTGGCTCCTGCTGCACTGCATTTGTGTCATTTGTATTAGGCCGAAAGCAGCATCTGCAGCATCCACTTGATATTGAGCAAGATGGATCCTGTATTTCCCCAGACAGCCTCCCTCGGCCTTTAGGCAATGTTAAAGCCTCACGCCTTCATTCAGAGTCCCAGCAGTCCCTGTCTGATCATCCAGACCTTCATTTAAACCAACGGCTGTGCTTTACTTCTTCATAGGTTTCATCAGCGTCTTCATTTTGTTGCTGTATGCCTTCAGACATTTGAGCATATAATTCTGTTTTGTTCACATGCCCATATTAACACATTTTTTAACAGATATAAAAAACAATTTATTTACCAACTGTCACCCAGCACCCATTTGTAAAAAGAGACAACACAGTTGCTATACTGTAGAAACGCCTGCTGCCCTTACATGTTAAAGGGAAGACAACAATTATCATTCTTTTTTACAACTTTTCCTCTTCTGTTATCTTTGGGTACCAGATGGTGGCATACATTTTAATGTCTGAAATTGAGCAATATTTTGAAAAGCATGAAGAAAAAAGGCAAACCCCGAGGAAGCCAAGAGCGCAACCCAAAGTAGTGAAGAGCGCTGATGTTACATATTCAAGTTCCAACCCTGGGCATTGTTGCGCAATATAATTGCCACCCTAGATACAATTAGAGGTAGCAATGTCTTGAGATGAAATGTGAGCCAGAGATTGGGTTGTCTGAGAGCAGTAGCTTGGAGACTGAACAGACCACTACCCTACCCAGTGATTTAAAGGTGCTCTGTGATGAGCCCGGTCTGCCTGAAATGTGTCGCAGTAGTGAAGGACCGCTTGCAATCAAAGGTTTTCACTCAAAAACTAAAATTTTGTCCGTATTCAGGTTAGACATTGCAGTTTCTATATTCGGTATATCTACATTAGGGATGCAAACAAATAATCGACTAATGATTATTTGTCGATTGATGGTTTATTAGATTAAAGTTTGTTCCACCTATTAACCGATGAGGTCCGCTTTCTTTCAGTGTCGTAGTATGGCCGCCATCCAGAAGAGGTCGCTGTCGTTCATTGTAATGTGGAGCCAGACTACTGTAGTTGTAAGAGACCTAAGGCCCGTTTACACTACTCTTTTTTAACCGAGTCGAGACCAGTCCGAGCTCGGTAACCGAGATAACTCTTGTGTGTAAACGGTCAGCAGACTGAACTGGACCGCGCTTAACATAACCGGACCGCGCTAACTGCAGACCAATTCCTGAGCAGGTCTCGGACTGGTTTTTTTTATCCCGGTTACCTGATAACGAAGAGCGCATGAGCAGACGGCGTCATTCCCTTACAGTCATCTGACTGTCCGCGGTTTTTTCCGGCGTGTCTGGCTGCACGTCACGATTCACACTCCATTCAGACAAATTTCAGACATTCATAATAATACTAGCTTCCTTACCGTGCCACACGGTTTCCAGAGATGATTCTGCTTAGCAGTGTGATGAACCTGAGCGTCTGTCGTTGTTTCCTGCGTCTGTAAATCCTTATTAGACGTTCGTTTGTCTTATCCACGTCCCAAAAGCCGACTCTGTCCAACCATAACATTCTGAATGTTACGGTAACGGGCGCCACCATTTTGATTTGCTTTGTTCCGCCTTCAATCCCAGAGAGCAGCAGTACCGCAGATCGCCACTAGGAGGCGAGGAGCAACCAAGGAACCGGGATAGTGTGGTGTGTAAACGGTCGTCTTGGCTTGGTTAACTGATCCAAGCTCGGACTGGTCTCGACTCGGCTCGGTTAAGAAAGTCTAGTGTAAACGGGCCTAAGGTGAAGCGGTCCAAACAGAGTCCGGTGCGGGATTATTTTACAGTTTCATGACAACAATGATGCAAAACGCACTTTACGCGGTTCTGCTTTTAAATATAAACACTCAAAGAACTCCAGGGTTGCTCCCGTCCAGCCGTGCTGCATGGCAGGATGCATTAGCGGAGGTCACGATGCAAAAAAATTGTAACATGATAGAAAAAGACATGATACCAAAAGCACAGTTGATGATGAGGGCTTTTCATGAAGATTTTAAGTGTTTCACATATTTTTATTCTATTCATCTTAATATTTTATATGTATGTCTAAGTTTAATAATGTGTGAGAAAATCACAATTTGGTGCTTATTCAGTCAGTATTTAATACAGGTGACACAATAAACTGTTAAAATATAATGATATACCTCTATTTAAATTCAGCATATTGTAAAAACAAAAAAAATATCCCTTCATGTTATGGACAGCCCTCTTGATACAAGAGAAAACTCAGGCTTTTAAGAAAATGGCCTCTTATCAACTAATCGTTGGTCAGTTCTTAAGATCAATCAACTTTGGATTAACTCATTAATCGATAACTTGCATCCCTAGTCTACATGCAGGCAGGAGCACATTCCTCCCAACAACGGTCACCATAATAACCTACTTTATATTACAAAAACATGGCAGCAGTGAATGGAAGCAGCTGGACGTCCCACTTTCCAGAACACGATTTATTCAGGAGGGTTTAGCTCTATTCACACCTCAGCGCTTAGTTTTCTCGTTGTTTTTCATATTTGAAAGTCACTTCAAACCAATACTACACATGTAGTGGATTGAAGGGGAAGTTAAAATACTGAAATACTATCAGATTATAGCGGCAGTCAAATGCTCTCTCGTTTATTGGTTTCAGACCCTTAAGAAGAATTTTGTCCCACCTGTTGGAGGCTGAAAAAAGACTATTGCTCTATTTAATAACGTTATTCACAGACTGTTAGAAGACACAGAAAACCAGACCACAAATTTTCTTATTTTAAAGAACACCAGCTGTTACCTCGGTGGTCTCACTGCTAGAGCAGTCTGACTTATAAAGTTTTCCATTGTTTCATAATCTAGTAGCAACAAATGTTTCCAGCAGAGAGAAAAGATGAGACTTTCAGCTGCTTCTGTTCACTGCTACAATGTGTTTTGGCTGAGAAGACTTTACCTGCTCGCTGTTATGAATCTCACCCACTTCTCTGTCTAGTAAATGGTCCCATTGTCTCTTGCCTCTGGCAACTTTGGTGGCATTGTTTAAAATATATCTGGGGAGTAAAGGCAGAGTTAAGCCTTTATATCGGGGTGAGTTAGACTTTAAGGAATGCAAAACTCCTTTTTGTGTTGCCAATACGTGGCCACACATTCATCAAGAATCATTACGTGTCACCATAATGACATTTTTGATGAGACAGACTGCGGCTCAGGATGTGCACAGGTCACACGCAGACACAAGACATGATGTGTTCACACCTTTTTTTTTAGTCTTTCGGGCTGTTGTTTTTTTTTTATCTCTTTCTGATTATTAATTTATTTTTTTACCAAAAAAAACAACATGCTTTACAGGAATAGGAAATGGTGCTCTATGGTCCGAGGTGACATTTCATCCTCCAGACATACCAGTGTTTTTACCCTTTCTAAGGGCGTGGTCTAAAGGCTCTTTTTGTGACAGAAAAATGTTTTTTTAAATAACCCAGTTTCTTTGTAAAACAGTGGAAGGTGGATAGTAATTTATTTAATTTTTCTGATTCAAAGTCTCCAAATTATGAGGATATTTAGTCAACTGCATTAAGATCCCACTGATCCCATCTTTTCCAGCTGAACAACCCCAGCCTGGTGGAAGGACTGGTTCTGATCAACGTCGACCCGTGTGCTGAAGGCTGGATCGACTGGGCTGCTTCCAAGGTCAGTGCTCCAACGTCTCCGCAGAACCTCTGAAAGCAGTCCTAGCAAGAAGTTCTCAATGTACGACAGACGCAGAGCTCATTTCTAGCCAGAATTGAAGAATTTACTAATCAAATCCAAAACGTGATTATCTTCTCCCTTCATCATTCTGAGTTTCAGACACAGTGTTTGAATTCTTGTCACAGTTGGAAGATTTCCCATGAAGCTTTGGTCTTATTCTCAGTGATATATAAGCAGCGGCTTTCTGCATCTGACAGCAGCCTCTACCTCGGGAAGATTTGAATTATTTACCAGATTAAGGGTCACAATCACCATGTTGAGACCCCAATTCTTGAATGATGAGATTAAGATGAACTTATTGTCTTAAGTGCAAACACTGGCTGCTGCATAAACATCCAAAAACCTTCACACGTATATATCTCTTTCTCCCACAGCGTATTTCACATTGTCCAAGTACTGACATTATAAGACTGAGATAAAACAATAAATACAAAAAAGAAAAATTTACAAAGTTTAAAAATACACATCAGATGATAAAATCTTCTTGAGGGCTTTTCTTCTAACAGTCCTTATATTAATATATGACCCTATCAAGTAGTACACATTTAAGCACTAAAGCACACAGCTGACTGTGTTTGTTTGATGATGTTTATTACATAATGTAATTACTTAGCTACTCTAATGACGCCATTCATGCTGTTTATTATTGGTGCACTAGCTAAATACGGTGGATGTGTGCTCCTGAGTACAAAAACTGTGTCTCTTAGAACGTGTGAACGCTCTCTAACAAAGTGGTCGTGTCTGTGTTCGTTACAATGACCCGTCTCTGCTGGCGCCGTGCAGCTGTCTGGATGGACCAGTAACCTGGTGGATATAGTCATGGCTCACCACTTCAGCACTGTGAGTACCCTCTGTGGGTTTTTTTCTCGACGCTGTTGTTTATTGCTGATGCCGCGAGGCAGCCCCCACGACCACAGGAGGCGTGTTCTCGATTCTTCTAGAAGCCGGGAGGTTATCCGTCCCGTCCTAACAGATGTTTGCTAATAATGCCTTTAATATGTAGAGAGCAGGCTCACGACCTGCTAAACGCAAACACTCACCTAACAGGGCTATAAATGACCCCGCTATGCAAGCATACGCTCCTGCTAGAGTCAATCAATAATGCTAATTTATATTCACCTCCCTGCATATTTGTTATATATGTGCTTTGTCATATATGCAATAGATTACGCCTGGGTCTTTTCCACACATGGTCACGTGAAAATCCCAGCAATGTGAAACTCTGGTTAATGCTGTTGGCTTTTTTTGTGTTAGATCAACCCAAAGTGAGACATAATTATGAAGCTAAATAGGAATTGCACAGGGTTTTATTTTTAAAGACGTGCTAATGTGAAACGAGAAGCTCCACAGAATCGGCTGAGACCTGCTCATACTCTGCAAGGTCAGAGAAATGAGTGCAAGAACGAAACCACGTCGCTCAGTTCTTGCGGCTTGTTTTGTTTTTGACGAACGTTTTGGGTAGAAGTTTGATTTCAGCCGTGGTGTCCAAGAAATATAAAGCTGGTGTCCAGCAGTGGGAGTTCTTGTGAGGTTTGACAGAGCCTTTCCTACAAGAACGGTTCTCATTGCTGCCGCCTCAAAGTAAAATAGCTAATTCTGTTCTTGCAGAGTGTGTACAGGCCTTCAGTAGCGCAGTGTGCAAATATGGCCTTTATGGAAAGGTGGCGATAGAAAGCTAACGGGAGTCCTGGAGGAGGGACCTTATGTAAATATATTTAGTTAATTTAGTTAAATGTATTTAAGGTTTAAATTGAAGTTTTCCGTCTTTCAGGAGGAGCTGACAGAAAACCAGGAGCTTATCCAGACCTACCGCCTCCACATCGCCCAAGACATCAACCAGGACAACCTGGCCCTGTTTTGTGGCTCCTACCAGTAGTAAGTTCAAGGACATGAACACTGCACGCCGGGAAAAGAGCGTCTTTTTCCTCGTTTTGTCCCCGTTCTTTGTTTTTGGTCTAAGCTTAGTTAAGTACGCCCAATGAGCCAAATACCAAGGTTCACATAGTTTCATCTTCTCTGACACGCCGTTACTTAATCTCCAGCCGCCGGGACCTTGAGATCGAGAGGCCCATCGTGGGGTTGAACGAGGACACAGTGAACACACTGACGTAGGTGTTGAGATGATGCTGGTCTGTGTTTTGCATCTTCAGGGCGCAGCATGACCTTAGATGTTGTTGTTTTTTGCCCATCTACTCCAGATGCCCTGCCTTGCTGGTGGTTGGTGACACGTCTCCTGCGGTCGAGGCTGTGGTAGGTCACGGTCCGTCCAGAGCGCCAGCAGCGTGTTTCTTCTTCCTCATGGACATCTCTCTGTGTTTCAGGTGGAGTGCAATTCCAGGTTAAACCCCACCAAGACCACGCTGCTGAAGGTGAAGGAGCTGGTCACTTAAAACCAATAAAACTGATTTTTTTTAAAGGTAAAGATGATGTATTAACAAGACCAATAATAATCCCTTAGATGGCTGATTGTGGAGGCTTGCCTCAAGTCGTGCAGGTGAGTTTCTTTTTTTTTTTTTTTACTTTACTTTTCTCAACATCCACTTTTTTATCACTTGAGGAATCTTCTCATTTTTCTTTTCTCTTCACAGCCAGGGAAGCTTGCTGAGGCGTTCAAGTACTTTGTTCAGGGCATGGGATATAGTAAGTAAACAGCTGTCGTTTATATGTGTCAAAGGTCTAAAAACATGAAAATATATGCAGCAAGTGGTTCCAACTAGTTGACTTGGCGGTCCTTTCGCACTCGTCTCTAGAATGACGTTTCTGCGGTTTAGGTTTGACTGTGTTTACCTCTTGGATTTCCTGTTGACGTGAGCGCAATTACAAAAGACCCTCAGAGTGAGGGCTTGTTTTCACTGCAGCCTGTTGCTAAACAACCCGGCCGAAGGGAGTCCGGTGGGGTGGGGGTTTGGTTTGGCTCCAGGAGAGCGTGAATAGAGACCCGCGTTTGTCAGCCGCGTCACGGAGGAGCAGCCGTCGGGACTGGGTTCGTGCTAACATCATTTCCTCTGTGCTCTCTGCAGCGTGCGCCCCTCACAGCTCCCAGTAGGTGAGGTTTGTGTCTGAAATCACGCTCCATGCGCTGAACACCTTTTTGTTTCCTGTTCAGCGCAGAGTGGGTGTTGAAAGTGACCCTCTGTATGGTTCTTGGTGTGCCTCTCCTTACTGTGCACCACTGTGTGCCGATGCGCTCTCTTTTGAGGGAGAGTCACGGTGCATAAACAGGTCTCCTGGTTTCACTGCCCGTAATCATGAAGAAATAAAAAGAGAAAAGGTGTTTAAAGATTGTGACTCGTGGATGGATGACGAGGCAAATGCAGGTTTGCTCTCCTTTCTCACGCAGATAACGTCTTTCCTCACTGCCTTGCAAAAAGATTTATTATTATTCCCATTTTCACATTTTGTCACGTTGCAATAGCAAACCTCAACATATTTTGTTGGTAAATCAATGCAAGCCGACAAGTAGTGAGCAACCGTGATGTGAAAGGAAATGCATCCATGTATTTAAGGTATTTTTTTATTTCACAGATGAAAAGCTGGAGCTTGTGAAATGCATTGGTATTCAGCCCCTCTCAGTCATTACTTTGTCGAACCACCGGTCACCCAAACGTCTCTCTGCCAGTTCCTGGTTCCTACACCTGAAATCTTTGCGCTTTGAGCCGCACCTTTCTGGTTCAGCCCTGGCTGAATGCCGGGAGTCGTTGCTCTGCTGGAAGGTGACGCTCCACCCCACTGCTGGCCAGCCTCCCTGTCCCTGCTGAAGAAAGCGTCTCCACAGCATCATGCTGCCGCCGCCATGTTTCACTGTGGCGTCGATGGTGTGTTCAGGGGGGGGGTTCATTTTTTTGCAGTGGTCCCAGAAAGGTGATGCATCGAACAGTGCTTTGCAAGATGCTCAGGGTTTAGTTTTATAACCTAACCCTGTTCTTTTGGTCGCCGTGATGCAGTTTGTTCTTTTATAAACCTCTGAGGCCTTCACAGCTGGATCGGCACTCAGGTTCAACTACCCACACTCTATTACGCATTAGGCGAGTTCAGAGGACAACAGGTTGCACCGGGTTTCCCTCAGGGTATCCGAGGAATGGGAGCTGAATACAAACGCACTCCGATTTCAGAAAGAAAACGCGTCTCATTTCCTTTCCACTCCAGTTATGCAGCTGTTTTCTTTCGGCCTATTAGATGAAGCACATTTCAGTGCGATGTAACGTGACAAACAGGGAAAGACTTCAAACGATATGAACCCTTTTGCAAGGCACCGTATGTGTGAATCTCTTAATGTCAGCTCTCTGTTGCTCTCCAGCTCTTCACTGCGGGGGGGGGGCACCGTCGGGTGGAGCCCGTGTCTTAGCGTTGCTCTTAAAGGCCATGGAGTCCACCTATTGAGTAAATGTCACGGCAGGATTAGAGCAGATTATAAAAGCTGTTGTCATGCAGAGAAGGTGTGCAAAATAAAACCCGGCACCTCAGTCTCCCCCCACCCCCCTCCTGGTTAACACATTGGGACAGTGTGAAATGCAACAGGACATGGCCAAAGACGACAGGAAGTAACCCTCGGCGTGCACACATGCTATGATGTCTTACCACCCTGTGTCTGTGCCGAGCTCAAACAAAGCCTCCATTTTAAACAAGAAAAGCGACCTCAGATGTTCCCTTTCACACCTTCTGTTCTCCTGTCTTTCCTTCTTCTATTACCGCCTTCAGTTCCCTACGTTCTCCTCAGTCACCTGAGCAACGAATCAGGTACTGGACTCTTGAGCAGCTGCTCCCCCAGGAGGCTCTGAACCAAAATGGCCTCTGCAGTGACTGAATGTGAATGTATGCGGCGCGCTCCCCAGAGAGCTCTTCTAGATGTTTCTCGCAGCGTTTTCGAGGAGCTTTTGCATACATTCATCTGTCTCCCTGCAGGCGCCCGGTTCTTTTAGTCAGCATGTCCTCTCCTAGTGTCCAACTGCTGCATGACCTGCTGCTGCTGCTGCTGCTGCTGCACATGCCGTGTCCTGTTGTCGTATTGCTTGTGTCATTTTTCTTTCAGTGGACACGTTCAGCAGTTCTCAGTCACGCATCTTTTTTTTAATTTAGGCTGATTAGTCTGTGTATCTGAGAATTGCTTGCATGGTAAGCACTTTTTACTTCTCTGTTGTATCTGTGTCCCCCTCGTCAGTCCGCTCCGTGTGTTGCGTGTGAGCAGAATATTAACATCTGTTGTTTTTTTTTCTCCCCCCCCCCCCTCCCTGTTTCAGTGCCGTCAGCAGGAATGACTCGTCTGGCTCGCTCACGCACCACCTCCTCCTCCAGCATCACCTCCATGGAGAGCAGCCGCAGCCGCAACAACATCAGCAGCCTGCTGGAGGGCAACGCGGCCGCCGGGAGCCTGGACAGCCAGGTGGCGCCCCAGACCATGGAGGTGTCCTGTTAGACCCGAACCCGAACCCGCCCCCGTGCAAACTCCCGTAGTAATTTATATGTCCCCTCTCTCCGCCTCTCCTTTCACCCTCGTCCTGATCCCACGCAGCTCAACGCCAGGGGAGCGCGTGTGATTAGAAAGGAGGATCTAATAAATATATTAACAGATGCATATTAGAGGATATGTTATACATACATATATATATTGTCAAAGTCACATTACTAACAGAAACCATGAGTACATTCAGATGTTGTCTATTTAAATGTTCAAACCACAGGATTGAGTCAGCTGTCTAACCTTGTATTTATTTTGTCTTTGTTTTTAAACCTCATCACACATGTTCAAAGGAGCTTTTTTTTATTATTATTATTATTCCTAACGTGTTTTTTTTTTCTTTTGGTCCACAAATTGTGAATCACTGTGTTTCTGTTTTTAAACCCACTGCAGTGCAAGTAAGTCACAGAGTAAGAAAGCGTTCCTAAACTACAGATCCTTGTCGGTGTGCAGTTGCTCTCTGGAGCGTCCTGCTAAAACCCCAGGGTTTTGTTGTGCAAAAAAAAATGAGAAGATGATAAATTATTTCAAAGCTGCTTCCATATAATGGGACTCTTTTCCTGTACAATTAAACAGAAGGGGTGGGGGTGCATGAATACTTTTTCAAAGCACCTTTCTGTTCAGTTTTAGCATTCGGTCTGCTTGAGTTCAGCCCTGCCAACCGTTACTGAACCTGATAAAACCTGAATAAGGTTCAGCTCTCCCAGCAGGGTCGTCTTGACCTTTCCACCTCAACGTACCTTATGTTAAAGCCACAGTTTGGAACCAGGCTACAAAGGATCAAAAGCATCTCGCCATCTTAAAGGGTGCAAAAAGTCCCACTGTATTATTTCTATACCATAGCGAGGTGAAAAACTGGGGAAAATGTGAGGAGAGAAACAAACACGGGGTGAGCAGGTTGCCAAGAGGACAAAAGTAACTGAAGGAGCTGCTAAAATTTCTATGACACGGACTGCTGGTGTTGTCCATGTATCTAGACGTAGGAGTAGGTTGTGAGACTGAAACCAGGCCTGGCTGAAACTTTCCAGCAGAATCCGTGACGGTCAACCTTGAGGTTTTGGACCACCATTTGAAAAAGTTTCTTTAGAGCCACAAAACTTTGCTCTGCTCCAGAGAGCAGCGTGTCCCCAGGGAAAGTGGCTGTTAGTCTGTCCCTCTGCTGGGAGGAAGGTTTCTATCAAGGTGGAGGAGACTCTCAGCATTCCCCTATAGGCCAGTTTTGACGGGGAACCTTCAGGTGCCTGCTGGAGAGGCTGAAGGTGGAGGAGGATTTTAGTTTTAGTACCACTGTGAGGTGATCTGCCACCAAATGCTGCCAGATCAAGATAAGGGATTCTGACGGACTCGTGCTTAGGTTTTACTTCGAGCTTCTGCACACTTATTCGACCAGGTTACGGCAGCATTTTCATCTCCTTCCTTCTTACCGATCTGTTGGTTTTCCGTTGAATTGTACAGGATAAATGTTAAAGTAAAGAAGGAAAAAGTAGCCAATGTATCCGGGTCTCCTTCTTTTGCATGACAAAAACCTGGCTTGGACTCTCCAGAGAGCCACTGCAGCAGAGGTGTCGGGCGGTAATGGCAGACGAAGGGAGACGGATGATGCACCGACGTAGCACTGTAACACGTAGCACAAACGAGGCTGCATTCAGATTTCTCTTTGTGATTGAACTCACCATCTTTTTTTTTTTTTTTTCCTTTCTGCACTTGTGTTGAGCTGAATGGATTTTTCTTTCAGTGATGCTTCACCAACCTTTATGGGTCCAGATGTGAAAAGTGTATCAGTCCTGTAACATAGGGGCCAAGAACGGCTTCTCACTGTCTGCTGATTCAGCTCATTTCTACTACTACTGAATAAAGCTACGAGACGAGCACATGTCTGGTGTTTTGTTGTTTTTTTCTTTTATTTGCCAGTAAGTCGGTGGCGTTTTTCTCACACTGTGGTGGAGGCAAACGATCAGACTGTCTTCGTTCAAACAGGAAAGAGAAAAACTAGACTAGAAGGTGCCTCAGGAGCCGGGCGCTCTAGTCCTCTGCGTGCTCTGTTAGTGGAAAAGCAAGGTGACAGTGGTGAGATTGTTTCCAACCGCACGGGCTCTTATTTCCTTTCTGAGTGATAAGTGCTGCAGTCACAGATGCGGCCATCTATATTTAGCACACGGTGAACAAAAAAAAAAACAACAATGATCAGCTGCTTTACAACAGAGGCCGACTTCAGAGGGAGAAGATGTGCAGAGTGGAACAAAAATAAAAGTGTCTGTCTGCAGGAATGTTCTGGTTTCTCTGAGAACCTTCTGCAACAATATCAGGCACCACTGCGTTATAGTAATTTAACACCAGGAAGAGTCTGAAATGATTTCAATGTTTGGTTTTTTTGTGTGTGCTTGTCTTTTAACTTAAGACCTGGGAATATTAGTCCAATATTAGTCCAAACATAGCCTCGTCCAAATATCTCTTCAAACATATTTTTGGTCAATTGTCAAGCCCATTTAGAGAAACCGGTCATTTTCAGGTATCAAGAAGCCTATGTTTAGACTATAATTCTTGGGTCTGAAGAGGTTTTAATGGAGCCATGGTTTGCGGAGCTGGATTGAACGATAATTAGTGATCTGTTTGCGCTGTGCTTGAACCTAAGTCGTCAAACCCTGAAAAGTGGGGGTTTGGAGCACCCCTCCATTAGAAAGCCTGAGATATTTGATTAAAGGCTCCGACCAATCAAAAGCAGCCCTGGTATGGAAAGATTTAATTGTTGATAACCAACTTTCCATCTGCGCTAACAGGCTGTTGTGGTGATTCAGCTCTGATCTGATCTGTTCTCTTATATTTTTTTTCCCTTCTCAGAAAAGCTCACAGCGCATCTGATTCAGAACCTACAGAACTTCGAGTGCTTTCTCTCTGCCTCATCCAGGCTGAAGATGTACCGTCGTGGGAAAAAAAACAAACTTGTTAGACAACCCTTGTTTTCTTTACATTCTTGTTTATTATAATGTCCGGTACAACCAAAGGCACATTTGTTTGGACAAATACAATAACAACAAAAATAGCTTCTAACAGTTTCATTTAAGAGCTGACATCCAGCAATTTTTACATGGTTTTCTTGATAATAACCAAAAAGCCCAATTGCTATGCCATTTTAGTGCCAAAGTCAGTACTTTTAGGCATTCAATCTTTTCTGTCTGTTATAGACCTATAACACACACACACACAGGAGTTAATACTTGATTGCATAACCATTGTTTTTAATGACTGCAGGTGGTCTAATCATTCTTTCCATGACTGTCTTTCCAGCAGCCACAAGATATTGCAATCAGATTGTTTTCATATTGTTTATATGCAAATACAGTACACTCGCTGGAAATTCTGTCGCTTTGCAAATTTACACTTTTCGATACCTTTTCTATTTTGTCGTCCTCTTTGTTTAATACCTAATGACACAGAGAGATATGGTGTTGGTGGGATTTTGGCCCATTCTTCCTGAAGGGACTGGTGTAATTGAGTCAGGGCTTTGTGATGGCCTCTCAAAGACTCAATGACTTTTTCATCCTTAAGCCACTATGTCTCTAATTTGACGGTATCATTAGTATCCATTCAGAACCAGATTCAGCTGCTTTACAAGCAACGCGTGGTGTACTGGTAGAGCAGGCTCCATATACGTCTGTTAGCCCTCCTTATAGCCACCCAGGGTTTGATTCCCTTCTCTCTCTTCCTGCTTCAAGTCCGATTATCATGAATAAAGGCCACTAGTACCCCAAAACAGCTTCTATTAAAAAAAATACCCATTTGTATCCAAGCTATAGCTTCCCTGCCGATGTCTTAAGATGTTGTATCAATATTTCCACATAATGTTCTTTCCTCATGATGCCATCTATTTTGTGAAGCACACCAGTCCCTCGTGCAAAGCTGAAAAGCTTCCCCCTTTCCTCTAAGGCCTTCACTTGATTTTTAGCTTCATCCCCCAACAGGACATGTCTCCAAATATGAAGGTCTTTGTCCCAGAGTGCTTTTTATGTTGCTTTTGGAGTCATGGATCCTTCCCCTGAAATACGGTCTGCTTTGTGAAAAACAATCATTGAAGTCCAATTCTCAGTGAGCAATGCGATCCTAATCTGGACCTCAGGTGATGCCACTGCAGTAAAGAACCCCATTTTCAAAACGGAGGAACCAAGAACTCAAAGTTACCTTCGCAAATGTTGCTTGAATTTTCCTTTGATATAACAAAAGATGCCTTACGTTGATTTTATCCTAAGGTGAGGTCAACTTTTCTGGTTCATGAACCATAAGACAGTAAGGTTGCCGTTTTTACTCCAATAAAGTTGTATTCCAGATCAAACAAAATAAGTAAAACAAACCCACTTGGCTTTTATGAAGTCTCCACCCAGATAGTCTGAAATAATCCAAACAAAAACGAAAACAATCCCTGTTCAGTCAATCATAGATCTGTTGAATACATAAATATGAAAAAAAAACAGAAATATGAAGGAGAATTGACAAGGAAGGCCTTAACAATAACAAAAGTCACTATCAGGACTTTTCAATTAAATATTGTTTTAGACGCCTATTGAACCCTTCTAAAGGAGGCCTGCCTTTTGTTACGTGAGAAAAATCCATCCATAAATTAGCTTCCCTGTACTGGGAACTGACCTGTGCTGGATGGGTATTTAGGAAGATAGTCCTGGTTAGTTGCATAAGAAATGATCTGCAAATTTTACTTAGAATATGTACTGAAATGTGTTGGTTTGTTCCCTTGACTTTCTAATGCTAATGTAATGGATAATGTAAAGTAAAGAGTTTTAATATGCTGTTGTCAGGTGGTGTAGGGATAAGGGACAGAAGTGAGTGCCCCCCCCCCCCCATCAAATACAAAAATTAAATGTGTCCACTTCCCTGTTAAAATGCTAAAATGTAGTATAAAAATATTTCAGTTTGATCCGTGACTTTAAAAGCTTTTTCCACATACTATATTGGAACATTTGTAATGTACAAGTCAAATGAAAAACAAACTTCTTACATGAAAAACCTGTTTTACAATGATTTTTTTTTAAATAAAACTGCACTTTAATGGTAGCAGAAATTGTGTACAGCTTTGAATTAATACTTTGTTGATACCGTTGTGTCACTCCTTCCTAATTTCACAGTTGCTAAAATATAAAAAAAAAAAAAAAAAAAAAAAAAGTGTTCTCGGGCCCGTTCTTCATACGTTGCTTAAAACATCCAAGATCAAATGACACATCCAAGATGATTTCATCCGGCTAATCATCATCCGGCTAATTGGGTTCTTCTAACACACCTGTTGTTTAGGATTAGTATCGCTGGATTGAGTTATCTGAGATAACTGCGCGTTCATGCGTTTGTTTAAAAGGGGAAATGTATCGATAGTAGAAACAATGATCAGCAACGCTGCTATTGGCTGTTCAGCATGGCCAATGAACGCGCTCAGTTTTTCTCCCAAGCAGAACAAGAGCTTTTAATGGAAGGTTATGCCGAATTTGAGTCATTAATTAAAACGACAGGGAACACCTCAAAGTCTGCTAAAGCCAGGAGAGAGGCTGGCAAAAAGTAGCGGAACTACAACAGTATGAAGTGAACATTAACATTTAAAGGCAACTCTAAACAAATAGGTTTCAACCTTGATTTAAAGGAACTTTTACAGTCTTCTAGAAGTTTGTTCCAGATCAGTGGAGCATAAGCGCTAAATGTTGCTCCTCCATGTTTGGTTCTGGGCATACACAACACTGCTTTGTTTGTGCCGGAGGGATCAGATTTTTGAGGTGAACCGGTCTTGATGTGTTTTTGGGTTTGAAAGGCACTGGGGAGATGACTACTGGTCTGGGTCTGGGTTCAGGGTCCTCCTTTTCATCCGATGGCTGTCTGGAGTCCTGTTTAGGTTTCTTGCCTCTGAGGAAAATCGAGTTGGGATAACCACATTTCTCTAGGGCCTGTCGGGATGTCCAAGTCATATGGAGGACAGTTAGAAGCTGACTTTTGTTCCTCAAACCCACCCACACAGACCAGTACCTGTTGTTTGACTCCCATCCCCCACAGGAGCACAAGTTAGGAGTCATCAGGACTCTGTGCAGAGCAGACAACGTCCCCACAAGCTCAGGAGCCTGAGGGAAGGAGAAATCACACAAAAGACAGACCCTAGAGCATGTGGTTATCCCACCTGGGCTTTTCCTCAGAGCAGACAAGAAACCCAAACAGGACTCCAGACAGCCATCGGGTGAAAAGCAGGACCCTAAACCCAGACCCAGCCAGAATGTTAAATATGGATGTTCAGTGTTGCAAAGCAGGTAAAGCTTTCCTGTCCTCCCCTCTGTTGATTTTTATGAATGTTTCTGCGTTACTTTAACAAATAGATCACAAGTTGATGACACGTTTATCCATACAACTGGGTTTATATTGACAAGAACAAAAAGTAGTAGTAAATTAGAAATAAATGTTGTTTTTTTTCAATGTAGTTTCCTTCATTTTTAGAAACTCTTGCACAATTGTAGAATTTTCTGTTTTCCTGTTTAAATCATGTTCACAGATTAGTTTTAATATTCTTTGACATTTCACTCATCTGTGGCTGAAAGCTCTGCTGCCATTACCCACCAGTGACTGTTGTGTTACACTGACTACTTTTGTGGCCTCGTCGTTAAAACGAACATTTGACCGGTGAGAAATGATACCTGGAGCAGAGTAGGAAGCTGATTCTGCAGAACTCTGGCTCTTATCAGATGTTCCCATTTACACAACGGTGGGTAGAAGTGGGTTGATGGAGAAACCGGCCACGTATTGCTATTTCCTAAATTGCAGATTAATTGTCTCTGCAAAATCATGTCATCAACTCTGCCCACAACATTGCGCCACAAGACAAACTGTACATGCAAAAGCCGTTGGTTCCGTAAACAAGATGTACGATTTAGCTGAAATATCTGCTCGGATAGACCGTCATAGAGCGTTCTGAGTCAGATGTCAGATGAGTGCCGCACGTCACAGGAAGCTTGGTGTCATACATAAAGGCGAGCGGGAGAGCTCCTCTCCTCATTCAGCCTCCGTCAGAAACAGCTGCAAAGAACACAGCAGCCTTTATGAGGGCAGAGCAGAAGCCAGGAACAAGGCAGACGGATTGATCGGACCTGAGCTCAGGATTATTCGCACTTTAAAGGATTTTTATTAATTATCTGCAACGAGGCTTGGGGTTTACGGCAACTTCTTGGAAGATTTGAATAAAAAAAATTATTTGTGCGAGAATTAAACCAGGTAAGTTACATATTGTTGCGTTTTCTGTACCTTTTTGCTCCCTCTAAGCTCCGTGTCGTGTTAATTAAACTCCCTTAATTGCTTGTATCGTTAAACTGTAGTACCGTGAAAAACAGATTATTTTACCAAGAAATGCATTGTCTCCATGCATTTTGCAGTAAGTGGCACAAGAAGAAAATCTGCCTATGTCTAAGCCTGTGAGCAGCAGGCTGTATCCCTTCGCTTACATGTTGCATGGAAATTTAACACAGGATGTCAAGGCTTCTTGTTGTGGTTATAGACGCCTTCCTGTATCACCTCGCTTTTGATGCCACACTTGCTGCACAGTCATAATGTAATGATCTGTAGGATGAGAGAAATTAAAGGCTTCGCCGTGCTTCCCAGCATGGCTCATTGAGTCTGTTTTTTTGTTTTTTGTTTTTTCTCAGAAACTCTCAAACCAGCAAGAGCATGGGCACCTGCTTCACCAGATGTCGTTGTAACCGGACAGTCCTCGGAAATCAGCCTGAGCCTCCGATGCCAGGTAAGCGCCGGTCTAAAACGTAGGGCAGCAGAGTGGAAGTAAGAAAAAGTCAGCGTCGAGCGTCTCTGACTCTCCTCTCTGCAGGACTACAGGAAAGCGTGATTGTCGCGCTGTACGACTACCCGGAGTTTGAGCGCACGGAGCTGACCATGCGCATGGGGGAAAGACTGACCATCGTGTCAGAGTAAGTGTCGCGTCCGCTATCTAAGCATCTCCTGTGCACTGAAGGGCAGATTAGTGACGACTGCCTTTTTCTTCAACGACACAGTGATGGTGATTTCATGATGGTGAGGTCCACAAGCACCGGCCGCGAGAGCTACATCCCAACCAACTACACGGCGAGGGTGACAGACAGGTGAGTGGCCTTTTTAATCGCTGTGGGAGCGAGAAGAGGGGAGTTCCAGGAGAGGTGGGAGGAGTTCTCGTGTAGGTGAACTCGGTGGAGATTGATGTTTGGAACAAGACATTTATTCTCTCCAGTGACATGAGCAGCCTGTAGCAGTTTCACTCCACCTCCTCCTTGGGGGTGGGAATCTGCTCTCATGTTGTTCCTGCGTATTTTCCAGACCTGAAAACATTAGCAAGATGACTTTTTTTTTACACGTTGCAGCGTACTGTCTCCCCGTGCTGAACATGTGGGTAACCGTTTTTGCAACAGGTGGCTGTACACAGGGATCAGCAGGTATCAAGCAGAGGAACTCCTTAAACATCCCAGCAACCAGACCGGGGCCTTCTTGATCCGGGAATCAGAGACAAACACAGGTTGGAGAGTTTTTTTGTCGTAATCTGGATGATTGACACATTTCATTCGAACTTAACCTGTGCTGTGACGTAACTCACTTTAAAGTATGTGTTAAAAATTCATGGGTCAAACTCAGTTTATTTTGGTAATCAGGTGCTGAGGCAAGTAGGGAACGAGCCAGGTCTGAGTTGATCTATGTGTCCGGGTTGAGACAGCACACTGGGTTTCAACTCTGAAAATGGGTTAGAGCTTCTCATGTCTTATGTTCAAACTGCCATAGAGTGGCTTTAATGCAAATGGTTTACTAAGATTTCTTTTGGTTGGGGGGTGGCTGAAATAAATACGTTATGTTTTTAGTTTATTCCTGCATTTACTTTTATTATTATTTTATTAAAACTGTATTTAGATGGGGCGTGCCTCGGTGGCGCAGTGGTTAGCGCCAGTGACGTGCGGTAGGGTTCATAGCTGGTGAGGCACTGACGTCATCAGAGTCAGATTTACAATTATATACACAACAGAGTAGACTCGTTGCAAAGTGTTGAAGGAGACTGATTGAGCCAAACCAATTAACCAAGAGACATGGAAAAAATATTGATTCTTTGTTAAAAAAACAAATAAAACTAAATTATTTGTCATTTGATTGGTAACAGTTTATGAGTTATGGTGGATTTCTGCATTTGTAACACATTCAAAAACTATAACCCACACTATGCACATTTCATTACAAAAACAAAACATGAGTAATTATCGCTGTCTTACCTCTACGTAGAAATGAAGTCCACGCGGCGCTCTTTCTGCACAAAAATATCGGTCATTTTCCGGTAAAAGTTCTCTTTATCTTCCTCAGTTTTAAAACTCTCTCAGTCTCAATGGAGCTCACTGACAGGGAGGAAAGCCTTCCTTGATCAGTCCTGTTCCAGCTGTATGTTTTAAGTCTTTTTAGCGCTTTACTTGTTTAGCATAACTCGCTAATACTACATCCATAACTTGCTGTCACTCTACTATTTGGGGATCACGAGCGGTGCGCCTTGAGCGCCCCCTGCCTAGAGGCCAAGGAACTGCCGGCCTCACCTACAACCAGTTCTTTGGCTTTTATGATCGCCCAGCAGCACACGAAAACACACAGATTAATAACCAAAACACAATTCGTAATCCACATATATTAAATTGTGGAAAATCAGTTCATAAGTGTTTGAACAATTGAATGTATGATCTAAAGACAGGAAGATGCATTCACAGAATGGAAGCCAGCGCAGTTAACATGGGATTGCGCAATCCCAGGGGAGGCCAAGCTCGCTGCGGCCTCACCGGCTTCGCTATCAAGCGCCACCAAGGATTTACGTGAAAAATAGCGAAAAGTCTTCGATTTTTAAAGAGAATATGATAAAAAATAAGAAAATTAGATAAAAAAAAACTTTTATTACAAATGACTGAGTGAATCACAATATATATTATGTTATCATTATTATATATTTTCTTTCTTTCAATGATGACAAGTGAGGCCTGGCCTCACTTGCCTCCCCTGACTGCACGTCACTGGTTAGCACGCACGACCCATGTATGGAGGCCTTAAGCCGGGCATACACTGTCCTCAACGCGGCCGACCCGGGTTCCACTCCGACCTGGCTGTGGTCCTTTGCTGCATGTCTCTCCCCCTCTCTTGTAACCCCTTTCCTGTCAGCCCCCTGTACAAAAAATGAGCCACTAGTGCTGTAAAACCTCAGAAAAAAAAGATGTATTTAGATGACAAAATTCATACTGAAAACAGTTTCACAGCTCCAGCCTTTGATGAAACTATTATGTTGAACTGAACTAGCAATAGCTTATCTTAAATGCTAACGTTAAAGAGTCAAAAGAGGGGCTTGAAAAAATAAATGGGAATATGAAGTAAAATTTGGAGCACAAAAAGTTATTTTATATAACTCTGCACTGCAAGTGATCAAAGTAAAAACTAAAGGCAGTCCCATCATGTCCAGCAAAACCTTTGCTGACAACACTGGATGAAATTCATGCTCAATATAATACCATAAAATATTGGCTGACTAAAGTGACCTTAATAGCAACTCTTTAATTAAAGTGTAAACGTTGACCTTTGCTATATATGACCTATAAGGGCTCCTTGTTGCCCTTGGGCGCCAAGAGCAATGAAAATTTCATAGCTGAGGTGGCAAATTGTACAGTTTCTAAAGGCACAATGCAAATATGACACCTTTCTCTCTTTGATAAACCTCTAGGAAATTTTGTCTGTTAGCCCAGGTGTGATTAGTTTCACCCTCCAGCAATACCTGATCTGTTCATGCAAAATAAAAATGCTGAGAGACTTAAATGTACTTCAGGTAAGATATTTACCGCTAATGACCTTTTAACAGAACCCCATTTTCAAAAATTCAGAACTTCCCCTTTAAGGGATTAAATGCTAGCTAATTACTTGATGAAAGCTGAAGTGTAGACAACATAAAGGAGTTTTTATTGGTGTTGTGGTGGCTGGTGGATAAAAAGCTTAACAGGAAGTGGCCTCCAACATAAAGTCTGCCCAGGGCTCCATACAACTTTGGCCCAACTCTGCTGGGATCATAACATCTGCTTATGGGTGGAACAGAATATTCATGAAAGTTTCCTACCGTTAAACTTAGTAGGTATGTGCAAAAAGTCCTTGACGGCATATATAAAAAGCGTGACAAACAGATTTGATCTCCAGGGAAAAAGGGACAGTATGTCAGTTATTTATCTGCAAAGTAAAAAATCCAAAGCGGTGTATCTTAACATCATCTGTGTGCTTTCTGCATTTAGACAGCTATTCGCTTTCCATCTTGAGGAGGACCAGCTCCTTAAACATGAATCCTGTGAAGCACTATCGCATCACTCAGCTGGAAAACTCCTGGGTCTACATATCTCCAGGACTCACATTCTCCTCCCTGCATTACCTGGTGGAACACTATGCAGGTTTGTACTCAGATCTCCGCCCTGTGTTTCTCTCATTGCCGCAGCAAAATTCACTTGGCTGACGTTCCTGCGGTTCTTCCTCCCACAGAGACTCCAGACGGGCTGTGCTGTCGACTGACGGCCCCTTGCTTCATCCAAGGGCAGGACGACCCTAGACCTGTTCCCATCACGGTCAGGAGACCAACGATGAACTGGAGGGAAATTAGCAGGTTAGAGCAACTACTGAAGATGGCCACAAGGTGTCCCTCTATAGCTGGCTTGCGGTTTCCACTCTGTTTTTGTTGACACTGCTTTAGGTTTATTGGGTCTGTCACTAGTGCGTGATTTAGAGCTGGGTAAACAGATGCTGAGCTGCTTGCAAACAAGATCAGCAGATAAGGCTGTGGTTGTACTGACTAGTTGCCATTTGTGTAACACAGCACAGTGTTGTTTCTGAAAAATGTTTGCTGCTCTAGATTCTGTTTGACTCTGCGAAATTCTACTTTATTGGTGACACGTTGCTTGCAACGTTTTCTTGTGATTATACAGATTCCAATCTCTAACCTTTCTTTTTTCTGTTATGTTCTGCTAAAGGTCTGCGATCCTCAGGAGGAAGAGAACCGAGTCAGACAACTCTCTGGTGAGCGATGGGCTGAGGGAGGCCATCAGCTCCTACCTCCAGTTGACAGAGTGCAATGATCACAGCTGGGACACATGAAAGGAAGACTGCTAGGCCGGTTGAAGGAATGAAGTCCAACAGGAGAAGTGGAGAGAAATAATGCCCTGGGGGTGCTGCAGTTTGAGCAAACCACCGCAGAAGGTCCTCTGCACGCCCAAACGTAGTCTTCGAGGATTGCCCAGGAACAGATGTGAGGCTGAGACACTACACTGCTCAGAGACGAGCCAAACTGTTGACCATCTTTATGGAAGGTGGATGATGCACATAGGCAGAAGATGTGTGCTGCAAAGTGCAAGGCAAAGAGACAATGAATGTTTCTCCTAATTTATGTCTGTTTTACCCAACGTTGTCCATTAACTTTACAGCAATATGATTGTATATGAGTGTTGTCATGGTTGTCATGTTATTGGAATGCAATATAATCCACACACGACTAATAAATAATTTACACATGCTCACAAGAGTTTGGAGCTTTTTTATTAATGCTATTTAGAAGAGAAGCTCCAGAAGACGTGTTTGGGATCCCATTAATAATCACGATTCAATAAATACGGGTCATTGAGGTTCAAAAACAAAAACCACCTTTGACTAGCTCATCGTCATTTTACTCATATTTCAGTATAGTGGTATAACTGGAACTCAAGCCAATTAAAAACTATTATGATATATATATATATATATATATATATATATAGATATATATATATATATATATATATATATATACACACAAAAGTCCATAACTAGGAGCAGGAAGCAGAAAAGAAGCTTCTAAAGCCTGCTTACACTATCTTATGTTAAAATAGAGCAGAATACACACAGAAAAATGACTCTAATTGAATGTATTTACAAAAATGAAGAAACCCAGAACAAGAAACTGTCCACAACATTACTACACCACAAGTATTTCATGAATTTCTGTGAATTTTCTGAAATCTTACATTAAATCTTACAAATTCTTCAGAAGGACAGATTAAAACGTTTTTAAATCATGATCCAAATTATTCCACAAATGTACTCTGTAAAATTAAATACACCTATACTTTACTAGAATTCATGCATGGGCAGTGTTTTTTTTTTGTCCTGTGATTGTCTTCACTGGATGCTAATATACTGCAAAAAAATAAAATAAATAAATAATAATAAAAAAAACTTAAAGGGACTTAATCAGAGTGTAATATCAAGTTGGTCTGGGGAGGCATATCTGTGGAGGGACACAGACCTGTACAGGATAAACAATGGCACCCTGACTGCTATTAGGGGGCGGAATGAAATCCTTAGACCCGTTGTTAGGCGGATAATGACTGACGTCATGTGGCAAGAGTAGACAGGCAGTTCGTGGAGGATGAAGGAACTGACACCGTTGACCGGCCTCAACGCTTTCTTGTCCTAATTCCAACAGAACATCTCTGTGACATCATGCTTAGGTCCATACGACTCCACCAGGTTAAACCTCAGACTGTCCAGTAGCTCAGTGATGTCCTGGTCAGAATCTGGGTGGATAAACCCCAGGAGACCACCTGTCATCCCATAAGGAGCATTCCCTGACATTGTCAGGCATGCATGCAAGCAAGCAGGCAGGTGGGGGCTATAAAAAACTACTGAGTACCATTTTGAGC
The DNA here is from genome assembly GCA_037039145.1 of Fundulus diaphanus. Lineage (NCBI taxonomy): Eukaryota > Metazoa > Chordata > Actinopteri > Cyprinodontiformes > Fundulidae > Fundulus > Fundulus diaphanus. The sequence goes on from CM073126.1 coordinate 41,509,056, forward strand.
TGCTGCAATGACATTTTATCAAACTGGACCAGCCCGCCCCATCAGCTTTTCAGTTTCATTTTCTCTGGGACTTTGGATTAGGTCCTCTGTGGGTTGATTGTTTTCAAATGATGTGGCATTGTTTTTTTCCTGACGCGTTACTCGCTTCACATCAGTGTGGATATCCAGCGTGATCCCCCCCCCCCAACTGAGATAAGATGTGTTTTCAATGTGTTTTTCTGAGTGATGTTTTCTTTCCAGCTTTATGCTTAACTAGTAACAGTTGTAGATTTATAAAATCTTGCAAGTAGCTTTTAACCCATAATGAAAAAATGGGTTTTTAGACCCTTAGACATTTCCTTAGAATTTGGTGGAATTGCTTTTCAAACTATATTACTTTGTCGGGGCTATTTGGCCATCCTTTCACAATCTTCTAACAACGGATTGCTGGATATTTTTGGCCCATTCTTCCCGGCAGAACTGATTTAACTGAGTCAGGTTTGTAGGCAATCTTGCTGAGATCAGGGCTTTCGTGACTGTCACACTAAAACATTGAAGTTGTTGTCTTCAAGTCACTTTTTGTAACTCATTTGGTGACATGCCTAAATACCTTGTCCGTTCGGCTTTAACTGTGTGGTATTTCAGTATCTGGCTTTAATATGTGCACATAATGTTTTGTTTTTCTCATGATACCATCTATTTAGCGAAGTGCACCAGTTCCTCTTGCAGCAAAACCCCCACACAACATGATGCTACCACCCCCGTACTTCACAGTTGGACTGCTGTTCTCAGGCTTGCCTCTTTTTCCTACAATTGTAACGTTGGTCATCATGGCCAAACACTTTTATTTTGGTTACAGACCAGAGAACATGTTTCCAGAAATTGAAGTCAGTGCATTCACAACCTGCAAACTCTCTTTTTTTATGTTACCTTTGGAGTAATTGTGTCTTCATCCACAGAACCATTGTCTTCAAACCTCTTTGTCTTAAAATGTATTAACAGCTGTGTCCTTATTTAACTGGAATATCTTAAATTAATTTAGCAGACACTAATTTTACATGAACTTCCTAATTGGAAGAAAATAATAACAAATTCTGCAAAAAATGATCTCCCTCTCATTATCCACATAGTCTATTACTAACCCAAATGAGCATCAAAACTCAGTCTTTAAAACAGCCCCTGAAAAAAGGACTTCCTGTCAAAACACAATGGAGGAAAACTAGCACATGCCTTTATTTTCAATAGGCTACATTACAGCCTTGATGTATTTTCCAGTCTCTGTAAAGAAAAAAATTCTTTATCAGACGGCGGCAGTTCAACCGCAATGCTGCTGCCAGAACATTAAATCACATGCCACCGGTCCTTATATCCCTTCTCTGGCTCCCTGTTTGTAAACGGGTAGACGGGGTAATCCTGAGGCTGAACTTAAGGGACTGAATGGTTTTGGTCATAAATCAAGAATATTTTACTGTCACTGCGTGTTACAGTGGTGAATTTCTTTTTTTGAGACAGACACTGGTTCAGGATGCACTCAAACAATGTATACCGGTAGAAACAACAGAGAGAGAGAGAGAGAGTTGGCTGCACCAGCCAACCACATTTCCTGAGAAGCCCAAGCATGCAAAATGGTCTTTAGGGTCTGCTGAGACTCAGTCCTTTTTAAACTATGCTATTTACTGTATTGCATGAATCAGAATCAGAATCAAGTTTATTGCCAAGTAGGTTTGCACTTACAAGGAATTTGACTTGGTATGGATGGTGCAGACAAAATAGATGCAGACAAAATATCTATCAATATATATATATATACAGGGGTTGGACAATGAAACTCAAACACCTGGTTTTAGACCACAATAATTTATTAGTATGGTGTAGGGCCTCCTTTTGCGGCCAATACAGCGTCAATTCGTCTTGGGAATGACATATACAAGTCCTGCACAGTGGTCAGAGGGATTTTAAGCCATTCTTCTTGCAGGATAGTGGCCAGGTCACGACGTGATGCTGGTGGAGGAAAATGTTTCCTGACTCGCTCCTCCAAAACACCCCAAAGTGGCTCAATAATATTTAGATCTGGTGACTGTGCAGGCCATGGGAGATGTTCAACTTCACTTTCATGTTCATCAAACCAATCTTTCACTAGTCTTGCTGTGTGTATTGGTGCATTGTCATCCTGATACACGGCACCTCCTTCAGGATACAATGTCTGAACCGTTGGATGGACATGGTCCTCCAGAATGGTTCGGTAGTCCTTGGCAGTGACGCGCCCATCTAGCACAAGTATTCAATTCAATTCAATTTTCAATTTAATTTTATTTATATAGCGCCAATTCATGAAACATGTCATCTCGAGGCACTTTACAAAGTCAAAATCAATCATATTATACAGATTGGTCAAAAATTTCCTATATAAGGGAAACAGTTGATTGCTTCAAAGTCCCGACAAGCAGCATTTACTCCTGGAGAAGCGTAGAGCTACAGGGAGAGTCGTCTGCATTGTCCATGGCTTTGCAACAACCCCTCATACTGAGCAAGCATAAAGCGACAGTGGAAAGAAAAACCACCCATTAGCGGGAAGGAACAACCTCCAGCAGAACCGGGCTCAGTATGAACGGTCATCTGCCTCGACCAACTGGGGTTTACAGAAGACAGAGCAGAGACACAACAAGACAGACAAAAAAGCACAGAAGCAAACATTGATCCAGTAATCTGTTCTATATTAGATGATAATAGCGGGTGAGCTGTCTTCTGTCGATGATGTCTCAGATAACAGAACGCCAGACCAGATGTACCTACTATGAAGAAAAAAAGAGAGAGAACGAAAAGTTATAAGCAGAAATGAGAATGGGAGTATGGGGCCAAGTGAATGCCATGATATGGCAGCCCAAACCATCACTGATCCACCCCCATGTGGGCTTCTCCACACCGTAACTCTCCCGGATGTGGGGAAAACAGTAAAGGTGGACTCATCAGAGAACAATACATGTTTCAAATTGTCCACAGCCCAAGATTTGCGCTCTTTGCACCATTGAAACCGACGTTTGGCATTGACACGAGTGACCAAAGGTTTGGCTATAGCAGCCCGGCCGTGGATATTGACCCTGTGGAGCTCCCGACGGACAGTTTTGGTGGAAACAGGAGAGTTGAGGTGCACATTTAATTCTGCCGTGATTTGGGGAGCCGTGGTTTTATGTTTTTTGGATACAATCCGGGTTAGCACCTAAACATCCCTTTCAGACAGCTTCCTCTTGCGTCCACAGTTTATCCTGTTGGATGTGGTTCGTCCTTCTTGGTGGTATGCTGACATTACCCTGGATACCGTGGCTCTTGATACATCACAAAGACTTGCTGTCTTGGTCACAGATGCGCCAGCAAGAGGTGCACCAACAATTTGTCCTCTTTTGAACTCTGGTATGTCACCCATAATGTTGTGTGCATTGCAATATTTTGAGCAAAACTGTGCTCTTACCCTGCTAATTGGCCCTTCACACTCTGCTCTTATTGGTTCAATGTGCAATTAATGAAGATTGGCCACCAGGCTGGTCCAATTTATCCATGAAACCTCCCACACTAAAATGAGAGGTGTGTCAGTTTCATTGTCCAACCCCTGTATATATATATATATAGAGAGAGAGACATATACACAGTAGACTGTGCATTACTTGCCTCCTTTTGGCACCTTCTTTTGATCACTAAGCCGATGGGTGACAAGTGAATTTCTCCAATGTGAGTTCAATAAAGCTTATCTTATCTTAATGTAACGCAGTGTAACAAATTAATCACCCAAAATTTCTTTGATGATACATTCATGCCTGGATTAAATTCTGTGCAATACCCTTAAACCTTCATGTATGGAACTAAGCAATGAAACATTCCTGATAAATTAGGATTGTGCAAATATGCATTCACAGTAGTGTTATTGTGATGTGTAACAGATTAGGGGGCGACAGCCCTCACGGCTTTTGCGAAGAAGCTGTTTTTGAGTCCTGAAATGTTTGTCTGATGGGAGAGGGGCAAACAGTGCATACATCTCAGAGTTGCTTGTTAATTCTGAACCCTCTAGACCTCCCAGGTCTTCGGACACCTGTTTAATCTGCGATTACAAGGAGTGAAACTCACCATTGAGTGTGCTCACCAGTTCTGACAACTCCCTGAACTCCTTAGATGGCTAACGTTACTGTTTACTAAAGCTTTCCAATAAAGTTGAGTTCATTTTTACCATGTCTTTGCTATTTATTCGTTTTAATTCTGCATTGGACTGGTTCTTTCATTTTGTGTGAGCCAAAAGATTTTCTTGAATTCTTTTAATGTCTCCTTTGGTTTTAGCACGATTTCATTTACCTTCATTATTATATGTGTTGTATGAATGGGGCTATAAAAATAAGTTTGCCTTGACCTGTTCTGTGGTTCAGAAGCTGAAAAAGTTGTGGGGCCACCGATTTAGTCAAGTTATTGTTGACTCAAGCAGATAACATGCGATGAAACTAAACCAGCAGTGCCCACTGTCTACCGCCAGGTGGCGCAACATCCCCCTTTTCTCGTTTTATTAAAGCCTTCCACTTCCTGCCCAAACAGTTGGGTTCAGGAAGAAGAAATAATGGCGACGCTTCTGGGGTCTGAGTTCTCTAGAAGTGGAAGAAAAAGAAGAAATTGTAATAGCAACATAGTCACAAAGTTAACGTCTAGTAAAATAACCGGCAAAGGATTCAGCCGAGGAACACAGGTAAGAGAAGCGACGCCTGTGTTCACTGTGAAGGCATCCGAAAGTCAGACGAGTGAGACCGGGGACTCGCGCTAGGAGTCCTGCCTGAAAATGAAGACGTTGTCCCGGAGAGTTAGCTTAGCAGGTTCTCACCCCTGTGCGGTTGTTCTTTGACAATTAGACAGATCATTTTAGAGCGCATTTAAACGCAAAACGATCACATCTCACCACATGAGAATAGTATTTTAATGCTAACAGGCGGATAATGTTAATCTCGAAGTAAACGTGAAAGCGCCGCATGAAGTGCATCTTTTGTTGTTAGCTCCACGTTTAGCTTAGCATTTAGGGCTGCGTTTATCGCGAGATAACCCAATAAGTGAAGCTATTTAGCTGTTGTGCTTGTGTCGTGCTGTAAGACGTCAGTGTTTGTAAAAAAAGCTTGCAGTTTCATTTTTAAAAACTCGTTGCCAACGGCGGTTGTGGTTGCTAATGTTAGCAAACAGGCTAACTAGTTAGCTTAGGCAGTTCCAGAAGCTCAGGTGATTACGTAACGACGGACCAAACACAATAACTATGGTTTCCATACATGGACAGGACAGAGCAGCTGCCTGGGCAAAACGACACGTTTCGGCTCGAAGCCAAAAGATTTGGTAGAAATGTTGAGTTGGGAAGAGCTGTGTTGAGCTGGCTAGCATGAACAGCGAATGTGATCGGTTTCTACCTTAACCTGTCCACTGCCAGGTTGAACTGGGAGCTGCTGTGAACAGGCCAATCTCCTAAAATCTGCAGCACAATTGTATAATATACCGGATTGAGGAATCATTACGTTTCAGAAGCCTTTAGTGATTTTTCTATCTCTCAAAACTGAAATAAAAGGCAGAAACAGACGATATCATCTGCCAGAACTCCCACCATCAGCTACTTTGATTTGATGTTAAATCTATGAAACTGTGAACATTACAACAGATTTATTCATCTAGATGTAATAAACATGGACCTCCATAAGATTTCAGAGGCTTTTTTTTGTCACCGCCTAGCGATCTGAGGATGGAGAGTAGCCAGTTTGTGAAGCTGAGGGTTTAAATGCCAGTGGGGCATTAGATGTTACCTTCTCCTTGTTTCCACATATTTGTTGTAAAATCAACAAACATGTTTGCACTAGTTGGAGGCAGAATTTTATACCTGGAAAAACAATCAGGTACTAAACAACCAACAGTGCAGAGGACCAGCATGGTGAAGGGTTGACATGACCAACAACAAAGGCAACAGCCATGATGGTATTAAGCAAACAATAAGGTAGGGGAGGGTCATTTGGGTTTTAAAGATGGGGACACGTGACAATTTTAAATGTTTTTGCCTGATGTTTACCCTCTATTCCCCAAGTCTGGAAAAATGTAGTTGAGGAACAGTCAGTGAGGCGAGCTGCCACAAAAATCACCCAATTGGAGAAAAATTTGAACGTAATGGTAATATTGATCTGTTGGCATGTGACAGTAATGTAAAATTTAAAGTGGGTTAGTTGGAGGTTCTGAGTAAAATATTTCATTTATATTTATGTATTAAAGCACATGGCCCTAAACTAATCTGTTTGTTCGTGTAGAGACCAAAATGTTCTAGTTTTAAGTCTAGATTTAGTTAACCGGCAGTTAAAAAAACACAAACTAGAGTTAGTAACTTGGTCAGAGCCGATCAAGCGAATACTGGCCTGTGAAGATCGACTGATCCGGGGTTTTAAGGTCGATAGCGATTAGTCTGACTGCGGTCTAACCGATACCCGATATGTGCTGCAGATTCTTATTTATTTTTTGGGCAGATTCTGGAGGCTGATTAATGATTTTTTTTTCCTTCCATTTACGTGATAAAAATTACACAATAACAAATTTTCACAAGTCTAAAAACTTGCGTTTAAACCAGCTAATATTAATCAGCTTCAGACCGCAGTTTGAAAGGTACAGAGAAAAAAACGTGTCCCAACTTTCACAGCGGCACTTTGCGCGTAGTTAATGAACGTGTCACAGCGAGAAAAGAGCTGCTTTAGTTCAATGTGGAGAAGGAGCAGAAAAACCACTGCAGCGTATGGACATTATTTTATGTAAAGTTAACTTAAATGCTCTATGCATCCTGATACATGATACAACAGACATGTGGATACATGGTTCTCCATGGGAATGGACACACGCACACTGCTGTACCCTCCCGCTCACCGCGAGAAAGACTTTCAAAGGCTAGATACAGATTTATTAGACAGTTAAATATACAATAAAAACTCAATACGTACCCTCGCTGTTGATGGCACTCGGTCTTACAACATTATCAGCTGCTGTCTGCCAGGGAGGAAGCAGCAATGTATGCACTTCACGTGATCTCAAGGCATGGCTGCTGAATGCGCGAACGGGTTGGCGAACGCATGCACGTATCGGCCGATACCGATGCAAGAAAAAACGCAAATATCAGCCGAGCCAGTAAGTTTGGCCAACGCACACTGATGGATTGGTAGAAAACGGAGTTATTTGCTCTCACGGTGAACAAGAGGAAACAAGGTTGCTACTAAAGAAAGACTCTTCCTTGCAGTACAACAAATTAGTTTTACTTGGTAAATATGCAGTGTCTTGAGTGTCTTTTAAAAAGATGGAAGACGTGTGGCTTGCATTAAGCTGTATGCTACAAGTCTGGTTTGTATAGGAGATCATCTGTTTCATTGGTTACCCACTAAAAGTTGCCTGTCTTGTATATTGCAGCTCCCAGGAGGCCTGCTTCAGGAGAGAGATAAACCTGCCAAGTGGCATGGCATCCCTGATTTGCTTCAGAAGCTCCATGAGAGCAGCCACCCCAACAGTGACCTCTCCCACGCCCACGGCTTTCTCAAGGTAAGTCACAGTGGCGTTATCGACCTTAGACATTTGTTGCCACATTCTGCCGTCTAGAACCTGGTTATTGGAAATTTCACTCTAATGTGCCTGTTCCTCTGGTTCTTTAACATTTGTTTTCTAGAGCTTATCATCCCAGCTCTCGATGGAGGCCATGTCTTTCGTCACAGAGGACAGGAAGACAGCTCAGGAATCCACCTTCCCCAACACGTACACCTTTGACCTGTTCGGTGGAGTCGATGTAAGTTTGAGAGTCGTTGACCTTTTTTTTTTCTTGACGAGCTTAAAGTCTCATTTGGCTTTAAAGTCAAACTGTACTTTTTTTGCTTAGTTTAAAAAATGTTCTGTTTCTTTTAAAGCTGCTTGTGGAAATTTTAATGAGACCCACACTAACTATGCAGAAGAAGAAACCCAAAAGTGAGTAAAAAAATTTTTTTTTTTTTTTCCGGTAAATTGGAAATATCCCCTCCCTCCTTCCAGTTTTAACTTTTTCACTATAGATAATATTCCTGCTAACATCTGTTGTTTTCTTCCAACAGTGAATGACGAGCTGGTCAAAGACTGCCTTAGTGTGCTGTACAACTGTTGTATATGTGTAAGTGTCCCAAAAGATTTTCTTATGCAAGAAAAAGCCAGAGATGCGTCAGCCTGTAATACAGTTTATTTTCTCTTCTGGGTTACATGTTTGCTTTCTGATAGGAGCGTCATTTTTCAACCAAATGTTTTCCTTCTGACTCTAGACAGAGGGGGTGACTAAGAGCCTGGCGGCGAGGGACGATTTCGTCCTGTTTCTCTTCACTTTGATGACAAACAAGAAGACCTTCCTGCAGACGGCGACCCTGATTGAAGATATTCTTGGCGTAAAAAAGGTGAGCAGTGCTCTGAGGTTGAAGAAAGTTTTGTCCATGGGACTCTGAAAGCACCAACGCTGAGACTATTATATCAGCTACTGCTTATGAATCAGTGGTTTTCTGTCTTGGGTTGCATTTTGTGTTATTTACTAACAAGAAAAATTACAACCATTGACATTCATTTGATCCAGTAAGTTTATATTTTTGCTTGCAGGAACCTACTTGATTCATGAAGCGATTAAAATAAAGGTTCAATTAGCTTTGGAACATTAATGAAATCATTGGGTTCTCCCCACCATGTGGAGAAACCTTGCATCACTGCTTGAAAATGTTGCTGTATTGTCATCGGTTCTTTAAATGCAGTTCTTTATATTTTATTCATTCTGAAACTAGACTTTATTTTTCTAAAATGATCTGAGTTAACTGTAGACACGGGCTGGTTGGACTGTACTTGTTTATCCCTGAAAACTGGACCTCAGGGATTTGACTAAAACCATAAATATACTTTTTATGTTATCAGTAGCTATGTTTACATGGACATAAGTAATAGGAATAAACGGGCGATCAGAGAAAAAATGTGTCATGTAAACACGGCAGTCGTTTTCTGATTGTGTTCAGCAGGATCGGGATGAAATTGTAATCCGACTGAGACGGCTGCTTTATGCTGTTCAACAGTCCGACAAACGGCACGATCCGCTTTTTTTGTTTTTGAGTCCGAATGCATTTCAATCCGATTGTGAAATTTTGTGCATGTAAACAAAGCTAGTTCTAAAATGTCTGTTGTAGATTAAAACACTACAGTCAAGTCCCAAAATGTATACTTAAAAAGATTTTAAGAAGGTTTTAGTTTTTTTTTTTATTCATGATCAGTTAATTCGGCTGATATGTTTACGCCCCTCGTCCGTAAAGCTTTTGATAACGTTTTTGTGTTGTATCCCGAAGAAGAGAAAGTGACCGTGGGAGAAAAAGCCTTCCTGAACCTTTTGAATCTAGTTATTGTAGCTGAAGAAATAGAAATTGTAGGATTGGTTGATTCAGTGATGATTGTAATGAATAGTTGTTTTGATGTAAACGAGCTCACAGGTAAAATCAGAGAGAGGCCTTGGTAGGCCCACATGGTAATCCAGCTTTGTAAAACACTCAGTTGTGAGCTTTACTGAAGCAGGATGATGAAAATTATTTCCATAATGGTTTCTGTAAAAAAAAAAGCTCTAGTTTAGTTGATCAAAACGAAAAAACATGAGTCAAAAAGTTTAAAATTGACCTATTTGCTGTGGTCTCTGTCAGTCAGTAAAATGTGGCCTGCCTGTGTGCTGTTTGAATCTGATGTGGGTTTCTACCTTTTTAAGGAGATGATCCAGTTGGACGGGATCCCCAACCTCTCAGGCCTGGTCCAAAGCTTTGACCAGCAACAGCTGGCCAACTTCTGCCGCATCCTGTCTGTCACCATCTCAGAACCAGATGTAGGAAATGATGACAAGCACACTTTACTGGCCAAAAACGCCCAACAGAAGCGCAATGCAAGCCCGTCTCGAGCTGAAGTCAACCAGGGTAGGTCGTCTATTGTGTGCAGATACCAGGCGGGCCTGAAAGCGCACCACTGATCCCAGCGTTCTTTCTCCAGTTACTCTTCTGAACATCCCTGGCTTCATTGAGCGGTTGTGTAAGTTGGCCACTAGAAAGGTGTCTGAAGCCACGGGAGCAAACTTCCTGCAGGAGCTGGAGGACTGGTACACATGGCTGGACAATGCTCTGGTGCTTGATGCACTCATGCAAATGGCCACCGAGGAGGCCGAGCAAAGTAGCACAGGTGAGACGCCTAGCATCTCTACCGCTGGTCCCCCTCAGTGCTTGAATCCTCTGAACTTCCGCTTGTTCTCCCTCCAGAGTCGTCGGATGAGAGTTCACTGGCCACCAGCCCTCTTAGACACAGGCTGCCCCAGTCCATGAAGACTGTCCATGAGATCATGTACAAGGTAGAAGTGCTGTACGTGCTCTGCGTGCTTCTGATGGGCCGGCAGAGGAACCAGGTACTACTCCTCTTAGCGTTGGCCGCGTGGCGCCTTCAGCAAGGCCGGGCCTTGGTTTATTCCTCCCCTTTGGTTTCGTAGGTCCATAAGATGCTGGCTGAGTTCCGTCTCATCCCGGGACTCAACAACCTGTTCGACAAGCTCATCTGGAGAAAATACACGGCTTCAAATCACGTAGTGCACGGCCAGAATGAGAACTGCGATTGCAGTCCGGTATGAACTCTGCTTTTCGTGTATCTTGAAGAAGGAAAACGTACAGAGATGTTTTGCGAATGTGTGTGAGATTTCAAAAATAACCCGTATTGTTTTTGTGCAGGAAATATCCTTTAAAATACAGTTCCTGCGGCTACTTCAGAGTTTCAGTGACCACCACGAGTAAGTGTCCTTCAAACCACCCGCTTTTACGCTGCTGTCTGGCTCCGTGGTTTCTGATTTCTCCAACATGGCGTCTGTCTTTCAGGAACAAGTACCTGCTCCTCAACAACCAGGAGCTGAATGAACTTAGCGCCATATCCATGAAGGCCAACATCCCAGAGGTGGAAGCTCTGGTCAACACAGACAGAAGCTTAGTTTGTGACGGAAAGAAGGGCCTCCTTACCCGTCTCCTCACCGTCATGAAGAGGGAACCTCCCGACTCATCATTCAGGTCCATATCAAATATATTGTCGACGTAATTGTAGTTCAGTGGAGCTAAACCACGTTCCTCTGTGTTCGCAAAGATAAACTGTCATGCTTTTCTTTTTTCGCTGACTGTTTAGGTTCTGGCAGGCGAGGGCAGTGGAAAGTTTTCTCAGAGGAGCGACCTCTTATGCAGACCAAATGTTCCTCCTAAAGAGGGGGCTGTTAGAGGTAGAGCCTTTAATGACACGTTTCCGCCACACAGGAAGACAATCCTGTTTAAAACACACTTGTTTTTTTGCTTTGGTCGTTTTAATGAGTCACTGCTCACTTTCTGCGTCTGTCCCTCAACAGCACATCCTGTTCTGCATCATAGAGAGTGGTTGTACGTCTCGAGATGTCCTCCAGAGCTACTTTGATCTGCTGGGGGAGCTCATGAAGTTCAACATCGACGCCTTTAAAAGGTTCAACAAATACGTCAACACGCCAGAGAAGGTATGTATGTAGGATCTGGAAGAGCAGAAAGATTGGGATGCCGCCCACGACTGCTGTTGATGAAACGTCTGACTGAATTGTGTTGTTAAAATGGGAGCCAACTAAAACATCAATTTTAAAACTGTGAGCTGGTGATTCTCTGTTTTCTATCAGTTGGTCATTACACAGCTCTGCACCAGTGTTTCCCGCTGGAATTTGGTTATGCGAGGCGGGGGGTTGTTGGACGACACGTTGCCCGCGGAGCGGGGGGGGGGGGAGAGACGACGACACGTTGTCCGCGGAGCGGGGGGTATCCATGTGTTTTTTCCCTGCCATTCACGCACGCGCGAAAGCAGCAACAACAACAAACCGCGTGTTAACGTAATTTTTTTTTTTTTTTTTTTTGGGAATGTTGGCGAGGCGGCCGCCTCGCCAAGATAGCGCTGCGGGAAACCCTGTGCACAGTAAGAGAGCGACTCTATTGGCTGCTGTAGCTCCCTGCCTCCCTCTGATGTGACCTACTGTGTGGAGGTTTGGCTCTCTAAGCTCTATGGGAGAGACCTCGGCACATTTATGTTTCATTTGACATTAAGGATCGTTTTGTCTGTGAGGAAACAACTAGAGCTGCAAAGAAACCCGACAAGTCGTTCCAAAGGTTACACAAACTAGCATTAGCGTGCTATTTCTAGCCAGCTGCTCCATACGCAGAGGTCCTCAGAAGACGGAGGATGTGTGCTTACTGAACATTTGGTGGTTATGTGTCAAGTCAGACTGTCCTTTAGAAACTAATAAAAGCCATACATGTTAGTGGAAGTATGGTTGGAACACCCTGGTCAATGAATGAGAGTTTTTAAGTGTCATGGACCTGCGCCCTGCCTTTACAGGCACTGTTAGCAGTTAAGAAGTAGTTATACATTAACTACAAAAACCTCCAAACTTTGTCTAACCACTCATGCTCGCTCTATACATTTTCTGAACATAAACATTTATTTCTCAAAAAGCCATCTACACAAATCACCCATCTAATAATCTAAATAAATTAGTATTTTTACTCTGGATCTTAAACAAAAACATCCTCAGGTGATTAGAAAATGGACAGTAAAAAGTTTTCATCATCTTATATTTTCATTATTTTAGTAAAGGAGTTCTTTACGGTCTTATAAATAAACTGCTGCACGTTTATTGATTTATTTACAAAATTCAAAAATATACACACTTTTAAGCACTTTAAAGAAACATTTAATAAGCTTTAATTAATTTGGGGTTGTTATTATTTTGGATTAAGATCTTTTTAGTAAAATAATGTTTACTTTGTGAAACATGGATTTTAAAACTTAAAAATTAATTCAGGAAGCATTTGAGTTGCATGCAGTTTAAAAATAAATGTAAAATATTATTTGACTATGCCTAAAGTAACTAGCTGTTGACTTTAGCTGAGTGCTTAAAATGAATCCTAAATGATGCTTGTTTGGTGTTAAGAGATTGATTTTAATTTGATGTTTTACTCCGTAAAAAAAAGCAGGTTCATGATGTCATGGCTGTCGTTTGCAGTGATTGTTTTTTTTTTTTTTTTTTGGGTCTGCACGTTCACTGTTCTGCTTCCACACACACAAAAACCAATAATGCAGAGTGGACAACACGTTTAGATTCACAGCTGATCAAAGTGTAAATTGTTTTAGTTTCAGGCCTTCCTGACTCAGATCAACAGCTCTTTGGTGGACTCCAACATGCTGGTGCGCTGCATCGTCCTTTCTCTGGACCGCTTTGAGAGCCAGACCGAAGATGTCAAAGGTAAAGCTGCATTTAAGGAAGACATTATGAGACCGTGGTGTGATTCTGCATTTATGAGCAAAAAGCAGTGTTTGCTCTTTTTGAGTCAGAAATCAATAATGTTCTGTCGTCATTCGTTTCCCTCAGTGATGGAGGTCCTGTCCGAGTGCTGCCTGTTGTCCTACGTGGCCAGAGTTGAAAACAGACTGTCCTTCCTCTTCCGACTTATAAATATTATCAACGTGCAAACGCTTACCCAGGTAGGGTATTGCTTTCGCTTTGCTTTGTGGCGACAGAAACAGGCAAACGTTTCTGACCGAACTTCGTGAAACTGCTGCCAAAACTACAGCAGGATTCAAGGCAGAACCGTGAGACTGCTCCACAGCTTTCTGCCCGCTCTGCTCTTACATTTACACACTTTTACACAATGCAGCTCTGTTCTATCTGCTGCTGTTTTCTCTTATCTAGCTAATGGCTCTGTTCCTGCGGTTTGTTATTTAGTGTACAACTAAATTGATGTCATTTTAAACTAAGTGTAATTTAATCTAATGTATGGGACTGACACCATTTGGTAGCTGTGCTTGTTACTGCGTAATGTTACCGCCTCCCTTTTCTTCTGCAGGAGAATGTGAGCTGTTTAAATACCAGTTTGGTGATCTTGATGCTGGCCAGAAGAAAAGCCAAGCTGCCCTTCTATCTGAACGCCCTGCGGGAGAAGGAGTACACCGAGAAATACCCCGGCTGCCTGCTTAACAACTTTCACAACCTGCTGCGCTTCTGGCAACGCCACTACCTCAACAAGGACAAAGATAGCACCTGTCTGGAGAACGTAAGTCGCCATCGCAGTGAAATCACGGCTTAATAGCTTTAATTCAGCCGTTGCGTGTTGCGTCACACTTGCAGCGGGTAGAAAGGTTCTTCTTTCACTTTTCTTAGCAGTAGTCCTTGTGTCGACCATTGAAAAGGGAAACGCAACCTTGTTGGTCAAGACCTGGAAAGTGAATCAATGAGAGTGTGAGACGGAGGCAAAAAAAAAAAGGCTTGCACTATACCAACCTTCAGGCTCTCAAAGTTTAGGGTGTGAGTGGAAACCTTTGTTCAGCTTTCCGTTTTAAACGAACCAACGTCGCAGTTTTAATTAGATTCACTGAAAGCCTCCTGTGGTTTTCGGCTGTTTGAGCAGTTTTGGCTGATTTCTCAGGCTCTTCCCGCCTTGTGCAAAGAACGTTTTCACATCTTGAATGTTGCTTCAACAACCCTAGATTGACAGAAGTACAAGAACAAAACCCCAAGAAGGAAACATACCGTGGCAGAGAATTCAAATATGGCAGAAGCTTTGGTTGGTTGGAAAAGCATCAGTAGAATCACGATTAGCCAGGAGTAAATCCTGATCGGACAAAGCAGATTTGTTTGATTTAAAAAATAAATAAAAAATCCTCTCCATGTAACACCTGTAATGGTGATTAAACTGTGCAGAAAGAGCCAATTTATCACTTAAGATCAACACTTTATTAATGAGCCAAAGTCAGGGAAATGTCTGTTTTAACCATTCAGTCTCTTATTTATGCATTAATCACACATTGATCGGACCAATCAGTAACAACCAGTTAAGTTTTTTACTTCCTTGTAGGTTTACCTGAGAATCTTCTTACTGAATGTTCGCCAACACTGAGTTATAGAGGAAAATCTGTTACTTCAGTGGCAGTTTTTATCAGCAAAATGGAGGGAAAACTAAAGCAGTCAAGTCTACAAAATTAAGTCAACAGCTAGATACCCAAAAAACGTGAGCTGCGCTAAATTCAGTCTTGGGTTTAAAATGAACAGCATAACCCCGTGAGGTTATTAGGGTAGTGAAAATGTATTTTGCTGCTGGTGAGAGCGTCGGAGTCCTGAGTTGTAGAGGACAAAGCAGCTCTGGGGTGGGACTCTGTCCAGCCTGCTTGTGTTTTTGTGTTGAGCTGAAGCAGAGCTGAGACGCCACACCCATGAGGATGCGAACTGCTCACAGTGCAGCTCCAGACCGAGCAGCTGAGAGAGGCTTACCTCTGCAGAGCTCAGCCTGGAGCCTCATCACGGCCCTGCCGGCCCACGCTCTTTGTTCCTGGGCCAACGTGAGGATTTCCAAAAGGGCTCGCTCCCTGTCGTCATCTTTGTTTCTCACTGAAATGGTTTCAGCTGGTCTGTCGTACTTGTCTCTCTATCAGTGCGTGTCTTCTTCTGTGGTGACTTTAGGTTTCAGCTCGTATTACGGGACGTTATCGCCTCCTGCTTACTGTGAGGAGTGGGAATCATACGCCATTTATTATATTTATTTTAGTTTCCTCTCTTGGCATTGGTCCTGCTTTTGGGCCGGGACCAACTACTGGAGGAAAACCTGTTTAGTAAACAAGGGTCCGCTTTTTAAAACCTGTTTGTCCGGACTGGTTCTTTGGTTTAGCTCAGTGTGCCTAAAGTCCTACTTCACCTTTTACCCTCAGTGACATGTTTTTGTTTTGTCGAAGTCTGCATGGATTTTTCTCATTTCTTTACAAACGTTTAAACATTTTTTGGTGTAAAGTGTTTGGAGTAAAGCTGCACAATATATCATAATCGATATATCAGTGTGCGATATTCTTATCAAAAATAAAATATTAGGCAACAATTATTGCACTCAAAACAGCCCTATGTGCTGTGATCTTGCATTTTCATGCCAATGTCATACTAGGTAGTCCCATGGCATTAGATGCTCACACACGTCCCAGAAGGCTAAAGGTCACAGACTGTAGACTGTATTTATATATTTGTCAGTAGAATAGCGCTTAAAATATATATATTTTTTATTCTTTTCTTCTCTAGTTGAATACAAGTAGGCTCTATGTGTGTTTAAGGTTTAGGATGTCAGGGAATAGGGATCTAATAGCTTTACCAGCCTGACCAACACTGGTCTTCTAGACAGCGGTGTTGCTCAGTGAGAAACGGGACAGTTACGATATTTCCATCTACTTGTCATGCAAATTTAAGCAAACTTTTATAATGTCGGAAAAAGGAAAATAAATAAAATGTGAGTTAGGCATGTTTCCATCTACTGGTTTGGTGCAAATTAATCGGCCTGCGCAAAGTGTAATTTGGCCAGAAGTTGACGTTACGCATGGCTGTAATAAACAGGAAGTAGAGGTTGCAAACTGGATTAAACCAGTCTGAGAAAAACGGAGCGAGGTTTTCAGGAATGTGTTGCTATAAGACAGATTGTAGTAGTTGTGTCATGTGAACGTGTGCTGCCGTTGTTGCGTGCTGTCTGGAGACGGCAAGTCACCGTTGTTGCTTCCAGCCTCGCCTCCGCATGTAACAGGAATGTTTGGGAAGTGGGTGACGTGGGGAACATCTGACCAGTCTCGTGTGGCAAATGTTCGCTGCCAGAGACGCACCGATCCAATCTGATGGCAAAACCTGGGCTGAGCGAATCGGCCGATCCGATGTTACTGTTGAATGAATGAATGAACCGTACACCTTGGCATGTGAGTGAAGGCATCAGACTCGACAGAAACATTGTTTAAAAAAAAAATGGGCCGCGTGCTCTTTAGCAAACTGCTTATTTCAGTTTGTGATGGTGAATTTACCAATTTTATCACCACCCCTCACAGCGGTGGCGTTGCAGATATTGCAGTCGGACTTGCTGGCGTATCAAGTTTGAAATGTTTCCAAATAGCAGACTAATCTCCGACCAGCGTTTGCTCATCGCTAGCTGCTGTGTGTGCTCTGCATGATGACGTAACCGGCGTTGGAAATAAAGGTGGACGATGTGGACTTTAAATTTTATCACGATATGTTGTGCTACTATCGTGATAAGACTATTACCAAGTTCTTGTAGTCTTTCTTGGTAACTTTGTGGCTGTGCCTTCATGTCAATTACAGCCCCAGAAGTACAAATACCGTCCTTAAAAACTCATTTAATAATGCAACATGTATTATACATTTAAAAAAAACATTTGAAATATGTCTCATCAGGACACAAGTTGAATAAAGAAATGTAATATTTATCACTATATATCACCATAAAAGCATTTCATTATATATTTTAATTTATTGATGCTCTGAAGAAACCACCTGTGGAGAAAATAGCTTTAAATAACAATACTGGCACTTTTGGATTTTTTTTTTTTAGACACCACTGATGGAAACACGACTAATGGCTTCCACGGTTAAGGAGTTACTGTATTATTTTTTATTTTACAACCAGAACTTATCCTGAGTTATTTGGCTAAGCTTGTAATAAATTAGATATGATTTCAGCCTGAACCATGGCGGCGTCTTTAAGCAGCGCTGTATTTGGGTCGAGGCTGATCAACTTTGCATCGGTTTTGCTGACAGTTAAACAGCTGCTGAGGATCTCTGAGTCTTTGTTCAGGGTTTTTGTCCTGGTCGTCTGTCATGCTTTACTTCCTGCTCTGAAAAATAACCAATATATTTTTGAGAAAAATGCCCTCAGAAGGGATCAAATTTAGCTTCAGAGTAACTTTTAACCACATTTGCATATGCTAAGTGCCAGTCCAATAGTTAATCAAAAGCACTGGCATGCATAAAGTTGGAACCTGAGCTGCTTTAAATCGCAGCAAAACGCGCTCCATGATCCACATTAGGCTCGTGTTCTGGTCCTGTGCAGCTCACGCCTCACTGGCACCTCAGACTCTCTGCGGTTTCGCTTTTTCTTCACAGCCGCGGGTATTTTGTTCCATCGGTAGTTTCCGCT
Source organism: Fundulus diaphanus (assembly GCA_037039145.1). NCBI lineage: Eukaryota > Metazoa > Chordata > Actinopteri > Cyprinodontiformes > Fundulidae > Fundulus > Fundulus diaphanus. The sequence continues at coordinate 41,527,070 of CM073126.1, forward strand.
GCGCAGCCACTTCAGATATATCTGACTCAGCTACAGTCTAATAAACTTATTTCTTGCAGAAATCATAGTCTGTTACATTTTCACTGTTTTGGCCTGATTTGAGAATAAAGTGGCTCAAAACATTTAGTCCAGTTCCAGTTATTGTTCTTTTTCTGCCTCAATTGGCCTCGCAAATTGCAAGATTAGTGGAGCTGACAAAACCAGGATGGTAAATACAACAACTATAGGGCGACTCAGATCGTTAATAACGCTTTGATCAGGACCAAAGCCGATACGTGGAATAAGATCAGGTCATATCTCACTTTTATTGTTTTGAGCAGAATAATTCAAAGCTTTATTCATATTGATTCACTGAATCTGTCTTTGCAGTTTGTATTTTTGCCTTTCTAGTGTATTGTGCAGAAACCCATTAAGCAGGATGGCCTGAAGAAAATACTAAACTTGAGTGTTTTTTAGAGCTTATAAAGAATATTATCTTTCGTTGGAGTCCTGCAGCAGCAAGTGTAAATAAACTGAATGCGTGACCTGAAATGTAGATTTTGTTTCACTGCTCGGGTGAATTTCTTAGTATTTCTTGTACTATAGCTACGGTGTAGTTTATTATCTGGTTTCTTGTGCTGTGATAAAAGGTTGATGCTTAGAAAACCTGCACGTGCAGACCTCTCCATGTTATTGCTGCCCCCGAGTGGTAGAAAATGATCAGTGCCTGTTTCAGAGCGTTGTGCAACAATAGGTTTGGTCTGGCTATTAACAAGTGCCAAAGGGAGTTAATAATAAAGTTAGTAATTTTAATGGAAGTTTCCACATGGGGCACCCGATCCATCCACATGGATTAATGACCAATCAGCTCTCAGTCTGTCAGTTTTCATTTTCTGAATACCTGCCTGATGAGGTGTGGTTTTATACAACAATAGGAGGTAATTCACACACCGGCCGTCTAAAACACAAATAACTACACACATCTACAGAATAAACACAAAAATATTAGTATTAGTATTTTAAAATTAAGGTTTTATTAAGAGAAATACTAAAACTTCCAGTTTAACTTTAGTCAAACTATTTAACTAGACTTGTAACATTCAACTAAACTAAGTAAAAATGAAAAGAATAAGGAAAATGAGCTAAAGGAAAAGGATCAGTTAATATGACCAATAAAAAGATGCACAGATATCACAGTAAAGTGATATCTGTGTTTTTAATAACCACGGTTTATTTTAGAGGAATTTGGGATGAGACCAAAGTAACAAAGAACACCATGTGTTCAACCATTTCACAATGCAAAGCAGAACAGAGGGGGGGGAACATTATTTTAATTAAATAATGTTCCAAAAATAATTTGCAGAATTAGAAACATAACATTTTGGAGGATTGATTTTTAAATGCTGCATCAACTAACCATTGGTGGCAGTGAATGGAGTGATGTACTACCAAGAAGGCGGCTTATAGGGGATGTAAGTTGTCCAAATTCTTCCTTCGAAGGGCGCTTTTATAGGCCGATTACTTCATAGCGAGGCGACAAGTGCAGCTGACAAGTGCATCCTTCTTTTCCCCAGAGTTGAAGGATGGGGCTGGTGTACCCTTCTTGGCCCACCCTATCCCATGATTCCTGTGGCTCGAAGCAGATTATTCAAGCAGAAGCAGAAATGGTGGAAGAGAGGAGCAAAAACAGTGATTAAAGTTTTAGATATTACACTTTGTGAGACACAAAATGAACTTTGAATATTAACTTTTAACTTGTATGATGAACCCAGAGCGAACGCCTGACTCCTGGCACATTTTAAGACTCCTGCTGCCTTTCACCACTGAGTGGAAGTTAAAAATGGTTATAATTCAGTCACAAAATGTCAATTGGTCACTGTCGGGTTTGTTTGAATCGGTTTAGCTGAGATTAAAATTGGAATAAAATAATCCTTGACTGTGCCTCAGTGGGGAAGTCCAGGTCCATCAGCAGCAAGTAAGAGAAAAATTTCAGAACAGAAAATACATTTATTAAAAATGGCATACAAAGTATAACTAAGCATAAAAACAGCAGCAGATTATAAGGCTCAGTCCCATCACCCGTGTAGAGTAAGGACTCTTCAGCCAGAGTGGAGGTACATCAGAGGTCGCCATCATAGGTGCTGGCTGAATAGTGCAGTCAGTCAGGAAGGAGGTAGTATTCGGCTAGTATTGTCTATGAACCCCACAACATCCCTTACCAGCGCCAAGAACCCTTTAGGTATCCCACAATCCTTTGCGTGACATGCCGTATCAGAGAGCGCGCACTTTGTAGTTCGTTTTCAGAAGGCTGTAGGCCCAGACTTGACTCTCATCATCCATGAGCGTTTACATCACCTAATGACGTCAGAGTTAAAGGCTGTCTGAAATCAGCACAGCGGTCCGAAGCTCCTTTCCTCCCCGTCATGGTGTTCTTACTGTTGACCCCATGAAAGGTCAGAGAACAGGAGCTAGGAGCTGTAATTAAGGGGATGCGGGTGGAGCCTAGGAAAACTTATCGGGCTTACTAGTAACAAGGATGATTAAAAGCACTGATGGTTAAGCTTCATAACACGATAACTCATTTAAATGATCAAACTTTTCTGCTTTGCAGTAAAACACTAAATGTGGAAATAAATGTTTCACTCATCTTCAACAGATGAGTTTTGTAGCTCTGTCGTCACAAGGTTCGAGCTGTGAGACCTTCCCGGCAGCTGTGCTTGAAATTGGGTTGGTACGGTCCGTCCTGGGATTCAGATTCTCTTGTTCTGTGGAGTTCAGTCCTGGTTCCCTCCCATGGCCGGGCCCAATGAGAGCAACATTGTTTCTTCTTAAATGGTTTAGCAGCGACCAGTTTAAGCATGGATGCAGGACATGTAATGAAAGCAAATCTTCTGTGGTTTGTCCCCTCAGAGCTCCTGTATCCCGTTCAGCTACTGGAAGGAGACGGTGTCGGTACTCCTGGGCTCAGACAGAACTTCTCACTGTGCCATAGTGAGTTACATTGACGAGCCCTTCATGGATCTGGACAGGGACTTGGTGGAGGATTGACCTCCAGCGCGAGCCGTCGGCGCGCTGGGAGGCAGAGGGAGCACGGACGTGTGAAGCTGGTGAAGACTCCTCTGAGCGGCTCCTTCCAGGTGTTTTTGTGACTGCGGTCAGGACTTAAAGACTCAGCCGTTCGCCGTCTGTACCTTCGCATGGAAGCTGTCATCACAGTCGGGAGCAGAAACGGAGTTTGGCTGGCTGCCCTCTTCTCACACAGTTAAAATGCTTTTTGTTGTTTTTGAAAGGAACTAAAACCCGTAGGCCCTGTCCACATGGTCTGGCAGAAAAAAAAAAAAGAGACTTTGGAGAAACGACACCTGCTTTGGTTGTTTGCTTTATGTGAAATTCAGATAGAGCCTTTTATATAGCCTATACAGAATTCTATTGAGATGTATGAATGAACAAATTATATGTGGAAAACAAACAAAAAATCCCATCTCTTCACACAGGCTTGATTTTGAAACTTGGCAGGTTGAACCGACATGCGGAGGACGGCGGTGTGTCACCAGCCTCGCCCTCGCACTACTTTTATTAACTCTGACTTCAAACCACGCCACTGCCTCGCCTGAGGGCGACAGATGCTAAGGGTTGAGTGTTTGCAGGGGCCTGTTCTGTTTACCTGTTCTGTGGCCCGCTCTGTTGGTCGGTGCTTTCTGGCTCTGCTTGGCCCGTTTGTAATGGACCTGGTCCTTATATCTTTGAGGGTTCCTCTAGCATAAGAAAGTTCATTCTGTTGCAACATCGGATGCTTCACCCAGGGACTCATGTTTTATTTTATTTTCCAGGTTATTTTCTGTTTTCCTCAGAACAATTGCTTTTAGCTCTGGATAAACTGTAGAATAAAATGTTGCACAGGATTATTGTTTTTATTGTTTAAAAAGAATATATATATATATATATATATATATATATACACACAAGCACACACACACACTTCATTAAAAGTGTTTTCTCTAACAGAAATAGTTTCAATGTTGTGCGAGATGCTTTAGAAAGATAATAAACCATGCAGGTGCTATTATCCAGAGCAGACTTTTCTCCCCCCCGCCTCTCCCATCTGATTTCACTGAAACTCTGACCGTGTGTCTGTTTTTGGGGAAGTTCAGTCCAGAAGCAGAGCTCAGGTAAGGATGTGACGTTTTTTTTATCTTCAGCGCTACGCGATCCTCTACTCTCCTGTGCAAAAGTGTTTCTCTTCCCATTGACTCTGACAATCTTTTCTGTCCCTGCTGGGGGTGAAAGAGCATCCCCACAGCCTGGTGCAGCCACTGCCATGTTTCACTCTGAGGTGTCCAGGCTGGTCATATATAAATGCCATAAAGTTGTACTTTGGTCTCGTCTGACCATAGCATCCTTTTGAACGGGTGTGCTCTCCTCCCCACATGTTGCAAAATGTAAGCAGGACGACTTACGGCTTTCCTCATCCTCCCACCTGAACTACAGATTCCTGCTGCTCCTCCAAAGTTACCACGCGTCTCTTCACCCTGTCTAACGCTCTCGCTAACCGGCCTGTCGGATTAGGCGGACGGCCACGTCTTGTCTGGTTTCTCAGAGGATGGATTGAACGTTGCTCAGTGAGAATGTCTGAAACCTTGAATATAATTTTCTAACCCTGCTGTAGACGGTCGGCTGTGTTCCTCCTTCATGATGCCGTCTTCCCTGACAGCTGGGTTTGTTCTGAGGGCTGGTTACTCACAGATGAACCGCTGGAGGCCATTGGCTGCATTGGATTTTGTTGTTGATAGATTTTCTCCAAAGAGAACTTTAGGAACATCTTTAATATTTGTAAATTATTATTAAATGTTTACCAAGGTAAAAGATTCATTAAGATCAAGAAGTTTTTGACAGGGGCCAAGAAAAGGCTGCAGCACGCGTCACAGTGGACGGGATGGATGACGATAACGAAATATTTTAAATGCAAAACAATTGGATGAATGAAATCCAGTAGTGGTTGCAGTAATAATATAAATATTTTTAATTGTAACAAATGTTTAAAACAGGCACTGTTTGAAGGGTTTCCATTGTTGATTTCTTAAGATGGAGCAGAAGACTCAGTGAAACCAGTTCTGACGATTTCAATGCAGATTGGAGGGTCTTCTGGGGGGGGGTAGAAATACCAAATGTAATTCCTTGTAAGGAATAACAGCATTTAGTTCTCTAAAAAAAAAACTAGGAACCAAGCCACTAAGAGCCTAGTAAACCAGTCATCCAGTGTGTACATCGCCTTACATTCAAGTATATCAAGTGTTTGATGCAGTTGACAGCGGTAGGTGAGGCGACTACAACCAGGGATACATCTCAGCTCTGAGGCAGAAACACGGCTTGTCTCTGTGGTAGAAACTGAGCTTCACTGTTTGGAGATCACATGTTTAAGAGTAACTTTTAAAGAAAGTCTACATCAATCATTGCTCCCTGGTTCTTTTTTGGGGGAGTTTTGATTATGGGTATGTTCTCCAAGAAAACACAAATTTGAAAAAAATGCTTTTTTTCTTTTCTTTTTTTTTAAGCATTTAAATTCAGCTTCCATTGATCTGCACTGCATCAAAAGTGGACTGTAGAAATTAAAATGCCTCTGCATTCACATAAAGGATGTTAGGAGTTACTTTATTGGTTTAGGCACATATTGATAATGCAGATTAACAGGATCTGTCCTAAAACTGAGCCTTGGGGTTCACCTGTTGGCACCTTAAGAAAAAGTGTGACTAACTCCAGCCACCTAAACATGCTGCATTCTGCTGCTATCTCAGAGACGGCTTGTTTAGAGATGCTATTTTTAAAAAAAGGACATCTAACAAGAGACTATGATCCATGGTGTCAACAAACAGAGCAACTCAAAACTTATTTGAATCCCGGGCTTTAAGCACATCATTTAAATTCAAACCTTTAGGACAGAGGTAGCAGCCTCTTGAAACCCGACTGAAGGTTTAGTATGCCGTTTGATTCTAAAAACTCCTGTTTGGTTTTTCCTAGTACTCTCACCAAACGGCATCATTTTGACATGTGCCTGTAATTATTCTCATCTGAGCGTTTGCCTCCTTTTACCAGTGGAAGGACGGAGGCAGACAGTCAACCTGTCACTGCAGCCTAATTTAACTCTATTTGGAAATCAGAGAATTTGAGTTGGGCTGTCTGACTCCTGCTCATTCTTAGGCTAAACGCCGAGGTCCCGCTGATTGTTGCAGAAAGCAACAATTAAACGGTGTGATGAGCGTCTCGATCATAGAAAATACTGAAGGAAACAGCACGTATGTTTTTCGTCCGAGTACGTTTTAGCCACCTCTGAAACCGATTCTCTGCCTAATCCCTTGGCTCCACCTTGAATATACTTTTACAGAGCTTTTTAAGGTTTTACTAAAGTTAAAAAAAAAATGTAAATTTCAGAATGTCTTCCCTGAACAACTTGCTCCCACAAAAAAAAAAAAAAAGTAAAGTCCCAAGCAGTGTCTTTAAAATCTTTATTTTGGTGTGTCTGAAGCGCTGACATGTTGGGCTGCGGTGCGGTGCGGGGCTTTGCATCAGTCGGCAAACTGAGATGCGCAGGATGGACATGTTTATTAGCGGCCTACACAGAGCCACAGTCTCTGAGAACCACATGAGACATCACATGAGATGGCTGTGCGAGTTCGTTTTCAGCACAGGATTACACCCAGCCTTGTCTAATTTTAGTTCTTGTTATAAGCCTGCTGGCTAATTTTAATCAATTCCTCCAAAGGTCACGTAGCTCCATTCTGCAGCATTATGAGCCGCGCTGTAGACGGTGGGCCTGGCTGCTTGTGGTGTAACCGCAGCAGCCCCGTGCTCTGCGTCATGGGGATCACAGCGGGAATCCTGGATCTTTTATTTGCTAGATTTTTCCACAGAATTTGGGGTTTTGCTCCATCTAAACCAGAATCGCCTACCTTTGAAGCTTAAATATCCTATCTTCAGTTAAAAATGATCGAACAGCACAACCCTCCAGTGAGCTGCATTTGAAAAATGCTATTTTATTCAGTTGCTCTTTCTTTTTAATCATACTCGCATTTACATAGATTTAAAAATGACAAAAGCATTGAATATATATTTATATTACGTAAAGTTAAGGTGAGCTTGGACTCTTGAAGTTCAAAGGTCAGTACAGGTAGCCGTTCGTATGACACAGTGCCGGTGAAATAGTTCTCAGTTTCACGAAGGTTGGTGATCCCTGGTTTAGAGCGTCTTACGTCTGCTTTGGTCCAGTCAGTGCCTAGGGGAAAAAAGACAATGAAGCTTTGAGTTAAAGGTTTGAAATCATTGTTTGTTTTTTTTCCCAAGTAAACTGAAAAATGGTTTCCCCTTGAAGCTAAATTGACGATGTATTTGCCAAATTAAGCCAAGAGAATCATCTGTAATGGTTTTAACCCATCGTTACCGTCACACTTTTTAAAGTTGGGTTGGTTTTTCTAGGCTTTTTTCCTCCTTCTCACTTTGACTTCTGCTCTGTGCCGTCAGTTGACATCACACAGAAAGCACATCTTGGACTGAAGCGCCTAGACAACCTTTCCTTCTTGTCCTCTGTCGGTCTCATGGTGAATCCAGTTCTTCAGAGTGGCCTCTGTTCTCCATCTCCTCGCCCAGCTCTGCAGCCCTGTCGCTGAACCTTCTGTGCTAGGCTGCGGTCCCACGTCGTCTGTACATCCCTCTCCAGGTCACACCTCAGCCTCACCAAGCTGCTCCAGGAGCTTCCTTAAAAGTCTGCATGTTTCTATGCTTTATTGCAGCAACCACTGTGGGGTCTCCAGTTGGAGCAGCCAAAAAAAGTTTTTAGTGATAAGGATTTAAATCTGCATGAAAGTCTACACATCCACTGAATTCTTATCATGGATATCTCCTGCTTCCTGCTGGGGTGTTAGTGTTGATTAGCAGCTCTCAGGATGACCGGCCTCTTCTCCAGCTTTTTCCACTTGACCTCTGTTTTCTTGGGAGCGTCCTCCAGCCTCTCCGCTCCCTTCCTCCTTCAGAGGGATTAGCTCTTTCTCAGTTGCAACAGAGCTCAGCACACGGTTCACTTTTTTTAATTTATTTTTTTATTTGTTCTTTAGAAGACATTGCAGAAGGTTCAGAAATGTTTAATTTGTTGGACACCTTTTTAAATAAAGGAATAAAAATGAGTTCATGGAGGATTTGAAGTGCGGGGAGGAATTAAAGGATTTTTTGTTTTCAGTCCAGTGTAAAATAAATTGACGAACTAAGAAACGATGAGCCTAACGACTGCATTGTGAGGGGCGACCAGTTCCAGGAGAATTTACATGTGAATCTAAGCTCTAAAAAGGCCTCGCCAGCAGATAAAGCTTGGATCTCCACACTACTCCAGACATTTTGAACTGAGAAAGCTTCCTGGATGGGAAGTGAAACGTCTTCAGCTTCAGAACAGAGGTCCAGTTTTATTTTTTAACCTTTGTCTTAGCTTGATCATGACCTGGATGACTGAGAATCTTCACCAACAAATTGACGAACTAAGTATTTTAAAAAAACTATTTCCTAAGACCATTGGAATTTGTTCCTCTCCAATTAGGTTTCATTACATAAAACTTAAAGTATTTCTCTATGTTGTTGATGGGAACAAATGAAGACTCTCTAATTCTGAGATTTTAATGATGCGTCTGAACTGACCTTTTCCCAGGATGGACGGATAATACGACCTAGAATAAGGAAACTGGTTAGGCTGTTAAAGAACAGCCCAGAAACCACCAAGGCTAGAGCCGGCCATTAATCTGCCGGTAGATTTAACATCATCGGCATCTGTGAGAGGACCGTAAGAAAGAACAACAACTTCATGGTCAGAGGAGTCAGATATTTACCTATCTGCACACTATGAGAAGTAGAGGCTGTGTGAGGCTTTCAAAGCAGATACCGCAGATCAAACTGTCAAGCACGGTGGTGGCGGCACCATGCTGTGGGCTTCTTAGCTGACGGTGGTACTGGGTGGAGAGATGGAGAAGAGCCACCTCAAACTTCTTCAACTTCACCCCAAAAAAAGCAGGCTAACATTTAGCTTTTAGAATGATACTGACCTCAACCCGATTAAAAATGCACAAACAAGGCCTAAAAGCAGGAAAGCAAGCAATGTAAGATGTTTAGCTGTTCTCAGCAGAACAGAATTATGAAAGATCTTCACCGCGCTGGGCTGTGGGACATTTATCCAAACAGTAGCGAGGTGACGAATGTGTACTTTTGACCCTGCTTGGGTTTGCACACAGTTATTGTTTTTCTCCTGTATGGAAGCGATCGGTTGGTGTGAGCTTCGGTCCGCCGTTGTAACTAGAGACAGGCGTTTCTGTGAAAACGGGGTAATCATAGCTAATGAGGCTGTCAGGGCAACTTTCTGTCCAGTCGAAAGAGCTGGGAGCAAGTAGGTCAGAGACGTTTACCCGGGACTTCCCCGTTTATTTATTGCCCTCTCCTTGGTGCCTGATTGTTGGCTCCTACGCTGCTGCGACCCGCTCCGTCATATCTAATCCTACACATGAAGTCATACGCCCATAGCTGGTTTTATGTGAAGACAAACTGGGTTGCCAGGTTGATTTGGTCCCAGCTGGAAGGGCTCTCACAGTCCTAAATAGGAACCCGCAGCATATTGGTCAAGAACCTCCCATTGAGGGCTGGAGAGGGAGGTGAGCAAAGGAGGGGGAGCTGATTGCATTTCTAACATGGCTCTGTACTGGGCGCCCCTCGAAGGTGAGAGTTTGCGGTTATTTAGGACCCAAAGCCACATGTCGGACGGGGAGCTTTAATCCTCCGCCGCCCAGCACTCATCCCATCAATGTGCCCGCTCAGAAGTACAGGTGCTGTGGACAAAAGGGGCCCGGGGCCATCGGGCATCCAGGGAGGGGTTAGTATTTTTAGGGAGGGCCCGAGCAGCTGCTGCTTGACACATGTCACCTCCTGGTTCTGAGGACGCCGTCCGCATTGTTCAAATTAGAAAGAGCAGAGGCAGAGAATGGACAGAGACCTGCGAGCGTGACGTCGGCGAATGGGGCCGGGGGGCCTTATTAACGGCGGGGCCACACACATGCCGGGTAACCATACAAGGGCAAGCACACGCCTCACACACGCCGATGGCATTGCCCTTGCATGCCGGTCGTACTTCAGCAGGGGAGTGAACGCAAAGGTGTAGAGTATCACAGGGAGGAGGACCCGCGGCCGAGCGTGGTGTTTTTAAACCTGTTCAGAGAAGCAACTGCAGCGGGGGGGAGGGAGGGAGGGCCGCCTTGGATCTGCGGGTCAAGGACTTTCCTACGCATGGGAACGTCAGCGATCAAGAGCTTCTAAAACAAAGGGAGGTGAAAAGATGCGTGTTTTCACCCTCAAATAGCTCTATGAAGGTCTGGCCCCCAGTTTCATCAGGACTTCATCCTGGAGCGCCTCAGGGTGTCCTGAAGATCTTTATAACGCTGAGAGGAAACCATTGCTGCTATAAAACAAAAGGCAGGACGACATATCATAAAATCCAGTCATTTAGCCTCTAAATTAACTGTGAGAATTTAGTCAATTATTTTGTGCAAATGTTTGCCGGGGAGATTTAAAAAAGAAAAGTTTTATAAATAAATTATACGGAAGGGATTGAAGCATGATTATTTTCCCTGGTGCTGCAAAAAGAAATAGCATTCAAATATAATTAATTATTGGATACCTTAGTCATAAATGTTTACTGGTGATTCATTTACTAAACTCTATATTTTATTTTGCTGCTTAATTTAGTTAGTCATGCACCAATCATCAGTCACCAGCGAATCAAATGCTTAAGAAATCAGATTTTATTTGCCCCTATTCCTTAAAAAAACATTAAAACTGAGAATAGTATCTGTGCACCAATGCACAGCAAGAGCTTTGATGCACTTTTTTTTTTAAATTTTAGCAATAATTTGATAACAGTTGAGGACACCTGTTGATAAATAAATTGTTGTAATCTAATTTCTTTTATTTCCTGGCTGATCAAAGCTGCAGCCTTTATAGGAACCGGTCCATAGTGGATTGGGCTGCTCAGACCTCAGAGAAAATGGAAATCGGCATCATCCAGAAACGGATCCACTGATTGGTGCAGCTCTACGTTTAAAGCTGTGTAATCCTGTAATTAAGCGGAACCGGAGGAATCAAACCTCACCTTGCCCTGCCCGTGGGTCCAGTCAGTACCGATGTCGGCATCCGGGGAGGCCAGCTGCGGAGATGTTTAATCATCTCGGTCACATCTGTCCTGCAAGAAGGAGGGAAAAATCACAAATGAAGAAAAGTAAAACAAAGTGAATAAACATCTTCTTTATCCCAGAAAACAAACACTTTAACTGTAAGGAGGTAATTTCATGGCCCCTTTTATCCTCGCCGTTGTTCTCCGTGTGTGAGCTCCATGAGGTTAAGGGGAGCGGAACCAGCACAGACTTAAAGTGATGTTCATGTGATCATTGCCCTAAACATCACTGCAAGTCTTAACTGCCTCCGGCCCATCTGACCGATGCTCGCCGTGTTAAATCCACACCGACACATTTAAACTGTCTGCACTGATCTGCTGCTGGTCTTTGGGACAGACACCGTGAGACTAAGAGGAAGGCACAGACTGACTTCTGTTTATTCCTCTTATATTATGTGCAGCCTGCATTGAATTAACTGAGATCAAATCCATTTTTTTAAAACAGTTTTCTGAAGAATGCAGAGATTAATTTCATTTTCCTAAAAACATCGCAAACAACAATAAATCGCTGAACAAATTTCAGCCGCAAGAAGAACAAGGTGAAAGGTCTGGCTCAAAATCTATTAAGGTCCGTTTCATGGCTCCTTTTTGTTGTATTTGTTTCCGCCGTTTCTGTTTTGTGAAGTGGATCCAAGGCGGCCCTGAGCTGCAGAGCTGCAGCCGACAAAGAGCAGAGATCCTGAGCTGATGGCAGGGACAGAGTTGCCCTGATCAAGATTAACCCAAGCATCTGGGTTCATCCTGGCCCACATGAAGCAGGAAGGAGAGGAGAGGATGACCCTATCTAGATAACTAACAAGAAATGGAGGAAGACCAAATCATTTCCCCTCTTGTGTCTCGCTGGGTGCAGTTTTTTAAACAGCTGTCACTCGCATGGAGTTTTCTTTCACAAAGCCGGAGCATCAGGAAATTACAATCTGAGAATATCATCTGAACCGATGAACTAAAGGAACACAGAAAGCAGACGGTGCACCTCTCACCTGCTCAACAAGCCAGTCCGTCACATCCTCCTTAAAAAGAAAGAAAGGAAAACATGGGTGAGAAAAGGTGTGTAACGGTGTTTGATCAAGGCACGTCTCACTTTCATCTGGTTCTCATTCAGATTTTCAGGGTTTAGCTCATGCAAGACAAATTGTAAATACTCAAATAGTGAAGGTAGTAGAGGTCTATATCTATCTATCTATCTATCTATCTATCTATCTATCTATCTATCTCTCTCTCTCTCTCTCTCTCTCTCTCTCTCTCTCTCTCTCTCTCTCTCTCTCTCTCTCTCTCTCTCTATATATATATATATATATATATATATATATATATATATATATATAAACTTGTTTTTTATGGGAAGGTTGCTGATTCCTGGGACCATGTTCCTTATTTGGTTCTTTTGTATATTGTCATTGATAAATGCATCATTACTTGAATGAGCTTGTCTTCCATACTGCTCTATATAAAAAAATTATGTAATATTTGAACACATTAAAACTGCACAGTATCTTTTTTGTTGTTATAAATTTGGCCTCATTTTACAGTTTATTTTTCCTTATTGTTCTTATTATATTTTAGCTTTGTGTCTATCTGCTTGCTTCCATTCGTCTTTCACTTTGCTGCTGGTACACCTGAGTTTCCCCACTGCGGGGCAATAAAGGATATCTCTATTGTTTTCTATTCTGGAACGTCATTCCCCGATAATTTCCCTTTCAGACTTAGTAACTAAATTATAGATGTAATCTATAATTTAGTTACTTAATGCTTCTGCGAAAACAAGGTGGAAATCATGAAAAGCTTAAAAAAACTCTTATTAAAAATAATAAAAAGGTCTAGAGAGTGAAAAAGCACAAGCCGTGTGCCAATGTTAGAATCCTGATAATATGAGGTGTGTTGAAAAACAGTCAAGTAAAAAAAAATGAGATCACGACAAAACTGAGGTGCATAAAATTATGATATCACACCCAGCATTTTTAAAGGAAGAAAATGCACGGAGAAAGGATTATCATTTCTAAACGATAAAATAAAATTTGAACAACATAAAAAATACACCAGGTAGACCAGCTAAATGGTGGGTCTGGTTGACCTGCAGTGTCATGGCGGATTGCTCTTCAACAGTTGAAGAATTAGATAATCCTCGTGTTTAACGGCAGACTTGATGAAATTAATGTTACCAAAGACCACATCTGGTACCGACGGCGAGTTAGGTGGGCCACGGCAATTATAAAAAGCAGTAGACAAGGGCAAAAAGGCAACAACACTGGTAAACGTAATTATAATAATAATTAAAACTTTTTAATATTTATTGATTTTTTTAAAATCTATACAGTAATATTTGCAGCGTGCAACATGTCAGAACTTCTGTGATTTACATATTCAGGAATAAGAACAGGATGCTGTACGCTCCGTGTGATCGCACCTGCTTCCACATCTACATGTTCTTTGTGTGTTTATCTGTACACATGTATCTCTTAAGGGCGGGCTTGAACTCACTGAACAGAAAGTCCTTGCAGAAATGATCCGGAGCACCGATGGCCTCCGTGTGGGTTCCGATTGTACGGATTCACCATCAGGAGGTCTGAGGAGAAACGTGACATTTGGTCATTGTGATGCGTGACCCATAGCCATCTTGCAGTCCAGATCCCATGTGATCTTTGTCACTTAATCCTGCTTCTGAGGGAAACATGGAAACACTGTGAAGGGGAGTTACCACCTCGGGTTACAGGGACACTCAGGCGCACCGTGCAGGCGGAGCAGCGTCTACAGCTCAGATGAGGCTGTGTCCGAATGGCCATGAGTCGATCACTGTGAGGAAGCAAAGAAGGATAAAGGGATCAAACAAGAGGCCGGGGAGATCTGGACAACTGAAGGAGGCAGAATAAACACCTAGCCTGTGAGTTCCTCAGGTTCTGTCTTAAGGCTTCTCTCTCTACGGGTTTCCTACCTAAAAACACAGCAGAGGGCTGTGTTTTCACAGCAGATTTGGCATTTGACTAAATATATTTATTTAGAATTTTCAAGAAAGTTTAGTGGGTTTCTAATTTAAGGGCGTGATTAAATGAATAAACTAAATTAAATTGAAAATTCGCAAAATAAAGTAAATGAATAAATTCTACATAGAATGTCACAGATGCGATAAATCAAGTGTCATATAAATGCACACTATATTGTATTTTACTTTTTATAAAAACACGAGTAATACATTAAACATAGTTTTGATTTGTTTCACCACAAATCTTAATTTTGTTCACACCGTAACCGTTTTTATGTTCTAACTTTCACAACTTTTGAATTTTGAAGCGTGCACTTCAGACCTAAACGATTGATTTCGTGCCAAACTAACAATGCCTCGCTTCAAAGGAGGCCTACCGTGAGAGGCGCGCCGGCAGCAGATCCGCTCCAGATTGTTTGTAAAAACCGCCGCCTTCCCCAAACTCCTTCACCCCGGAGAGCGACGTGCAGACCAGGCGGAGAGGCCTGGGGCCCGGGGCCAGTTGTGGAAATCCTTTGGTCAGAAAACAAGTCTCTGCGTTCAGGCCTTGGATTTCTGGAGCGCCGAATGTCCCCCATCACCAACTGTGCCATAAAAATGGAAACGAATATTAAAAGAAAAAAAAATACTACTTAAAAAGACTGAGTATGACACTGAGGCGTTGTAAAAGTGCGGAAGACCTGCGTGCAAAACAGCTGAAAGCCAAGCGTCCAAACAGCGTCGAGACGCGGTGCGCTGACCTCAGCCTGGCCACCACACAGTGATACCTCCCTCAGATGTGTCCCGCTTTATAGTCTGCTCCTCAAGGTCACGATCAGTGGACATCTGTCCCTCATTAGCATATGCCACCTCCTCCGCAGCCCATTGGTGCGGAGCCTCTGTCTCAATTGACACAAAAGGAAAGCTACGTTTTTGTCATAGCGCTAACCCCAAGCCGGCTATTTTTGTATCCCAGATATTTCGTGCACTGTACACACTGGGAGGGAGTAGGAGAGAGCTGGGAATTGATCCGGGAGCATCTCTGTCGGGGAGGATTTATTGGGTTGTTGTTTTTTTTCACTCCGACAGAGCATCATTCTCGTTTCGGACAAGGATTTGTGTCCCAAGCTGGACTTTGAGAAAGTGCAACCAGCAGAAGTGACATGCAGCGGGCTTAGTTCGCTCTAAAACTCCGAAGCTCCTGAACAAACATGAGCTCACTGTGGTTTGACTTTGATGCTGTGGAGCTTCTGCCCCCTGAGAGTCGGCCCAGCGGGTTGGTGATGTCAGGAGCTGCCAGGGATGTGTGCTATTGTGCGGCTGCAACCTTAGAAGAGATTATTTCAGGAGCTGCGTGGCATTAAACAGGCTACTATAAATACACAGCGTTTTATTAATAGAGAGAAAGATGGCGCGTGGCTCCTGAATCACCAAGAAGTAAAGTTAACACCATAAAACACCCAGTCCCTCCACTCATCAGTGGAGGGATTATTATAACACTCTTCTCATTATACATCACATTTGTTCTACTTTGCTCCAGCAGAGCCATGATGAGAAAATCTGAGAATATAACTCCATGGCCTGACAGATAAACCTGAAGAAGCTTTACTCTGATAAAGTCACGCGTTACATTTTAGGCCATAGTCGCTGTAAATGTGTGTATCGCGTTTTTTGCTCTGACCTTCAACGCGGGGGGGTTGGTGCCTGCTGTGGGAGCAGGGGGACAGAGCAGCATGGAGTGGGAGGGAAGAGGACCAGAGTTTCTCAGAATAGACAAAGCCAGAGTCCAGCATTCCTGACAGGGAGCTCGGTTCTGATGGCCGTACATGTAGACCGGGGCCAAAGCGAGCTTGGACTCCTCACAAACGCACAGATCCTCGCAGAAAGCATTTATGCCCCTTGAACTTTCCCACTGCGTCACCTCGGGAGCGCAAACTTCGTCGTGTTTCATAAGGACGTCATAAAATGCAAAAGCAACAAAAAGAAAGATGATTGTGGTACAGAAGTAATATATGGTTTCTGTTTTATTTTACAAACAGGATTAAAGTGTATGCTGCTGGAAAGTGCAGCATACACTTTAATCCTGTTCTGTTGTGTAGAACCACCTTTTGCTTCCTTCCAGCTCTGCATGTCTAGAGACTGAAAATTTTGCCCATTCTTTCTTTAAAATGGCCCGATTGGATGGAGAGCGTCTGTGAGCATCAGCTTTAAGGTCACACAGATTTTCCATCGGAGTAAGAGTGAGCGGACCATTCTAAAAACGTGAACATATACTTTGATCTAAAGCATGTCAGCCGACAGTAAATTGTACATAGCCCTGGCAGATTTACATTTAAGCTCATCTTCATTCAGCCAAGAAGTTTCTGATTGGAAATGAGACAGTCATCTCTCAAAGGATTTTTTTTTATTTACTAAAAATGACATGGAAAAACAATTTATAGCCTTCTAAACAATGAATGGAAAAATCGTTTTTTGTCTTACAACAATCAAACCCGTCTTCTAATTTCCCACCAACTTTTTGCCCGTTTCCATTTTGACGATTTGTCTTCGGTGATGAGCTCCAGGTCTGTGGGGCTGAAAGGTCTCCTTGCCATCACCCTCATCTTTAGCTCCGGCCACAGATTCTCTGTCTGATTGATGAAATCTGGTGGCTTGGCCTCTCCAAAAGGGTCCTATTACTTCCAGTCAGAAGAAACATGTTGGTCAAATCAAAGACTACTTTACACCTAAATCTGCCAGGTGTCTGAATGACGCTGGGTTTAACTGTACTTGATTTTTCCTGGCCAATCTTCCATGAAGGCCAGATTAAAAATGTTGTTGTCCAGCTT
This sequence comes from Fundulus diaphanus, assembly GCA_037039145.1. NCBI lineage: Eukaryota > Metazoa > Chordata > Actinopteri > Cyprinodontiformes > Fundulidae > Fundulus > Fundulus diaphanus. The sequence continues at coordinate 41,544,078 of CM073126.1, forward strand.
GGCTGGTTTCGGTATACCACACTTTGTGCATTTCAGGTGATGGATTGAACTTTGCTCTGTGAAATGTTCAAAGCGTGGGACCTTGGTCTTCTTGATGCTCTTTGTTCACTAATGTCCTCTGACAAACCTCCGAGGCCTTCAGAGAACAGCTGTTTTTTTTTTTTACTCAGAAAATCAATTCCACATGATTTAATAAAAGCTGAATACAAATCCATGCCGCACTTTTCAGATCTTTATATAACATTTGCTTGAAAAGCCTTTTATCATTTTCCCTCCTTTTCACACCTGTTCTCTTCTTTCTGTCACATTACAAAAGATAAGATAAGATGAGAAATTCCTTTTTTTTTTGTTCCACAGTGGGGGAATTTCAGGCGTGACAGTGGCAAAAACACAGACGGGGTTACACAGAAAGTATAGCAATGAAAAAAAAATAGTAATCTAATCTAAAGTTGGCTCTAAAGCAACAGAAAAGGAGCTTCGTTGGACGGGCCGAAATAAAAGTAAAAATAAATTCCGGAGTAAGTATTGCGCAATTATTGATAACACTGCATACTCAGGTAAAAAAAAGATTAAATATTCAAGTTAAACAGTGGAATAAAACCAGCCTATTTACAGAACGATAAGGCCAATCTAAATGCTGCTGTTTGTAACAGCACTAATGTGAGAAAGTTCCCGTTCTCCGAATGGTTTTGCAGAGAGACACTTTGTGGAGCGATGTCTTCCTGTGGGGAGGGGGTCATCCCGGTTGACGCCGTTATCTGTTGCCGTGGCAGCCGGAGAGGTGTTGCCTTGATGGCTGCAACTTTTCTTGGGCATCAGTCAGATAGAGCGGGCCGGGAGCTATTCTGGGACAAGGGTCTCTTCATGGCGGCAGAGGCTGGTTTGTGTACCGTGTCACTTGGTGTGCCTCTTGAAAAAGCTGGCATGCTGATAACAGGCGAGGAGGAGACTAGTCCCAAAGTCCCCAGAGCTGCTCGCTTTAAATAAGTCCACAAACGCGGGCCCCCGTAATCACACACACCCACACAAACAGACAGAAGAGTGCATGCAAAGCTTGCATCGTCCGCCCTGCACATCTCTCTGCGCTGCTGCAGCTCCCCGCAACAGCTGACCTCTCCGAGCAGCGGCTCTCCTTACGGCTCCTCAAAATCAGGGGAGGCCCAGCCTTACATCACTTGTAACTGCTAGATGTCGGCGCAGTTTCTTTTGTAAATGGTGTTGAATAAGGAGAGCTGAACTGAAGCGAAGCCGCAGGCCTCGGACGCAGAATGTCCGGGCAGAGGCTTGAAGATTGGCGCCCCTGACAGTTTGCTGATGTCCCAGCGGCGAGCTGACCTTTTGGGCATCAAGAGCTCATTCAGAGGTTTTAGGTCGTCTTCCACCAAGAGCAGAGACAGGATGTTAACCGCAGTCGTTCTGCACAGAACTGGGTTTGCTAATCTCAAATCTTAATTGTCACATAAGCAGCAAGATTGAGACAGTCATTTTAAAGTCAAGCTGTTTTTTTTTTTTTTTTAAAGCTGGACTAAGTTGTAAAATAAATGATTAATAATTTTAGTCTGACTGGAAGTAGTGCTAAAATTTTGGAGTGGCTCAGCCAGAGTCCCGACTTAAATCAGATAGATAAGAGAAAAGGTGAAACAGAAATATCAGTGAATGATAAAAAGCTGGTCAGAAAATATGAGAAGGATCTTATTGCTGTAATGCCAAGACATTACAGCAATGTAAAAAAAAAGATTGTAGATAAAAAAATATATATATAAATAATTTTTGACATAACATTTATGTTTAAATGTAAATTAAAATTAAAGCTAATAAATTAATACCTTCAAAATGTGCCTCAGCTGCATGGTGGTGCAGTTGTACACACCACTACCTTACAGCTACACACTGTCTGGAAAGTCATAGAGATGTTCCACCCCCAAAGGTGACAAAGGTTTTCACATCTATTACTCAAGTAGATGTAAAGATAACAGGATTTAAAAATACTTCTGTAGAAGTAGACGAATCAACTGAAACCTTTTACTCAAGTAAAAGTATAAAAGTTGGGATATAAAACTACTTAAAGTATTAAAATATTACTATGATGTTAATATTGAAAAAATGGGATTTGCTGTTTCAACCACATCTGTCCATTGAAAACAAACCATTTAGTACTATGCAAATATATTAAAGGTCCATATAGATGCAATATAGAGCATCAAAATCGGTTTCATGGAGCATAAAATCTGACGTCTGGTTGTCTATAAATATTTGGGCAAATAGTCAAACTTCAGAGACATATTATCAATAACCTTTTACTTGTTGTTATTGGAATGTAAATGAACATCCAAGCGCAGCGACAGAGATGATGATGTAAGATAACAAAACTGGACATGAAAATCAGTGCATTACCCTCTTATAACAATCACCCCTGTATGGCTGTCTGTATTCAGCAGACAGTGTTGTCAAAATGGATCCTAGTAGTTGATCAAAACATGAAAAAAAGGAAAATAACAAACAATCCTAAAAATGCAATGTTCTTCTTAAATCTTTGTTGGGGCATTTGACAAATAACTTGGTGCAGTACAGCCTCCAACCACAATTAAAATCACTCTGTTCAGCGTTATTTATCTGAACATTTTTTTGTTTTTTATTGACAAGCCAGAACGAAAACAAGCTGAAATAAAATAGAAGTAATGAGACTATATTCATAATGTAAAGGAGTAGAAAGTACAGATAATTGCATGAAAATGTAAAGAGTAGAAGTAAAAAGTAGGCTAAAAAATAATTACTCCAGTAAAATATAAATAACCAACATTTCTACTTAATTAAGATAACAAAGTATTTGTATAGTTACTTGACGCCTCTGCCCACTTACTTATTAAATTATTACACACATTTACACAATTAAAAAAATGAAAATGCAAACACTAAGCCCTGGAAGCAGACACAGCAGGGCCGTCTGAGCAGCAGTGGAGCCGTGTCTATGAAGCCCAAATCACTGACCTGCAGGGAATAGCTGCTTAACACTAAAGACATGTCACGTTTATTTACTTCCACTTCTCCGTGGCCCGAAACACATTTACATTTGGAATCAGACCGCATGCCGTCCACCCCGTTGCTTCGGGTGCATGCTGACAGTCTGCCGTGTAAATCAAGACTAGCTGGACTAGTAAAGCTGATTCAGCAGATTTCAGCTTCTTTGTCAATGGTAACACATTTCTTTCATTTTTAAAAACCGAAGCGAAATGTCTCTAAACGCTGGTAGGACTCTGAGAAGAGTTCGAAACAGGAGGGAAGGGCCAAGCGTTGCGTGGGAGAGCCGAGGCTGAGAAGAGAGAAAGGAGGGAGCAGATAGTGGAAGGAAGAGGCCGAAAGACAGCAAAAGCACACACAGCGTGTCGGAACCGTTTTGAACCTTATTACCTTTCACTTCTCAGTAAAATACATGGAAGTTGGTGGTTTTGGTTTGAGCCAATGTGAAAAAGCCCAGTGGATGTTAATATTTTCACAAAGCACTGCATAAGCTGTTTTCAGTCTTATTAGTAGCAAGGTGACCCGTAAAGGTCGTAATACTTTACAGCAACGTCAGAAAGTTTGTATCAGACTGTTCCATCTCTCACTGTTTAAATGGCCTACAGTGAATAAAAAAGGCCCTGAGCTATGAGGAAGCACTCTAAAGTCTGGTAAAGATGCTGCCAGTGTGGTTTGTCAAAAGAAGAAGAGGTCATATAAAAAAGATGCTGAATGTGACACTTTTACATTTAAGAAATAACCAGAGTTTGAAGATGTCACAAAATGTGCAAAAAGTTCAAGGGTTGTGTTGCATCGCATTGTAAACCACAAAAGCAGGACCAAATGGAGACGATGAATGGCTTTTTTAATCAAAACTCCTTTTCCCCCTTAAAACTAGTCAAAAAAGTGAACAATAATTGAGTAAATAATAATTTTCTATCCTCTTTTGATGCCTTAACTTGAAGTTAGATTTCTGATGTTAGCTGACGGCAGTGTAAAAAGAGAAAAGTACTGAGGAGTGAAGACTCATCAGTAATTCCTACAGCAGAATGACATAAAAGGGGGCCCACGCTACAGTCATTTTCTCCCCTGCTGAAATGTGCTTTTTATTTCTGGCGTGTCCTCGTAGAGCCCTTCAGCTCTCTAACATGGTTCCCTTGTATTTCTTGCTGTGTTTCCTTGTAAAGCGGCTGTTTTCGGTTTCCAAAGGTCGGCGTTTTATTGCTGTAGCAGTAACCTAAACTCAGAGGGGTGAAGCACAGATTCGTTTTGGATCAAAGCATTCATCGCCGGTGGATATTTCTGTAATCGCTTCATGCCTGCCCACAATACCTTGCAGCAACTGTGTGGGCTCAGGTCTTAGCCGCCAGCTCAACGCAGTGGAGACGGGCAGACGCGTGGCACAAACACACTCTAAAGCCCCAATTACTCCCCCTCCCCTCTCCCCTCCATCAGTCCCCCCCCAACACACACACACGCACACACACACACACACACACACAGGCGACGGTAACACACAGCAGAGTTAATCAGTCTTTTAGCAGTTTAGGGGTCTGGGGCCTCCGACATTGTGCTCTGGCTCCAGACAATACCCCATCTCTCATTGTGCTAAGTTGCGGTGCGGGTCAGAGGACCTCAGCCTGCGTGGCCAGCCCTGCCCTCGGTATGTATGGCAGCCCTCAGCTGTCCATCTATTTCAGGAGCATGGAGGCATACCTCGGCCCAGCTGGGGCATCAGAGACAATGGACACACGGCCTTAACCAAACAGAGGCCCGCAGACAATCTGACGCACTCCAGAACCCCAGCACAGCCCCGCCGCAGCAGCTCTCCTGTCCAATTAAAATGAAGGAAAGAGTTAACAAGGCTGCACATTCTCTCACGCATATAACTCATGAGGCGCACGTCCCATGATTTAGAGAGGCAGCCGCGCCCGTGGTGATTCTGGAGAAAAGGTAGAAATCCACCGATCTGTTGGGAGAACCTGGTCACGGACGACAACTGTTGGTCCCGTCCTTTACAAACCTGCCTTTTGATAGAAGAATGACGTTGGTAGAAAACCCTGGGAGGCCTCTGTTACAGTTTACCGACAGCCACGCCGGGGTCGCAGCAAACATGCCCTGATCAGATGAGACCAAAGTTGAACTTGTTGGCCTACGGGGGAAAGAAATCTGTGCATGCAGGAAACTAGCAATGCACATCAACACACTATCCTCACTGTGAAACATGGTGGTGGCAGCATCATGCTGGGAGGATGCCTCTCCTAGCAGGGGCAGAGAATCTGGTCACAGTTCTTCAAGGAGCTAAATACAAGAAAATCCTGATAGAAAACCCCGGGAAGTCTCCTTTACAGTCAGCTGCGAACCATGTAGGGGACACAGGAAACACGGAGAAGAAACGCTGCGCTCAGATGAGACAGAAAGCAGACATCTAAACATGTTCAGGCGTTAGAATGTCCCAGTCAAAGTCCGAACCTAAACTTCTCTGTATTGACTCACAAATCCCTGTTCACAGATTCCTCTCTCCAGTCTGACTCAGCAGAAGCTGTCAGGATTTCAGTGTCAATAAGCTGATTGACATAAAGCCCAAAAGACTTGCGGCGCTAAATAAAAATTCATTCGGCTCCTTCTTTGGAAACCATGCATCGTTGTTCTACTTCTGCTGCTTTGTGTTGGTCGATCGCATTAAGACCCAATAATAAAGATAAAGATAAAGAATCTTTATTTGCCTCCCCTGGGAGAAACTCCTCCCGGACAGGCGTCACCAGATACAACATACAGTCCCCGACATGACAAACATAAAAAAATCATACCTTTTAACGCTTGTGGCTGTAACAACGCAAGAGTTCAAGGGAAATAAAAATGTAATTTCACCGTTTTATTTCAGTTGTAGATTTAACTTTGGATTAAATCTTAAATAACATTATTAAGCAAATAGTGATATTTCTTTAAGATAAACGGGATTGCGTCTTGACCTGATAAAAGCTGATAATGTCTGCTGCTTCGCAGTCAGACAGCTCAGGGTAAGACCGTCTGAAGGCTTCCACGCTAAATCCAGGGTGAAAACGCCGTCTCTCGTTTGGATTTCAGCAAAGTCACCGTTTCCAAAAGCCGGCTCTGCTCGACTTTAAATAGACTTGGAAGGGAAACTTGTGGCTGCTCGGAGAGACCTTCAGTCAGTGACCCATAGGATGGCACTGTCAGGGTCGTCATAGCTTCACCTAATTTACTGTCAGCAACTTTTGAGGGCCTGTTAGAGACGGCCAGCGATGCAGGTGGCGGCGCTCGGCATTTGACGATTAATTGCTGTTTAAACAGAGTTGCTGTCACAATGAGAAGCATCTGAGCGGGCTTCCCGGCCGCTCCTTCACGCTCTGCACAGGCTCCCATGCTCTTCGGTATTTCCCTTTTTACACACGTTCGTATTCACATCAAAGTGCATTGATGCACACCAACGCCATCGGGCCTCTGCCACAGGACACGGCCTCACTGTCGCATGTGGCAACTGCTCGCAGGACATATGTCACACGCTCACGTCGTGGCTTCAGTCCGATCCGTTTGTAGGCACGCAGGAAGCTAGCAAACGGACTCCAGAGTCACCTCCTCTGGAACAGGTGGGGCCCTGGCTTTGTTCGAGTCCATGTAGAGTGGAGAAAGTCCTGGCCAGGCTCATTCACGAGGCCGTCAGATTTTAACTGCCTCCTCTTCTAAACTCAAGTAAGTCAGCTTTGACAAATCAGAATGTTTTAATAATAAAAAAATAATCCACCAAGTAAACTGAAGTAAACCCAGTTGCTTTAGTAATTCTTCCCACTAACAAAACCTACATGTAAATCTCATCTGTGTTTTATTCAAAGATCTTAGAGTGAATCAGAAAAAAAAGAAAAACAAAGATAGCATATTTCCCTCTCTGTTTAAAATTGTAAAGATCTTGAAGAAAAACCGATCTAGAATAGGAAGGTTCAGATTTTGGTTTTGAATACAAATGTATGACACATTTGATTCTTTTATTTGAAGAATAACAATGAGAGCCATGCCTTTCCTACATGGGATATAAACACACCTCCGGCAAGGCCCTATATGCTGTTTAATAGGAAGCAAGTAAGGCGTTGTGAACAAAGGCAAGCAGGAATAATCTAGTGAAGAAAAAACTCAAAATATAACCTTCTGTTTCACTCATGAGCAGCAGCTTGAGTGGAAAACGCTCGACAGACAGAGGAAGCTCAAGTAAAACAGCTAAGGGGGAAAAAACATCATCTTACCTTGAGAGAAAGATGAATGTTCATGTTTGTGACCTCTGCATTCACTCCCACCCCAGGGAGAAATGTGTACTGAAGCTTTAACACAAACTGTCCCTGTTGTCTAACGGTGAGAACTGGAAAGAGATTATCGGATTATTAAAAAAAGTAAAACTGCATTTTAAAAATTGCTTTAATTTTTGTAAAAGTGCTGTAAAAGTGCTGAAAGCCTGAGTTCTTTTAAATCAAGATTAAAAACACATTTGTTTAGGATTGCCTTTTCCTTTTCTAGTTAAACTGTTTTACTGAAACATCATTAGTTCAATTATGTAGTCCAACTGTTTTTAATATTTGCTTTTAGTTTTTTTTTCCCCATGTTTTATTTTGGTTCTACATTTCATTCCAACTTGCTTTTATTCTATTTTATTTTCCTATATTTTAATCATGTAAAGCCCTTTGAACTGTCTTTGTACTGAAATGTGCTATAGAAATAAATTTGCCTTGGCTGGTCTTTAAATAACTACTGCACCAGGGATTTTGTAGTTATTATTTTCCCTCTGAATCAGTGTACAAAACTGTAAGCTTTTGTAACATGTAATACTTTTCCTGTGGTAAATTATGGTACTACAAAAAAAAAAAAAAGATCCACCCAAAAGTTGTAAAGGGTGCTGTAGCCGTTACAGAGTGAAAAGGGCAACATATTTTCTCAGTTGTAGAAATGCTGGTTTTTAACATGAAACACTGGGCAGCTCCAATGAATGAATAAAAAGGGATAAAACAGCTAGAAATGAGTTCTGAAACAAAACTCACCGAAGAGCTCTGAAGAGAGCAGAAATCTGCAAATTCAAAAAGCACTCATACGTAGATGGGTTAATCGTTCTTACATCCCCCACTAATGGTTTGCCGTCTTGCTTTCCTTTTAAAATATTATTTGGTAAAATTGTAACATTAATAGATTTGTCTGCTTTAATTTCCTGAAATCTATTTTTAATATCGTGACAAACAGGATTTTTTTGTTCCTCTCTTTTCTTCACAAATAAACTACACTACAAACCAACTTTGTATTCTTACAACAGGGCCATCCAAAGTATGGCCCTGGAGCCGTTTGTGGCCCTCCAAATGATTTTGTGCGACCCCCCAGCACTACTGGATTGTAGCAGATCTGGCCTAGAAGGACTTTTTTTATATATATATTTTAGGATGACATTTTCACAGACAATTAAAATCTTCTCAAAATCAAAAATTTAGGTAAACTAAAAACTCAGTTCTCTTTCATCAACCAGGTTTCTGCTTTCAGCTGAATTTTGAGATTTTGAGGAAATCTCAAAGTAACAATAACCACCGTCTTCAAAAATGTTTTATTTATAGGAATCCAGCACAGAGGTTTACAGTCAGTTGTCGAAACTAAAAAAAAAGATCTGTATATGCATACATGAACAAATCATGAATTAAATTGGATTCACCAGTTTTTTGTTTTTTAAAACTTACTTGATTTCTACTTGACACACCCAGACTTGTGTACAGCTTGACCCGAAGAGGCTGGAAATCCGATAACTAGAGCCTGGAAACATGGGGTAAACTGAAAGATCTCAAAAAGCAACATATTGTGGCCCGACCCATAGAAATTCAAGAATGGATAAGAAACAAAGTCACTGACTTCAGTCTGACGATTATTTGGGTTTATTCAGCAGGACAATGATATGAAAAAAGCCAAAACAAAAAGCAAAATGATGGTTTTCAGGTGGCTTCCGATTGGGACGCTGTGGCAGACCTAAAGCAGTCTGTTCATGGTTGAAAACCTTGCAATGTGGTCGACCTTCTCTCCATCCACCACTTGTTCAGGTCAGGGGCCGGAAAAGGGCAGGTTACATCTCTGCAATCCCCCCCCCATGCTGTCTCTGATGAACACAATGAACACCTCAGCCTGAGGAATCAGTTGCGCTGCTGTGAAACAAAACAGACATATTGTATTTGCTCCTTCCCACCCTGCCTTTCTTTTGTTCTTTTATTTCTATCTACCAAAGCTGTGCATACTCATACATTTACTGTTTCTGGATAAAAGAAACATTTACTGTTTCTTTTATCCATTATTTTTTAACGTTTATATGGAGTATCTCACAAAAGTGATTAGCCTCTGTCTTTTCGATACAGTGTAGGGTAGTCAGTGTTCAACTTGTATAACAGTATAAATTTGCTGATTCCTCAAAATTTCTAAACACACAGACATTAAAGTGTCAATATTCCTGCACTGCCTTAAGTCTCTTGGGCCTGGAGGTTCACTAGAGCTTTTGAGGTTGCCACTGGAATCCTCTTCCACTCCTCCATGGTGACATTACGGAGCTTAGAGTAGTTATCATGTTGGAATGCTGCCCTGCGTCCCAGTTTCTGAAGAGAGAGAATCATGCTCTGATTCAGTATGCCATTCAGTATGTCAGTATGATGGCATTCATGGTGCCCTCTAGCTCAGATCATAAAAAACAACAACAAGCTACCATAATATGCAGACGACACACATCTCTACATCACCATGTCACCAGGTGACTATGAACCCATTCAAGCACTGAGTAAATGCTTAGAAGAAATCAATGCATGGATGTGCCAAAATGTTCTTCAGTTGAATAAAAACAAAACTGAAGTAATTAGTTTTGAACAAATAGATGAGTAATAAAAAGTTAGCACACAGCTTCAGCTGCTTCAGCTAGTAATTGTGATCAGGCCTGAAATCTGGGAGTAGTGATGGACTCAGACCTGTACCTCCAAAAGCATCTAAAGACAATTACAAGGTCGGCTTTCTATCAAATGAGGAACATTTCCAGGATTAAAGGACTGATGTCTCAGCAGGATCTGGAAAAATAAACCCATGTGTTTATCCTTTAAATCGCGGTGTTTTCACAGGTCTGCCTAAAAAGTTGATCAGACAGCTGCAGCTGATCCAGAACGCTGCTGCCCGCGTCCTCACTAAGACTAAGAAAGTAGAGCACATCACCCCAGTTCTAAAGTCCTTACACTGGCTCCCTGTATCTCAGAGAATAGACTTTAAAATCCTTCTGTTAGTCTATAAATCCCTGAATGGCTTAGCACCTAAATACATCACAGACTTGTTATCAGTGTATCAACCCTCCAGACCACTAAGGTCTTCTGGCTCAAATCTATTCTGCATACCCAGAAACAGAACCAAACATGGAGAAGGAACATTTAGTTTTAATGCTCCACTTATCTGGATCAAACTCCCAGAAGACTGTAAAACTGCTGAAACCCTGAGTTCCTTTAAATCAAGGTTAAAACCTATTTGCTTAGAGTCGCCTAAATGTTAATGTTGAGGTTTGTAGTCCAACTAGTCCTATAGCTTGGCCTGCTGCTACTATTCCACTGCAATGTGCTTTCCTCTGTAATATTTCCCTCTGTCTCTGTAATGTTTTCTTTTTTCATGTACAGCACTTTGAATTGTCTTGTTACTGAAAAGTGCTTTATAAATAAACTTGCCTTGCCTCAATGAACTGAAGCTCTTCCCAGCTGACAGCACCCCTGCAGTACCAAACCATGACTCTCCCACCACCATGCTTTACTATAGGCAAGACATGCCTATAATTCTCACCTGGCAGCTGCGACACACACATGACACCATCTTGGTCTCATCAGACCACAGGGTAGGCTTCCAGTAATTCATATCCTCAGTCTGCTTGTCTTCAACAAATTGCTTGCCAGCTTTCTTTTGCAAAAATATTTTTAGAGGAGGCTTTCTATCTGGGATGAGAGCCACACACCTGCTCCACATTCACACCTGAGACCTTGTAACACTTAGGATTCACCTGACATTATGGCAAACTACACACAATTTGGCCATTTTCACTTAGTATTCACTTTTATTTCCAGTGGTTTAGATATTAGCAGCTGTATGTTTAGTTATTTTGTGGGGACAACAAATTTAGATTGTTATACAAGCTGTACAATGACTACTTTACATTGTATCGTGTCATATCTTTAATGCTGTCCCATTAAAAGATATGAAAAAAATATTTCTATCATGTGAGGGTGTACTTACTTTTGTGGGATACTGTTTCATACCTAATGTCTGTCCGTTGTAAGCACACGTTTTCATTTATTTAGTATGGACAATACAAACACATTGGCATAAATAGCAGTATAGCAAACATGCTAATTTCCAACACCTAAGAGGCTTTTCTCAACTCAAAAGCAAGGTAAAAGAAGAAAGCAAAAGGAAAATAAAATAAACAAATGAATGTTGAGAAATCTCTTAGATCAGTATTAAAAAGACATTCAATACATTTTTCCAAGTGAGCAGGTCTGCCCAGACTTTAGGCCCTTACTGAAGATGTTGATGTCCGTTTATAGTTTTTGGTTGGAGGGGAGTGAGTTCCAGAGTCTGGGTGCCTGAAAAGAGAAACAAGAGGGTCCAATGGATGTTTTATATTTTGGATCTGTACAGTCCCCACTGAAAGGGTCGGTCAGAGATCCTGAGAGCGCTATTGTGTCTGGTAAAACCAAAGTCAACTTCCTTGTTTGAGCACACAATCTTGGCCTATAAGGCTGATTCTGAATTAAACTTCTCCTAATGATAATCACTTGATGACAGCTGTTGCTGCCACTGATGGCCCTACCAGTTATTAGGTTACTTTTTCATGGCCAGGTTGCTTCTCAAACCATTATTTGGAAACTAAATTTTGTACTTATGTAGGTTATCTTTGAAACAAACTTTTATTAGACGATCTGAAACATTTAATAGGGACAAAAAAGCTAATCCAGAAGAAATCTGTAAGGGAATACATTTATTTTTCAACACTACAAAATATCCCCCAATATCATTCGCTAATAGATAATATATAATAAGTATTTTTTACACAGATAAAATTCACTTTGATAGCTGTCATCTAGAAACTGAAAGCCAACAGTTTTATCAAAATGAGACTCAAGGTTTACTTCTCTGGCTTCTACTGATGGGGCTTTTGTCCATTAGGCAGGTTTCCAATAGTCCCTGAGTGTATTTCAGAAGGTCCGGTTTAACTTCACACATTCCAGCGCCAATAAGAACCATGATGGGCTGAGGGGCTCTAGATTTTCAGTTCCACACTCAGTCCCACGTAAAGTTTCCTCCGCAGGCCTCTGAGAGGTCCTGCCAACATTTAACAGCATTTCAGCGGTATGTGGGGCCCCCAGCATGTTGAGCAGTAAGAAGTCGGAGCGGGAGCAGGTGAAGGCAGTCCTGGGGGAAAGCTCTGAATTCCTGCTTCACTCACGAAGACGCAACAGAAGGATCAGATTGGCATCCGGAGAAGTGCTACTTGCCGGCAGCGGGCCAGGCACTTGGACAGCTGGCACCATGTACATGTCTCCTTCCTGCTCTTCTCTTACACTGGATCTAGCTCACGATATGACCATCTGATAGAGGCCTGTTGTCATCTCCTTATTGGATGTGCCAGAATAGTGTAAACATCAGAGGACAGAGTCTCAGCAGGAGACTTCTTGTCTGTAACTGGCACCAGAGCAGAGGTGAGGGAGAAGCTGTAGGTTTTCCCACAAAGTTGGTGGGGTTAAAGGTCTTCTGGTCTGCTGTCTGTCAGTGAAACAGACCTGAAAATGTGAAGAAAGTTAGCGCCTTAGGTGAAAACTGTTTGTCTGGGCATTGCTGCCCTCTACTGTCATAAAGCACGAAGCACCGGTCTGCTGCCAAAGCAGAGGACTCCCTCCCATCATCACCACAGAAACATGAAGGATGTCTGACACTACTGTTATACCAGCTCAAAGAGAAACACTCACAGATGTGCATGTGGTGATAATTACAATTTGTGTTTTTAGTTATGTTACTGTACCTTGCAAAAGTATTCATACCCGTTGAACTTTTCCAACTTTTGTCACATTACAACTACAAACATATTTTTTATTGGAATCTTATGGGAAAGACCAACACAAAGTGGTATACAATTATGAAGTAGAAAGAATATTATTGATAATTTAAAAAAAATTACAAATTAAAAAACAGAAAAGTGCGATGTGCAAAAGTATTCAGCCCCCTTTTCTCTGAGTGCAACCAATTGCCTTCAGACGTTGCCAGAGGATTGTTAATGAGTGAACAGAGTGAACCAGTGTGTAATCTAATCTCAATACAAATACAGCTGCTCTGTGACGACCTCAGAAGTTGGTCAAGAGAATATTGGGGAGCAAACAGCATCATGAAGTCCAAGGAACACACCAGACAGGTCAGGGATAAAGCTGTGGAGAAGTTTAAAGCAGGCTTAGGCTATAAACAGATTTCCCAAGCTTTGAACATTTCACGGAGAACTGTTCAATCCATCATCCAGAAATGGAAAGATTACGGCACAACTGTAAACCTACCAAGACAAGGCCGTCCACCTAAACTTACAGGCCCAACAAGGAGAGCACTGATCAGCGATGCAGTCAAGAGGTCCATGGTGGCTCTGGATGAACTGCAGAGATCCACAGCTCAGGTGGGAAATCTGTCCACAGGACAACTATTAGTCATGTGCTGCACAAATATGGACTTTATAGAAAAATGGCAAGAAGAAAGCCATTGTTAAGAGAAAATAATAAGAAGTCCTGTTTGCAGTTTGCCAGAAGCCATGTTGGGGACACAGCAAACATGTGGAAGAAAGTGCTTCGGTCAGACGAGACCAATTTTGAACTTTTTTGACCAAAATACAAAACGCTATGTGTAGCAGAGAACTAACACTTCACATCACTCTGAACACACCGTCCCCACTGTCAAATATGGTGGTGGCAGCATCATGCTCTGAGGTGCTTCTCTTCAGCAGGGACAGTGAAGATGGTCAGAGTTGATGGGAAGATGGGAAGATGGGCGGAGCCAAAAACAGGCCAGTCATGGAAGAAAACTGTTGGAGTCTGCAAAAGACTTGAGACTGGGTCGTAGGTTCACCCTCCAGCAGGACAACAACCCTAAACATAAAACCAGGGCTACAATGGAATGGTTTAAAACAAAACATATTCGCGTGTTAGAATGGCCTAGTCAAAGTCCAGACCTAAACCCAACAGAGAATCTGTTGTAAGGTCTGAAAACTGCTGTTCACAAACGCTCTCCATCTAGTTGACTGAGCTAGAGCTGTTTTGCAAAGAAGAATGGGCAAAGATTTCAGTCACTAGATGTTCAAAGCTGCTGGAGACATACCCTAAAAGACCTGCAGCTGGAATTGCAGCAAAATTTGGTTCCACAAAGTATTGACTCATGGGGCTGAATACTTATGCACATTGCCCTTTTCAGTTTTCTATTTGTAAAAAAAAAAAAACAAGGAATCATGTATAATTGCCTTTCTACTTCACAATTGTATACCATTTTGTGTTGGTCTTTCACATAAACTTCCAATAAAATATATTTCTGTTTGTGGTTGTAATGTGACAATATGTGGAAAAGTCAAGGGGTATGAATACTTCCGCAAGCCACTATATCCACATTTTATCACTTTATAACCTCAGACTTCAATGTGTTTTCTTAAGATTTTCTGTCCTAAAGCAACGCATTGTGTCCCATAACTGTGAAAGACAAAGAAATTAATGCATGGTTTTCAATGTTTTTTTACAACCAAAAATCTGAGAATTTACACAAAGGTCTTGTGAAGATGGTGGCTGAAGCTGGCAGGGGAGTGCCACTGAAATTCAAATGTTTGGAAGAAGGAAAAATACATTATATCAACCACAGGAAGGGGTACAATCATGTGTGACTGTTGTGGTGCAGGAGGAGCTGGACCACTTTACAAAATTGATGTTATCATTAGGAAAGAACATTGGGTGAAAATTTGGTCATCACAAAGGCCTGATCTCAGTCCACTGAAAATTTGTGGGCAGAGCTGAAATGGTGTGTGAGCAGGGTGGCCTACAAACCTGTCTCAGTTACACCGGTTCTGTCAGCAGGAATGGGCCAAAATTCCAGCAAACTATTGTGAAGAGCTTGTGGATGGATACCCTGCATATGTGACCAAGGTTATACCGTTTAAAAAACAATTCCACTAATTACTGACAGTAAACTTCTGAATTTGAATTTGACACATAGCTACCAGAAGTAATATTGGTATTCAGACAACTTAAATCAAGAGAAGTTGTGTTTCATTTAATGTCAAATAGTGTGAAAAAAGGGTTATGCAGAGTCGGATGCAGCCCATGACCTTGTTTAGCAGTTCCCACTGTGACGTAATAGGTCAAAAAACAAAATGAAAACAGAGAAAATTAACAGCTTGAGAAAAAAAATAATACAAAGGTATATATGCTGCACCAGGACAGACTTTTCTGCAACTTTTGTGCATTCCCAGATTCCAAGATTGTGCATGATTAGTGCCCTTTAAATTTCTTTAAGTTGCTCCCCCAGCACCTGTTTTCTCCTCAGAAAAGTTAGAGAAATACTTCAGTCTATTGATTACATTCGGTTTGTTTTATCAGCGTCACGTTACAGGTATGTTGTCTGCTCAACCATATTTTTTCTCCCTTTGAAGAAGATAAAAAGTATTATTTTGATGAAAATGAATGTTTCAGAGGGATCTCTTGTCCATCAGAGTTGAGTTGCTCCTTTACCAGCAGGGGGAGCCATGCACCAAACATGTAAGGTTTGAGCGCCTCCACATGTGGTCAGTTGGGTCCAAGAGGAAACACAAAAGGAACCTTATGAGTGTACAGCACCTTGCAGGCAGCTGGCTCCTGGTATTCCAAAACATGAAAACAAACCAGCTCTTTAAAGGCTCACAAATGTATCACAGACTTATTCTGTGGCGCAAAGGTGAAGCTTTCTTTTTCACCAGGGGAGCGTTTGCTCGCTCTCCTGGTGTGTGGAACAGAGGACATTTGACCTCCCAATTATTAATATGATGTTTCTGTGTGTTTTCTCAATGACAGGAAGAGGCTATCTCATAGGAAGTGGAAGTAGGAGCGTCCCTCTCTCACATACATACACCCCCTCCCTCCATGGACGGCCCATCCTGTAGCTGGGAGCTTTGTGAGCCAGGAACACCCCCGTTTTGCTAGTCCATGGCTGCCTGCTTATATTTTGGTACTCGTCATCCTTTCTGACCTGCTGGCCCGATCCTGGCGCCAGGAGTCTCCACGCCTCCTCATACACCCCCCCACCCCCCAGACCTCACGGATAATTCAGACCAGCTGTTGCAAGGTGCCTTTCCTCCCACCCACCACATACTCACACTTGTCTCCGCTACAGCCTTGAGTTCGACTTGGGGAGAGAAAGAGCTTGGCTGTGGGTTTTTTGTTTCAGAGGCCTCAGTCTTTGCAAGGGGTCTCACTGGTGTCTAAAATAAATCCAAATCAATCACAGTCCAGAGCTGTGCTCTGATGCTGTTCCACGTTTTCAGATGCTTAAAGTCCTCTGGCACAGACTCTATGCTGATATTTGCTCTTTTCTTGGTTTTCTCCCGGTGGCACTGACCTAAATTTCTCTCTTTTGCCCAACTGTTCCCTAATGATCTGGAATGTGAGTCCCTGAAACTAGACACATAGCCTGAATTGAGTTTTGCAGCAATATGCCTGAGCAGGGCTATCTCCTCTCTGGAGTCACATGAAGAGCATGTGCATCCTCGGCGATCAAGTGATACTGTGAGGAGATGGAACGTTATTGCTGAGGAATGTTTGACGAATGTGCCACAGATCGTTTGTGTGCCGTGTTTAATTTGCACTTGAAGCACTCTAACGGCATTATCGTGCTTCTTTATGTGTATTGCTGAGTGTTTTTGGCATTGAGGGGCTCTGTGTAAAGTAAGGTGCCTCTCTGTCTACGGCCTAACCACAGTGGGACTTTGGACTGAGATGGAGGGGAACCCCAAGCTTTTGATCCTCATTTTTCCTCCCCCAGTACTGCTGAGTAATGGCCCAGTATTGAACTTGCAGATGTGTGTATGACAGAGGTTTGGATTGGTTTTATGTGTTTTTTTGCCAAAGCAGCGCTTGTGCTGGTGGTGGTGGTGCGGTTGCCTCGTAGAACAGCAGTGGACCGTTGTCAGAAACAGGGGCCCAATAGAGGTGGGCGTGGGGGCTGGTGCAAAGAGCTTTTCTGGTGGAACTATGGAAGAAAATAGTTCATGCTGCACTGGGATTTCCTGCCTTTGCTTCCTCGTCTACCCACTCAACTCCTGACGCCCTTCAGCAGTACAGAAAGTGTGTGCAATGCTATAGCTTGAGTAATGTTAAGCAGTTGAGTTTACGATAAGCAGCCAAAATTCGAAGGGATTAAGTTCCAGACTTGTGCAGTCTCTTAGACTGACCCGCAGCATATTTGAATTATTGACTTTTCTTTCTTATTACACAAACGAAACAAAATGTTAGAATTTACCTAATAAAATCGGTGTAGCAATTTGCAAACAATTTATATGGGTGGACCAATGTTTTTAAAAAAATGACATTATTTTACCAGCTAAAATGTGCTTAGTTATTTTATTTAAATGTGAACAAAACCTTTTGATATTTTTACTGAAATTAATGAACTTTAATACTCGATATCATATTGACTTAAACTTTAGACACGATACCTATATATCAATAGCCTATACTGATTAGTTTATATCCTATTAATGTGCCCAAACATTCCATAAACACCAGGATAACTGCATGTCTTTAAAATTTCCTAATAAGAATATTTCTTCTTTTTAGACAGAACTGTTTGTTTGTGGCAATATTTCTGGCCCTTTTCTGGACTCTTGTAGTATAAACCTTGTCGAGATCTTGTAGACGGCATCCCACAATCCTGTGCTGTCCTCACCCCACATGCTAATTCCTTCCTCTTCTGTGCTGTGCAGCTCCCATGCCACGCTGTCACACTGAGGCACAGGATGCTTTCTATTGTAGCTCTAGAAAAGTTTATGAGCAGCTGAGCTGAAACTCCAGTCCGTTTTAGTTTTAAACCGTTGTTGGGCCTTCTTCGCCAGGTGGGAGGTGTTCACAGTCCAGGAGAGGTCAGAGGAGATGTGAATGCCGAGGGACTTTATCCTGTCTACGCGCTCCACCACCTCCACCTGTATGCAGAGAGCAGCATGTTCAGTTTTCTTAGATCTCCTCTAGTCCACTAAAAGATATTAAAATAAAGTAAAAGGGGTATAGGTTTAGGAAATAAATATTTTCTTTGTTTACATTTTGTTATAAATGATACACTGAAAATTATTTATGCCCTTCTAGATAATCAATCCAAAAACCTTTATTGGTATTATAACAATCAAACCTTTCGCGTTATTGCTGGCCAGCTTTTTGCATGTTTCCGCTGGAATGTTAAGTATTTATCTTCGGTAATGAGCTCCAAGTCTTTGATGCTGGACGGCCTCGTTGTAATCACATTAATCTTTAGTTCTCTTCACAGATCCTCTGACATCTGATTTGGATGAGATTTAAGTCAGGACTATGGCTCAGTCCCTCTAAAACATTACTTCCAGTCAGAAGAAACCTGTTAATGAAATTAAAAGATTTCATCCAAATCAAAAATGAGTGGGAATCTTTTTGGGCTTAACTGTTTATAAATTAGTACCTACATTTGCATTAGAACCCACATTAGTACCTACATTTAAATAGAATTTATACTTTAGCATTTTGCAAATGTGCATGTGTCTCCATCAAAACAGAAAAAGGTGAAGGCATCACATATCACTGTTTGACCTCTTCCTTTACCACACACTAAGATGCTGTGTTTGTGAGAACCTTTACCTGCTGATAGAACCATTTTCTCCATCACTGGTCATTTTACAGCCAATAAATCAAAGCAATTTAATATGTTTGGGGCTAAATGTATCACTCTAAAACATCCTAAGTTACATTTTTATCAAAAGTGTTCATTTGGGAAACAAAGAAGATGATGTTAACAATTACTGAATATTACATTTACAAACTAATATACATATTAAAACAATTTTAAAAAGTTGTAATAGCTCCTATTGAATACCATACAAACTTTTCTTTTATAGTGTACCTGTATCCAGCTAGAATCTGCATCAAATGACTTCAGCCCTGAGAGTGAACGACAGTCGTGCTGCTGCCTGTGTTAAATGAAACAAGGACAGGTGCTTCTCCATTTGGCGGCACCCAGACATGTCGTGTTGGTGTTAAAGAGGAGGTGGATGTGGCACATGGGGGCCCTGGTTTTAGAACCTCTCTTCCAGGGCTTTGATCTGGAAGTGTGAGCAGCGGAGCTCAGGGCCATGTGTCAATCATTAGCGGTGAGGTGAGAGCATGCAAGGCTGGCAGGTTTTTTTGGTGAGGATGCTGTGAAAATGTCTGCTCATGGGGTGTTCCTGCTAATAAACCCCGAGGGTGGAGTAAAAACTTGGGGGTGGGGAGCTAAAAATAAACCCTCGCAGTGCAGCTCTCTTTAATAGCTCAGTATCGTTTCCATCCCACCTTGTGGCGCACACATTTATGCAAAACAGATTGCACAGGAAGTCAAAGAGACGATATCAGTGAAAAGCCCCGCTGCCAGCATTCACTGTGTTGGGAAAGAAGGGAAATGGAAACCAGATGTTTGAGATCCACCGTGAATATGTCAAAGCTCTAAGACTATGTCAGTTCCTCCTCGTCCTATTGGTGGACAGCAACTTTTCTGCGCCATCATCAGTACTGTCAGTAATACTCCCTCCCTGTGGACGTCTCCCCACAGCCTCGGCTGCAGCTAAGAGCTGGAGATTCTGGGAAAGAGGTCACACTGCGCACGAAGATGATCATTTTCTGTATTCCTTGGGTTTCAGTCCTTACCGCATTCCTCAAATTTCAGGGTAACTTCCCATATCCCAGGGCTCAGCCGGGTGGCAAATCTCTCAGCGCTCCTCGGTGGAGAGATTGCTTTCTCTAGCTTGAGAAAATAACAAGCTACAGAGTAATGACTTAACAAGCATCAGGATAATGGCTTCAACATGTGCAGGACTGCGTGCATGTGTGTCTGTGCACGCACAGATTTCTGACTGTGCGTGCTCTGCTTGCTTGGCCTGTATGTGCCTATTGTTTGGGAACCAACTGTGCAGAATCAACCGGTGGAGCTGTTTGAAAGCTGGATGGCGCTGATACAGGTCTGGAGGCTCTGGGTCTTTGGGGATCAGCAGCTCTCCGTGTGTCACGATGACAAGATGTGGGGTGTCGGTGGGAGGCATGGGTGTTTTCCATCATAAACAGCTGCTTCTCAGGCCTCCCACAAGGAACGCATCTTCTCAGTGAGCTACAGTGGCTCTGAAAAGTGTACACAGCCCTGCTAAAATGTCAGGGTTTCGTAATGTCAAACAACAATTTAATAAATAATTTTTAAACTTTCCCCAACTTTAATTTTACACAGATCCTGTACAGTTCAAGGAGGGCAGTGAATCATCAGAAATATCATGTAATAAATGTGGCTTAAGGTTCTGCTGTCCTAGTAGGGTTTGTTTAAAGTAGCATCGTGCAGGTTTTGACCCGAGTATCAGCTTAATTTGTTATATATTAAATTATGTTTCAGGTCAATGTACAGGACTTAGTGCTTAGTACGGACTGCCCTTCTCAAAAACCCGCCTGTGAGGATCCAGCTCTGAATTGGTCATGTTACCTCCAGTGCCATTCTAAGGCAGACACGTCTGCAGCATTTATGTTCCGTTTTTTCCTCTGAAGCAGAACTGTTCTCCTAGACTCTAGAGGGCAGCGTTGCGCTCCTACGCCACGCACACTACACCTCACTACACGTAAAATTAGAAAAACAGTTCTTTCCAACATTTTAAAGCCTCCTCCTTTCTTCCAAGAGTGACGACGATTTCTCTCCAGGAATTGTCAATTTGTCGATCGGTTTGATCTTCATGGGCTGAATTGTAAAAATGCCTCTATTTTTACGAACCACACTGGCCTATCTGCGTAATTCCGAGTTTTCCTAGGTGTGCGGAGTGGAAACTTTTGGCCGTGTGGACTTCGCAGATGCATCAAGCAAAAAGTTTGCTTTATGCTTGACGCAAGTACATTCCACGCGGGAATGAGACGCGCAGACACAACGTCTGCAGCATCTATACTCCGTGTGGCTTTTCCTCCAAAGTGACAATGTTCCCTACTCTCTAGAGCAGGGGTCACCAACATGGTACCTGCGGGCACCAAGTAGTCCCCGAGGACAAATTGTGGTGCCCACAAGCCTGTTCTAAAAAAAAAAAATCACAATCCACCAGTGAGCTGCATATACAACTTTATTTTATCCCTGTTTATTCACACTTGCATTTATGTAGATTAAAAAAGAACAATATCTATAACAAAGCATGAAAAAACTGGTAATTTTACATATAGTTAAGGTCAACTCTGACTCTTCTAGTTCAAAGGTCAGTACAAGAAGTAGCTCTCAGTTTCAAAAAGGTTGGTGACCCCTGCGAGGGCAGCGTTGCGCTCCTACGCCAAGCCTACTACACCCCACAACACATAGAAGTAGAAAACTCTGTTGTTTACAACATTTAAGCCTCCTTCTCTGTTCCAAGAGTGACGTTGATTTCTGTCTAGAAGTTGCTAACAATTTGTTGATCACTGTGATTTTATTTGGGCCGTATCATAATGGTGTCCTTATTTATGAACCTTCTCCCGAAGGAGCGCTTGCTCGTCCGCCATGTTTTTCCATGTGGGACAGTCGCGTAGTTAGAAATTTTCCAAGGTGCTCAGAGCGGAAACTTTTGGCCGAGAGAAGGGACGTGGTAGCTAAAATGACGTAACATGGCTGTGCGAACCTCGCAGACGCATCAAACATAAACCAGATTTAAACCAGGCTTAAGTCCCGCCTGTCTTTTGTTACGTTCAGTTCGAGCTCCGGATACACCGGCATATATCTACACCGAAGTTGCGTATTTAAAGCTACGATAGCACATTGTTTCTCTGGATGTGCTAAACATTTGTTTGACAGAAAAAGCAGTCTCTCAGTCATGTCAATCAGATTCATGACACTGTCAAGCTTTTAACTGTCTTTTTGTCACTTAGCTTAATTAAAATGCAGAAAAGAAAAAAAAAAACAAGAGAAATCCTGTAAGTTATATTAGAGGCTATTGTAAAAAGCTAAAAGCCTATTTAAACAAATAAAGAACAAATATATTTTTGTATTAAACTTGTTTTGTGTAAACTGAGCCATAAAGTATTTAAATCATTTTGAGCCTAAACTTTACCACTGCACCTTCTGGTTTAGGATAGGCAGTTGCAGGAGGCACCAGTTTCAGAGAGAGCACAGGTAAGCAATCAAATCAATATAGATAAACTTAAACTGTACTATTTTTTAGTAATAGTTTGTGAAAGTGTGTGTATGTGTGTGTCAGAGAGAGAGAGAGAGAGAGAGAGAGAGAGAGAGAGAGAGAGAGAGATTTTCATCCCAGATGCATGTGTGTAAGTGTTTATAAAGTTCAAAGTGTAACTTCAAATGTTTTTAGGACAGATCTGAAGATGTGGTCAGGAGTGATGACAACAGAGAGGCAGAGGAAAGGAAAGGCAGACAAGAGGACGGAGGAAAAGAAGACCAGAGTGTAGGGGAAAATAAAGATGATGAAGATTATAAAGATGAGAGAGAAGCAGATAACTCAGATGTGGCTGTTACTCAGTGAGCCCAATTACCCAGATCCTAAATTCATCCTAAAACAATGCTTGCCCAAATATGCTTTGAGCTTTCAAAGTCTGTGGTACCAGAAATTCCCATGGCTCCATGTGAATCCTGGTGTTGAAGGTGTGTTGTGCTTTTACTGCTCCAAAGCCTTTACCTCTGAAGACGTCACCTCGAGCCAAGAATGCAGATTCAGCATTCTTTTGGTCTGGGTTTAAAAACTGGGGGGGGGGGGGGGAAAGCCCTTGAATGATTTACTTTGCATGAGAGATCTGCTTGTCATAAGACCGCCATGACAACGCACATCTATGAAGATCGATCAGTACAGGTTCAGCTAGCTAATGTGAGAGTGAAACAGCAAGAAGAAGCAAAATCATTGGTGCTGTGCAGACGTCGGCCAGGCAGGGCTTGCCTTTCAGGGGCCATGAAGGTGGTGGGGGAAATTTTGAGCAGGTTCTGAAGGACAAAGCAGAGGATGACCCCTTACTAACCAGGTGGTTGACAGGTGGCAGAAGCATGTGACAGTGCTCCAAATATGGCTGGCAAATACAGTGGAACACAGGCCATTGTAAGTAAAATAAAACCTGTGGCTCCATATGTTCACTGTGCTGCCCACTGTGTTAACCTGGTTACACAGAAGGCCTGCACTGCCTGGATATTTATTTGAAATGCTCTGGATTGGGTCATTGAGCTGGGAGAATTGTTTGGGCCGTCAGGGACACTGAGGGATATCTTTAAGGGGATTCCCGCTGTTGCCTGTGTTAAGGAAAGCTTAAGCAAAAAGAGAAACACAGTTTTCAGGCTCTTTACTCAAAGGCAACAAACCTTTGTGAGACACGCCATCTCAGTCCTGCTGCCTTTCCTCGTGTCCGTATCCCACCTCAGCATCTCACAGGCAGCGCTCCTGCACATATGCATGTGTCCTCTGCCGACTACTACAGGAGTGAGTTCTTTAAAGTCTCGGGTGACATGCAGTTTATGGAAAGATTTGAGCAGGAAGGAATGTAATATATATGTTCCTGTTTTTGATTGTCCACCAAACTCTCCTGACATGAACCCCATAGAAAATCTGTGAGTTGTTGTCCAGAGGATGAGAGAGACCAGACCCAACAAGGCAGAGGATCTGAAGGCAGCAATCAAAGTGCCTACGCAGTTCTTGAGTCATCTAGCTGAGTTCAGGACAAAAACTCACAGAGAATCTGCAAGAGCACCCAAGGGTTGGCACACTTATGCAACCAGGCTGTTGCAACTTGTTAGTTACTTTTTTCTAATATATCTGCTTATTTTTCAGTTAGATGGTACTGAATAAATGTCACATTATCCACCAGAAAGGGTTTAAAATGATTTATTATGGTTTCATTTTTACATCTCAAAAAGATGGCATTCTAACAGGGGTGTGTACACTCCCGAGGGCTGCTGTGTATTTGTCCGTCTGCGTGGTGGTGGAGTTGTTTCCCAGCTAATTGTTGGTGTCGACTTTGTTAAGAAGTGCTCCAATGTCGCACATCTGTTTCCTCAGAGGCACTGCCTCAAATTTAAGCTTTCTTTGATC
Organism: Fundulus diaphanus; assembly: GCA_037039145.1. Lineage (NCBI taxonomy): Eukaryota > Metazoa > Chordata > Actinopteri > Cyprinodontiformes > Fundulidae > Fundulus > Fundulus diaphanus. The sequence continues at coordinate 41,568,391 of CM073126.1, forward strand.
CCCGTTGGACCAAATGGGGGGGACGTCCTGAACATCTAACTCCACAGCAGTGACAAACAAAACACCTGTTCCTGCTGCAGACTCCTTCTGGTGTGAACCTGTTGGGTGTTTTCATGGGAAATGACATGCCCACAGACAATCTCATGACTCAATTACCGATGCCTTTCCTGTCAATGATGTGCTTAAGTAGCAGCACTGTCAGCCGCTGCTTGATCCGGCGTGCCCAGACCAGCGCGGCGACGTTTCACACAGGGCTTTCTAAGGTTCAGGGAAGCAAGCGTTGTTTCCCAGCACGCTGGCTGACACTGTTTACATACGGTTACAGGGTGACACGTTGGGACAGGTGCACACAAATCTGTCTAACCTCTTTCATAATACCGTTTTGAAGACCTGAGGCGACAGCTCAACGACAGCCTGCACCTTGCCTGGGAAAGTATGCTCAGGTGCAACAAGCAGGTGAAATCTGCTCCGCTGGCAGGTGCAGGTCCAGGAAGCCTTTAAAAAAAGCACCTGTTTGACTTGTTTGCTGTTTCAGATTTTCATTTCAGGTGAACAACAAGTGTGGATTTACACACTGTGAAAATAAAATAGTAACTTAATTTTTCATTTTATATATTGCTGGAACATTACGTGTCCGTTTTTGTTGGGTGACCCCGCCGGCTGGGGTCTCTTGAAGACCCCCCTCCTGAAATGGTCAGTCTACTCTGATTGGGCAGAATGTGATTAAAAGGAGCCAGTAGATGGACAGGTGTTATGTTTAATCACTTTTGATTTAAATAAGAAATGGGGAAAAGTGTGGCTGAAAAAAGAATAATTTGAAGCAGTCAGAGAGCAATGCGATGGGTTGTTAAAATGCATATATACAGTATATATATATATATATATATATATATATATATATATATATACAGTATATATATATATATATATATATACAGCAGATTGAGTTTCTGGAGCATCACATTTGTGGGGTCAATTAAACGCTCAATATGGCCAGAAAAAGAGAACTTTCATCTGAAACTCGACAGTCTATTCTTGTTCTTAGAAATGAAGGCTATTCCATGCGAGAAATTGCTAAGACATTGAAGATTTCCTACAACGGTGTGTACTACTCCCTTCAGAGGACATCACAAACAGGCTCTAACCAGAGTAGAAAAAGAAGTGGGAGGCCGCGTTGCACAACTGAGCAAGAAGATAAGTACATTAGAGTCTGTAGTTTGAGAAACAGACGCCTCACAGGTCCCCAACTGGCATCTTCATTAAATAGCACCCGCAAAACACCAGCGTCAACATCTACAGTGAAGAGGCGGCTGCGGGATTCTGGGCTTCACGGCAGAGTGGCAAAGAAAAAGCCATATCTGAGACTGGCCAATAAAAGAAAAAGATTAAGATGGGCAACAGAACACAGGCATTGGACAGAGGAAGACTGGAAAAACGTGTTGTGGACGGATGAATCCAAGTTTGAGGTGTTTGGATCACAAAGAAGAACGCTTGTGAGACGCAGAACAAATGAAAAGATGCTGGAAGAATGCCTGACGCCATCTGTTAAGCATGGTGGAGGTAATGTGATGGTCTGGGGTTGCTTTGGTGCTGGTAAGGTGGGAGATTTGTACAGGGTAAAAGGGATTCTGAATAAGGAAGGCTATCACTCCATTTTGCAACGCCATGCCATACCCAGTGGACAGAGCTTGATTGGAGCCAATTTCATCCTACAACAGGACAATGACCCTAAACACACCTCCAAATTGTGCAAGAACTATTTAGAGCAGAAGCAGGCAGCTGGTATTCTATCGGTAATGGAGTGGCCAGCGCAGTCACCAGATCTGAACCCCATTGAGCTGTTGTAGGAGCAGCTTGACCGTATGGTACGCAAGAAGTGCCCATCCAACCAATCCAACTTGTGGGAGCTGCTTCTGGAAGCGTGGGGTACAATTTCTCCAGATTACCTTAACAAATTAACAGCTAGAATGCCAAAGGTCTGCAATGCTGTAATTGCTGCAAATGGAGGATTCTTTGACGAAAGCAAAGTTTGATGTAAAAAAAATCTTATTTCTAATACAAATCATTATTTCTAACCTTGTCAATGTCTTGACTCTATTTTCTATTCATTTCACAACGTATGGTGGTGAATAAGTGTGACTTTTCATGGAAAACTCAAAACTTTTGAACAGTAGTGTGTATATATATATATATATATATATATATATAGAGAGAGAGAGAGAGAGATAGATAGATAGATAGATAGATAGATAGATAGATAGATAGATAGATAGATAGATAGATAGATAGATAGATAGATAGATAGATAGATAGATAGATAGATAGATAGATATGAGAAGCATGCTGAGTTGTTTTTTCAGAGAAACTATCAGAAACATATCAGCTGAGAATAATTAAGCTCTTTTTAGATATTTCCTGTGTGCTATTAACCATGGGCCTGATTAACATTTTAGTTTATTTTTATAGTGAGTGAAAATCCAATTGCTGACAAGGCTGGACATGCATTACCTTGCAAACGTATTCTCATACCAGGACATTTTATACCCTTTGGCACATCACAACAACAAACTTCAACGTATTATATTTAGATTGTCTGCGACTGACCAACACCAAGTAATGAACGGCTTGACAGTGGAAGGAAAAGGATAAATAGTTTTCTTTTTTTTTTATGCAAGTAAACCCCTAAAGAGCGTGCCTGTACCTCCCTGTGCCTGTTGTTCAGGCTCCAGCCTGATTGGATGGCAAGGAACAGTGATATTAGGATAGGTCTGGACTTTGACTAGGCCATCCTAACACATGTATCTTCTTTGTTCCTAACCATTTCACTTTAGCTGGAAGGTGAACCTTTCACTCCATTCTCAAGTCTTTTGCAGGCACTAACATGTTTTCCTCTCATATTGCCACATATATGGCTTTTTTCAACTTGCCATGAAATCTGACCAGCTTTTATATCCCTGCCAAAGAGATTTATCCCCACAGCATGAGGCTACCACCACCATGTTTAACTGTGGGGATGGGGTGAAGTGTCAGCCTACTGCCCCACAAAGCATTTTGCATGGAGGTCAAATAAGCTCAGCTTTGTTCTCGTGTGACCAGATCACCTTCTTCCACAGGATTGCTTTGTCTGCTGCATGTCTTGTGGCAAACTAGAAACAGGACTTGTTTCAGTATAGTGTTTGTTCTTGTCATGCTTCCATAGAGACCAGGTTTGTGTCGTACACAGCTATTGAATGTTACATCAGCAGATCCTCCCCCCTGGAGATCTGAAGCTCATCCAGAGTTACCATGGGCCCTTTGGATGTTCCTCTGATTGATGTTTTTCCTGTCGGGTCTGTCAGGTTAGGTAAACCTGGAAATTATGTTGCTGTTGCGTCATATTCTTTCCATTTTTAGATGATGGACTGAACAGTGCTCTGTCAAATGTTGAAAGCGTAGGATATTGTTTTATAAACTTACTCTGCTTTAAGCTTCTGCACAACGTTCTCCTGTGTTCCCTGGTCTTCATGAGGCTGTTTGTTCTCAAATATTCTCTAACAACCACTGAGGCTTTCACAGACCAGTTGGACTTTTTACTGCGAATAAATTGCAGATTAACTCACTAATTGAACTTACTTAAAACCTGGTCTAGAGGTTCCCTTGTTAGAATGGCCCAGTTAAAGTACACACTTAGATCCTATTGAGCAATTGTGGCAAGACTTGAAAATTGATGTTCACAGATGCTCTCCATCCAATCTGAGCAAGTTTGAGATGCTCTAACAATGTCTGTCTCCATATGAGCAAAGGTGGTAGAGACATACCCCCGGAAGACTTGCCTATGCATTTTAAAAAGGTTTGAGGGCAATGTATCCTTTTACTGTGCTTCACTATAATGCACTGCTTTGTGTTGGTCTGTCACATAAAATCCCAATAAAATGCACATTGGGTAGTTTCAGCATGGCTAAATGTAGTTTGTCTTTTTCACTTATGTCCCTTACAGATAATGACAGACTTCTCCACAAGCGTTTGAAAGTACTAACTGTTCAGAAAGCAACACCAGGATTTTGTCTGAGAAGCTCTTGTTTCCTGACCCAGTGAACAAGTGAGGTTTATTGTCCTCCTCACCTCCTCTCCAATCCCATTCAGCTCAGGTCAACTAAACACCCAGAAGGACACGCAGGAAAACCAGAGCGCTTCAGCATCCACCCCCCTTTCCTCTTCTCACTGGCACCGAGTCCAGAGCAACACATGTCTCTGATCAAGTCCAGCCTGCGTCATCAGTTAGTAAACTCCAGGCTCCAGGAAAACCAACAGAGAGCACATTCATAGCCGGCGACCCTGTGACTGAGTGTGTGATTCATTACTTTTTAATATGCTCCCTCACCCCCCATCCCCTAACCCACCCAACCACTTCTCCAATCCGGCCGAGGGGCAACTCCACAGCCTGATCGAATCCATCATTAGGCATACTTGTGGTGTTACCGCTGTTGGTCTTGTTTACCAGATGCGACGGCTGTCTCAGCTCAGCAGAGAGGAATTAGCTCTGCATTCTGAAGTTCGCAGTTCGGACTCGAGCGGCAAGACGCTTTTCTTGGGAGCCAACCTCCCATCACATTTGGACATAGCAAATGATTTATTAATCCAAAATATTTGAGAAGGTAATAGCCACTATTAGGCACTAATCCTGTTGGAGCAGCAGATCTATTCTAAAGAGTAAATTACAAGGATAACTCTGTTTCCGAATCCACGGCCAGCTGACACAGATTAACATTACCGAGGTCAAACTTTACAATGCCCGGCAGAAGCATTCGTGCCCCTTGAACTGTCCCACATGTGGTCACGTTACAAACACAAACACCAATGTTTTATTGGGATTTTATGTGATAAACTAACACCAAGTAGGACTGGTTTGTGAAACAGAAGGAAAATAAAGCATGGTTTACAAAGGTTTTACAAGTAAACATCTGAAGTGTGTCCCTGAAAAGCCTACATAAGTCACTTAATTAGTAAAGGCAGCCCACTAGCGTCTGATGCCGTCTCAGTATAAATCCAGCTGGTCTCTGAAGGCATCAGAGGTCTGCTAGAGGACATCAGTGAACAAACAGTATCGTGAGGACCAAGTAAAACACAAGACAGGTCAGAGAAAGCCTGTCGAGAAGCGGCTTTAGGCTATAAAAAGTACTTTTGATTAACCCATCCTCTGAAAATGGAAATATTGTGGCACAACTGCAAAGACTGGGCAAGGACTGCATTGATTAGGGAGGCAGGCAGGAGGCCCATGGTAACTCTAGAAATGGTGCGAAGATGTCTGGCTCAGCTGGGAAAATTTGTGAACAGGACAACTATTAGTTGTTCACTCAAATAGCAAGATGAAAGCCACTCCTGGCAGACAGCCACAAGTCCTGCTTGCAGCTTGCTACAAGGTCTTTATGGGACACAGCAGACATGCAGAAGAAGGTGCTATGGATGAGACCAAAACGGAACTTTTTGTGGTACATCCAAAACAGTATGCGTGGAGGAAAATGAAAGCATTTCCATGTTCTAAAATACCCCATAGACCAGACCTGAATCCAACTGAGAATCTGTGGAAAGAGTTGAAGGCTGGCGTTCACAGATATTTTCCATCCAATCCTACTGAGCTTGAGCTAGAGTTAAAAAAAAACAATAAAAATATCCTTTTGTACATGTGCAGTTGGTAGAGCTATAGCCCAAAAGACTTTCAGTTGTATGTGTAACCAAAAAGGGATTCTTCAAGCTGTTCAGATTCTTATTTGTACAAAATGTTTATCGATGCAGATGTAAAATGGTCAAATGTTCCACAATTAGTACAGTTGCTGAGTGACATCATTTGTTTAAGCTTGTTCACCAGAGGTTGGTCATCTTACCAGCAGGGGGGGGCGTGACGTTTTGTAAGATGAGCACTGACCCTCAGATGACAGTCATATGCCGCCTCAATGCTACGGTTCATTCTTAGCTGCAGTAAGAATCCGGCTGAACCACAGCCTGCGGCTGAAGTGAAGGCCCTTCCTGGGAGCCCTCTCACCAGGCCCCAAGTATCAGGAGTGCAGATGACTGCTGTTTATGAGATGCTGACAGCTCCTTCCTGTCTCACAGATCATGAGCCCTGACTGCTGCTGCTGCCCTCCAGGCCACTTTTTAGTTTCTGGTCACCCGGCTCCTCCCTAAAAGCTCGCTGGAGGAGCAGTCGCGGGTGGGATGACTGAAGATGAAGGAGCATAGCGCTGGTCGTAGCGCTGGTCGTGGCAAAGTGCAGCAACAGAATGAGCACTTGATAACTGCAGCTCTTCAACCCACAGATGCAGTTCTCTTTTTATTTTTTTTTGTGGGGGTAAAGTAGGCCAGTGTAAACTCCCACTTCCTGTCGGCCCTGTCTCACAGTGGGAGAGATGATCCTCCTGTGAAGAGGGAAAGGGCTGCTGCTCTGTAGGGACCATTTCCACTTAAAAATACACACACGCGCACACACACACACACACACACACACACACACACACAAATAGAAATAAATACAGCCACAGAAACAACCAGAGAGTCAGTGGGAGAGCGAGCGAGCGAGGAATACACAAACACAGTGGGGTTCAGGAATGTTAAACACATGCTTTATGGCATAAATAGCAGCCACTTTTGGTAAATTACAGTGAGTGCTCTGGCACTGTAAAGCACACAGCAGGAAAACGCTCTCAGATTTCAGATCCAGGCCCTGCGCTCTCCCCAGGGGACAAAAAAGGGAGCGTGTTGTGTGTTCAGTTCTGTGTAAGAAGTTGGAAAGGGTACTGCTCTTTGCAGTATCCCGTGCTATTTTACCCCTGAAATGAGTGAGCTTCTTAAACTTTTAGTGAACACTGAACACTTCAGAGAGATGGAGGAAATCGCAGCATGTCCTGGTGAGATGATGTGATCTTGGCACGCTACAGGGATCCGACTTAAAGAAAAACAGACGAGATAATTCAAACTGGAAGTCAGTCAACATGAACGCTGTTGAGTAAACCTTAGAGTGTTGCTCTTTTGCTAACAGAGCTGACACCCTTACCCCAGGACACCACAGGTTACATCACCAGTAAACTCACAAGCAACGGCAGAGCCTTTATTAGTTACTAAAGTTTAAAGCCCTTTTAATGAGATCCTAAAGAAAGTACCCAAGTAACTGAATTGTACGAGGGATAGAAGACACCTTCCCACATTTGTTTCTGCACACGTTCAGTCAACTGGGTGAAAGAAAAATGTCTTTATACTTTATCTTTGCTTCCAAGAATGACAAATTTAGCCGTTTGGAAATATTTACTGTCTCAAAAACCATGGATGGTGCGGAGACTAAAGCAGATTAATGCTCTTTTAAAACAACAACCAGCATATCTATCAAGGAGCTGACTGGCTACTCGACCTGATTGCCTTAGTTAACCAGCTAAAATATCAGCTTGTTATATTTGGTTGACTCCAGAAACAGCAGGCTGACAGAAATCTATCATATTCTCCACAATCAGCACTTAAGATTATTATATATGAAATATTTAGGGTCCGGAATAAGACTTATTTGTAGAATCAGCTATTTAGTCCCTCCCAAAACTCAGCTCCCAGTAACTAGTCATCTACATTGACGACTTTGACATCAGCAGCACCGTCAGCAAGCTTTGCAGTCATGTATTACATCAGCCATGTTGAATAACTACAACCTATTTTGGGCTGTACAAAAAACATTTGTACAGCATTACAGGTCTTTACATTATTTAGCTGATCTAACAAATCACCCTTTTTCTAACAAGCTACATGATTTGCACCTTGCACAGAGACGCAGTTTGGGGCTGCAGCCTTCTGTCCGCCTCTGCCAGGTGATTTGCTTGAGCTACGGCTGTGTAGCTACGAGCCGTCTCAGAAGTCAGAGCTCATGTCGCCTTCGAGGTTCAAAACAATCTAGTCTAAAAACAGCTGGACTATCATTAGCAGTACAAGTCGATGACAATTTCCAGTCATATTCAACAAATTTGAATATTATCAAAAAGTTCATTTATGATTAGAATATCACAGTGGGCCAATAAAACAAACAAAAATACATTTTTAATACAGAGTCATGAGATTGGTGAAAAGTACTTGCTGAAAGGTTGTTATGTTCAAAAGTTACTTTTAACCTGACTTGTGTGCCGCGTCAGAATGCATATTCTAATTTACTGAACATGGCTGTATTTCTCTTAGTTTTGTGCATTTAACACTAAATGGACTTGTTCACAAGTAGATATTTTACAGAACTATGTACCCCTTTGATAAAATGTAAAAAGGGAACTAAAAGTAAGTAAACTTTTCTTAAAATAAGTGTATTTGTCCGTTATTTGAGCAGGTAAATAAGATTTTCTGCCAATGGAATGAGCATTTTGACCCCTAAAATAATATAATAATTAGATATGCTGTACTTGAAATAAGGTGATTGAGATGAGTTGTTCCTATTTTAAGTGCAAAAATCTTATTCCATAGGCAGATAATTTAAACTTGCCTGCTCAAATCAAGGACAAATACATTAATTTCAAGAAAATTTTATTCACTTTTAGATCCCTTTTTTCAGTGTTTCAATGGAAGCTCTTAGTTTAGTTTATACTGATGCTACGTCACATTGTGTGCATGCAGCAATATTGGATACTGAACTAGGGGGGTTTCAGAGTGAGCTCTGACTTGCTCAGTCAGATTTCAGACCTCAGGAGGAGTTACTGTCAAACGTGGTTTCCAAGTACAAAGAAAACACAGCATAAAACCCCCACATCATTACATAAGAAATCGATGATTAAACTCCGAACTTAGAGAAAACATGTTAACGTTAGGCAAGCACTTTCATAGACTGCTCCAAATGAGAACCCTGTCAGCAGAAGCAGAGTTTACTGAAGACTCAGGCTATATGCAGCCAGATATACTGTATCTTTAAATGCATATAATTAGGTTATACACATTTTTGTGCTTTGCCAGAGCACATTAGCACGTGCAGCAGCATATAAAGGCTGTCCTGCAGAAACTCCACTTTGTGTTGTCATTAATAGGTAAGTCAAGTGGGACACAATTCTATTACCAATGCAGACCATGTAATACTGATGAAATTTGGTGTTGTTTTACAGTCTACTACATTTTCAAGCAAATATATTGCACTGATTTGAACTTTAATGTAGTTTAAGATTTGTTTGAGAAATTAAACACAATTATACGGTAACGCCGGTGTTTTTACTATAGACTCTAGTACCGACCCAATCCCGCTCTAAGCAATCCCATTTGGAGCAGTAAGACCTCTGAGGCCATCCTCCATGCTAGTTGTGAGCACATTCCCCTGACTCAGAAGGAAACCAGGAACGATGCTGTGGAATAGTTTACCTCACCCCACGCTGGCCCAGGCTCGGCCTCAGCCCCCGCATGGCGACTGACTGACTGGCAGGCGCAGTGACTAGTAGCTTGACTTACTGACTGAGAGTAGAGGAGCCATGGGAACCTAAAGCGCCAGACTTTGACTCACCGTCTAGGAATATATGCTGTGCTCTCACTGAGAGTGAAAAAATAAACACTCGCCTATCACTCGACACAATATAGCTAACTAAAGCTCCAGATTAAGGTCAGTTCAGGAGGACCAAATCCACATAATCTAGTTTCCTTTAAAATCCCGGCGCTGAACGACCGAACACTTATCTTAGACTTGCGCCTAAAATGCTCACATTTGCATATCCTACAATGTTTACACAGCCACAGAGAGAAGTAGACAGCAGGTGGAAACTGGAAGCAGGTGCAATCGGTCGTTCCTGCCATTCTCCGCATGTTGCTCACCTGCAACATCGCTTCAACACAACCGCCGGTTTCTTCCCCACCGCTAATTATTCTCCCAGTTAATGATCAAACAGACGTTTATGAATCAGCGCTGCAACTGTACCGACTTCTCTAAAGCCAAAGCAGAGATAACACTAACGGGCCCGTCCCCTGGTGCTAATAAAAATAAACAACGCTAGTTTTAATAAACATAAATTACTTTATTGAATGAAAATGCATCATTTACGACGTACAGGAATTAAAGGCGAACACACAGGCATAGTAGAAAAAACAAAAACACGTCATTTGCACATTGCACTAAATAACACAGCCGTAAAATATTCAGGAACGTTAGAAATTCTTCTCTGTATGGTCCATTTCTATGGCTTTCATCACATGTCAGGCAACCCATCTCCATGGTGTAAACTGTTAAAACATCTTTGGTCCAAGCCTCCTGACAGCTCTAAACTTAAATTTTCTGTTAATACTGAAATCCGGATTTAAAGCCACATCAGCTAAACGAGGTAAAAAAAAAAAAAAGGCACACTTTGGTTGTACGAATAATACAATTTCAAGGCACATTCATTTTAGTCATATGGCTTTGGCTGGTATCATTAACACTGTAGTAACCTCAAGTGCACGGCTTTCACTTTTATACATGTTGCAGGAGAGCTGCACACTGAATTTTCTTTGGAAAACAGCAGAATGGCTTTTCCTATCTCTGAAACCCATCAGATTAAGGCAGAGGTTCTGGTTTTAGTCAAAACAGAGGCTTACAACGATCCACATCAGTAAAAGAAGGGTAAAAAAACATTAACCGGTGCCATTCTTCTGTGATGACATGCTTCCTCATTTTCCTTAAGCAAACCAAGGACACTGGAAGTCACCTGCTATCAGCCAGCGAAGGTCATGGCTGCAGCACCTGTTAGCACCTCATCTATCTGCACCACAGTACCATGGACAGCTGTGTGTGCATTTGCTTTTGTGTGTGCACTAGTGTGTGCGCTCTGAGACGCGCCGAGGGATTTATCCCACCCACGCACCCCTACCTCTGAGCAGCTGCGAACAGGCCATGATCCTGAGCTGACCAGCACCAGGACGAAGACGGGAGGAAACACTTCTTACCCCAACGGGTTCAAGTTATGTGTAGTTTGGAATGGGCACAAAATAGCAACAAAGGCGCCAAACTCAAGTGAGTTTTGTTCAGTTCAGATGGTCCAGCCCATAAAACTCTGTCAACAATAGAAGAAGAAAGTAAAAAAAAATGCTTCTGAACTGTTTTACAATGGAACAGAGAAGCAAAAAGTCAGCTCCGCAGTGAGGTCTGATTCCCTCCAGGTCTCAATTTCATGATCTTTGTGGCATCTTGATCTAAAAGGGCTTCACAAAAGTTTTCCACGGCTCTGAGCTCCTGGTAGGTCCCCTCTGTGCACTTGTGGTGCCTCAACCCAAAGTGGAGCAGCACCCTGAGGAGCTGTGTTTCTGCAGCAGCGACATGCGGCTGAAGGTGCGGGAGCAGACGGCGCATTGGTACTTCTTCACCTCGGCGTGGGTCTGCAGGTGGGCCCTCAGATTGGAGCGGTCCGCAAAAGCTCTGTTGCAGTGGGGGCACGAGAACGGACGCTCACCTGGACAGAGAATGAGGAAGACAAACTGCATTTAAAACCCAAAACAATAAAAATGTGACTTAAAAAGTTACGCTTTTGATTGTGACTTGAAGTTGCTTATGGTGTCGGTGTAATGAATATCTGGGGATTGTAAAGATAGATTGCAGGGCAGAGGAAAGCTTTATGTCCCATAGTACAACCAATACTCAGACACTCAGGACAATAAAGGTGGGTGGAGGAGGGTCTGTTGCTGCACATTACTTCAGACATGTAAGGTGTAGCAGGGATGTGGATGGATTCAAAGGTGTGTGGCAATATTTCTAGCAAATGCTGTATGTAACGGGGAGCCGGTGAAGTTCCTGAATAGCAGGAGTAATATGACTAGTTGGTAATGAGTTCTGAACCAGCTGAAGTTTATAGGAGCTAGAGATGGAGACTACACAGAAGGGGGTTGCAATAATCAAGAAGGTGGCTGATCAGGGTGTGAACAACGAGTGGAGCTCGATGTCAAAGAGGGACAGGGATGATTTAAATTATCTTGGGTGGATATAAGGAGCCTGGGTGACGTTACGTATGTGATCTGTGTAACGCAGAGAGCTATCCAAAAGGACATTTATACTTTCAAACTCTGGTGAGGGGAAAAGGTGGGATTGTCGAGCTTTAATGAGCAGAATCTATGTTTTGTCGCTGATTTGTTCGAGGACGTTGGAAGTGAATCAACATTTAATCACAGTCAGAGAGGAAGGAAGTGTGCCGAGATGAAGGGTCTCATATGGATAGGAATGAAAATCGGCACTGCATTTATGGAAGACATAAATTAAAGAAGCTAAGGGAAAGGATATATATGTTAAGCAAGAAGAAGCCAAGGACAAAACCTTGAGGAACACCAGTAGCAAACAGAACCTTTTTTTTATTTATTTAAAGTTTTTTTTATCTAAATGTGCTGAGTGTGACAGCTGCACACAGTGCATCATTTAACATCAATACTGCATACAATAGTCATACTCAAACTGAAACTGGGTTATATCGATAGGAGCCTTCTATTAACACCTCACACACAAGCACACATACATAAACACAGCCACATTGTGAAGATAGTGAGGATCACATGGCTGGCTACAGGGGTCAGAGCCTGACTGAATTAGCATGATTCAATCAGAACCAAATGAGATTAACACACTAACAAGTTACTGCAGGTACTAAGTACTCAGTGATAGCAGGGAGCCTTCAGGCATTGTTTAAAACGTTTGTCCCTCTTCTGTCCTCATTCAGGCGCCCCCCACCCCCCAGGCGTGATAAGATAATTAGCCGACGACTCATTGTTGCTGAGACATTAAACACAATGAGTGATCAATGAGTCCACAGAGGGCTTCCCTGTGTGATAATGTCTGCTGATCAAGTGTTGAGTTCATCACTAGATTGTCCTGTCGAAATGACAAGGTAGCAACCTGCTGACTCACAACAACTGCTCCTGATTTCCATATCCATAAACACATGGCTGTCTCAAGGCAGTCTGAGGCCCAGGGTGGAATTTCATCTGGGTGCACATTTCAGGCTAAGCGTATGATTTGGGGAAGAGGTTTAATGGTGTGTTCACCTACAACCAAAGGAAAATAAAAATTCTCATTGATTAACGAACAAAGAGAACGTGTAAGAAGTGGAATCTCAGCTCAGACACAAGCTGCAGAAAATTATAAATTTGCATTACAATATGACTGTCGTTGTAACGTTCATGCTGTGGTGGTTTCCCTAGGTGTGGATACAACCAGTGCATTTATAAACCTGTCTTATGTAAATTCAAGTTCTGTTGGGGTCCCCAGCCTGGCAGGTGGCCCTAAGCTAAAAGCAAAGTTCGGTTATATCTTGGGCTGACAACGTGGATCAAGTGTACAAATGTAGTGCAGTCCTTGCAGACCACATTTCTCCCTTACCTGTGTGTGTGCGAATGTGGCCGCGCAGCAGCCAAGGCCTGGAGAACGCCTTCCCGCAGGTGGTGCAAACGCAGGGTAGGGTGTGCGAGCGGATGTGCATCTTCAGAGCCCCCAAGCTGGTGTACTCTTTGGGACAGTGTTTGCAGAGGAAAGCGGGCCTGGTCGCCGTTGCGGGGGTCTCTCCTCTTTCCTCCTCTTCCTCAGGGGGGCTGACATGAGCCATAATGCCGGTGCACTTCATCCTCTGGCGTGGGGCGTATGTGATGACAGGTTCTGGGCTGGGGGGGTCTGAGGTGCGACCCTCGTCCTCCTCTCCGCTGCTGCTGGCGCTGCTGCTGAGGCTGCATGGGGAGCTCAGGTCCAGGGGCCCTGAGGTGCCAGAGGGCTCTGAATGGGTGGATGGCAGGTAGAGTGTAGGGAGGACACTAAGGTCCCACACCAGGCCTGTGGCGAAGCAGGTGGAGGTGCTGTCTGCTGATGGGACCTCAGCGAGAGCATAGGTCTCCAGTGAAGTCTCTGGGAGGGAAAGGGGAGGATGGTTAGGAAACAGCATTCACGACATTAAATTATAACATGTAGCTTGAAGGGAGACCTTCATTTTGTTTTTGTATCAAATAAGTGCACAAGAGAAAGGCCCGCTGTCTCCTCAGTTCTTATTTGATGTGTAAGATGTTAAAAGTTGCTCATTATTAAAGGAGCATAAAATAAAAGCCATATGGGAAAGTTCCGGCGGCCGTTTCCTCCCAGGGCTTGTAACATGAATGGAGCTCTGTCTCCGTGCAGAAGGAGGGGAAAGTGCATCTAACGGGCCACGACTTGATCAGGGAGTCGCCTCTTGGAGATAATGTTGCCAGACTTTCTCCAGAGTTTTAAAACAGGTGAATTTCTTTCATTTTGTTCGCATAACAAAACAAGAAGAAAGTTCCGACTATAAGAATAAACAACTTCATGACTCACCATTCTGACATTCCAGTTCACTGTAGTTTGGTTTTTGTTTAGCGAAATACTTCTTTACCAAGAAGGACCGAGGCATTGTCCTTTTATTTTAGGACCTGTGCGTAAAAGGAACCTGCGGCCACGACGCACCGCTTCTAGAAAAAGGAAAACAGCTGCAGTCCTTGACAAAATGCTGTGGAAATATTCTCCGTGTGATCCAAACAAGTTGGGATGGGTTTCATCGACGGAGTGATATGTCTCTGCTGAGTGAATAAATGCTGGTCTCTGTTCTGAAATAGGCTGCTCCGTCACAGGCGAGGAGGGGTGTGCTCGCCCTGAGGGCCCCTCCCCGCAAACTGCTCAAGAGTTTGGGAAGAAGCCTCCCACATTTCGCATCACCAGAAACACCAGCTAACAGAGTTAACTCACAGATCACAGCGGAACTGTGAAAACCTCTTGAACGAGCCATTTGATTCATCAATCAGCTATGGTATTTAGCACAATCTAAAATAAAACAGCGCTCTGAAACGTCTGCGTTCATTCTAAACTTTCTGGGGGTGGGAAGGCAATTTAATCTATGGGTTCACTAAATACATTGATCTCACAATCTCACTGATCTTCAGATGCACATTTTTCCTGTTTTGTGACTATTTTAAATCGCTCATCTTTTCAGCCATTTGTTCAGTGAAACTTTATTTACCATGACTGCAGACACGTCCATCACCACAAAACGTGAACAGATTTCAGTGGAGGAGTTACTCCCCCTGCTGGAGGAAAGTTGGCACTGTTGTTTTATTTCTTCAGTTCATGCCAGAAAACTCGAGATGGCGCTGTGGGGCAGACGGTGGGGATCAGTCGAAGACTGCTTTCATCAGCTTTATTTACGTCTCGCAGATATTAGCTTTTCGTCTTTGTGTTAAGAAAACGTGTTGGGGATATAATATGCATGTGATAATAAGACAGAAGAATAGTTTAACTAAAAGACAAGACAAATTACACAGCTAAAAGCAAATATTTAAATACATTGTATAAAAAAACATATAACTATTTTTCTCTCTGTTTTCTCTCTGTCTGAATTCAGATGGCCAAAATAAGTTCTGTTTGATAAATGCCGAAATATGGAGACAGGGGACTTTTAGGCGCTTTTATTAACGTATTTACTTTTTTCCACATGACAAGTTTATACACTGAGATCAGTAGCAAATTTTAGGAATGCTTAGATGATGATGATGGTGTTATGGCTTTGTACGCGTCGGATTGGTTAAATCACCACATTTGAGTTAAAGGGAGACAGACTTCGTGTTTTTCAAGGCAACAACATCATGATGGAATTAAAAGAAATGAGCCAAAAGTCAATTGTGTCCCTCCACCAGTCTGGATCATCCTTGGGTACAATTTCCAGATGGCAGAAGGTTCCACAACTATAAACATCATAAGACTGCCCAGCCATCTTACTGTTGGAAGAGGACGCAGGTTCTGTGTGCCAGAGATGGATTTGATTTTTGGTGCAAAGTGTCCAATCAAGCCCAGAACAAAAGCAAATTACCCTGTGGAGATGCTGGTAAGAAACAAGTCCTCATATCTGGATGGCATGAAAAGCAACCCTGTGAAGAAGAACCCAGATTGCAAAAGCACCTAGAAAAAAAGACCTTCGTTTTTTAGATGATGATTGTTCCAGCTGGAGGGCAAAGGGAGAAGCTTGAAAGCCTGAGAACAACATTCAACAACAAAAAAATACAGCACACCAGGAGGAGAGAACATGATGTGGAATTATTGAAGCAACATCTCTAAACGTCAGTCAGGAAGCTAAAGCTTAGGCACAGTTGGGTCTTCAAAAAGGACAGAACCCCTTATATACAGCAGAAATAGTGACAAAGTAGCTTAAAAACAAACAAACAAAAAAGCTCCATGTTTGTGGACATCGCACACCACTGATCTCAATATCTTTGAACATTTTTTGGCTTAGCTGAAAAGGTGTATGTGCGACCAAGACACCCTGTAGACCTGACTCAGTTAGATCAGTTTTACTGAGATGAATGAGCTTAACATCCCCAATATTTAAACCAAAGTCCTACATCCATTGCCTATACCTGCTTGTCTATGCAGGGTCGCAGGGCAGCGGTTTGCCTATCTCCAGCAGTCTTTGGGGGAGAGGAGGAGTATACCCCGCACAGACCAGTCCATTAGGGCAACATAATGACACACAGGACAAACGACCATGCAAACACACACACAGGATAATTCAGAGAAACTACTTACCTAGCAGTCATGTTTTTGACAGTGAAAGGAAGCTGGAGAGATCCTGGGACCTTCTGATTGTAAGGGCTACCAACTGCAGCACCATGCAGCCCCAAGTCATATCGTAAAAGCTATTCTACCAAACACTAAAGACGTGTATGGCAACTTTTGAATGTGAAATTCTCTGTCTCCTTTTTCCGGCATTTACCAACAGAAATAAAACATGGAAAGTTTAGCCTGATTTAGCGTCAGACAGTGAGGAAAAGGGATTAGAAATCTTTCTGCAAAGTGTATATCAAATTAAGCAGTATGAAACATTTTATTATTATTTCAAATGGTCCAAAATACATTTTAGATTTTAATCTTTGAACGATAAATATTGGACATTTTGGGGAAAACATACTTTCCAAATACAACTGAAAGAATAAAATAAAAGCATACAAAATCTATTTAAATGTTTTCCTAATTTTATTGCAAATTGGCTAGCCTAGATACTTTTAGTTAAACCTCCCTGACCTTGTTGCTGATGCTGATTTATCATTTTGTGGAGATTATTTCAGTAGATAAGAAGCACACATCGTTCTGCAGAGATTAGATACATTTTATAACTGCACCTCTGCAGCTGTCAGATTTGAGGACATTTGAATGCTGAAGATAAAGGTTATTGACATGGAAATTAAGATTTAGGGATGTTACATTTCTCCCAGGTTCTTTCCCTGTAAAAAGTGGTCTTCTCCATTGTAGACTTCTTTAGTAATAAAAGTCTTGAAACAGAAACTATACTTTAAGATATTGTGCTAAAACAACAATTTCTACAGCAGAGCTGATTAATTGACTGCGCCCTGGAACAATTTGTCTATTGTTTTGTCTCTATTTTCTACCCTTCTTGCACTACTGCAAGATTAATTGAGAAATTGTTATCCTGAGTGTGTGATACGTATACTCAATGCAAAAGGCATTACTGTTTCCACTTCATTTATTAATATTCCACAATTTTTGTGTTTAGTGGGACAACGGGGCTAAATGTTATCCCATGCAATTTCCCCTTTGAAGGTTTTCAGGTTGTATCAGGGTGCAACCATAAATATAATTTGTATTTTATTGGGATTTTATGTTACACACCAACATCAGCGTAGTCCAGAACTGTGGAGTGGAATGGAAATGATACACGGTTTTCAGAAACGTGCAGATAAAAACTGGAAAAGTGCTCCATGTATTCTGTTCATCCCCTTTCACTCGGAAACCCATAAATAAAACCAATGAAATCAACTGCCTTTAGAAGTCCCCAAATAAGTATCTAGATTCTGCCCGTATGACTAACACGGTTCTGTTTAGGCCTCAGAAGTTTATTATAGAACATTAATGAGCAAGCAGGATACGGATTCCAAATCCAATATCGATAAAGAAGCGATGAAAGACTCTACAGCACTGAGTAACTGTACTATCTGCACCATCATATGGTCCATTCATGGTTTCAATAAATCCTGCTGCTTCATATACTTTCTCTATTATTATTATTTTACACATAACTTTCCTGTATATATAAAATGTCTTATTTGGTTTGCTGCTACATTGCTGATAAATAAATATTTATATTTATAAAGTTTCTCTTTTGTCGTCTGTATTTACTCAGAGTCTTGCAATTAAATTTTGCTCCAAAGTACATTGTGAATGGGCAGTTGAATGACAGTAAAGTCTGTCTGTTTCTAGAATATGGCAATCTGGACTATTGTAACATTACCATGACAGGTACCAGAGCACACCAGCTTTATTTAGAGCACTTTAAACATCCACATGACCACAGTCCTGTCAATAGAATAAATGAAACAGCAGGCACATTATACATTAGTAGACCAGTAATAAAATTAATAAGACCTAAGAATAAGAACAGCCCCATATTAAAATAATTAAACATACAATCAACCAGACTGGTGACCTGGTGGTTAGATAGCTGGGTGCTTACGTCTTGGAGAGGGCCCAAAGGTTGGCGGTTTGAAACTCTCTCTGTCACTCCGGGTCACTGAGCAAGACCCTTGACCACAGCTTGCGCCACTCACTGCTCCCTAAGGGATGGGTTAAAGGTAGACAAATTTCCCCTCTGTGGGGACAATGAAGCGAAATATTTATTTATTTGATAAAGTAAAACTGAAATAGGTGAAATTTAAAAATGTATAAATAAAAACAATTTAAAAGTCCACATCTCAGACTGTGTCGAAGGCCATCGAAAAGAGAAGGGTTTTGAAGACAGAAAGAGAAGAGGCCTGTCTGATGTCTACAGGGAAGGTCATTCCGTAATTTACGAGCTTCTTTTTTCTGTTAGTGTTTTGTGAACCGTACAAAACATTGTAAAGGAGAAGATGGTCTGTACTGCAGCCCAATTGTAACTAGTATACGTCTAATTTGTGTATGACGATATTGAAGTTCCGGAAATCCGAGGGCAAGGGAACGCAGCATCCACCGCACTCCAAATCGAACGGCGGGCTCCGTTTGCGAGCCCTGATTGGTTCTTTACTCCGAGTGGTCAAACCACGTGGGAGGGGCTACTGTTGGCTGGCTGCTGGATACGGTTGAATATTTGAAATCCAGAACAACAGCACACAATCGCATTTGGGCTGGGCGATTTCTGAAGGGTTGGGGGGAATCCCAGTGAAAGATCGCCTTCAAGACAAAGCGAGCAGCTGGGTCCAGGTAGGGAAACTGCAGCTTTCTTCATTTAGTTAGAAACAGACTGCCTATGCATAGCGGCTGCAGCGTTTAACATTTCATCCTTCCTAGCTGGTCGTTTTTTTGGCGTTTTAGTCAGGCAGCAATCTATGATTCAAATAGTTCAAACCGCATTATGTAAACGGAATTATATGAGGATGAATCTAATCTCTGAAAAACAGCCCTGATCTGTGATGAACTGAAACTTAAAACTGCAGCTATACACATGCCTTATAAAATAACTACATTAAATGATAAGGCTCTAATTAAAATGAACCTGGAGAAGGGCATCTTTATCTCTGGAAAAGCGAGAAGTGCTGTTTCTTAAAGAATCAGCCCCGCCCCCATTCATTCAGAAACAGATGGACACATAATGCCATTTTTTATGTGGGACTTTGCAAGGTTTTTATTGGATATCCTGGTCAGCTGACAGAACAGTCTGGATTTAAAAAAACAATATAAAGAACACAGCCCTTTCATTAAGAGCTGGAGGGAGAGATTCGTCTTGCTTCCTGTCTGTTTAAATTAAGATGCTCTGGTGAGCTATTTATTTATTTCCTTTGTTTTCTGCCATTTACATATAGGTGAGATCAGGAGTCCTGCTGCAGAATAAAGTTAAGAAGCAAAACAGGAAGAAAGAGTCATGTTCAGAACAATTGCCCGTCTTCTGTTCGGGGCCGGAGAGGAGGCCACCAAAGAAGTCAAGCCTGGAGTAGAAGCAGTGGATGGATGGCTTGTTGTCAACCATCAAGGTAGGACTTCTAATATGGTTAAAGGGAATGAGATAACATGGTGATGCTGTCCCTTGCAAAAGTATTCACACCCCTTGAACTTTCCTTTTTTTAATTTTTAAAAATTTGTCCTGCTAACAAAATACAACCACGGACTTCAGCATAGGTTTTTTTTGGGATGCGGTGGCTCAACACAATGTAGCACCTAGTTGTGAAGCGGAAAGGGAATGACTCAAAGTACTCTAAAAATAAAAAAAGAAAGCGAGCATGTCAGGCATTTATATTCAGCCTGATTAATTTCAATAACCTAAATTTAAAAACCAGTGCAGACAAATGTTCTTTGGTTGTCAGCTAATTTGTAAATAGAGCTGACCTGAGTGTTATTTAATTCCAGAATAAACACAGCCGTTTTGTAAAATCCCTGAGAGCTTTGTCACAGAACATTAGTGAACAAACATCACAAAACTCAAGGAGCACCCCAGATAGGTCAGAGTGAATGTTTTAGAGACGTTTAAAGCAGGGTAAGGTTGTAAAAACATCTAACTTGTTGAATCCATGGAAATTGAAAGAGTATGACACGACCAGCCCTGTAAACAGACAGACAGGGCAAGGAGAGCATTAATCAGAGAAGCAGCCAATGGTAATGGCATGGGAATCCTAGGACAGGGCAGAATAATCTTGCTATTATGAAATTCAAATAAAAAATACTTTATTAAGTGGCCTATATCATGCAAAATCAAGTTTTTGAGCTTTTAATTATGCTATGATGCTAATACTTAATCAAAATCATGGCAACATTTTGCTTGATTCATGCACATCTGAGTAATCCTCGTGAATTCAGCTCTCTGAATGATCATGAAAACAAGTGATCATGACCGGTCTACGTAGAGCGGTCATCACCCGCCCCCTCCAGGAACCACCTACCTTGACTGTGCTGCCACAGCGCATTATCAACATGCTCAACAAGTGGCGATGTGAGGCAGATTTCTGCTCTAAGTTGAGACAAAGTGGCTCTTTTAACACCTAATCTACACAGCGACAGCAACTGCTCTTTTTTGATACCATCCTGCAGCGGCTCTAGTATGACGGCAGGAAATTAATGGCACCCACACAAGAGGCGGTCTCGCAGTGCAAGTGTCTTTCTGCCGGGTTAGAAAAATGGCACCAGAAAACAACTAATATTTCATAACAAATGGATAAACTCTGTAGTGCCAAAGGCAATATTATAAATTATATTATAAATTTGCCTATAGTTGACTTTGGAAGGCTTAGAAGTGCTGAAACCCTGAGTTCCTTTAAATCAGTTTTAGAGTGGCTTTAAACGTTATGTTCAATTCAAACTGTTGTAGTTAACTGAGACTTCTTTAGATTGAGTTTGTAGTCCAAACTATCTTGACCTGCTGCTATTATTCCACTGCAGTGTACTTCCCTGTGTGTTTTTCTTATGTTCTGTTCATGTCCAGCACTTTGAATTGTCTTGTTACTGAAATGTGCTGTACAAATAACCTTGCATTGTCTTGCCTTTAAAAAAGTATGAAATGGAACCTTTAACCCCAAAGGGAAATCAAATGTTGTTGTAACTCATACATCCAACGAGTTGTGGATGCTAATGGCCGTGGGCAGGAAGGATCCCCTGTAGAGGTCTGTCTTACAGCAGATCTGGGCGCCATTTCAGAAAGAATGGCTGATCTGCTGTGAGTAGCTCTACCTCACGCTGTCGTACTCAACGTTTTTTGGTTTCAGGTGATTTCAATCAGGTAACTAAACTCATCTATGGAATGCAGATAACGTGATTCAGCATGGCAACATCAGGAAATAAGAAGCCTCGAAAAGCGCGCTTCTCGCAGGTGGAATTAGAAATCTTTAATGAAGCCATATGGAGAATATTAAACCACAATTAACAAAAAGAAACAATACTGTTACTGCAGAAAAAGTGAGTTGGCAGAAAGTGAGTTGGCAGCAGAGAATTGCTGTAAAAGTCAATGCATGGTGCTATTTGATGGAGAATTCAAGCTGAATTCTCACACTTCACTCATTCAACAACCAAACCTTATGTTTAACCTTAATCAACTAAACTATTAATTGGCTATTTCAACATATGCAATTAATGATGGGATGATGAGAGTTATTGAAATATATGTTCATTCATCTTTTTGCCAGCATTTAGCTTCACCCATCCGTCTAAAATTTATATATATATTAGTACATTATTTTTTTTTTTTAAATTGAAGCAAAGGTAACGTTACTTAAGTGAAGAAATGTGCTGTGGCCCTAACAGTGTTGGGGTGGGGGGGTGCCATGCAGCCAATTAAACCTAAAATATATGGATGTAAAATTAGAGCTGGAAGTCTCAAAATTTGATACAGAATAAATTCTTGGTTTCATTCTGTTTAGCCCTTATAATTAATCTTGTGGGTCTCTGACTATGTGCAACAGCTGTCAGCGCATCATACAGTCGCCTCTGAAAGATTTTCTGCACCACCCATGTTATTAAAAAGCTGCTGTTGGCATACAAACAACTGCTCTTGGAACTGAGACCGCCCCCTCGTGTTAAAAGAGCACTGTGTGGGCTGAGAATATGAAGATAACTCTTATTAACTTAAAACACCTGCGAAAGCCTTTAAATGGTCTCTCAGTCTAGTTCTGTAGGCGACACAATCATGGGAAAGACTACTGATTTGACAGTTGTCCAAAAGACGACTATTGACACCTTGCACAAAGAAGGCAAGACACAAAAGGTCATTGCTGAGGAGTCTGGTTGTTCACAGCCAGGCACATTAATAGAGAGGGGAAGGAAAAGAAAAGATGTGGTTGAAAAAAAAAATTGTCCAAGCAACAAAGATGACTGCACCCTGGAGAAGATTGTGAAACAAAAGAGTGGACTGCAGCTGGAGTCTTTTCTTCCAGAACCACTAGGCACAGACATATGCAAGACATGGTTTCAGCTGTTGCATAGCTGGTGTCAAGCCATTCTTGAACAAGAGACAGCGTCAGAAGTGTCTTGCCTGGGCTAAAGACAAAAAGGACTGGACTGCTGCTGAGTGGTCCAAAGTTATGTTCTATGATGAAAGTAAATTCTGCATTTCCTTAGGAAATCAAGGTCCCAGAGTCTGGAGGAAGAGAGGAGAGGCACAGAATCTATGTTGGTTGAGGTCCAATGTGAAGTTTCCACAGTCAGTGATGGTTTGGGGAGCCAGGTCCTCTGGTGTTGGTCCACTGTGTTTTCTGAGGTCCAAGGTCAAAATGGCCGTCTACCAGGAAGTTTTAAAGCACTTCATGCTTCCTGCTGCTGGCCAACTTTATGGAGATGCAGATTTCATTTTCCAACAGGACTTGGCACTTGCACACAGTGCCAAAGCTGCCAGAACCTGGTTTAAGGACCATGGTATCCCTGTTCTTAATTGGCCAGCAAACTCACCTGACCATCCCCCAGAAAATATCTATGGGTTATTATGAAAAGCATACGCCAGACCTAACAATGCAGAAGAGCTGAAGGCCACTATCAGAACAACCTGGGCTCTCATAACACCTGAACAGTGCCACAGACTGACTGACTCCATGCCACGGGAACAGGATCCCCAACTAAGTACTGAACATGCTCATACCTTTCAGTTGGCTAACATTTCTGGAAATCCTTTTTTGTGTTGGTCTTAAGTAATATTCTAATTGTCTAAGATACTCAATTTGGGGTTTTCATTAGTTGTCTGTTATAATCATCAAAAGTAAAATAACACTTGAAATATATCAGTCTGTGTCTAATGAATGAATATAATATACAAATTTCACTTTTTTGAATGGAATTACTGAAAAAAAATCAATCTTTTCATGAGATTCTAATTATCTGACCAGCACCTGTATAATGAGACAAAGTGCTATTACAAGTCCTTCTCAAAATATTAGCATATTGTGATAAAGTTCATTATTTTCCATAATGTAATGATAAAACTTGAACATTCATATATTTTAGATTCATTGCACACCAACTGAAATATTTCAGGTCTTTTATTGTCTTAATACAGATGATTTTTACCCATGATTGGGGTTTTGAGTGAACAACCAGGCGGGGGAGTTTTAAAGGCCTCAGGAATCTTTTGCAGGTGTTTAGAGTTAATTTGTTGATTCAGATGATTAGGTTCATAGCTCGTTTAGAGACCCTTTTCATGATATGCTAATTTTGTGAGATAGGAATTTTGGGTTTTCATGAGCTGTATGCCAAAATCATCCATATTAAGACAATAAAAGACCTGAAATATTTCAGTTAGTGTGCAATCTGAAATATTTCAGGTCTTTTATTGTCTTAATACAGATGATTTTTACCCATGATTGGGGTTTTGAGTGAACAACCAGGCGGGGGAGTTTTAAAGGCCTCAGGAATCTTTTGCAGGTGTTTAGAGTTAATTTGTTGATTCAGATGATTAGGTTCATAGCTCGTTTAGAGACCCTTTTCATGATATGCTAATTTTGTGAGATAGGAATTTTGGGTTTTCATGAGCTTTATGCCAAAATCATCCATATTAAGACAATAAAAGACCTGAAATATTTCAGTTAGTGTGCAATGAATCTAAAATATATGAATGTTCAAGTTTTATCATTACATTATGGAAAATAATGAACTTTATCACAATATGCTAATATTTTGAGAAGGACCTGTGTTCTTTCTCCTAGCAATGCGGGCACTTTCAGGGTAGTGTGAGATTGTCTGACTTGTTTTTTTTTCTTTTTCTTTTGTTTGAACAGAAAACAGAGCACCCTGATGTTTTGCATGTCAGTTTAACCATAAAAGGAAGCAAAGTAGGCATGCACACTAAACTGCAACACAGTTGCATAACAGGTTCCTTTGTTTTTTCACAGAGGCAGGTGGATGTGACAACCAGGATGCCCAGCTGGCTGCTGCGCAACAATTGAGCTCCATTTCTCAAGGAGACACACCTGCAAACACAGAAAAGAACAGGTGTGACAACGAGACTCTTCTGTTTCTGTGTTGAATTAATTGAAATGTGTTGAAACACAGATTTGTATGAAACAAGTGATTTATTTTTTATTTTTTAATTTCATGTTCTTCCTCTGCTGTGTTTTTCATCTCTGCTGTATTGCCACCCAGCCCGTCACATTTAGAGCCCGCCGCTCCTCCCAGCAGCTCTACAACCAGTCGGGCTGTGGCTAACTACGTTTCCCAGCCTAAAGCTGTGGCAGAGCTGACCCAGGTGACCTGTGCCCAGAAGGCTAAGGCCTGCTCAGACCGTCGGCACGTGTCTCGCAACGCCATCCAGCGGCAAAACCACGTTCACCAAGTAGCGCAGCGCAACTCCTTCCACCTCCAGCAGCCAGGGCATCGCAGCCTCAGCCACTGAGGACCAGCTCACACTACAAGAAATGAAATCTGCTCCTACTTTTATGCCCATATAATAGTGCACGGCTTTTCTACGTTAATATGCATAATCCTAACTCATTAAGGATACTCTCAAGTACTAGGCAGCTACATTGTTTTAAGTTATACAGCACTATTTGTTATAGTAGAAATAAAGATGTTCCCGTCATAAAATGAGATCAACAGTGTTATTTGTTCATGCACGCTATTGAGACTTGTGGATAAGAAAGTGCTATAGAAAGTACTATACAAAATAATTTTATGTCTTTGCAGAAGTGTGCATTTATCTTTTTATGTACTTGTATTGAGACATTTATTGAAGGGTCAATAAAGAAAGTTTGTAGATCTGGAACAGTCTTGCAAGTTTTATTTTTATTCTCTTGGTCCAGCAAAAGTTTCGGTCTGTTCTCTGCAACAACAACGATATATTGGTCACTTGCTCTATTGAGCCAAGTTCATTTAGTGGCTGTCCCCATGTCCGTTATTGTACAATTGATAGGAAAGTGTATGTGTGTGTGTGTATGTATGTGTATGTATGTGTGTATATATATATATATATATATATATATATATATACACACACTACCGTTCAAAAGTTTGGGGTCACATTGAAATGTCCTTATTTTTGAAGGAAAAGCACTGTACTTTTCAATGAAGATAACTTTAAACTAGTCTTAACTTTAAAGAAATACACTATATCCATTGCTAATGTGGTAAATGACTATTCTAGCTGCAGATGTCTGGTTTTTGGTGCAATATCTACATAGGTGTATAGAGGCCCATTTCCAGCAACTATCACTCCAGTGTTCTAATGGTACAAAGTGTTTGCTCATTGGCTCAGAAGGCTAATTGATGATTAGAAAACCCTTGTGCAATCGTGTTCACACATCTGAAAACAGTTTAGCTCGTTACAGCAGCTACAAAACTGACCTTCCTTTGAGAAGATTGAGTGTCTGGAGCATCACATTTGTGGGGTCATTTAAACGCTCAAAATGGTCAGAAAAAGAGAACTTTCATCTGAAACTCGACAGTCTATTCTTGTTCTTAGAAATGAAGGCTATTCCATGCGAGAAATTGCTAAGAAATTGAAGATTTCCTACAACGGAGTGTACTACTCCCTTCAGAGGACAGCACAAACAGGCTCTAACCAGAGTAGAAAAAGAAGTGGGAGGCCGCGTTGCACAACTGAGCAAGAAGATAAGTACATTAGAGTCTCTAGTTTGAGAAACAGACGCCTCTCAGGTCCCCAACTGGCATCTTCATTAAATAGTACCCACAAAACACCAGTGTCAACATCTACAGTGAAGAGGCGGCTGCGGGATTCTGGGCTTCACGGCAGAGTGGCAAAGAAAAAGCCATATCTGAGACTGGCCAATAAAAGAAAAAGATTAAGATGGGCAAAAGAACACAGACATTGGACAGAGGAAGACTGGAAAAAAGTGTTGTGGACAGATGAATCCAAGTTTGAGGTGTTTGGATCACAAAGAAGAACGCTTGTGAGACGCAGAACAAATGAAAAGATGCTGGAAGAATGCCTGACGCCATCTGTTAAGCATGGTGGAGGTAATGTGATGGTCTGGGGTTGCTTTGGTGCTGGTAAGGTGGGAGATTTGTACAGGGTAAAAGGGATTCTGAATAAGGAAGGCTATCACTCCATTTTGCAACGCCATGCCATACCCAGTGGACAGCGCTTGATTGGAGCCAATTTCATCCTACAACAGGACAATGACCCTAAACACACCTCCAAATTGTGCAAGAACTATTTAGAGCAGAAGCAGGCAGCTGGTATTCTATCGGTAATGGAGTGGCCAGCGCAGTCACCAGATCTGAACCCCATTGAGCTGTTGTGGGAGCAGCTTGACCGTATGGTACGCAAGAAGTGCCCATCCAACCAATCCAACTTGTGGGAGCTGCTTCTGGAAGCGTGGGGTGAAATTTCTCCAGATTACCTCAACAAATTAACAGCTAGAATGCCAAAGGTCTGCAATGCTGTAATTGCTGCAAATGGAGGATTCTTTGACGAAAGCAAAGTTTGACGTAAAAAAAATCTTTTTTTAAATACAAATTATTATTTCTAACCTTGTCAATGTCTTGACTCTATTTTCTATTCATTTCACAACGTATGGTGGTGAATAAGTGTGACTTTTCATGGAAAACTCAAAATTGTTTGGATGACCCCAAACTTTTGAACGGTAGTGTGTATATATATATATATATATATATATATATATATATATATATATATATATATATATATACATAATACATTTTTGCCCCAAACCATCCGCACCATTGCTACGGGGCCACATTTGCATGTAGACCACATTTTGGTAACCTCTGGTCTAATGTCTCCCTCCTCCCTCCTTTTCCTTATGTCTTTCTTTTCCTTCTCACGTTCCTTTCCTTTTTACTTCCTTGTATCATCGTTTCCCTTCCTTAATTCCTTCTATTTTCCTTCCTCTAGTATTCCGCCATCATTTCCTTCTTTGTGTTGTTCCTTCCTTGTTGCCCTATCTTGCCTTTTCACTTTCTTTTCTAGTCTTTTTTTTTCCCTGTATTCTTTTTCTTTTTTCTTTTTCTCTCCACCCCTCTATTATTTCATTATGCACACTGTCTTTATTTCCCTCCTTCCAGTTCTTAATTTTAGTAGAGTCCATATTTAAAGCCTGGCCCTTGCAAAAATATCTGCCATAAATGTATCGTGAATTTAATTATTTCCAATTACAGAGAACTTTGGAAAGTAGAAAGTATGAAATGACATTAAAAATGCACAGTAGCCCAGAATCCTCTCCTGCATTCAGACTAATTTATTTTTCAGCAAACAACTCACATGTTCAAGGTGGGCATCCATCACATCACTGGTGGATTTGAACCAGACGTCCAGGATTTTTCCTGGCTGATGCACCTTTTAAATGGTGTGCAAACCCCACCCCCAACACGGCACATCATTAGCCTTGGTGGATGCCAAATGGTGCACACCCACCAGACTCCTCCCAGTGTGGCATCCCTTAAAAGTGATCTAATTGCTTTGAAAGCAATTGCACCTGCTGTTTTCAACTCCTCCTAATGTGGGTGTGTGCTGTGTGGAGGACGGGTACAATCAGAGTTAGTGAGCTCGACCAGTGGCGTTAGAATAAAGTGACAATGAGTGTATCTGCTGAAACAAAACTTAGCAAACACTTAACATGCAGTTACAAGAGCTTTGGGAGTTCAACTGAGCTGGCGGATGTCTCATCGCCAGATGGGTTTAATAGCAGCCATGATGATGGAGACCAGCCACAGGGTAAACAATGGAGAATTTCGTTGATTAAACATGGTTGGCTGAAATCCCTGGATGGGGGATACATTTCTGAGCATAAAAGATAAGAATGTGTGTTGCAAGACAGGTCAAACCTTAAAAATCCTTGCTGCTGCAACAGATCCCGTCCAGTTGAAAGAGCTGTCGTCTGGTAGCCAGGAACCATTTGAACCGACCAAACTCGGGGAAACGGACGAGGAGTGTTGTGCCCTGGACACACCAGTACAAGTCTATGCTGTATCTTTCATCTTTGCCATTGGGGTGACCATTGCTTTGGTCACAGAAATATACCTGATGCCTTTGGTACGTACTGCCACTCAGTCTCTGCAGCTCCAGTTTGAAAGCATCAACTCACCCTCCCAGCTTCTCCACAGGCTTTCATAAAAGGTGTGGTGTCAGATCATGAGCGCTGCACGGCTCTCGGTGAGAAAGTACTTCAAGATCGTGGGTCCAGTGTGGACGCAGCGATCGTCGGAGCTCTTTGCTTGGGCATCGTACATCCACACGGGTCGGGAGTCGGTGGGTATGTGACTCGCTCTCCAAAGATTTGACTCACAGGAAACGTTTGTTTGATGAGAAGTCCTCATCAGAGTATCTTCGCAGAGGTGGAGTCATGTTGGTCCATGACTCCCGTCGGAATCAAACCAAGGTGATCAATTTTCAAGGCTCTGCACCTCAAGCCCTTACAGAGGATATGGTACAGAATGCCTCTGACGTTAAGGTACTCCAAACTTGGAATATATGGAGAACATTTAAGTATTTCAGGTTTAATGGGTTAGTTTGGGAATACCGATACGTTCTTCAGGCAGGTCTATTCGTGGGAGTTCCAGGGATGCTGCTGGGGTTGCACCGTGCTCACAGACTGTACGGAAGGTGAGGTGTTGCTAAGATAGATTTCTTTTTTTGTTTTCTTGTACATGCTGTTTAAGACAGAGCTGTTACTGCACCAACTTTCTGCAGCTTATCATGGGATGATGTTGTCAGCAGAGCTGCAGATGTAGCCAGAGAGGGATTCAATGTTTCACAGAGTCTTGGTGAGTCAAACGTTCCACTCCTTAGACCTCACCTCTCAATGCATCACAAGTTAATGTTGGAGGACCTGAATCATTTGGCCTGTGGGCCACAGCTGCTGCAATATCACAGCTGGAAACTGAGAAGATAGAGGGGCGCTTGAGGGACATTTTCATCCCAGATGGTCAGGCTCTGAAATTGGGATCCTACCTGAGGATGCCTGGTTTGGCAGAAGTTCTTGAGGCTGGTCTGTGGAATTTCTACCATGGACCAATATCAGAAGAGATGGAGGAAGAGGTAATGTTTAGATTAGAAGGGTCTGTTTAATTGGTGGAACTAACAGAGTTCGATTTGCACACAAAGGTGATAGCAAAGGGAGGGGTCCTGACCAGAGAAGACATCCGTGATTACAGCGTAGAGGTGCAACAACCATTGGAAGGCCAGTACAATGGTAAAGGGTCCCCTGTAGGTCAGGACTGGAACAGAAAATATTCACATTTTCTAACTTTCATCTACTGTCTTTAATTTTTCTTCCAGAGCACATCATTCAGGTTCCCCCTCCACCATCTGCTGGCGTGGCGCTGATTGCAGCTCTCAAAATCCTTGAGAGTCTCTTTGTCGTGGAAAATAATGTCACAGAAAATCAAACTTCCCGCTGGATTGAAGAGGTATTAGATTTCACAGGTGCTCGGGCATTTTGCCCCTTCACAGTATTAGAAACTGTGCAGTTGTGTATGAAAAGAGGCAAGCCGTAACGAGATGTTTTCATACCAACAGTGGGTCAGTTTTTACCCAGTATGACGGCGTCTATCTTTCAGTACATTTCTATGGGAGGAAATGTGGTCTCTTATTTTTGGTTTAATCAGAGGTCATAAGCTCTATCTACTGGCAACAATTGGATCAGCATCAAAATCAAAGAATATCAAATCTTAGTAATATCAAGAATTCTTGAGAAAATCCTGTAGAAGCTGGTTGTAGCATTTTTCTAATTATCTCCATAATTAAAAAAAAAAAGAACGGAATTACCATGATAAAGAGCTGGACAATGGTATGAAAGTGGGGTAACGATTGGTGTCAGTGCAAAGTGACCTGGAGCTGATTTTCACAATTGTCCTTATACAGAATATTTTTGTAAATGATAAGCAATTCAGGGATAACTCGTTTGCATTTTTTTTTTCAACATGAAGGCGTTGACAAGAGCTCTAACTATGGTTGGTGAGCTGGGTGATCCCAACTACAACTCTTCAGTGACTGACTTTTCTGCAATGATTAGGTAAAACATTGGTCTTTTTCTCTTGGCCCAAAGCTGACAGTCTTGACCGATAATACACCCAGCCAGACAACTTCTAGGCATTTATCTCTGACAGTGTTCAAAAGATAATGCCATGGGCAGATTGCCAGTTTTTTCATCAGCAGAAACCAAGTGTGCAAAATCAAACTTTTTGTATGGACTTCCTTTTCTGCAGTAAGGGTCAAGGTGCAGGGCTGCAGCAGAGGATGAAAGACTTTCAACAATCTTCACATGCCTCCAACTCCACTATCCACCGCTTCCCAACAGAGCAGCTGACTGGACAAGTCATAGTCATGGGACCAGATGAGCTCATGGTGTCTGTTGCAAGGTGATGGTGTTTCAGCCAACAGTGTGATGTTGATCAGATCTGCAGGATATGTACGGTATGAGCTGCAGAGCAGACATTGTGACGTTCTTGTCTTACTTGTCACCTTGACAATCTTGCAGTTCCTTGAGCAGGCCGTTTGGGAGCAGGATCGTCACTGAGTCGGGAATAATTCTCAACAGCCTTATTTTGGACTTCTTCTGGCCAAATCAGAGGAGCGAGCACCCCCAGTCTAAACAGGTGGAGCACCAGTCCAGAGCTTCGCCAGTAATTCTAACACAATACAATCTGAGTTTTAGCTTGTTTTAATCAAATATCTTTGCCACTTGTGATGCAGAAAAATAGTTTGGAGCCAGGAAAGAGGCCTCTGACATTTCTAATGCCTGCAATGATGGTTCCGACTTGGAACAAGTGTGGCTCCTACATGGCCCTGAGTAGTTCAGGCGGGCCAAATCGCTTGAGTGAAGTCACGCAGGTTTGATCATAGATTTATTCGTCTTTACAAACTAATCTAATTTAAAGAGCTTTGAAAACGTTTAAACTGTTTGCTTTAGATGCTAGTTGGTCTCCTGTTTCTCCATAAAGAGAAAAACGACACGCTCTCTATGGGAGGACTGCCTCCTCAACTTTCTGACTGTAAGTATGACATCTTGTTTATAAGCTATCACTGACTTGTTTTGCTAAGGGTCATTGTTGTCCCCTTTTGGTTTTCTCCCATTAGCAGAGTTTCCAGAGGAGAGTTTGTAGCTTTTCCATGCAATGGGCCATCAAGTTGATAAAATGTAAGATTACTGATAGATGACGTCAATAAAAATATCAGTAAAGCTAACAAATTTGTTTTTGCTGTTAAGAAATTTGCAAACCTTATGTTTCTAGGTCTTAGAGCTTCTTGGAAAAGTATCAATGCGCTTTAAACACATTTTTTTTCACATTTTTGTTACATTACACCAATATACGTTATGTTAGGCAAAGCATTATTAAAATCTAAAGTGGGGCATGTATTTCTCTTCCGTTCCCCTGTGTCAGTAGGTTGTAGTACCACCCTTCATTGCAGTTATAGCTGCAGGTCTTTTAGGGTAAGTCTCTACCAGCTTTGCACATCTAGACTGATAATTTTTTTTTTTATTTTGCAAAATAGCCCAGCTTAGTTAGATTGGAAGGAACGTGTCTGTGAACATAAATTCTTTTAAGTAACAAGTTGTCAATAAGATTTAAGTCTGGACTGACGGACGCATGGATATTGTTTGATCCAAACCATCTCTTGTGCTCTAGATTTATGATCAGTTTTGTGTCTTGATGGGTGAACTTCTGGCCTAGGCTTGAGTCTTTTGCAGATTTCAACCTGTTTTCGTCCAAAATTGCCTGGGATTTAGTTCTGTGCATCTTCCCATCAACACTGACTAGTTTTACTGTCCTTGCCGAAGAGAAGCATTCCCATTGCATGATGCTGCTACCACTATGTCTCCTTCTGGGGATGGTGTTAAGGTGACGTGAACACATGTATTTTTTTTTTTTTTTTTTATCCAAACCATCTGCTTAGATTTTGGTCTCGACTGATGAGAACTGCTCCTTCCTTTTTGCGTTGTCCCCTACATAGCTTACAAAGCTTTTGTGTGGTATTCTTTCAGTAATGGCTTTGGAGAAAAAGAGAAAAGCATAAAATAAAGAAGCTATTTTTAGAAGAGAGAAAAAACATCTAAAGGGGAACAAAAGCTTACTTTGAACGAACAAGGATATTCTGAAAGTAATGCCACTGTTTCCTGCATGAAGACAACAGGATAACTAGTTAGCATGTATGCTAACTCTGTACCGCTCAGAGTTTTTGCTTGTCGTCTCCTATATAGTATGTTGGCATTACATGTTGTGCCTGTACTTAAGTTGTGGGTTTCTTCTCATTCCAGAATCTATTTCTACATGCAAGGTCTATTCTTCTTCTACCTATCTTAATTTGGCCCTTCCAACCTCCCCTTCTTTTTTAATCGCACTTTCCACAGCTAACACAAGGACCCGCTCCAACACAAATGTGCCCCCTCCAACATTTAAGAGGCACACAAATGGATGTACCTTTTTAGTTGTTTGCTTCCTCTTCTTGGACAAGCTATCCTATTTTGCTTGATGAAAGTTGTATTTCGTTCTCAGTAATATTTTTAAAAAATGGTTACCTATGTGTTTGCATCATGATTTTCTATTTTATGAGCACACAATGGTGGGATGAGTTGACAGTGCAACCATTTGTCATTGACATTCATGTGGATTTATGGTTCATCTATAAAAAAAAAAAAGGTAACCTGAATGAGTTAATTTTCTTACTCGGTGAAGTACTCACACAAACTGTTCTTGGATGTGCCAGCGTGGAAGAATCTGTACTCTTTAGTGATAGCACTTTATTGTTAAGAAATTCTGTGCCGTTAGTAGCATCTGTATATCCTGATGCTGAATTAGTGTTTAGTAAAATACATTTTTAATGGACTACTTCATTGTTCATATTTCTATTGACCAAACCATCCCATTGCAACCACTGCAATAACATCCTAACAACGAGAGACCCAAACCACGTGGAGTTGAGCCACACAAAACGGGTAATAATGGAAACCGTTAGTACCAGTGGTTTTAAACTCCAGTCTTCAAGGCCCGTGTCCTTCAACTTTTAGAAGGACACGGGCCTTCAACACACCTGACTCTAATAGTTGCTCATTTGCAGAGATAGGTAGAGCTTGAATGCATGCTAGGGAGCCCCTTCACCTTGATTCAGGTGTGTGGTGAGGGATGTGTATAAATGTTGCAGGACAACAGCTCTAAAGGACTTGAGTTTGAGGCAACAGAACTGACAAGAGATAAGAGTAAAGTTAACTAAATTCAAAGGGACGCCACACATTTGAGATTTTTATTTTAGACAAATATAATCCCAAAAACATTAAGATTTGTGGTCTATGAATACTTTCCCCTGATACTGTACAGGGTTTGTTAGCTTATCCTGGTAAGATCATCACCCAGCAGATTGCTGGCTTTTGGCCAAAAGAAGACAAACTAGTTGACTCACATTGTGTGTGTTTACGCAGCAACTCGTTACATGTGACTCCCTATACTTTTCAGGCACTAATTTGTGATAAAACTTGATTTTGGTACTTGTTAAGGAGACAGGCTTCTGTGTGAGCACTTATTGAAGTAGATAAGGGCTGTTATGTAAAACTGATCCACAGTTAAGATTCTGTCACACATGCATGCTGGCTGCGTCATAAGGCAGGACAGGAGACACCCTTCATTTCTGACATGTCACTATGAGTTTTTACTCCCATATACTTCATTTTATTTATATATATATATATATATATATATATATATATATATATATATATATATATATATATATATATATATATATATATATATAAAATTTAAAATCTCTCAATCAGGTATCCATAAAACATTGTGTGTAGAACAATGGGCAAGTAAGAGTTTCAGCTTTGTCTGGGAGCTAGAGCTAATGACGCTGCAGTTCTGAAAAGAACACAAGAATCTTATGTAATCTGATATCTTAGAGATATTTCTCTGCACGAGTTCACAAGTTGACAAATAGAGGAGAACATATGGTTAAAAAATATTCAGGATTATACTGTCCTAATAAATGATTAAACCTATATGCATACTGATGCAAACAGGAGCAGCCAATGAAAGAGTGACCAAGAGCTTTAAAATTAATACTCAAATTAAAAATTGCACTGTCGTATCGTCTAGGTTGAATTTGTGTACAAAGTTTCCTAAAATTACAAAGTTTCTAACCTACTTAGACTTACAGGCTTCAATGTACATGCACCCCACTTATATTTAGTTCAAACTCCTGTTGCAGGTTTTTGAGAAACCACAGGATTTTTGTTGCCATCAGCAATGTGTGTTTCTCGTTGAATATTTCAACATTATCTTATAACAGAGATGTTTGTTTTCTTTGAACTGGAAATGTAACCTCTCTAAAACTTCAGATCATTTTCTGTTTTGCTTTTTTGTAAAAACAATTGATTAAAAGCTCCTCTTTTACAAAATTAGAATGAGTTGTATTTTTGTTGTACTTACCTGGCAAGCCAGAAATATTTATCAGAGTACTTTCAAATAACCTCATTCAAAAACTATCATAAACCATTCTGCAGCTACTGATATCATTCTAAGCACTGTCATCTTCAGCCTTTTAAATATTTGTTTCACGCTTTCGGGAAACTGATTCATATCGGAATCGGCTTTTATAGCCACGATTGTGAGCACAAAAAAGGTGTTTGACTTTGGGTTCAACTGCTCAAAGCATACATGAATATATAACTTTTATACAAAATAAAAACACAGATAAAAGGTGGAGTATGCTCAAGTATTTTATGTACAGCAGTTTTATATATTAAAAAAGGAGGTTATGATAGAGCAGTTATGCTTATTTTGTTTCACATCAGAGTAGCTGGCCACCCAGGCTGTAAGGTGTGCTGTGTTCATCAGATAGACAATCTGGGGGAAGAAACTGCCTCTGTGGCAGCTTTTGTTTTTATGTTTTTTAACATGCCCTGTCTGGCAGTGTAGCATTAAGAATTCCTGTCTGTGGTAGAGATTTACACCCGGCAAGATCATTTATCTTCTTTAAAATAGGTGATTGAGTTTTGCCAGCTGTGTTTTTTTTTTTTTTTTTTTTTTTTTTTTTTTTTATCCAATCCAATCCAACTTTATTTTAAAGCACTTTAAATTACCAAAGGGACCAAAGTGTTATACAGAATAACATAAAATCATTTGAAACATTAAAATGCTATAGTAAGAAAAATAAACATAAAATACAGAAATGGGATATAATTAAAATGCATTAGCGGCCATACAATAAAATACTAATAAAATAAGCAGAAACTAACAACTTCTCACATGGTGTCAAAGGCCAAGGCAAAAAAATGCGTTTTAAGCAGAGATTTAAAATCATACAGTAATGTAGTCTGTGATGTAACCAGTGCTGATCCCTGCCACCGCAGATTACTCGCTGGCCTCTGAGGATGTTGCCAGATGGGCACTGATGTTCTTTAGAGTATGCAGTCAGCTTCTTCTGTTAGCGAGAGGTAATCATTTGTATGCAGCAGTGGAGCTGGAAGCTGTCGGAGGAAAAGGTGGATGAAGAAAGATCCACCATCATCTGTACTTATCACGGTACAGCGATGCCACAACATAGTGGTATTTGTGTCGTCCATGGGATTTCCACGGATTACGCAAAAAAAAAAAAAGATCTAGGAAAAGAGCAAATTGTGCTTCAATGTGGATGAGCCATGAAGAAGGGAAGTGAAGCCAGAAGTCCAGGTTTAACAGCAAAAGCAAAATAAGGCAGAGATGCAGGTGGAGGTTCCACCGCAGCAGGCTGGGGGGGCCTGGTTTTGCCATCTGACCTTGACATGTCTACTTTCCACCAACGTGGAGGATCAGAGGAAGACGACACAAGACCTAGCTAGGATCTTCTTGTTTAATCAACTCCAACAAAAGAAATAGCTCACAACCACAGAAAATGCGACAAACAAAACAACACATATTTGAAAAAGCTAACTTCCTGAAGTCTGGTTGTCAGTGAAGCCTAGTGGTCTACCACAATATTATGTTTTACTATTCACTTAACAATGGGGAGAAGCTCCAGTGGGGAAAAAACTCTACTACTGAAAACATAGCTTCAACAACAGTTTTTGCACTTTTTAGTTTCTTTTCTCTTTTTTTAAGCCTGTGCAAATTCTCAGTAATCTGTGTCATTACAACAACAGGGTTAAATCGGAGGTAACCAGACTTTCACTTCTGAAAACGTTTCGACACCTATCCAGGAGTCTTTGTCAATTCTGGTGGCTCGGACTTGAGTTTTTTTAAGTGAATATAAGTTGTATACAGTTCTCTTAAATAAAATCACAAAATCTATTTCAAACATTCTTTCTGGACCTCGGTAAGCAAGGGTAGCTTTAGGGTCCCAAATTTTAGGGCCCCTTTTGACCGGCTCCCATAAATATTCTTCAATTTTTTTCCTGTTGGCTACAAATGTTGGAGCAATTACAAGAAAGAAGTAATCCGGAAAAGATTTGCTCGGGTTGGTAGAATAAGCTTATGTTCTTCTAAACGTCAATGGCACCACCAGGGGTGGCCATGGCCCCCCCCGTGCCATGTCCTGGCCACTCCACTCACCAGTGTATATTGTAGTAGCATCAGTTTAGCATTTCATCCCATTATGCACAGCCAGCAAGGCAGCCGCTCTTCTTGACCTTCTACCGTGCTTTTATTTGTATCTGCCTGTATCTACTTTCCCCTAGTAATTGTTTTATTTTTCAATAAATGTACACCTTATTTCTAATATAATTACACAATGAAACGAAATTATTGTTCAACTCAAAATGTTAACTGTACTGTTATTGGTCTATGCACATTAGATCATTAGTAACATTAAAAATCAAACAATAAAACAAAAGATATTAGTAGGCATTTGCTTAAGCCTTTAAGATAGTTTTCTACAGGCAGCTTTACTACAACAGTAGAATAAAATCCTGAAATTACAGCTTTTAGTTTCAGTGCCACCCCAAGAGTTTAAGTGGCTCCATCTGGCCACCCCTATGAAACATTTCTGGAGGCGCCACTGCTGAATGTCATACTGAAATAACCCCAGGCTAACTCATCAGTTTTAACACAGTTTCAACCAAGCGCGCAATAAACGTCTCCAGTAACCAACCAGTCTGCAGTAACGATGACCAGACCAATTCAGGTGATATTTGTGGTTTGAGCATATCGCAGCTCGTTGTTCTGCTGCTGCGCAGTCAGCTGGCTCATCGGGAGGACTGTTTTCTCTCCGACACCCCGTACGACGGTGACAGCTGTGGGCGGAGACGCTGCGCTCTGACGGGAGGTGTGGTTGGTCTCATGCAGGTCAACATTAGCAGAGTTTCACCGCCTCTTCGGCAGAAGTCACGGGGAAGCGTCGCGTCTGGATTTACCTGCCGATTAATCAGCGCTGGAAACGCTGAACCAACCTGGGCTGATGCAAACTGGGAGTAAGTTGAAAATAACTTTCTAATCGAAACGGAAGTTACTGCGCTGATTTTGTTTTACGCAGCAGGTAACTACAGACGAACTACCTGTTTGTTCCTGCGGTCAAACAAGTCCGAGAGACTTAAACGCGGCTATTAAAGCTCAGATTTCCGTGTGAGCTTTAGTGAATAACTCGTTACGGGATTTAACCAGGAAAGAAAACAATGTTACTCTAGGTCAGGATTCTCCAGGATACCTTTGCTGTGCTTCCACAGGTTAATTGCCCCCAATAAACTCTCTTCCAGATTCAACCTTCTTTATCACAGAGAGGGGACCTGAGAGGAGCACCATGGAGTCCAGATCCGTGAGCAAGGAGCGGTTCTTCATTGTGATCCGCGGCAAATCGAGGAAAGGTTTCTGCCGCGGCTGCATCGGCCGTGTGGAGGCGGAGACGGCGCAAGGGGAGCTGATGGGGCTCATGTACGGCTGCGGCTCCAACAATGGGACCCCCAAGAGCGGGGGCCTGGTGAGGGCGGAGGACACGTACCCCCTGAGCCGACACCAGGCCCAGCTGCTGCTCTACATTTCCAGCCCCAGCAGGCGCCTGGAGGTGCTGTGCAACCCGCAGCTCTTCTCGGCCATCTGCGACCTGTCTCCGGGCGACCTGGTGGTGATGGCGCACAAGAGGGGCCACGTCCCCGCAGTGGTCAAGAACCTGATGCAGATCGGAAAGAAGGAAAACAGGGAGGACCTGAACATGCTTGGCTTCGAGGTGGAGTTTGTGGTGAGTTTTGCTGCTGCTTTTCTGTATGCTGAGGATCAGCAGGAGTGTGCTTTCACACAAACGAAACCTCAGTGTGCTTGGAGATAAATGACAGGCTTGTAATATCTTGCGCTCTTTCCAAAATCGCCAATAAGACGAGAAGCTGGGTGTTATTAGCAGAAGAACGTCACATGCTCTTTAGATCCGTGTGCAAAAAGCTGTTTGCACTGCAGTAACTGCTTTTCTCCCACCCCTCTGTTAAAGGACAGCGAAAATAATGTGTTACCCAGCAAACTTGCCCCCCAGCCCATTTTCACCGCCGCAGACATCATCCAAGTGGTCCCGTCTTACGCTGTCCCACTCGGACTGCAGTGTAGAGATATCGAAAATGGTGGTAAGTTAACTTCTGACAACACTGGAAGCATTGAAAATGGGGCAATTCCTTTTTTCCTAATAATAATCAAACGGATGCTGTTTTTTAGAGAGCAGGGCCTCTGCTCTGGAGGTATCACACTTTGATCAAGCCCATGTGAGTTGGAAAGGGATGCAGGAAAACAATCGAAAAATGCAACCGGAAAGACTGGTTCTGTTGCTCTGGAATGTGCCACAGTAGATTTGTCACATGCTCTCGCATTTTTTTTGTACATGGTGTGCATGAAATTATCTACATACCTTCATTCTAGGTGTGTAGATACAATGCCTTGCAAGGATCTTCACACCCCTTGAACTTTGCTTGACATCTTGAGGCTTTGAAACTTCAACGTATCTTGCCAGCTCTCTCTGACCTTCATAAGTCCAGCTGTTCTGCTGAAGGCCTCAGTGGCTTGCGAGAGAACGAGAAGTTGCATTATGAAGGCTAAAGAACACGCCATACAAGTCAAAGACAGTGTTATAGAAAACTCCTAATCGGGGT
Organism: Fundulus diaphanus; assembly: GCA_037039145.1. NCBI lineage: Eukaryota > Metazoa > Chordata > Actinopteri > Cyprinodontiformes > Fundulidae > Fundulus > Fundulus diaphanus. The sequence goes on from CM073126.1 coordinate 41,608,270, forward strand.
AAGGCTAGAAAGCCGTCCCAATCTTGAAGGAATGAAATGAGGAGAGTGTGGTACCACTGTAAATTTACCAAGACACGGGCTGTCCACCCAAACGGACAGGTCTGTTATGGGGAACATTAATCAGTGGTAACTCTGGAGGAGCTGTAAAGATCCACAGCTCAGGTGGGAGAATTTGTTAACGGGACAGTCATTAGTCTTGCACTCTGCAAATCTGGCCTTAATGACAGAGTGGTAAGAAAACCATAACAAGTAAATTTTTCCAGTCTGCTACAAGCCAAGTAGGGTACACAGCAACAATGTGGAAGAAGGTGCTGTGGATAGGTGAGACCAAAGGTTTTGGCCTGTATTCAAAAAGCACAAGACAAACAATGCAATGAAAAGACTACCCCAGGACACTTTTTATTGACCCGTCACATAAAACCCACATTAAAATAATGTGAAATTTGTGGTTTCTGAGGTACATTGTGAACACATTTATGGCATGTGAATACTTTTGCAACACATAGCAAATCACACTTCTGGTCCCATGTGGGATTAAAAGGGAGTCTGTCTAGATGTCATGTGATGAGGCTGAAAGATGAAAAAATGTCCTATGACTCTTTAAACCCCTCCCACTCACACACCCTCCATTACCTGTCTACAGGCTCGAGGCGGAAAGTGGTGATGCGCATTAACTCAATGCCAAGTATTGGGACGAGCGCAAGACCATTCATGGAACACCAATCAGAGCAAAGCGTCATTCGCAACCAGAAACTGAGCACATCTCCTGTGCCTCTAGAGGTGGGATCCTTAGTGGAAGTCGTTAACAACGCTGGGATCACGGTGTACGGAGTGATCCGGTGGCTGGGGACCCCAGAGGGGAAGGTGGACACATGGGCCGGGATTGAACTGGTGAGGGATTCAAAGTTTGTACAATCGGGCTGCTCTTTTTGTTACAAACGGCGGCCATGCTCATGTAGTATCTTGTGGTTTCAGGACTTTGAAGTAAAAGGCTGCTCTGATGGGGTGTACAAAGATCGGAGGTATTTCACCTGCAAGGGCAACAGCGCTCTGTTTGTTCCCATCACAAAATGCTGCCCAGACAGCAGGTTTGGCCACTCCTCTGAAGTAACCGAGACCTTCAAAAGCACAGAGGTTCCTCCAGGTACTTTTCTTTCACATTAAATTACACACACACACACACACACACACACATATATATATATATATATATATATATATATATATATATATATATATATATATATATATATATATATATATATATATATATATATACACACATTCGTTACTGTTTCAAGCTTGTGGGATATTATTAAAAGTAAAGATTTCCCAGCATATCAGCTGGAGTATTGCTGTACAATAAGGCTACACAATTACAACAGAAAACTGGAGTAGTCATTCCACACGCAAACACACCTTTGAGATTGTACCGCTGGTAGTCTCTCACAGTTACAAAGAACCGCTTTCACCGCAATAAATGATTTGCTGCTGTGTTCCCAAGTGTCATTCTTTAACAAACCTGCATGCCAGTATCGTGTCCGGCCAGCCAGATGGACCTTCGTGGTCTTAGACGCCAGTACCTGCTATGCGATGATGGCGGTTACGAGCGTGAAGCATGTCATGACAAAATGAGAAAAAAAAATGGCTCTTTATTTTTCCCTTATCACAAGCATTCTTCAAAATTATTCCTGGAAAACATGTTGCACGTTTGCCCAATATTGTGCAGCCCTTCTCTGCAGCACAAAATAAAAGAATGGCAGTGCAGGAATGCGGCTGTAATGCAGACAAAGCAGTTTACCAGGATAACACGATTATGAAAACCTGTCGGTTGCTTTACGGCTGTTTAAAACTTCCCTGATTTTCGCTGATTCTTTTTATCAGTTCTTATTTTTGGATTAGGGTAGGTAAACATCTCAGTTTCTTGGTGAGCAAATCTGCTGTGGATTTGATCACATGAAGTTAGAATTAGAAGCTGGCTCTCCACCTTTATTATTCCACCCGTTGTTGGATGGACCAGTACCTCTGGCAGCCAAAAAGACCCTCAGCATGATGCCAGCACCACCGTGTCAGTTGGTAAAATGTTTGAAAGCCTTGTCTTGACTCCAACGACAGCTCAATCTTTGTCTCGTCTGAGACATAAAACTGTATCCAGAAGGCCTTTAACTTGTCCACATGGTTAGTCCATCACAACCCACTTCAGTGTGTGATAGGAATATTTAAACTTTCCTGAGATTCACACATTCTATTTTTGTCTCTCTTGTTTTGTTTAGTCCCCTCATATGAAGAGTTGGAGGAAGATGCACCACCTGTCCCAGAATCGAAGGCAGTGTCGCTGTTTGTGGGGAAAATGAAGGGTATACAGGGTCACATTAACTCTTGTTACCTGGATGCTACACTGTTCAGGTAAAAACGAGTTGACATTTCTTATGAAGCACGGATTCACTTTGTCCTTCGTATTGTTTGATTAAAGATTCTCTACAGGCAGATAAGCCCCTCGAGAAATGCAGAATTTAAGAGACATGTTTCATATTTCCTTAGTTTGTTTAGTTCATCTGTGACTGTGGATGCCATCTGCAACAAGCCTGCTGACAAAGAACAACCAATAACCTGCATCCTGAAATCCATAGTCAACCGCTTACGCAGGTATAAACCCCTGTTTAAACGCAGATTAACATCAGCTGTTTTAATCTTGCAAAAGGCAAAAAGGAACTGACAACAATGTCTGTATTTTTTTACTGTGTGAATAGATTTCCTGCTACTTTGTTGCAAATTGTTTAATTCCATGTATATGCTTTGGACTAATGTATTCATTCATTGCAGACAAGGCTACGTGCCAGCACAGAGTGTGATGAACTTTCGTAAAAAGCTTGGCTGTGAGACCTTCAGCAAAAACGAAAAAGGTACCTTCCATTGCACTGCAGCAAATATGGTGCCTTGCAAAGAGATTATTGGTGGTTTTCAAGCGTATTTACAAAAACAAATGTGAAAAGTGTGTCATGCATTCGTATTCTGCCCACCTCATTTTAATACCCTCAAATTAAATCAAATGTGAAATACTGTGAGTGGTGGGCAATTAACACCGGACAGCAATCCTAAACTCATTGCCTCCACTGTGAAGTGTGGTTGTGGCAGCAAGATGCCGGGGGATGCCTTGCTTGAACAGTGGAAGGGCAGCTGGTCAGACGTGCTAGGAAGATGGATGGAGATAAGTGGAGGTCAATCCTGGAAAGAAAATACCTGTTAGAGGCTACAAAACGCTTGAGTTTAGGGAGAGGGTCACCAAAGCCAGAGCTTCAATGGAATAGTTTGGATAAAAGCACATTCATGTGTTAGAATGGCCTAGTCAAAGTCCAGATTCAAATCCAGCTGAGAGTCTGTGGCCAGACCTGAAAATGGATGTTCAGATTCCCAATAACTTAAACTGTTTTGAATATAATAAGCAGAAATTCCAGTTTTATTTGTGGCAAAGCTTGGAGACATGTACCCAAACTAGTTGTAATCGCAGCAAACAGGTGCATCCACAAAGTGTTGACTCAGCTGGACTAAATGCAGATGCACTCTGCACTCTTCACATTTTAATTTGAGAAAGATTTGAAAACCATTTATCATTTTCTCCTACCTCACAATTATACTCTGCTTGGTATTTTACAGAAAATCCTAATAAAATTCAGGGAAGATTGTAGTTCTAATATGACAAATGTGGGGAAAAGTCAAATACTTTTGCAAGTCACAGTAAGAATCTTACTGTAAATCTAACTTGGAGCATCAGTGATAATTGCTCTGCGATGCTTTGCCCCAAAACAGATCCTGAGGAGTTCATCTCGGTGCTGTTTCAGAAGGTGCTCTGCATCGAGCCTCTGCTCAAGCTCAGGTAAATTCCTAAGCCACCCAGTTTGTGGTGCTTGCATACACCGTAGACCATTCTTGGAGCTACAGAGTTGTTACTGAACATCCGTGTCCCCAAAGATCTGAAGGAGGAACCTCTCAGGGAGCCTACACCCTCCAGATCTTCCTGGAAAAGGAGCAGATGGGACAGACGCCCACCGTCCAAAAGCTGCTGGACACGTCCTGCATGTCGGGTGACATCAAATTCGAAACGGTGAGCCCTCTTTTCCTGAAGACAACGCTTTAAGGAGCTGACCACAACTTTCTGTCCATGTTTAAATATTAAAGCTTCCATTTTCTCTCCCTCAGATGCCCTCTTGTCTCATAATCCAGATGCCAAGGTGTGGAAACAAATACAAGATGTTTTCGCACATCCTCCCCTCCACCGAGCTGGACATCACAGATCTCCTGTACAACTGTGAGGGACTTACTTGTCATGCATGCAGCGCGCTCTTCTGGGACTGTTTACAGATTATTTTCTTATTTACACCCAACAGGTCCTAGGGAATGTTTTATCTGTGGACAGACGGCAAGGTTTGAATGTCTTCAGTGTTTACCAGATTGCAAACTTCAACCAGGAAGAATTAAGCAGTACTGCAGTACCTGCAACACCCAGGTACCCAAGAAACCAATTAAAAAAAAATGACTTAACCCACTAACTAGGCTTGCAGTGTAAAGTGTTTCACTTTTGATTACATTTTCTGTAGGTGCACAGCCATCGATCCCGGCGCAGCCACTCTCCCAGGGCACTAGTTTTACCTGCAGGTGTGGCCGCTGATGTCCCTGTGCCGAGGCACACTATGCAGCTGTTTGGTGTGCTCTGTATTCAGACCAGCCACTATGTGTCCTTCGTCAAATATGGACCTGGTTCCCACTCGTGGCTCTTTTTTGACAGCATGGCAGACAGACACGGTAAGCTTGTCCTTTTTTTTCTTTTTCTTTCTGTTTTTACAAAACGTTGCAAAAAAACATCCTCGAAAGAAAGTTTCCTCTCCTGTCTGTGCAACAACAGGTCCCGTTTTTGGGCTTGAAGGAGTTCCTCAAAGCCAGTGTGTTTTTGTTTTAACTCAACCCTGACCGTAAAAGATAAAGACCAAGTTGAGAGCAACTCTGACGTCTTCCAACTGCCCTTTATCTCACTTGAAGCTGATCTCTAATCTTAAGGCCGTTCTCCTTTTGCAGGCGATGATCAGAGTGGTTACAACATTCCCCAGGTCCGAGCTTGCCCCGAGCTCGGCGACTTCCTCAGCCGGCCGGAAGAGGAGTTGACCCGGGTGAGCCCAGCTCTTGCTCCAGAGCTGGTCCGCAGGCTTCTGTGCGACTCCTACATGTTTCTGTACCACAGCCCAGAAATGTCGGTGTCGATACCAAACAACGGGGGACCCTAGATCCACGAGAGCACAAGGACACTGTGTTCCACAACAACAGCCTAATCAGCTTTCATGCACTTTATTGCATCCAGACAGCAGGAACTGAAATGGATGCTTGGAACTACATTGTGGAAGATAGAAATGCATTTGAGATTTCTGAACTTGACTGTTCATGCTCAAAGCTGGTGTTGATTTGTAGGAGACAAAGCCAACTCATGGAGCAGAGCCACTTTTAAACCTCTAAATGCCTGATGGTTAAACTTTTTTTTTTTCATCATTGAAGTTGTCTTTGGAAAATTCCATTTTAGGCAATTCAAGCTCTTAAACGACATCTTCTAAATGGACTGGACTGAATTTATTTTTGTTTTTTTTCTGGTCATTTTGACCACTCAAAGCTCTTCACGCTAGAGCCACATTTACCCAGTCGTACTCACAGACACGCACACATTCATGCCCCGATAGGCCGATCGGTAGGCAACTTGAGAGTAAGTGCATTGCCCAGAGGCATGGACCGCGGAACGCATTTCAAGTTGGTCGGGCACATGGAGACGCCAGGTGGGGGGGGGGGGGGGGGGGGTGGAGAGAGACAAACGCGGCCGGCCGAGCGGGGGGGAAGACAGACAAACGCGGACGAGCGGACAAACGCAGCCGAGCGGGGGGGGAGAGACAAACGCGGCCGAGCGGGGGGGGGTTGGTTGCGGCGGGGAATAGACACGCTTTTCGCGGGGGGGGGGGGGGGGGGGGCTTGATCATCAAAAGTAGGTAGGGCCGCGGCCCTACCGGCCCTACCGGTTCCGCGGTCCTTGCCCAGAGGAACATCGACACATGAAAAGAGGAAGCTGGAATCCATCCCATGAAATTTGACGCGGTCATTTCCATTCTGCCACAGTCAACCACTATCAAGGCCCAGTTGTGGCTCTAAGGGTACTTCATGATGTTACCTGAATACAATTGCACTTGCTGCTGTTCTTGCTTTTGCACATAATATAAACCATTATTAAAATGTTAATCTACTCCTTGTCTTTAATACAAAATGCAGAGGTCAGCTAATAACACATTAAAAGCAGATGTGCTACGTATTAAAGAATTAAATCAGTATTTGATTGAAATGTATTGTTAATAGAAGTATAAAACAAATCTGAAGAGTCTGCTTTGAGAATCAGCACGAGTTTTCCAGTTTTCTGCTACCCTCTTGTGGACAAAATTATGCATTAAGTCTGTAACTTAACAAAAACTACAAATATGTTGGTCCTTCAACAAACATATGGATGATCCTTTTGAATGTATCTTTTTTTATGAAAACAAAGAAATCTTACTTTTGTATAACTGTTAACCCTTCTTTCCAAATTTAAACCAGTTTCAATGATCTAGTCCATCTCTGTCCAGTTTAATAAAACTTTAATAAGAATGTAAAAGTTGTCAAGTGGTTGAAAAATTGTTTCATCAAGCAAACCTGGCTTTTGGGTAGTTTGCCATCAGCCTTCTTTGGCGTGGTCGACGGGGCCAGACAGACTTCCAGACACTAAAACTACTGGGCTACCTGTGGGAGGAAAAAGCAAATATGAGAAAAGACCCGAGCAACTGTGTTGGTCAGAGGTTTACATACACTCACCTGCATGAATAAAATTCATTTCTGGCTTTTATTTGTTAAAAAGAAATTCTGGGTGGAATGATTATGCCACACCCAGCTTCAATGAATCTTACAGAAAAGAATTTGGTGCTGAAGTTTAGTTTGGATTTTGTTTGAGCAACACAAGTTCAGATACATACAAGTTTAATTATACACACAGATACACCGATATTTTCATAAATCTCATTTGCCCAGCAGCCACGTGCGTTGCATAGCAATCATTGAACATAATTCTGGCTGGATATGTGAGTACTCTTCAGACATGGTTTTCCGGTATCTTTTAGTTTCTGAAAGGCTTGAGCTTATGTGATTCCTGCTATGTTCCTCAACATAACCACTCTGCTTTTATCTGAAGGGGATAGGTTGAGTCAGGCTGCACAGTGGTGCAGTTGGTACCGCTGCAATCTCGCAGCCGGAAGGTTGGGTCCCGGCCTGGGGTCTTTCTGCATTGAGTTTGCATGTTCTTCTTGTATATCTTATACCTGACTTATGTGGCTGTCCCAATCATTTTAGTAACTGATCATTCTATAAGTTATTCTGATGATTCATTGAGTAATCTGATTTTAAAAATTTGGCACATTCTGCAGATTTGTCACTTAATGACTTAAGCTTATTTTATGAGCAATAGAAATAAATAAAAAATGCAAATAATTAAATGTTTTTGAATAATACAATCAAAAGGATCCATCTGCAGCTAAAAAATGTTCTAACAGCAATATGTTAAAATCTCAGCACTTTCTGGCTGATTTATCGTACAATGCCAGCTGCCTCTGGGAACATGCTATGGGGTATACAAGTTCCACTTGTATATCATTTCTTAAGGATTTTTTTTTTTACATGAAAAAGCTAATTTCTTTTCAAACAAAACAGAACCCTTCTAGTGTTACTTAAACTTAAAGCTGCAGTAAGTAATTTGTGCATGAATATATTTTTTACATATTTGTGAGGAGGTTGTTCACAATTTTCAGCCTTTTCAAAAGTGTACAAAACACACACACACATATACACAGCTCAAAAAATAAAGGGAACACTAAAATAATACAATAGATCTGAATGAATGAAATATTCTGATTAAATACTTTATTTACATAGCTGAAGGTGCTGACAACAAAAATCACACAAAAATGATCAATGGAAATCAAATATTATTAACCCATAGAGGTCTGGATTTGGAGCCACACTCAAACTTAAAGTGGAGAAAAACACTACAGGCAGATCCAACTTTAATGTAATGTCCTTAAAACAAGTCAAAATGAGGCTCAGTGGCGTGCGTGGCCTCCATGTACCTGTATGACCTCCCTACAACTCCTGGGCAGCTCCTGATGAGGTGGTGGAGGGTCTCCTGAGGGATCTCCTCCCAGACCTGGACTAACAGATCCACCAACTCCTGGGCAGTCTGTGGTGCAACGTAGCATTGGTGGATTGAGCGAGACATGATGTCCCAGATGTGCTCAATTGGATTCAGGTCTGGGGAACAGGCGGGCCGGTCCAAAGCGTCAATGCCTTCGTCTGGCAGGAACTGCTGACACACTCCAGCCACATGAGGTCTAGCATTGTCTTGCATTAGGAGAAACCCAGGGCGAACCGCACCTGCATATGGTCTCACAATGGGTCTAAGGATCTCATCTCTGTACCTAATGGCAGTCAGACTACCTCTGGTGAGCACCCCACACCATTACTGACCCACTGCCAAACGGGTCCTGCTGGAGGATGTTGCAGCAGCAGAACGTTCTTCACGGCGTCTCCAGACTCTGTCACGTCTTTCACGTCTGCTCAGTGTGAACCTGCTTTCATCTGTGAAGAGCACAGGACGCCAGCGGTGAATTTGCCAATCTTGGTGTTCTCTGGCAAATGCCAAACGTCCTGCACGGTGTTGGGCTGTAAGCATAACCCCCACCTGTGGACATCATACCCTCATACCCTTCTCATGGAGTCTGTTTCTGACCCTTTGAGCAGACATAGGCACATCTGTAGCCTGCTGGAGGTCATCCTACAGGCAGTGCTCCTCCTGTTCCTTTGTGCACAAAGGTGGAGGTAGCGGCTCTGCTGCAGGGTTGCTGCCCTCCTACGGCCTCCTCCGTGTCTCCTGATGTACTGGCCAGTCTCCTAGTAGCGCCTCCATGCTCTGGACACTACGCTGACAGACACAGCAACCTTCTTGCCACAGCTCGCATTGATGTGCCATCCTGGATGAGCTGCACTACCTGAGCCACTTGTGTGGGTTTCAGACTACCACTAGAGTGGAAGCACCGGCAGCATTCAAAAGTGACCAAAACATCAGAAAGCAGAGAACCTGAGAAGTGGTCTGTGGTCTCCACTTGCAGAACCACTCCTTTTGTCAACTCCTTTTGAACTGATTGTCAGTCAGCGTTGCTTCTTAAGTGGACAGTTTGATTTTACAGAAGTGGGACTGACTTGGAGTTACATTGTGTTGTTTAAGTGTTCCTTTTATTTTTTGATATATATATATATATATATATATATATATATATATATATAGTTTCACTGGGAAACCTTAGGGATGCAAACAAATAATCGCCTTGCTATTAACTGACAAGTCATGGTTGACTAAATTAAAGTTTTTCCATCCAATTAACTGAAAATGTCTGCTTAGACCAGCGGTCACCTATAACCCTCCAGTGAGCAGCATTTCAAACGATATTTTATTCAGCTGCTCTTCCTATTCAATCATTATTACAACATATTAATATTACGAAACGTTAAGGTTTGCTTGGACTCTTGCTGTTCACAGGTCAGTACAGGTAGCCCTTCCTATGACACAGTACCGATGAAGAAGCTCTGTTTCAAAAAGGTTGCTGACCCCTGGTTTAGACCTTCTGTTTAGACCTTGTGTTGTAGTATGGTCCCCATCCAGCAGAGGGCGCTGCCAGTCATTCTAAAGTCTATTTTGCGGAAAAAGTAATTGCAACGTGTTTATGAAGTGGTCCAACATATACGTTTATGATGTCTATGGTCCAAACCATAGACATAATATAAGAGTAGACCCCGCATTGACTGTCGCGGCGCAGGAATTACGGCCGCCATCTTGGCGCGGGCGACCTGCTACCCTAACCTGCTGATTCAAGCTGAACACACTAATGATACCTCAGCACTGTGCGGCGTATTTTTGTTTAAATCGGCGGACTATTGACGTCAGGGCTCGAGGGATAACTTTTCACAAGTAAGATTAAAAGATATTGTTTATATAAGAATGTGATTTTTCTAATATTAGATAGAGAGATACAGGTCTACACGTCCAAGTTTTTGTGACTTAGTCTCTCCAAAATTGCATCTACTCCGTGAAGTCATCAGAGCTTTAGACATTGGTGAATAATATATATATATATATATATATATATATATATATATATATATATATATATATATATATATATATATATATATATATATACAGGGGCGTGCATACATAGACACTAGGTGGTGCTAAAGCACTAGGAAGTTTGCCCTTTATCAACGAAAATGCCCTTTTGAAACTCGTTTTTTTTTTTTTTTTTTTTTTTTTTTTAATTATTAATATTCAGGGCAGTCAAAAGTAGCCGGTCAACGGCGGCAAATCGCCGTCTATAGCAGCTCTTGCCGCCGCCTACATTTCCCCGATTATATAATGGAGCGATATTTGTGCCTTCTGGTTGAGCGCGGAGCAGACCCTGGACTGGAAGCCGTCTTCTTTTTTTTTTTTTTTTTTTACCTCGGAGTGGCCATCGACCTTTTAGTACTATCTTTGATGTGTCAATCATACAATTTAACCAATCAAATCAACGACTGAAGGCAACATGCTAGCCAATCACAGCTGGAGAGGGGCGGGACACCGAGTCATAGCCTTCAGTCGTCGCCGCAGTTCGGCTGTGGTGTGGTCACCGTTGGTGTCGGTAGAGCGGGATGGAAATTTGGTCTGATTACCAAACAATTACAAGAAGTGACAACAAAGCAGAGAGCGATCTGGAAGGAGCGCTATTAATTTCTGTTTGAAATGTCAGCACTGAAGTCTAAACTGGAGTAAACATTCACGCTAGGAGGGTTAGCTAGGACAGCTAGCAGGGTGAGCTAGGACAGCTAGGAGCCCAAGGAGCAGAATCAAGCACTAAAGCTGCCAAACTGAAGAGACTTGAGTTACTTGCAGGTAGAAGGGAACTCTGCTTTGTTCTGCTCCTTGTTCTCATAGCTGATGTAATTACAGAACCTGTTCTAGTCCAATTTTGCATATGTCGCTAGCTAGCTAACGACTCGCTAGCTAGCTAACGACAGAACCTGTTCTAGTCAGAATTGTTACTTCAGTCAGTGTTCAGCCTGACACCAGCGCTCATGTTTATTAGCGTGTAGCTTATGCTGGACTTTTGAGTTAAGACACAGCGCTACAGGTTACCCTATGTCACTGTTAGTCCAAAGGCCAAATCTCAAACTGTCTCATGTTAAAAGCACAGAACTATTAAACACATAAGAACATGCCATTAGCACACAACTGAGCTGAAGCAAAGAAAAAAAAACTGCCCATATGGGCTCCAAACAAAATGTACAATCAGACAACCAAATAACACACAAGATCTCTTTAATAATCAGGATATTTCACCCAGAAAAAATAAATTATAAATAGCTTCCCAACATGAGTTGTAAATCTACCTTAATATAAACTTAATTTCTCTCAGTATAGCTCAATTAAACATTTCTCATACACGCAGTCATGAAATATTTTTAAGTAGAACTCAACCCCTCTTGGGCGTTTACATTGACCAAACACTTGATTAACCATTAGTCTTTTCTTGTTTTATTATAACAATCAATATTATTCATTATAACTATTATTCATTGATGATGTCAGATCGACAGATTCAACTTATTTAAAAAATAAATAATGACTATTTTGATATATTTTGTTAGTAATTCTTTCTAAAAGCCCAACAAATGTTATGAAAAGCTTCGGAAATTTTTTACAATCTGCCCATAAGCTATTTTTTTCCAGCTCAATGTGTTCAAAAGCCTAATTGGTTGGAAACCTGCCTAATTTGGCAACACCGACTACGCTATTGCTATTTGTTTGTTCGTTACAGTAGTCACAGAGCCACTGTTTAGTCTGAAGTATATATATATATATAGATATATAGATATATAGATATATATCTATATATAAGTGCACCCTCCTACCTGATAGTGTGTAGCCTGCTACTGTAAAAAAGTTTGACTGCCCTGAATATTATTAAGATTTTACTGAGGTCGGTTTTGAAATGATCTTTTGAAAACCTGAGCCATTAAAAACCACTGAAACAATGCCCTGAAATGAGCCACCTCCTTGCGCACGCTAAAAAGTGCCCTCCCACCCCCTCCTGAGCACCTGCCCCCTAAAATGTCTGTGCACGCCACAGTATATATATATGTCTAACAAAGCTCTGATGCCTTCACAGAGCAGCTGCAATACATATCTATCTATATAGATAGATAGATATTTTTTTTTGTTATGGCCTTGCTCTTGGACCATGACAAATCAAAGGGAAGCCCCGCATGGGATAACTTAAAATGGGATTTATTTAACAAAAATCATAACTGGTAAGAGAGGAGAGGGAAAGAGAGAAGTAGGTGGCAAAGAGAGAGAAAGAATGAGCTGAGCTCCTCCCAGCTGGGGTTGATCATCTGGTGCTTGGGTTGGAGCTGTCAGGTGAGGAAGCTTGCTGACGTCAGGCTGGCCAGCTGCCTCCACTTCCAATCAGCACCAATTAGAAGCTCTACACAGGGACTCAGAGGAAAGGCCTAGGGCCGTAACAATATATATATATATATATATATATATATATATATATATATATATATATATATATGTGTGTGTGTGTGTGTGTATGAGTGGCTGTGTTTTGCAGCATACATAAATTCTGTCAGAATATTCAATTACTTTTAATCACACTAAGAACATTTAAATGCACTGAACCATTTGTTATAATAGCTATAGCTTTAAAGTTTTCTGAAAAAAAAAACAACGTAAAAATTAGTTCAATAATCAGCGAGTATAGTTGACTAAAATTGTTTCTGCACCTGGTTAACACATTACACTGAGCGGAGTTGTCGACCGCCCCAAGATGGCGCCCCTAAATCTCGTCAGCTCCAATAGGCGAGAGCGGTCGATGCGGGGTCTACTCTTTATATATGTCTATGGTCCAAACCATAGACATAATATAAGAGTAGACCCCGCATCGACCGCTTGAATCAGGCTTGAATAACTTCCACCAGCTGTATCTCTGTTCCCTGTATAACTCTGGCATTATCCAACAACCAGCTCACTAATTTTGCGATAGTCCCTCAAAATTAGGGACCACCGTGATTCTGTCCCCTTGCTTTTTCGTTCCAGGGCTGGATGCAGACCACAAAGTCGAATAATAATGGTCTCCACCAACCTACAGCCGTCGGGCTACTGTGCAGGAGTCCTGCTGGCACCTAGCAAGCAGTGGGTTGTGCTCTCCACATCAGGAGTTTTTGAGGGCTTCTTTGATGTACGGAAGCGTCCAGTCTAAAGTCTCTCCCGGTGCCGCGCTGCAGAAACGGCCTCTGCCAGAGCTCTGTGATGCGGTCGGCTTGTAGGTTGGTGAGGTCTTCTACCGAAGTCCCACCAAGTACTCAGCAACCCTGTCCACGTGCTGTTATCCTGGCACATTCTGGTCATCAACAGCCTGTGAATTTTATGAAGCACAAAACAGCAAATTACTGTTTTAAACTGTAAAACCCACCAAATTCATGTTTTAGATTTAATATAATACGTGAACACGCAGGATGTACAGAACAGTAGCAAATAGCTGTTACATCTGAGGTATCTCCAGCCTCGGATATATGCTGGAGGCCACCGTGGAGGACGGACTGCAAGCCCCTCCCTCACAGAAGCCGAATCACCCGCACGTGTCAGGTAAACCTTGGCCACAGATAGATACCTCAGTAAGAACGTGCAGCGTTCATTTGGAGATGGAATAAGAAAACAAGACCCACTACTCACTTTTGAGTCACGATGACTCAAAATTCTCACCTGTGAGCCAAGCTGATGGTGGACATCTTGGCTCCAGGACACGTGCGAGGCTTTACACTTGGCACAAGTCAGTGTCTCAGTGAGCATGGTGTAAATTCGGTCAACATCCAGGACCCGCCGTGCTTTTTTGTGCAGCCCTGCCCCAGTCGGCTGCTGCCCACCACATGAAGGATTGGGGCAGACCACTTTAACCTTCCACAACTTGTATGGCATGTTGTGGAGTAGTGGATGGGCGAAGAAGGTGCCTGGTGGTAGATGGGACTGGGCTGAGGTGGCAAGTACCACAGCTTCAGGTTGTCCTGGAGCTCCAGTTTGACCTTTGCCCCCATCTTAAACAACACTTTTGCTATCCACCTATGGTCCTCGGATGGTGATGTGTAATCACGCTATGCTATTTAAAAAATTAAATAAATATCAGTGCTAGACCATTTACCGACACAGGACCAACCACTTGTATCTCAGGTATGACAGCTGGTGCCTGTGTTTGGAGGTCTACAGCCTGTGCAATGTTTCATTATCAGATATTCTGTAGAAGAACACTTGAACAACTGTACACAGAATGAGGAGTAGAACTACAGGAGCGCTACATGAAAAGGTATTCACTCTCTGAGATTGCAGTGCTGACTGGAGGACCAGGGATCTATTTTACAGATTTGCCTTCTGTAAAATAGAGTCTTAAGTAACTTTTATAAACAACCCACTTTCATGGAGTTCACTTTTTTCTGAGGTTTTTATGGCACTGCTGTCTCGTTTTTTGTACAGTGGGCTGACAGGAAAGGGGGTACGAGAGAGGGGGAGAGACATGCGGCAAAGGACCACAGGTCGGAGTCGAACCCGGGTCGGCCGCGTGGAGGAATAAGGCCTCCGTACGTGGGTCGTGCGCGCTAACCACTGCGCCAACGTTTGGCTTTGAAGCTGTAAAATGTGCATCACCAAATCGTGGCTTGGTAAACAAAGATAGTAATCAAAAGAATGTATAATCAGAAGCCATTCACAAAAAATACTCATAGTAGAGTTATGATAAGATAAGATAAGATAAGATAGTCTTTATTGATCTCACAATGGAGAAATTCACTCGTCACATCGGCTCATACAAGAAGGTGCAGAGTAGGGAAGGTGCATTCAGTTATATACAGTGAATCTTCATATCTACAATGGATCAAAAGAATACCAAAAACAAAAAATACAAAAAAGGAAATAGGAATGTAAATGTCTCATTTACATTCTTAGTGGTCTATATATATATATATATATATATATATATATATATATATATATATATATATATATATATATATATATATATATAAACATATCTATATACTTAAATATATACATATATCTATGCGCCTACTTACATACGCACCTACGCGTATGTAAGTGCATATACATTGTATACATTTGTACATTTGAGCATCAATAACTAAACTAATACCATGGACAGGTTCAGTGGTAGTCGCTGCTTGTGACCACCACTGGGAAGCACCTGCAGCTGAAGCCTCTGGTCTTGTAGGAGATGGCTGCTGTTTCATAACAAAGTAGATATATTACTGGTCACATTTGAGGGCATAATTGTACTGTACTACAGTATTTCAGCCCAACCTTCTGGATGTGGAATCCACAGAAACATCCCCTGACACCACCACACAAGGACTTCTGCCCATGCTGCATCACTGGACATTTCTCAGTCTAAAATCAGATGTAGATTTAAAGCAGTAAGTTGTCGCGGGTGGTTTCAAAAAATCATACTTGAATTTCGTGCTTATGCCGTCGTTATTAATGTGTCAAACCCCAGTTTGTGCACTTACAAAATGAACTGTAAAACACTTATTAAATAAAAACATAGCCTTTGATACAGCTCATACCACTTATTCTGCCTGGGTGGCCTGTTGCCCTCACCTGAAAGCCATGACCCTGTGACGGCGAAGCTCCTCAGCGGTGCCATCCAGTGTCTGCTTTTGCCTTGTTGTTTGAAAGCCTTATGTAGGAGATCATTTTAAAATAAACGGTAGCAACACAAACGCTTATCAAGCTCTCAATAAAATTAAAATAATTTTACCTTGACAGCATTATTAGACACTTTGCTCAATGAATGGGCCTAATTTCTAAAATGAATATATAAAATAATGGTAAATGGACTGAACTTGTATAGCACTTTTCCAGTCATACTACCCCTGTGCCCAGTGGTACCTTGCCCAGGGGCACAACATGTGACAGGGGGAAGCTGGAATCAAACCCACAACCTTGCAGTTACAAGCCTTCTGCCCATGGAGCCACAGTCGCCCTAATAGAAATATGTACACTTGTGCTACCTAGTCCGATCACCTCTGGCCTGGTTTATCATATCTGGGCTCTATAATCTGCGAAAATTATGTTTTATGATAATGATCTCTGACATTTTTCCGGGACGACTCTTCAGCGGCAGGCGTTGTTTGAACAAAAATGGCGGCTGGCGTTCAGGCCACAGTCTCCCCTGGAGGCGTATCACAAAATACTTGATGCAAATTCCTTGAAGTTGAATGAATTTGTCCTCATCTCTGCCATGTTCCCTTTCTTTTTCCCCCAACTTTCCTGATGTCTGCGTCTTTGCTTTTAGTAATTTTCTCGACACTACTTTGTGGTAGAAATGGGAAAGGCAAGAATTTGTTATAACGGGTCCTGTTTGAAGATTATTAAGCCCCTGTGTGACAGGAGGGCATATCTGGACTTGCTGTTTTGGCTCAAAACAAAGCCTAATGGTTTTGCACACATGTTGTAGTAGTTCAGTTCTTTTTTCTTTCTTTTTTTTTCTTTTAAGGAACTTAAATTCCTCCTTTTTGTGGATCAAAGCTGCTTCTTTAAAATTGTTTTCTAAACTGGTGTTGGATGCTGTGCAGCTTGAACGATTTTCTTTTTGGGGGGGGGGGAAACTAATTTTTTTCTGATGCATAGCCATAGCAAGCAGTTGGTTTTGTACCACTGGGAGCAGCTGATTAACATCTTAAAAACTGAAATAATACTTTAACTACACCCCCAAATCCCAGATGAGTTAGAAAGGAGGAGCCCAGGTTGCAGAGCAGGAGCAAGAATAGACACTTTTCTGTCTAACCCCCAGTCGGTCGAGGCAGATGACCGTTCATACTGAGCCTGGTTCTGCTGGAGGTTTTCCTTCCCATTAATGGGGAGTTTTTCTTTCCACTGTCGCTTCATGCTTGCTCAGTATGAGGGATTGCTGCAAAGCCATGGACAATGCAGACGACTGTCCCTGTGGCTCTACGCTTCTCCAGGAGTGAATGCTGCTTGTCAGGACTTTGATGCAATCAATTTATATAGGAAATTTTTGACCAATCTGCATAATCTGACCCAATCTGTATAATATGATTGAATTTGACTTTGTAAAGTGCCTTGAGATGACATGTTTCATGAATTGGCGCTATATAAATAAAATTGAATTGAATTGTCTCTGGAACTCAAGTGAAGAGGCAGCTGGAGAGACTGATCTGTGCAGAGCAGCTCTGGGATTCGACAGCACCTCTTCAATCTTAGCTTTACCAAAGAGAAGGTTCCAGTGTTATGATAGACCTCCTGCATAGTTCCCATACCGAGGAAAACTCACCCATCAGTCCTCGATGACTTTAGACCTGTTGCCTTGACATCCCACATCGTGAAGGTCCTAGAGAGACTCCTGTTGGCCCACCTGAGTAAGCAGGCAAGCAGCTATCAGTGGAGTTGGAGTTGAAGACCCCATCATACACTTGCTTCATCAAACCCACTATCATGTAGACAGGGCAGGCAGCACTGTGAAGATCACATTCTTTGATGTCTCCAGTGCGTTTAACACAATTCAGCCTGATTTGCTTTGTCAGAAACTCCAGAAGACTCAGGTGGAGGCCTCAACAATCGCCTGGATCAATGACTACTTTACAAACAGACCACAGTTTGTGAGACTGAAGGACTGTGTGTATAACCAGGTAGTCAGCAGCACAGGAGCACCACAGGGGACTGTACTCTCAGCGTTCGTTTTCACTCAGACTTCCAATACAAAACAGACTCCTGTCATCTACATAAATACTCCGATTACTCTGCAGTCGTTGGGTGTATCAGAGATGGACAGGAAGCTGAGTACAGAGAGCTGGTGGACCGCTTTGTGGCGTGGTGTGGAAACAATCATCTCATTCTGAATGAGGATAAAACAAAAATAAAAAGGATGATCGTAGACTTCAGGTGAAATAGGAATAGTGACAACACTATTACTATACTGGGGGAAGAAGTGGAGGTGGTGGAGGAGTATAAATACCTCGGTGTTCAGCTGGACAACAGACTGGACTGGAGACACAACTGTGAAGCTGTCTACAAAAAGGGACAGAGCATATTACTCCCTGAAGGAGCTTAGGTCCTTCAGGGTGTGTAACAAGGTACTGCATATCTTCTAAAAGTTTGCTGTGGAGATGATCTTTCCACGGCAAACTTATGGGATCTCTCTCCATCATCTGCTGGGGCTGCAGCATCAGAGCAATTGACCTAAAGAAGCTCAGCAAGCTTATAAAGAAGGCCGGCTCTGTTCTGGGGACCCTTCTAGAACCTGCTAAGAAAGATTCTTCATAAAATGAAGAACATTATGGACAACCCTAAGCATCCTCTTCATCAGACTGTTGTACAACAACACAGTGTCTTCAGTCAGAGGCTTCTCCAGATCCGCTGTAAGACAGACCTCTACAGGAGATCCTTCCTGCCTGCAGCCATCGGTATCTACAAAAACCCCATAACATCTTTACAACAGCTTTTATGATTTGTGATTGAAACTGTTTTTTTTAATATATTTTTTTATTGAATTGGACATAGGTGTTTTGGATGAGGAAAATGATCACGGCTGTGATGCTGACCTGGCTTCAAGAGAGCTCAAAGAGGACACGAACTGGATCAGAGTTGAATGACAGCAGCAGCAGTCTGAACAGACCTTCACTACAAAAGAAAACGGAAGTCGCACTCCGCAAGCTAGCATTACCACATCCAACGGGGAACCTGGTGCTACACAAACACCTGTGACATATTTTCAGATAAAAGGTAAGATCTGGGGCGGTGCTAGGCATTTGGGGGCTCTAAGCGCTAATGCTTTGTGTTATCTCCCATCTGAAAAATGAACAATGATACAGTTAGTTGTCAGTGCATTTCTCTTTATTTCCAAAGTACCCTTTTGTTATTAATGTTTTGAAAACAGTTGCAATAAATAAGAGGAATCCAAATCTTGAAAAAACATTCAAATAATTCTGCATTGACAATGGTGCATATACTTCCACACAGGATAATTGTGTTTCACCCATCATAGAGGAAAATTTATACAGACAACAGATTTTAATTGAGATTAAACGAGGAAACAAATATTGTACAGTGAATGAAATGCAACAATAGGCAGCGCAATGCAGAACTAGGACTCATCCTTTAAAGGTGCTGTTAGAATAAGACTTATTTTTTTGTGCTGTTTTTGCATGTTGTACTTGTTTGATGCAAACCCCAAAAAACAAAAAAGTTCTGACTTTACAGAGGAAACTGATACATATGGTCATGACACGTTTTGTTTTCCTGAGGAAGATTCATTAGGAGGAGCTAATCAAAACCAAAAATCCATGGGAGAGACGGGAAAAATATAAAAAAATTTCTTGAGCAAATATTTCTGTATTGCTTATAAAGTGGCTTGCAGAAGTATTCATACCCCTTGAACCTTTCCACATATTGTCACATTACAACCACAAACAGAAATATATTTTAGTGGAATTTTATGTGAAAGACCAACACAAAATGGTATACAATTGTGAAGTAGAAAGACAATTATACATGATTCCTTGGTTTTTTTTTTGTTTGTTTTTTTACTAATAAAAACTGAAAAGGGTAATGTGCAAAAGTATTCAGCCCCCCTGAGTCAATACTTTGTGGAACCAAATTTTGCTGCAATTCCAGCTGCAGGTCTTTTAGGGTATGTCTCTAGCAGCGTTGAACATCTAGTGACTGAAATCTTTGCCCATTCTTCTTTGCAAAACAGCTCTAGCTCAGCCAACTAGATGGAGAGCGTTTGTGAACAGCAGTTTTCAGACCTTACAACAGATTCTCTATTGGGTTTAGGTCTGGACTTTGACTAGGCCATTCTAACACGCAAATATGTTTTGTTTTAAACCATTCCATTGTAGCCCTGGTTTTATGTTTAGGGTTGTTGTCCTGCTGGAGGGTGAACCTACGACCCAGTCTCAAGTCTTTTGCAGACTCCAACAGGTTTTCTTCCATGACTGGCCTGTTTTTGGCTCCGTCCATCTTCCCATCTTCACTGTCCCTGCTGAAGAGAAGCACCTCAGAGCATGATGCTGCCACCACCATATTTGACAGTGGGGACGGTGTGTTCAGAGTGATGTGAAGTGTTAGTTCTCTGCTACACATAGCGTTTTGTATTTTGGTCAAAAAAGTTCAAAATTGGTCTCGTCTAACTGAAGCACCTTCTTCCATATGTTTGCTGTGTCCCCAACATGGCTTCTGGCAAACTGCAAACAGGACTTCTTATTGTTTTCTCTTAACAATGGCTTTCTTCTTGCCATTTTTCTATAAAGTCCATATTTGTGCAGCACATGACTAATAGTTGTCCTGTGGACAGATTTCCCACCTGAGCTGTGGATCTCTGCAGTTCATCCAGAGCCACCAGTGCTCTCCTTGTTGGGCCTGTAAGTTTAGGTGGACGGCCTTGTCTTGGTAGGCTTGGTAGGTTAATCATCTGGCAACGTCTGAAGGCAATTGGTTGCACTCAGAGAAAAGGGGGCTGAATACTTTTGCACACCGCACTTTTCTGTTTTTTAATTTGTAAAAACTGTTTTAAATCATCTATTATTTTCTTTCTACTTCACAATTGTATACCACTTTGTGTTGGTCTTTCACATAAGATTCCAATAAAACATATTTATGTTTCTAGTTGTAATGTGATGAAATGTGGAAAAGTTCAAGGGGTATGAATACTTCTGCTAGCCACTGTATCTAATAACATCTTTTACACATTGTTATTTTAATGTCTTTATTATAATTACTGTAATTATGATTTTTCACTAGCCTAATTTTTTCCCCCGGCAGTTGGTGCCCAACATGGAGTGTGTGACGCGTGTGGGTGCTGAGCCAGCGCCAGCACAAGGTAAGATAATATTGCTAAAATGACATGGGTTTGTTGGGGCCAGGCCTTATACTGAGAAGAAATATGTTACAGAAGGAAACTATAACAGTAATAAGATTATCGACATCTTAGGGACTTCTTTATGTTTTTATGGATCTTTTATTTTAGATATTCTTTTCAATGTTATTTTCATGTCCCCGTTGACGCCTAAAGGCTTGAAGTCAATAAAAGTGGCTTCATGACACTTTGAATTCTGCTCATATGGATTTGATTTAGAACTGGCTTTGTATCTTTCTTATTTTCATTTCTGTATAATAAAACTATTGCTCAATAGATCGATAGACAGATATATGTAAAAAATATTACGTACGTAATATACGTGGTTACATACTTTTGAATGTCCTTCTGATGGACATTCATTTCTTGAGGAAAGACAATGGACTTCAAAACTTTTCTTGCATTTGGTTGCAAGGTTTCATATACTGAAGCAAGGTCCTGAAAGCTGTAACCTAGGCAGGCTCTTGGACAAGTGTTTCGTGTTCAGGTTCCTGGAGGATGTCATTGCCGGCAGTGGGCATTCGTCTGCAACTGTGGTTTTCAAGAATCTATAAATTCTTCTAGGTCTGCACTGCTAAAATCTGATTGCCATGATTGAAAGACAGTACGGTCAGATTCAGGCATGTACATAAGGAAGTCTCCAACAACTCCTCCGTCATCATATCCCATCTCAGGTTTTCCATCCGGCAGGACAGGCTGGATCTTGATGTCATTGTCTAGAAGTCCATCATCACAGAAGTGTGCTATGAGCTTCCTGTCCTCTGTGAACATGCAGTATCTTCTTCACTGCCTCGGTAGATGATATGATTTAAGGGGGAAATTGGCAAGAGTATCACCCAAAATCTGTGGCTCACTTTTAGAAAAGTCTCCCAGAAACATAATGTTGCTGTCATCCAAAACTTCCTACCTAAGCTCCCTAGAATGAAGTGACGAGTGATGTTGTCATTATTTGTGATATTTCCAGCAAATATCAAGTCAGGAGTGACTGTTTTAGATACCGTAGACTGTATGCTCATTGCAACATTTGAAGCAGAAAAAAAGGGAGGGCTGACTGAGAACTAGTGTTGCACCGATACCAGTATCGGGTGGGGCCCCGATCCAGCAATAAAATGGTGCTATCGGCATCGGCGAGTACCAACAAAGAGGGCACCGATACCATTTTGATGTTTGTATGTCACTTGAACGCAGCCTTCTCTCTCCCAACACTCACTAGTGTTAACTATCGCTATTGGCCTGCTCAATTATTAATTTCATTTTACTTTCTTACTGTTGCACTAGTATTATACATGTTATATAAGTTCATGAAAGTTGCACTATTTTGGCATTTGAGAGCCAAAACTCAGGGTTTAAAAGAGATTATTCAATTATTAATGTAATTTTACTGTCTTACTGTTGCACTACTATTATACATGTTATAATTTCACGAATGTTGCACTATTTTGGCCTTTGAGAGCCAAAAGTTTATTCAACTATTGTCACCTATTCCAGGTAGGCAATAAAAAGTTCTACTGGATTCACTTTGTATTAGTCTTTTTCCTGCTTCACAAAGGTAGGCAGCAGCTTGACAAAGCCATGATGGCAATTATTTTACATCCAAGTAGTATGCAGTTCTTCATATATACACACACACATCAATTTCAAACTGATGGTATCGGTATCGGCCAATACTGCACAGCCAGGTATCGGGTATCGGTATCGGGGACAAAAAATGGCATCGGCACTGCACTACTGAGAACTGTCTTGGTCCTGATAGAATGGTGAAGACAAAACTTCACCTTGACTGTTTGATCGGTTAACCTTTTACATAAGGTCAGATAAACCTGAGAATAGGGATACAATTATCCGAATGTGATTTTTTTCCCCCATCTCTTTAACTCTTCATCGGTCCTCAGCTGGATGATGTTGGTATCAATCTAAATGAGGACAATGAAATATAATTAGCTTAAAATGACAAATATGGCAGCAGAATTGCATATAATGTAAGTTATTTGAATTTAATTTGATAATACTGCAACACACAGGCTTTTTATAAATAACAGTTTGGGATTTTTCAGCAAAGTACCTTCTCTTACAGCATGGTTTCCTCAGGAATATTCCTTTGCCTCAGGAAATCACTCAGGTCATCCATTCTGTGATCATACACTGAAAGGACACACAAGGCCAGCATCCTAGATATTTCCTATATAATGTAAACCTTGTCATACAACACATTATTATTATTTTACCGGAAAGACTAATCATGTAGTCACTCATAACACCATTAAGCACTCAGTGTTTTTAGTCAAGGCTAATCTTAAAATATTTCAATGTTTTAAAGAAAGTCTTTCACTAAATATTTTGCAAATTTTACTTTTGTTTTATAATGACTTTTGCCACAGGAACCTTTGATTTTAGAATTACACTAATATATGCATATACTGTGGTTTTACCTTTAAGAGAGGCTAATTTCTATTCAGCTTGCATGTTGTAATATGTAATATCCTCTGTCAATCGTGAAAAAGGGCATGGCTAATGTCTGAAGTTATAAAGCCATAAACTGACAAGAACTTGCAATTCAGCTTGTCAATAAGCATGCATGATCAAACATGTTCACTTAGGGTGGGTGCATTTTACTTGGTTAGTGGTTAGAAAGCTACAGAAAAAGCATGTTGTGCATTTTAAAAAGAAACATTTTTAAATTCACACAAAAGGTAAGCAAATATTGCTGAGTAATTACAAAGAACTGTACAGTTCCAAATCCACCTTGTGTTTAACAATAAAGCAGGAAAGACGCTGACAACTAAACAAGCCATCTGTGGAGCATGTACAGGCCCTTCAGTAGAGGAATGGAGAGACACAATATAGTAGAATTAACCTAGTACCTTATCTGAAATGTAGTTTCACATCTTTCTCCACCTGGCCGTGGACCAAGGGAGTAAAAAAGTATAAAAACATTAGCTTTAAAGATAGCAAAGCATTCCGTTAGGCAATCCTAAAGTTTGACTATAGTCAGTGTGGCAAATCGATTACTTTATGCGAGTTTATGTTCCAGATCATGTTTCAAATAACGACATGTTTCCTAATTCAATTCAATTCAATTTTATTTATATAGCGCCAATTCATGAAACATGTCATCTCAAGGCACTTTACAAAGTTAAGTTCAATCATATTATACAGATTGTGTCAGATTATACAGATTGGTCAAAAATGTTCCCATATAAGAAAACCAGTTGATTGACACCGTTGTTAACACCTAGGCATGGCTCAGTTTTCCATCCTTGCAGGCACAACTGACTGAGAGCCAAACCGATGGTCCAGGTGGACTGAACTAACACAAAAGGGGGGTTTGAACTAACAGGAATTTTACTCTTTTTTTAATAGAAAAAAAATTATCTCAGTGAGGCACACTTCAAGCATAATTAAAACTAGTATAAAATCATATACCATTTTATAAGGCGCACTAAATATTCTTCCCAAGTGTGTAATATCACTCTTCCTGTCATGAAGCTCAGAGACAGGAAGACCCAGAATTCGACCAGACAAAGAGGTTTTGAGATCAAGCAGAATTTAATGATTAGATTTAAGCAAAAACAGAGGTCAAAATCCTAATCCAAAAATTATACAAACAATGGCAGTCCATAAAACTCATACCGGGAGGTGGATAACTTAAATGGTCCAGAAGTAGACAGTACAGGAAAAAATGTGGAACTTAAACAACCGGAGACTTGACATGGAAAGACATAACTGACATGACTAGAATAGACAATGAACTGGCAGGGAAGTGGCAGAGGAGGGAGGCTTAAAAAGGCAGGAGAACAAAGGAGAGAGAGTGAGCCAATTAACCATAAACAGGTGGATTTAATCAGAGGGGGGAAAGAGGCTGCAGGAGGAAACAAGCTGACAGAAAACACGTGGAAAGGAACAGACACTAGACCAACCCTAGAACATAAATAACCATGAAGAACAAACCTAAGATAGAAGATAAACTAAGACTACACAGAGCACCGAAGGGAGATCAGAACTAAATACAAAGACCGGATAAATTAAAACAGTACAGAAGCTGAAGAATCTAAAACCAGACAGAACAGAAACAAAACCTGAGGTGGAAGACAAGACTAGCTGATCAAATGATAAACATAAACAAAAACAAAACCCAAATCATGACACTTCCCTTTACATACACTGCACTCTCACCATCTCTGTCAGGAGGACAGAGCAGTTGGGCTACACTGCCCTGTTTCTAACATAAGGCCAAAATAAACGTAGCTTTTATATTGAATTAACTTACTAGGTTTATCGTTGCTAGCGCGTACTCTGGGCTGTCTAAAGGCTCCCACATACTCAGGCGTACTGTGCACATACTGTGAGCTTGGTGGACTCCACGCTGACTCTCCGCGGACATTTTACCCTTCATAGTAGAGCGTACTATTGCCTACATTTTTTGTGGCAAGTTCTTACAATTCCCACACTTACTGCCACTGGGACGAAGCTGCAGAACGGATGGTAAAATGTGTGATAAGCTAGCTAAGCGCCTAGAGCCATTTCTTTTTCAGCAGGCTCCCACCACACACCTGTCATTGAGAACAGAGATTGTGAAGCTGCGCGTCCTTACGACCGCCTGCTTGGAGCAGCTCAGTGTATCAAGCTCGGTGTCACATATAAAACTGTTCAATGTAAAGACTTCTTGCCACCGAGAAGTTGTAAAAATTGAGCTCTGCACATACATGTACGTGCGGTCCGATCACGTAGTGACACAGTGTACCGTAATGCTTCGAATATCCACTGCGCGGAGCGGCTTTGTTGTTTACCCAAGTTGTACTTACACATTTTAACAGATTTTTGAGCTCATTGTACCACAAAATTGGTCAGGAAGCACATCGTATAAAAGGTGGACTGGATTATACGGTGCACCATACATTTTTGAGAAAATTTAAGGATTTTAAGTTCGCCTTATAGTCCGATAAATGCAGTATGTAAAAATACATGTAAGATTGTGGTTATGATGTGAAAAGTGTAATTACAACACTTAACCTAGAATTTATAAGTGCCACAGCAGTTCTCCAGCTCCACAGGGTTCACATTCCATGTGCTGAGCCCTGATACCAAATGTCCTAATAGATTGGATGGTATCTCATTATTACAGGATACTATATCATAATAATGACTTACTTATCTCATTATTATGAGATACTGTCTCATAATTCTGACTTACTTATCTCATATTATGAGATACTATCTCATTATAATGAGATGAGTAAGTCATAATTAATACATGCAAGTTTGTTTTTTCATCAGAGTGGCAGAAATGTATGGAAGTGCATTGCATTCACCTCAGAAAAAAATAGACACCAATGCAGCGCGGTTCTGTAGTAAGATCTCATAATTATGAGATAATGTGCCATTTTTATTACTTTGGTGAATGCAATGAGCATCAGAAATGGGCTTCCATAATATGGTGACAGTTTTATATGTAAATACACACACACACACACACACACACACACACATATATATATATATATATATATATATATATATATATATATATATATATATATATATATATATATATATATACACACAAAAGTTACCTACTGCTGCTTTAAAGGATTGGAGAGCTACATCAACACTATGTCTTAATTTAATAAAGGCCCTCTATCAACAAATTGGTGTCTGACTGATTAAAAAAAAATGCAATAAGTCAAAAAAAGAGGGCAAGTGAAACAACGATTCATAGGGGGGAAAAAACGCTCCAGTAGAACAGAAAATCCCATATGGGAAGTGTTCAATGTAAAAGAATACGCAGCACTGATGCATTGTCATGTGTATGTGGACTTCATTCCCTCTAACACGTTGAGGAGGAGGAGCTCCGCTGCTGAGAACCATTTAAATGTTTCCGCATGCGCATTAGCGCACAACTGGGACTTCTTACACAATCGCGTCTTTTCTTCATTCTGCCTGTATCTAAGCTTGTGTGCAGTTATCCACGCGTTTCTCACTTTTTAATTTAGTTTTTTTAGTAGTACAAGGCCTAGGAAATGAGTGGGGACCATTCCCATAACGAGGACCAGGTACTGTTAATCTATTTTCTATGTTATTAATGGTCGTAGGGTACAAGTTAGTGTCGTATAACTGCTTGGTTTTTGACAGGGCACACTGGCTAACAGTGAACAGTGTCTACTAGCTAGCAAAATAGCCGGTGGGTTCGTAAATCACCTCCGTTCGTTGTCTACAGTGTCTCGTGTGGTTTTGTCGATGTCAGGACATCGTCCTACCCATTAAACTGTTTGATTTATATGGGAAGTAATGATTAAGTTGTTAGCTCGAGTCGCAGTTGGCTTCCAAACAGCAGCTAGTGTTAGCAGCTAGCTTAGCCTAGCAGGTTCGCTAACTGTCGCTTTGCCGTTGAGCAAGTTCAAAGTTGGGTAGCCGGCTAGTTAGCCGTCGTTCTGCCACATTTAACACGCACTCTCTTCCATTTTTCAGATTGACTATGCCTCTCGGGTCAATGGTAAGTGTATCACACGGAGCTTCAGGATATAAAAACTAAGTTTCCTTTCTATTCTGATGTGTTTTAACTCCCCTCTTGTAAGGTTGTGTTAGTTTTCAGTTAGAGGACAGAAATGGCGTCCAGAGACTAAGTCCGCTGTCTCACTCACAAGCCTCTATTGTTCAAAAGCGAGGCCTTGTACAAACCTTTCCGCTGATTAATTTCTCGATTTAAATCACTGGTGTCACAAAACTTGACGTGTTTTATCAGCCCGTTCTTCCAGAAGTTAATGTTGGCGAGCTTTTAGTGGCGTATTTTCCACCTGAAAGTGAGGGTTTGGGGGCTGAGGACTTAGTCTCTGCGCCATTTTCTTTTTCGGTGTTAGCGGCCTGAACCGAGGCTGTGAAGAGTGGGTGGCTTTGGGGAAGAGAAATGCTAAGGTTAGGGGCTAAGGAATGACTACGAACAGTAGAAATCTCCCTCTGAATAATAGCGTTCAGGTATTTTGTTTTAGTTTCTCCTGAACTCCACACTTTATGTATCAAAGTGAATCGTTTTTAAGTTTGAACCATATTTCACAAGTCACAATCAACTCATCAAATTAGTAGCTTTTAAAGTACTTAAAGCTTTAAAATATTCCAGCTGTAAAGCTTAGGAACCAGATGATCCGAAGCAATTGTCACTATCAAACTTAACTTAATATGGTATAAGTTAAAAAGCTTTATTGTCTTTTTGTCATAAGGCAAATTGAATAGTCATTTTTAGATGTGGGTGTTTGAGTACAAATACACTATTACAATACAGTATTTGACTACAGATGGTGTATAATCAAACTTAATATTTGTATATGTTTTTAATCACTACTTTGGTTCAATTTGATGCTAAACAATTTAAAGATTTTGTTTTTGTTTTTAGCTTTGTGCATTGTAACATTAAGAATGACAGACTTGTTGTTTTATGATGCTGATGAGCTTGTCTGCTATTGTAGTAGTGTGTTAAAGTATGCTTTCTATGCTAGACAGCATAAGGAGAGCAGTTCAGGTTAATGGAATAAATGTCTAACCTTAAACTGTTTTCGTGGTAGTAATACCTGAAAGCATATATTGTTCAGCTGCTTGTTGGAACTTGTCACTTAATTCATATTGTCTCAAAGAAAGACTCCCACAGGCAGTAGGCGGTGCTGTGCTACAGCGTAATAATTGTTTGCAACATTTTTTTAATGGCTTGTATACAGAGGTGGGTAATAAGGTGAAGATATTAGGTTTTCTTATCACAGTATCTCATTAATCTAAACTCTCTTGAAACGCAGACTAACACATTTTACCCAAATAACATTTTTAAGCAGATTTTTTTTTTTACACAACATTGCCAATTGGACTTAATTGTATTTTGCGTTTAATGCTGAAGATTAGCTGTTGCAGACTACAAAAAGGTGTCTTAATATAAAAGGTAAATTACAGCATTGACAAAACTCTTGCAACTGGCTTGTCACGATACATTTCAGACTGATACCTAATAACTAAGAAAAATGCTCGATGCCATTTTTCAACATATCTTTTTTTTAAGGGACAGCGTTGTCTCTGGTTAAGAGCTGTAAATGATCAATTACAATATAACAAACTAACTTTATCAGGACAAAAGCAATGAGTGAGGGACAATTCATCTATCATTTAAGGAAATATATGGTCACTTGTTTGTCAAAATAGTAGACAGATAAAATAATGACAAGACTGAATCAAAAAGGTACATAAGTCCATAAAGGGCTTTAACACCAATAGTATTTGTGTTATTTTTAGTGTGCTATTGTGTTCCTCCGTGTGCCTCTGTTTGCTGATGATACAAATGTTACTACTAAGGAGCAAATAAAAATCATTAGAAAGTAAAACAACAAAAACAAACATGGATCTGGTGCTCCACCATAATCCACATTGTTAGTCTCCAATAGCTTTACAGCTGGATGGAGCAGTAATGGAGGGGGCTGCAGATGTTTTTTAATTATTTTATTTTTTTGTCTTGGTATTTATTTTGGATGCCTACATATAGGGCTGGATATCGATTCAAATTTCAAGAATCGATTCAATTCCGTTTCTCAAGATTTGGAATTGATTCTTTTCGCTCAGACATTATATAGGTAGACGCTCCATGGACTGGCGCTGCCTGTTGGCGCTGACGTTTCAGCGTGGTCGATGTTTTGGATGGGTCTCTCACTTGACCCCAGTGCATTTATTTGTACTGAGGAAGCTGTTTGCCCAACTAAAATAAATCATAACTATCTGTATTGTTACCCAATTTTCACACAGTTTGGTTTGTTACAAACATCGGAAATGTGGCTATGATACAGGACGCTGTTAGAAATGTTGCTTAAACAACGCATTTTATAAATGTATGGTCTTTAACTTACAGACGTATGGTATATTAATGTATAAATATGTGATTTCATGCTAAAATACTTTGTTTTATGCCATTTAACAGACAGACAAGTGGTATTACATATTGATAAATGTATAAATTAATATATTGTACATTTTAATAAAGAAACAAGTTTGGTTCATTTAAATTTATTTCACGCTCTTTCACACGTACAATCCTGAACCTTCTCTGCACACCAACAATGATTTAATAGTTTTTTTGTGCTGTGCATACAGTTTTTTTTTTTTTTTTTTTATGCCTGGAAACGTGTTCTTTAAAATTTCCAGGTCATTCCAGTGTTTCCCAATACCCTGCTTGCAAGTATAGCTGGAGCTTAAGACCCTTTTTTTGCACAGCTTCTTCCATGTGTTAACACTCTGTAGCTCCAGGCTACTTTAATTTGGCAACATGATTCAGCCTTAATTTGTGAAATGAAGTGATAACAAATTAATAAACATAAAATTATGGTCCATCTGTTGCGTTTCTGCTTTGTTCTCTCCAAGTAAAAAGTCATCTTCAGAACCAATCTCAGCTCAAATGGTGATCTGCAGCGCGTGATCTACTTTCAGTGGTTATCCCCGGTTATTGCAACCGTAAACTGCAGAAAATACTGGCAGAGTTGCTCCCTCTGCGTTTTCTCCCGTCAGCTGCTATGCCAGCCTTGAGTAGGGGAGACCCATCCAATATGGCGGCGATGCAGAATGCGCTCCAGCATGTAATAACACCAGTGATATCTACAGCTGTTATTTCTATTCGGTTTATTTCAGAAATACTTTATTAAACCTAAAGGGAAACTAAATTTGGACACTAACCTGGTGCACTTTTAAAATATAAAAAATTCACCTCCCGGACTGGAGTGTGAAGGCTCTTGTGATGTATGTTGCGATCACGCTCCCAACCACTAGGTGGAGCTTGGCGCTTTGTTTTGTTTTTGTCCTGCTGATGTCTCAGAGCAGAAGAAAAGCTAATAAACAGATCAACACGGTTGTTAAGTCAGCTCTCGGTGTGCTTTACTGATTAAAAACACAACATTACAGCTCCCACATACTTGGGCTTGCTGTGCGCACACTGTGAGCCACGCCGACTCCGCTGACCTTTTACTTTCCCAGCGGGGGAAGGGATGGTAAAATGTTTTAGCTTAGCTAGTTGAGCATGTAGAGCAGTTTCCTTTCCAGCAGGCACCACCGCACATCTGTCAGGACTGTGATGCTGCACGTCTTCGCAATCGCCTGCTTGGAGCAGCTCAGTGGATCAAGCTCGGTGTCACTTCTTGTTGCCAAGCAGTTTATAGTGTGACACGGCGTACGCGCTAGTAAAAAAAAAAAAACTGAGCTCTGCATGCCTATCAGCGCTGACTAATGTCCGTGCAAGTAATGCCAGCTCACACAGTGAAAATATATATGTATTTTTAAATTGATATTTGGACGTATGAATCATTTTTAGGAATTAATGAGAATCGATTTATAATTGGAAAATAGACTTTCTTAACACAGCCCTACATACTTGTATAGAAAAGTTACCTAAATATTTTCACAATCAGTACCCCAGAAGGAATAGGCCGAAGCAGCCGGCTGTTTATTGCCTGTTCTGTAACAACCAAGAATATCATCACTAGAAAGAATCAGAAAAAAAACACCATTATTTATTGAACTTATATATATTATGTCACATTTAGTCAGCATCATAAGCATTACCGGGCTCTCTTTTTTTTGTTGAGCTAATATTTAAATTGTCAGGTTATTTTGTCCAGGAGGTCTTCACTGTTTCAGATACAGCAGCTTTTCTTACTGTCGTAGCTTTAGCTTGTAGTGTTTCGTTTTTTTCTTGTCACTCTGCCTTATTGGAAGAAATCCCGTGAACAACGCTTTTATTTTTGCCTTGTCAACCAAAGAGGGTTGCGTATGTTCTTCTGGCTGTACTCTGCCTGTTTAGCGTTTAAACTTCCAGCAGCAGATCTTGTTGACATGAGCGGCGGAAGAGGGCGGTCATTTGGGCGAATGGGAACGGGCCGTTTATGTCGATTTTTGACGCATATGAGGATCTTTGAAGAACTAATCTTCTTGAGGTGTTGATTATCTTGACAACCCTACTTACAACCTAACAGCTGGGTTCTTAAGCCAAAGAAAATAAAAACGAAACGACAAAAAGGCCAAACTCCTTAAAGACAACATCTCCACCTTGGCAGATGATCAACATGTTCTTATCCTTCATGATCTACTAATTGCCATGTTGTCCAGCAGATGTGTTTACCGTTTCTGACCTGGACCATTTTCAATCTGAACCTTGATGTCTAACTTTTCTTTTTCCTGAATCTTGTGGTTCAATGGTGACTGGAAGACCTTTTTTATTATTATTATTATCAGAGTAGCAACATACTTTTTAAATTCATTTAAATTTCACCTTAAGTTGCAGAGGTCCCGTAAACACAGCTTTTGTACGTTCTGAACACCAAAGGGGAAAAAGGAATAGATCCCACTTTGACTTGAAAACAGCTCTAACTCTTTCAGCGTTGCACTAAAGCTGGTGTCATGTAGAGGCCAGTGTGACTTCCAGCATGATGGATGACCTGTTCTAACTAGTTGTGTTGTTTGCCTTCCACATAGAGGTGGTTGGATGTTTTTGCGTCTAAATTGTCTCACAGAGCTTGTCTTTTAATATCCTAAAATAATCCCTCATTACCTCCAAGGGTTAGTCTCTATCGGTTAACGGATTCAACATTTGTCCATTCAAAAATTGCTCAAACAACGTAATGTTTTCTTTTCTTTTTACTGCTGCAACTGTTTACTTGTGAAAGTGACACGGTGTTCTTCTTTTAGACTCCCATAAGCATAAAGACAAGTACAAAGAGTATAAACATAAGGAACACAAGAAGGACAAGGAGCGGGAGAAGTCAAAGCATGGGAACAGGTAGAGGAGTCCCTGCAAAACTGAGTTTTGGATCTCTGATCTTGATGATCTTATTGAATGTAATACTTAACACAATTTTCTGTCTTAAACTTCAGCGACCACAAGGACCTGGAGAAGAAATACAAGGACAAGGAAAAAGAGAAAATGAAGCACAAAGATGGCAGCACAGACAAACACAAAGACAAGCACAAGGAAAAGAGGAAAGAGGAGAAGGTAAATGGACCTTCTGGAAAGACTTTATTTGTGCGGGGTTGTTTATGTAGTGTAACGTATGCACTTTTCAGCTGGGGAACTATAAATAACACTTGTGTCGAGGGGTAATTGGAGTGAACCTGTAGCCTGGGGGTACCAGTTCCCCAAGAGCCGATGTTCTTCATGTCCTCGAGGTTTCTCTCAGCCAACACACCCGGATGAAATAAAACGCTCATTTTCAGACCCAATTCTGCCTTTTGATTTATCCCTGTTTGAGCAGCGGTGCATCTAAAACATGGAGGCATGTTGGCTCTTGAGGACGGGCGTTAGCCACCCCTGCTACACTGCAGAGCTCTATTTTTGGTCAACTCTTCAGTACAAACTGAGCAGTGGTCCATCTAAAAAGCTCTATACTAGACATGATGCTTTTGTCTAACCACGTTCTGTTCATTTCAGATGAAGTCCCTTGATGGTAAAATCAAGAAAGAAAACGGCTTTGCCAGGTTTGTCAGGACTTTACAAATCTCTCGATCACGACATCTGTGATATTCTGGAATTAACAGGTTTTTGTTTTTCTTCCTTTGTGCAGCCCGCCACATGTGAAGTCTGAGCCAGAGAATGATTACCACTCTCCCAAATATGAGAAATCTTTAAAAAGAGAGCGAGATGATGATTATGAGTACGTGTGCTATGTTAATAACCCTAATTGCTTAAATGATGTCACCACGGTGACTGAAGTTTGCTCCTTCAGCCTACTAACATGGTGTTTGTTTCAGAGCTGAATTCAAGCCTAAAAAGATAAAGACTGAAAACGATAAGAAGGCCAAGAAAAGGAAACAAGAGGATGAGGTAAGAGAGTGTGGGGCAATGCATGATTGCCGTTGTAACCTACTTTCCATCGTTGTATAACATAAATACTTTTGCTTCCTTATTTTAGGACATGAAGTCCAAAAAAACAAAAAGTAAAAAAGGAGAAGCGACTGATGGGAAGAAGAAAGCAAAGCAAGAACCTGAGCAGAAGTGGAAATGGTGGGTTGGTGTCTGCCAGCAGCGGGATTCGCTCATGCCCATCTGTGTGGTGACCTTAGAGTTGAACTCAACGAAATGTATCATTTGTGTCCAGGTGGGAGGAGGAGAGATACACAGACGGTGTAAAATGGAAGTTCCTCGAACACAAAGGGCCAGTGTTTGCTCCACCCTATGAACCCCTGCCTAGTAATGTCAAATTTTATTATGATGGTAAGGGAGCGATGTCCAAGTGAGTTATTGCCTTTCAGACTCGTCTGTTGTGACGTTAATGGCGTTACCGACGGCGTTCTCCCATTCAGGTAAACACATGAAGCTGAGCCCAGAAGCAGAGGAAGTGGCTACATTCTTCGGCAAAATGTTGGACCACGAGTACACCACCAAGGACATCTTCCGTAAAAATTTCTTTAAGGATTGGAGAAAGGTGGGGGGGCGGGAATATTAACCTGGGCGAATTCTACTGTGTTGAGATGTTTGGGTTCTTCCCGGTTCAACACTGATTTGTGCCTCTATGGCTAATCTGTTGTCAATGCAGGAAATGACCGCTGAAGAGAAATCCATCATCACAGACCTGAAGAAGTGCAACTTCTCAGAGATGAACGAGTACTTTAAGGCTCAGTCTGAGGCCAGGAAAGCCATGACAAAAGAACAAAAACAGGTCAGACACTGGGAGTAAGTCGTATCTCACAACCTTTAACGATGCTGGGCCGAATGTTGCCCGTTTCAGTACCTGTTCATTTTAGGTCAGTTCACACACGACGGATGCTAAAGTGTATCATGGAGGAGCAGAATGAAGCCTGCCGCTGCAGAGACTGCTTATTACAACTTTAGTATCTTCCTCTTGAGCTCCTCGTCGATGGGAAACGGTCACTTTGAGGCACCTTGCCTCAGCAATAACTTAACCGTGAAGAGTTGTTGCCAGCCTGATCTGTCGGCACTTAGGACGGTGGTGGCACTGGTCAGATTTCTGAGTTGCCACAGGCTGGTCACTGTTAGTGGCCTGTTAAGATGAGGATTATCATTTAGGCGATTTCATGGTGGATCTGATGTTTTAATTGGTACCTAGAGCCCTTGGCAGCAGCAGCAGCACAGTGTCTAACCGCTGATGGTCTTTAGACAAGGGCAGGTCGCCTCAGCCTGTCTCCGTTACACACACCGACTTGATGAGGGGAATTCTGTTAAGTAATCCGCTGACATTCCTTTATGACGTTAGCCATTAGGATTCACAGTAGTTCAACGCTTAAAAATTGCATGATTGAACACATTTGCTTTCACTCTCCTAACAGTTGTTCTTGTTTCTAACAGAAAATAAAAGAAGAGAATGAGCGGCTTCTGCAGGAGTACGGCTTCTGTATAATGGACAACCACAAAGAGCGCATTGCAAACTTCCGCATCGAGCCGCCCGGCCTGTTTCGTGGTCGGGGAGACCATCCGAAAATGGGAATGCTTAAACGGCGCATCAGGCCTCAGGATATCATCATCAACTGCAGCAAGTGTGTGAAATCTTGTGGGTGCAGTGACGGCGTGGTGAATGCTGGGATGCTTAGCTCCATGTCCTCGTTTCAGGGACTCCAAGTACCCCACGCCTCCTCCTGGCACCAAATGGAAAGAAGTTCGCCACGACAACAAAGTGACGTGGCTGGTTTCGTGGACGGAGAACATTCAAGGCTCCATCAAGTACATCATGCTGAACCCCAGCTCCAGAATCAAGGTAGAGAAGTTACAATGGTTACATCTTCATAGTCGGCTGTGTTTCACACCAAACGGGTCGCTTCAGTTCATCGGCCCTCGTTTAATGATCCCTCTTGTGTTCAGGGAGAGAAAGATTGGCAGAAGTATGAAACGGCTCGTCGGCTGAAGAAGTGTGTGGACCGCCTGAGAGCGCAGTATCGCGAAGACTGGAAGTCCAAGGAGATGAGGATCAGGCAAAGGGCCGTGGCGCTGTACTTCATTGACAAGGTCAACACCCATGTTGTTTCCAGCAGTGTGTAAATTGGTGCTTTGATTGTATCCTGACTGGCTGGTAAGTGGCATCAGCGGAAAGTTAAAGACCACGTTCCTTCTGCCACCAGCTGGCTCTGAGAGCAGGGAACGAGAAGGAAGAAGGAGAGACGGCCGACACGGTGGGCTGCTGCTCGCTGAGAGTCGAACATCTTAAACTGTACCCAGAAAACGAAGGTCAGGAGTTTGTGGTGGAGTTCGACTTCCTGGGTAAAGACTCCATCCGCTACTACAACAGAGTCCCTGTGGAGAAAAGGGTAAAGACGAGTCTGCTTAAAGCTTTATACTTTTTTCATTATTTTTATTTACACGTACGATACATTTATTTTAGGTGTTCAAGAACCTTCAGTTGTTCATGGAAAACAAAGAACCAGATGATGACCTGTTTGATCGTCTAAACGTAAGCTCTGATTTCTCAGTTCCTTTAGAAGAACTCGCGTTCATGTTCTTGGAATCATGTTGATTTTAGACGCCTTCTTATCTCCTTGCAGACTTCAATCCTGAACAAGCATCTTCAGGAGCTGATGGACGGTCTCACAGCGAAAGTTTTCCGTACATACAACGCTTCGATCACCCTGCAGCAACAGCTGAAGGAGCTCACTACTGGTGCGTAATGAAGCGGGCGACTGTCAGAGGCTTTAGAATTGGTTTGACGCCCGAGTCTGTGTTTACGCGGTGAACGGAGCAAACGCAGCAACCGCGTACGCTCCGTGTCGCCCTCAGCGTTCTGAGATCTCCTTTCCTTTCCTTCTAGCGGACGACAACATCCCAGCGAAGATCCTGTCCTACAACAGAGCCAACAGGGCTGTGGCCATCCTGTGTAACCATCAGAGAGCTCCCCCAAAGACGTTTGAGAAGTCTATGCAGAACCTGCAGGCGAAGGTAAAGTGGTTGGGAGCGGCCGGCACGCGTCACACGTCTTTGCTTTACTTCAATGTGGGTCAGAGTATTCGTAGAGCCCAGGAGTGTTTGTCATGAAAACACAAGTGGGTGCAGCTTAAGATCGTTTCAACAACCAGCGCTAACAGTGTTGTACTTGGTTAATGTCACTGATATAGCTTATAATCTGAAAATGTAAGATAAAATTGTAAGTACACATTTATTTTTAAATCTAAACCGGCTTTAGCGAGTTCCCCTCACTTTTAGCCTTCCCTGTGTAATGGAGACCTGAGAGGAGATGTTGCTAAATGCCCTCCTGGTTACAGAATGGGAGACATTTGATGACTTTTATTATTACTGCTGGCTTTTTCAGACATCATGAGTTGTTCTTTTGGAATTTGGAAAAACCCAAAACTTTGCTTTAATCTTGTATTAAATATAACTTGACGGTCCATAGTTGGTAATCCGCTAGATGGCTGAAACAAGCGTTTTGTAAGCCAAACTGTGGACTTTTTCACCGGCATTGTGCTGGAAATGGACATCAGCTTTGTCCTGTAAGGCTGCTTTGTAATTATTTATTTTATCAAGGTTTTTAGAGATTCAACGAGACTTCATGAGACATGGGAAGTATAAAGCTTAGTGTGTCAAATGAGCTGGCAGTGGGTTGTTGGGGCAGAAAATGTGAATCTCTGGACTGCTTTTACGTTCTTGGTGCCACAGAGTTCCACCCCAAGCATCTGACTGCAAAATATGTTTGTTCATTAGCCGTTCACAAGACGTTAAATCCATGCTGACGTAGTTGTTGTTCGTTTTAAAACGCGGACTTTGAGAAAGTGGTGGTTGCGCTACTTCTGGTCACCGATGATTCCCAGAGCCGTCAGGTTTGTTGTCGTGATGTGCCGCCATACTTGCGGCCCTTTCTGACCGTTTGCTTTCGTTTGGTAGATCGATGCCAAGAAGGATCAGCTTTCTGATGCCAAGAGAGAACTGAAGAGCGCCAAGGCTGACGCCAAAGTACGAAGAGATGAAAAATCCAAAAAGTAAGGAGCCGACGGGTTCGCCTGACGTTTGCGCTTGGAAGCGTGTGCATGATGGCAGCTTTACCGACGGTCCTGACCCGTTTTCTCTGCAGGGCTGTAGAAACCAAGAGAAAGGCTGTTCAGAGGATAGAGGAGCAGCTGATGAAGCTGGAGGTCCAGGCAACCGATCGAGAGGAGAACAAGCAGATCGCCCTGGGCACGTCCAAACTCAACTATTTGGACCCAAGAATTTCTGTGGCTTGGTAAGATCCCAGTGGAACCGTCCATCCGCGTAACCAGACCAGCTACTGGGATTAGAGAACATAGCTGAGCACTAAGCCGTGTTTGTTTTCTGGTTTTTAGGTGTAAGAAATGGGGCGTCCCCATTGAGAAGATCTACAATAAAACCCAGCGTGAAAAGTTTGCTTGGGCTATTGACATGGCCGATGAAGACTATGAATTTTAAATCCGTTTATTTATCTACGATGGACTTTTTTTATTGACTACTTGTGTTTTTTTTTTTTTTTTAGCCTTCATAATTTTTTGCTCTATGGCCAGAACCTACAAGGAGTTTTAAAGCTTATGCAGGGAAAAATGGAAGAAACGAGGCCATTTCGACAGATTTCTGTGGATAGTCTGAAGCACCTGATCCAACTTCAGGTAACAAGACTGAACTGTGTCCACGACGGAGAGTCCGGGCGTAGTCGCAGCAGTCTCAAGGCTCCGTGACTTTCCCTCTGTCCCTCCTCAGGGACGACACTCGACGCCGCTTTGAATCCTGTGGTCCTATCGCTACCGTGTTACGCAAAAAAAAAAAAAAAAACAACCCAAATGCTTTGTACCATTTTATTTTTTTGTTCACTCACTCTGTATTTTAGCCCTCCGATGTATTATTGAATTCTATATTTTGTTAGAGAAAGTAAAATGAAAAGAAATCCTTAACTGCACCCACACGCCTTCAGAAAAAGACAAAAAAAAAGTAGAAACGTGAGCGTGTGTGTGCGCGCGCGTGTGCCTGTTTGTGTGTATCCGAGGCCGGCTGGGTGAATCTTTTAAACTGGACTGTGTTGAAAAAGCTGAGAGAAAGTGAGGTCGTCTGAGCAGGCAAAGGGGAAATATTGCAACCATGTCAATATTTACTTAAGCGAGCAGAATGTGAATATATTATTTTACAGTTTCTATCAGGGACTTTTCTGTTACTTCACTGTAAATGTGAACCCATCGTTTTATTTTATTTCCCTCTGTGTTGCAAGCGTCCTCTCAATCTTTACATCAAATCTTTTTTTTTAAAGGT
This sequence comes from Fundulus diaphanus, assembly GCA_037039145.1. Taxonomy (NCBI): domain Eukaryota; kingdom Metazoa; phylum Chordata; class Actinopteri; order Cyprinodontiformes; family Fundulidae; genus Fundulus; species Fundulus diaphanus. The sequence continues at coordinate 41,647,549 of CM073126.1, forward strand.
AGTTTAGCAGTTCAGAGGAAACCTTCACATCTCTTACTTGAACACCGTGGGTTAAAATCCCCCGTGGGGGCTCTAACGATGTCAACTCTGCCAAAATAAAAATCATGAAAACAAATTAGGGAAGAAGTCACCAAGCTGTTAGCGAGCAGGCAAGTTTTAATTGTGTGATTTTTAAGAATGTTGTAACATTTAATGTGAAATATGATTTTATTCCACTGTCCCACTTATGATAGGAAAGTTGATGGAAGCTGCTGTAAAGTCAACATCCTATTCCTGTTTTACCTTTTGTCATAGCCTTTGATCATGTTTTTTGAATTTTAAACTCGTTGTAGGTTGGAAAAAAAAATAAAATCCTACAAGTTAATATGCTGTGCTTGTCTTGTGTAAATTCACTCATGTCATTTTGGCTTTAACATTTTCAGAAAGTCTTCTTGAAGGTAGAGCTCCACACGGAGGGCAACCTTAACAAGGATGTTGGAGTAAAGTGTCATTTGGGACTGAATTATTTTGAATATGGAGCTTTTTACCAGAAGCACAACCACTCTAACACGTTCATACACGATACACACTCTGTAACTTCCCTGGCCGTACATCGATGTGGAATCTAACCGACAACCTTTGAAATGTTACTACCCTTCCCACTGAGCCCCAGTCTCCAGGAGGGGGCTTCTAATCTGCATTTGCCACCATAATAAAATGACCCCCACCTTTTTGTTAAGCCCTTTAGTAAAGCTTTAAATACTAAGTCATCTACCAGCTTTGCAAATCTACAAATGAAACGTTTTGCTCAAAATGGTTAAAGCTCACATTTAATGGCTACTGTCTCCGACCACCGATTCTCAAGTCTGATCACATTTTCTCAGTTGGATTTGGGTCTGGACTTTGACTGGGCCACTCTTGACACACGGATATGCTTTGTTTTAAACACTTTCTCTGTAGCTCCATTAAAGCTGGTCCTGCTCTGCATTTCTGGCCCAACTCTAGCCAGCTTCTCTATCCACTGTGGTAAATAAACCCACAGGATAATAGTCACCACCACGTTTCATTCATGCCATCCCATCCCAGCTGTGGATTTTTGCTTCTCCTCCAAAGTTAGCCAGGACCTCATGGCTGTTTCTTTGCTAATTAGGTTATCTCTGAATGACAGTGGTTACTGTAGATTTTATTTAGCGTAAATGGGGCATAACAAAAGAGCACACCAAACTTTAATAGCTTTTATTTGTTAAAACAAATGTGAAAACGACGTATATTTTACCGTCCACGTGACAATTGCGCACTACTTTGTTTTGGTCTATTACATGAAATTCCCCTAAAATACATTGTTTCTGGTTATGTTACAAAATGTAGAAAAGATCAAGAATTCTGAATACTGGTGGAAAAGGATCAGCTGCATTAACAGCTTCTCTCCAGCAGGTGGCTCTGTATTCCTCCACATTGCCTGTCACTCTTTCCTCTCTAAATGAACTATCTGACGGACAGTGACGGATTAGATTCCCTCCTGGCACGAGGTTAGGAACAAACAAGACTTTTGCTGCTTGTTGAGTAATCCGTTTATTCTGTAAAGACTCAGAAGTGTAGAAAGGATGATACAACAGTGCTTTATGATCAAGACTATTTTCATAAAAGTTTGACGTGATCATTAACACCGCCAGTCCAGATTCCATTTATCTCAAACCAAAATAAATTTGTAACATTCGACACAAGTGCATACACTGCTGGTAGGAGACGGAAAGCTCCCGATTTCACTTTGGATGGTATAGCACCGTTCTTCGCTATTAGCAGCTTCAAGATGCAGCTTAGTAAGATTCATGTAGTGACTGTATGCTTCGATATAAACACAAGAAAATTCAGAGGAGAGCCACCATCTCCTCATTTTGGCTCTCTAGCTAGCACAACAGCTCACCCTGTCAGTGTTTAGGGATCAAATTGAGAATTTTGTTGGCAAACGTTTTCTTTTGCTTCTTCTTCTGCCAGTTAATATTCAATACGATTACAGCTTAAAGTTGAACATCTCCAAGTGTACAGAAAGCAGCACAAGATTTCTTTTTCTTTTTTTTTCACAGATATAGATCAACAGTGACTATCAATGCACTGGCAAGTTATGTTTTTTTTTTTTTTTTTTTTTTGCTTTATTTCTGGACAGCACAGGAGCTCGAAAGCAAAGTGAACAGACGAGTCATATAAACACACAGACAGAGCTGAGTAAGGCAACGGTAGCGTGACAGGCTTCTCTCTGTTCAGTTTGCAGGGCAGTGTAGTGTATTGATCTTGACAGGGCTGTCAATACCTTTACAGTGAAGCAGAGTGATTTTGCTTCTTTTTCTTTTTTTTAAGCATCGCTGTCTTCATTAGTGCATTGTATATTAGCCTCTTGCGTGTAGCCGAACTGCAAAGTGATCACCAACATTAATACAGATCTGAATAAAACATGTTCGATTGCATCTGGACTTACAGTGACTATAGAAGAGTAGATAGAATTGAAAACCCAACTAACGGAAAACAAGAAAAATTCAAGGCAGTGCTGAAGTACTGGTTGCTAAAAAACAAAAAAAGTAAAAAATATCACAAAGCCAACATTGACATTTCCTCAACACGTCTTTTGTTTGTCCGTTCGGTACAAACCATCTTTTATAGTGCAGTTTCGACCATATATATAATTCTCCCTATGGCCCAGAGTCAACGCCTCTCGGCCCTATCCTCACCTAGCGCCGCTCATTCAAGTCAGTTTTCCAGTCAGTGTGCGTCTTTTCTTTCTTTTCTTTGATCCCTCATACTGACCTCGTTGTGCACCCTCCCCACACAACCACAAAGAAGCATGAAAGGCTTAAACATCACAGGACTCAAAAGGTGAGAAGTTCTTTTTCTTCTGTCGGTGGCAGGAAGCGACGGCAGATGGAAGAAGAAGGAGAGGAGCAGGAGGCGGACGAGGGGGGTGGGGGGTATTCACAGTTTCAGTCAGAGTCCAGCGGTCCAGCTACAATCACATCTGCTGTCATTATGAACACACTTTGTTTTTTGTTTTTTCTGTCGTTAAAACAAAAAATAAAAATCACAGCCAGGGGAGTAGGCCAGCCTTAAAACGTCACGTCTCCGCTGCTTCATCACACCTCCAGCAGCTCCATCCTCAGGCGGTCCCTATCAGCAACACAAACATGAACCAGCAGGCAAAATTCAGCTTGGATTGTGTTGTGTTCAGGTACTTCTTAGACAGTGGCAAAAAAACAAGAAAAAAAAAAAAACACGCCCGTGCCATTTATTCAGACGTATTAGCATACGCTCTCAATCTATAATTCAGTGCTAAGAGTCCTACTTATCTAAAAATAGCTTGTAAAACACGGAGCTTTGATTGCCTGAATAAGCTACTCAGCCTGAGTACCTGTACACACGTCTTTTTTACTGTATGTCACACAGCTCCGGCTCCAAAAAAAAATCCCAAAAAAAACAAGCTGTCATGCTTTCATCACCACAGCCGACTTACATTGGTTTTGCTTTCGTGCCTGAAACACAGCCCCGAGCTTGTGAAAGTATCACAATGAACGAGGAGTTTATTTTTACTACGGGTCACATGTTCTTACACCACACTGTGTATTTTAAGGCTGTATTCCAGTACTTTGATATATTACGGTGATGTCTTAACGAGGATTAATGCTCACATTCAGCTAGTCAATCAATCAATATCTTAAATGTCTTCGTTGGCGAGCGAGTTGGGTACAACCCTGTCACCGTTTGACGTTTCTAAAATAATTCGAATTTTCACATCACAAGTAGTACTATTTTATTCTACTGTCCTATAAAACACCTGTGATGGGAGCTTTAAAAAAGTTACATTTTACCCATGACCCACTGCTGAGAGGTGGAAGAATGTGTTTACTTCATGAAAGACGGAACTCAGAAAAATACAGTGGATTTCATGGGGCCATCTTATAATAACAAAACTCTGTCAAATTAGACTTGTTTTTTCTAAAAGAAAATATTTATTTGACTGAGTGCAAGAAGTGTCTAGACAATTCACCATTTGGCAACATTTTCCGCACTGATTTGTACTTTTAGTCAAAATGTAACCTAGCGAGGCGGTGGTGGTGTAGTGACATGTCCTGCTGCATTTTAGTGCAGCTGGACATCATAAATTCTCTCCCGCCTATAACTCAGGATCTTTTTTTTTTTTTCTCAAAGCTCCTATGTGGGGTGACAAAGCACTCCCTCAGGGTGGCGATAGATCTGCCCCCGCTACAACCTAAAAACTCTATTACAGCCTCGTCAGATTCATATTAGTGCTACTCGACTCCCTGGTGGGTATGACTTGATGTATGATTGGTACAAAACGTTCTGCGGTAGAGGGCATCGTTCTGCACCTGAAAACGTTTGGTACAAAATAACCAAAGCTGCAAAGGTTGTTTTACCTGGCCTGACTGGTGTCGGTCTGCTGTTCAATCAGTGAATGACTTGCTGCGTCCTGCTGGTGCTCCTCTCCTCTCTCTGACCAGGGATCCTGCAGGACTGCTGTCTGCCCTGACTCCTCAGATCTACCGTGCTTGCCGCCACCGGCCTCAGACCCTGTCAGGGCCGGCAGCGGCTCGTATGAATCCTGCCACACGAGCCGCTGCCCCGGGTCCAGCCCTGCCTCGCCTTGTGGGTGTTTGATCGCTTCTTGCTCAACGAGTTTCTTCTTGGCCGGTGACGGTTCTTTCGGTGACTCGGCCTTGGGGTCTCCGTGGCCCCTGGCTTCCTCTGACTCCGCTGGAGGCTGTTGATAGGCGTCCAACCACTTCAGCTGCCCGTTCTTGTGGCTGTAGCGGCTGTCGCTGAACCAGCGCACCACCTCTGACTTAGGAAGGCCGGTCTGAATGCTTAACTCTTCGTACTGAAGGCTGCTGGGCCAGCGGGTGTTGGAGAAAGCCTGCCGGAGGATTTGGAGCTGCTGGGGGGTCTTGTTGCCCCAGGGAAGGGAGAAGGATGTATGGCAGGCAGACACCTCAATGTCGCACTTGGGTTCTTGATGAACAATGTCAGATGTAGTCTGTGGTTCGTTCATCTTCAGCCTTTTAAAATTGATCTTAATGGGGTCGACTCTGAGCTCTTTGCGTGCCCTCTCTCCGATAATTAGGTCCTCCTTCTTAATGAGCTTCTGTAAGATTGACATGCCTTTCATGGGAAAGTCTTTGTTGCATCCACCCTCATCTATAATGGACGAGTTGCTTTTTGTGATGACAGTAGTGCTGGTGCTTTCAGGTGGAGATTTGCTGGCGTGATTCTTGTTAGGGGCACTGTCATCACAGGCGGAGCTGGAGCTTTCGTTGCTAATACTCCCGTTGTCGGTCTTATGAACGTAGCTGTTGTTGTCGTCTTCCGCCCTGTCAGCGCCAGCCCCGTCCGGCTCAGCCACGGCGCTGCTGTGATGATTGTTACAGTTGGTTTCTGATTTGCTGGTGTTGTCTATGATCACGTGACTCGTGGGGCTGTCCGAACCCTCCGACCCGGTTGGTAAGCTGTTGCTCTTGGCGCTTGGCTTGCCGTCGGCAACGCCAACGCAGTTCTCGCCGTTATTGCTAATGTACGCGGGGCAGGCGGCAGCGCTGTTGCTGGTGTTGGTCGGGCTGCTGTTGTTGCTAAGCAGTTTTCTGCTCTCAACACCGTTAGTGCTGCTGGAATAGCTGCTGATGCTGCTGCTACTGCTGCTTCGACTGCTGCTGGTGCTACTGACACAACCGCTGCTTCCAGCTGCATCCAGCCCATTGCTCTTCTCCGGCTCCACGGTGAGTTCAGTGCTCTTGGTAGGCTCTTGTGTTGTTCGGACAGCAGATGAAAACTTTGGTGGGGCAACTGGAGAAGAGTACGAGACCCTTGTGACATTGGGCTTTGTTGACAAGCTGGCTTGCGTGGCTATGACTCCGACTGGCCTTGGCTTTATACCTCCATACGGAGCTTTGGCCATCTGAAAGTTTGGTCCTTTTGAGCCTGGAAGGCCTGTGACAGTGTGGTGGGTGACAATGTGATTGACATGTTGCGCTGTCACAGGCTGCTTCTGGGGCGCTCCTCCTTGGAAAACAGTGTTGAACATCTTCCTCCTGGCCTCCTCGATCTCTTCGGGAGACCAGCTGATGCCCTGTTTAAGCCTTTGGGCAGTAAACCATAGCTTGATTTGCTCTTCTGGAAACTCTGAAACCACCGTCAGGTAGCAGAGCTCGGCTTTGGTCGGGTAGGGGAACTTGCCAAACGAAGTCTTGAGAAAACTGCTGGTGTCCATGGCAGCATTGTAGGTGGGGATGCTGCTGAGAGGGATCATCACCTTTGGAAGATCTTTATTCGCGTCAGAGGAAGTCGGGGAGTAAAGGGGGGGAGTGTGCTGGTGAAAGACTTGGTTGGACACTGTTGTAATCACATGAGTTACAGTGGTCCTCGGCATAGCTGGGGCTCCAGAGGTACTGAGAGCCCCGTTTTGGAGTTCAGGCACATTAGTCAGCATGCTAGGGTCTACATCCTTTCCAGTGTCTATCTTCCGTACCTCCACGGTGTGAGATACAACAATCTTTTTGTGCTCCCCCTTGGCTTTCATCATCTTTGCGATTGGTGTTTTGGTGAGGGAGATCCCAGATTCTTTGTAGTCTTCTCCACTATCTGTAAAGAGGCTTTGCTCCACAGCTGTTACTCCATCTCTCTTGTTTACACTCAGGGAGGCGGTAACCAAGCCCTCCATAATCTTGGGATGGGCGTTGGCATTGTGCAGCGCAAGAGCCTCGAAGCGGACAACCGACACCCCGCAGTTCAGGCAGTAGAAGGTGGGCTGGGCCCTGAAGTCTAGATGGCAGTTGTGCATGTGATCCAAAAAGTAGTTAAGATCTCTGGACTCGAATTGGCAAGTGACGCAGCTGTAAGTACCTCCTTTCTGCGTTTCACTGCTGCTTTCGGATTTGGAGGAGCGGTGGGAGAAGTGGCCCGACTCCTCCCCAGAGATGCTGAGTATGCTGTCTTCCGGGATTGTTGGTAGGAGTTCTGGTAGCGAGCCCAGAACGATTTCCTCACGTGCATGTTTGGATTTGGATGGTATCATGCAGGGCACAGTGGATTTCCTCTTGCTGGCCATATTGCAGCTTGGTGTAGATGTGAGTGATTGGTAGTCCGGTGTGATGAGAACAGAGGGTAGGTGGATAGTGGAGAGGTTTGCGTGGGGTTTGGTGTCATGGACCGGCCAAAGAGATGTCACAGTGTTGCTTCATTGCCTTCTACCAATTTTGGATTTCTGCCACATGGACAAATTTACCCAGCTCTCATGGAACCTGTGAGGAACGAGAACCAAAGAAACAAACATGAATGGTTCAGCACATCTCCGATGTATAAAAAAAAAAAGTTAGCAGGTCTAGAGTTTAGGAAGTGGTTACCAGGGCTGGAGCCCAAAAGGACTTTCCTGTTTTGTTTAAAAGGAAGTTTTGCAATGGCTGAAATGTATACATTTTCAAATATAGTGGAAAACAGATATTAACACACACTGTATAAAAAGAAAGATTTATTTCTCTCACTGTGTGTCTTTCAATCACACTAAACTTTTCTTGTTTTAGGCTAGTGAAGATTATCAAAATGATTTCTGGCTGTTAAACAATTATATCTCATTTTAGTTATCCTAACTGACTTAAAGGGGACATAGCATGCCTTTTATTGTCTGCCTTTTAACATTTAAATCATTCAGTTGCGGTCTATATAAAGTGGAACTGCAACAGTTTGGTCTGAATCCCATGCTATTGTTGCCCCACAGGCTCCTCTTTTACCCCTGTTCTCAGGTGCGTCTGAGAGCGACTCGTTTTGGTGCTGTCTCTTTAAATCTAAAGAAGGTACTTCACGCCCTGTCCCCTCTCCAGGTATCAGAGTGTTCCACTCCACCCTGTTTGGCCATTTTTGGGGGATGTATAGAGTTGTGTGGGTTAATACAGCCAACAACCAAACATTTTGACTTATCCACTTAGCATCCTTCAGCTCGGACAACAAAATCGCAGCAAATAAAAAAAAAAGATAAAAATGGTGGATTTGCAAACAAAAAGTGTATGATCTTGTTCAGCAGCTCCACAGCAAACACTACAATGTAAGCTTTCAAAAAAACGTAATGGAAAACATAACAAATTGAAAAATATGACGCACAAAGAATATAAAGATATCTACGTAGATCCTGGACTACATTCACACTTTCTGCACTCCTAGAGACTCCACGTACACAGCAAAATGCATTTAGGGCTAAAAAAGTAGATTTTGCATGATGTGTGCCCTTTATAGCATGAAAATATGTGTCCGATTTAATGTCAGACATTGAGCCAAAAAAGGTTACATTTGCTCTTATTTTGTGCATTTAAATATCTGGTTTCAAGCCCATATCACTGTAAGGTGTTTGAGTCCATGGTATTTCCAACAATAACGTCACCTTTAAGCAAACACCTTCTGAATTTGTCAGTAATGTTAAGTTTCAAGATCGTTTTGGGCAAACTACTTCCATGTGGACAAGCCATAAAAGCCTTGACAACAATGTGTACTGAACAGCCAATCTATTGGGATTCCCGTGCATGAAGAAAAGTTGTGAACAAAGTTCCCCAAAACTGTCTCTAGCCCTTTGCCCCACATCCTCCTAACTACAACCTCTGGTCCTCCTCTAGGTATAGAAACCCGAGGAGTGTAATATGAAATGAGAACTGAATCATTCAGTCTGTAAATTATGTGAGTTACAGTTGGCGCTATACTGTATGAGTGATAGTGAAGTTAACAGATTACATGTTGACATAAAAAGCAGGAAATATACAAGGCATACTACAGTGAGCAACGTGCAGAAGAAATGAGCATCCCCACTCAGGGTTAATACGGGTGGGTGGAAAAATAAAGCGTCAAAGGAGCTGACAGTATCAGCGGTTAAAGCAACAAGATACCGTAGAAGTGTTCAGGCCTTTTCCTTATAACAACATTTTTACATTTAATCATAAATGAAGGTCAAATTTAATGATTGTTGAAGAGGGAAGGTCATGTGAATCTCACTCACTAGATTTTTTCTTCTTGCTGGCGCTGTAGTTTATGCACCAGAGTATTCGCATACTAAAATTAGATGGGTCTACTATTCCCTGTAATTATATGAAGGAATTCAAAACAGACAAAGGGTTTCGGTTAAAACAAAAGAAAAGTGAGGATTTTCACTGTGACACACACACACACACACACACACACTCCCTTAATCAGTGCCGCCTGTCAGTTTGTTCAGCGCTTTACTTGGATATACTCACGTCTGTGTAGATGTCACTTTTTATGAATTCAAAAAGCAGACTGTAACAATTGACCAGAGCCAGAAATGACAGTTGGTGATGGTTTTTACCCCCCCCCCCCCAGCTGCAACAGGATCAGCTCTTCTAGTTCCTCCAAATTATTTTTAGCAGCGCTTCATGCTAATATTTAAACGCGTTGTGTATGAATCTTCCTCGTCATTTAGGACTAAATCAGGAAGGGTCCTGAAAGGATGTTTTTTTTTTTTTTTTTGCCGTTCAGCTAAAGAAAGAGTTAATGTCAGTGAGTGAATACCTTTTCATGGAGTACCCAGGGGATTTTCACACCTATCGAGTGTGATCGAGACACTCCTCCGCACTATAAGTGCCAAAAAGCTCCTAGCCTTACTCACAGTTTCATATTGTTTCTGCAGCCGCAAATATGTAAAATATGCACACAGGTTTCACGCCTGCCAAAAAAATAAAAATTAAAATCTCGCTCATTGTGAGCGTAGCTACCATCTTAGAAAGCATGGTGTGTATCGTCAGAGCTTAGTGTAAACAACAGAGGAGCATGAATCCATTCTTGCATGAATGGTTCAGGCGACTGGAGGTGGTTTAATGCTGTGGGAGACATTTTATTGACACACTGTGGGCCTCTTAGTAAAAATAGAGCATTGATTAAACCCCAGTATTTCTGCTGACCATACTGTACCTTGGTGACAGTTACCTCAAGCATGTCACAAAGTTCAAATCAACTCAAACTGGTCACCAGATCTCAGGCCAATAGAGCAGCGTCGGCAAGTGGTGGAAGAGGAGGACTGCATCATGGAGGTGCAGCTGACAGATCCGCTTCAACTCCATGATGCTGCCATGCAGGTTTGGACCAGAATCACTGAGGGATGCTTCCAACACCCTGTTGAAGCCATAATACCTTCAATAAGGTGTCGGACTGCAATGCTGGGAGTTTAGTAATCACGGCTCTTTGTTTTAATCTAACATCTTGTTTTATTCTCCATTGAGCACCCACACACACACACACACACACACACACACACACACACACACACACACACACACACACACACACACACACCAGAGGTACTAATTTATGAGTGAAAATGTATCAATATGTCTCGTCTCTTCAAAAACAAATGCCTTTTAAAATCAAGAACATTGTCAGTACTAATTCACCACCATGCTTGTATGTCATATGTTTTGACATAATAAAGAGTGAAGATGAAGATTAAGTGTCTGGTGTGTGTAGCGCTCCAATATGCCGACAAGGATAACACAGTCCACCTCTCTGTTTAGCCAGCCAAAAAGCCACATGTGCAAGCATGTACTACATCTAAAGTATAAAAACATGACCTTGACAAAAATCCGTTGACAAACCAGTTCCGTAGGCTTTTGTCCTGTAAAACGTTTCACTCTCACTTTTTTATTTTTGCCTTAACTTGTTATTCTCCGTCTTCAAACTGAACGGAAACACCCCGGCTCTCCGAAGAGTAAAACATGGCGGTCAAATGAGAAAAGAAATATCAAAGTGGAGGCAGAGCTCTGCAGCCCGTGCCCTCTGCTTGAACTCCTGACACACACTTGCACTCTCGCGCAGCCACCGTATATCACTCCCGTCCTCATTTCAGAGTTAGGCGATGCGTTGAAGTGTAACATGCTGCTGCAAACTAGTCTCATCCCATCCTCGTCTGTTCGCTTCCCTCCCGCTCCTCTTTTCTGAGCCGAGCTCATCGTCCTGAGTAGAAACTGACCAACCTTACCATCCTGAGCTGCCTCCGTGTCGAAGCGCCTGCATTCCTCAACGTCTCGTTCTGCAGCTTGCTGGTTGCACAGATCATTCCTCGTATTCTCAGCTGTTCGTCTTATTTATCTTATTTAATCTTATGGCACGCTAGGTTTGCGCACACCAGGAGCACTTTAATAGAGATTAACTTGTCCACTGCAGCTGGTTACGTTAAATAAAAGATGAGCCTGTTCCAAAGTTAAACCCCTCAAACGTCTGCCCACAGGTACACCACGTTCCCACACATCCTGTGATGTCCTCCGTCTAACCAACTCTTTTGTGTTTCAGCATTTCTCGCAGAAAAGAAAATGTGTAACAAAAGAAAAAACAAAACTAGGTCACCAGTGTGTTATGCAGTAGTCCCGCTTCATTGCATCCAGACGCAGGCATGAGCTGTATGTTTTGCCTTCACAGAGGTCACGATATCCCCTGACGGCACACTCAATTAACCCCTGCTGAGGACATGGAAGTCGCCGAGTTTGTTCCACCGAGCGAGGGATTTACACGTCAGCTTTCAGGCAAACAAACATCTGCCTTAGACATGTCTCTATGGTATGGACATGCTGCTGCAGCGTCGGTGCAGGCTCGGTCCAGCGGGTCTAGAGTCATGATGTAGTTCATGCATCACAGTACAGTAAAACCCCACAATTATTTGTACCGCTGGCAAATTTGGGTTACCAATGTGTTTCTTCTGACTGGGAGTAATATAGTGATATAGTGCTGAAGTGGCTCTGCGAGAGTTGTGAGTTTGCACAACAACGATCCATTGAAAATGAGGCATTTGTTCTGTTTCTGTTAACACGTTTACACAACCATCTTTTAATTACAATCTCCGCTCACACAGCAACAGTAGAAACTTTAAAAAACGGTGTAATTCCCACACCACGGCACTAGTTGGTGCTATGTTCCTTGAAACTCAACATTCGTATGCGTACTCCCTAAATACCAACACAACTAATAAACGTTAGAGATGGCAGAGTATAAAGTTTTCCTACGGACAGACTACGAGGTTCAAACTGACGTAAGCCTCTAAAACAATACTCCACTATCTGCCATTTTCTTTCTTCTTCTGTGTTTTTTTTTTATTGTGGGGGGGGGGGGGGGGCGATAATGAACCTGTGTGCATTGATTTCTACTCATCTGACATACTGCGAATGACCGTAAGACGGTTTTTCTTGTTTACGCGAAAACAGGGACGTTTTCAAACCGTTACACTCAGGAACCCGTTTTCAAACTGTGCCGTTGTCCGAGGAAACATTCGCCGCTCTAGTGTAAATGAACAGTGCAAACGCAACGAAACTGTTCTGTTCTCACCAAAAAACACTGCAGTGTAAACAGGGACAGAGAATCTATGGAGAGCTAAACATTAGGGTGTTGGCAAGGAGGCCTGCCAACCTTGAAGCCGTGGAGCTCGTCACCAAAGACAAATCATCAAAAATCAAAAGAAACATGCAAGAAAAAAAAACAGATCAGTAATTCTAAGGGTTTGAGGTTACCCAGGCTGTTTGGAGCGGCCTTCCCTGTTTATGCGCGCTACCAGTCTCCTTCACATTCCTCTTGTTTACAAGGAAGAAACCACACCGCCATGGTGTGACTGTCCAAACAGAACCACCACCCCTTACGCTTATTCAGGTAATCATGATTTGAAAGTACAGTTGCGGGCTAAGGTGCCAGAGCAATGGTAACGGTACATGAAAATCACAGTTTATTGCGTACCTTGATTTTAAACAACGTCAATCAGACTATGTCATGCAATTTTGTTTTAGATGTTTGTGCTAATAATACGGTGAAACGGTGGTATTTATTTCTCAAGGTTATCATGCTGTGAGAACCTCTTACTGGAACAGCCTAGAGAGACTCACTCTGTAACTCAAATAATTCATATCGCCAAGAACTTGGGAGTGATTTTTTTCCACAGATTTGGTCGTACACCTAATAGAGACAGGCTATATCTGGGTCAAGGTTACTTTATTGATACCAGTAGGTAGCGGTTCCAAACATTCATACGTAAACATCCAAACACAACCCGAACCATTCAAATAAATATAATAGTGCTCAAAGTGGTCCAGGGTCCACAAACCAAATCCAAGCAGGATACAGGAGAGGAGAGCAAGACCTAAAAACCGGATAAATACGCGAGAAATTAAGTCTTTATAAAAACAGGGGATAAAAACCACAAAACCAAAATAATCTAGACTAAAAATCTGTTAAATCTATTAAAATTCAAAGAGAGTGGCCGTATCGTTTCAGCTTGTTGGGTTCAGTAACAGCAGTCAGAATAAAGCTGGTTCTCTAACGTCTGCTCCAACATTTACGGACGAAAAATCTTCTTCCAAAGGGAAGGAGCTGAAACTCCCAGTGAAAGGGATGAAAGTCATCATTTAAGACAGAGTCTGATCGTTGAGGATCTCCAATCTGCTGGAGGGAACTCCTCTCTTTCACAGCTAAATGAGCAAACCAGGACCAGGTTATCTCTGATACCACTCTGTACCAGTGGTCCTCAAGGTCCTGGAACTCTTAAGGCCCATTCATACCTCACGTAAAAGACGGATACGGATACGTGTGGAGTGTTTCATACGTTCTAACCGTCGATTTCGTCCGTACTTTGACACGAAAATTGGGAGCTTACGCTTACGGACGAAACGGATCAATACGGAGCAATACTACCGGAAACGGTGGGGGCGCTATTGAGTTTGTAGTACAAAATGTCAACAAAATCACGAAGAAGGTTGTAATTCTGGGCTTTAAACAATGGCGGGATTCGAGGAACAACTTGCGGAGCTTGTCCGCAACTACCCACACATATGATGTGTCGTGTCCGGGGCACAGGGACAAACAAAAAGTTTACTTAAGGAGCAAATACAACAAAATCCCGTCTTGGACCGTCGCCATGTTTGATCAGTGACGAATCATTGGCGCCCAGCACTGCCACCTAGAGGACATATTGGTTATTGCGCACCTCAACAGACGGAGGTATGAAGGAGTCAACGGATAGAACGTACGGACAGAAATACGGACGTGCAGGCCAAACGTAGGGTATGAATGGGCCTTTAGATGTGTCCCTGATCCAACATCCCTGAATCAAACGGCTGAATTACCTCCTCAGTATGTTGTCCTGCTAATGACCTGATCATTTGATTCAGGGCCACTGCTTTATACTAAGACTGGGTTTTGTCATTCAAATGTCATTGTTTGCAATTAAAAAGTATATTACACATTATAAGGTTGTTATTTATTTTTCTTTAAATTTGATTTGTCTTTATGTAAAAATAGGCTAAAAATCAAAACTTATTCATTTTAACCAAAAGATTACTTGTTCAGTAGTTCAGATCACAGGTTTGTGTATTCAAAGCACGCCATAATAGCCTTTTGTAGACATCAGTCACTTTAACCAACGATCTGGGTTGAAAACCTGAGCCAGTATGTCGGATCAAACTCATAACTCAGCAGTTTTTAGAGTTTACTCTGCTAGGTTTTCACCAGTTCGTAAAGAAAGATTTTGCTGGATTGATGGGCTGTTGCCAATATGGACTCACTTTGTCATTTATTTTCTCTGTAATGCTGGGGAAGCAAGAAAAGACCGTCCATAAAAAGTAGCTGACACATCACGAAGCCTTGCCTTCTTTGGATGTGCACCAATAATTACATCCAAACAATAATTATAAACTTTGGTGACAAACACATCCAGGTTGTGGGAGAGGAAATGCAGTTCTGGAGGAGTTCTGAGCCCCTTATTTTGGGAGGTTTTAAGGGAATGAAGTTAAATGTAGACAAATCTTGTACGCTATGAAGACAAACCAGATAAACATCAGCCGTCGCTGTTACTCACAGGTTATCATTTTGGCAGACAGCAGAAAGAGAGGTGAATATTAACCAATGCTGTCGTTTTGCAGATACATCTTTTCCTGGGTATGTTGGGAGATAAAGTAACAGAACGGGTAACATGAACAGTGCTGTGACTCCGGAGGAGAAGGGATCCTTCTGTGTCCAGTCTGGCCTTGTACAGAAGCTTATCTCAGAAGACAAAAAAAACACAAAAAAAACACTAAACTTCCTGAACGAAAAAAAGGCCCAAAACAAAGTTGAGCGAGGTTACATAAAGAATCAGGTCAGCTATCAGAAGAATGGGCTGCTTTATGTAGCGGGCGAGGCGTGCGATCAGACACAAGACAAGGGCTGTCCAGACAGGGAGCCGCTGAATGGATGCTCCTGAAAAGCCCGGCCTTGTGTTTCGGCTGCAAGGTAGCCGACTGCTCAGACGAGGGCCGTCCCTGGTGTGTCGTATGTCCTCACGCTGGCACTGGCTCTGTGGCACACAGGGAGGAAACTCTTTTCATCCCAGCAGACCAGAGGAGCCAACGCTGCATCTGAAGAGAGCGAGAAGTGGCACAGCTCTCAGACGGGCTTTTTCTGAACACCCACGCTCAGAGCGAGCGCCGGCGAGGCAGCGTGTGCCGGACTAAAACCGTGTTTGAACCATTCAGCTTTTCCCAGAAGAAGCCTCTCAAAACAATTGGGATCAAGTTTGGTTTAAACTCTGATGGGGTTTACACGTTCCACCGGATTCAATGGCAGCTCTAAGATTTACAGCACACCTCCCCTCCAGAGGTGCTCTTTTAAACATTGCTCTTAAATCTAATTACTATCAAACTGTTTATTGTATTCTTGTACAGTGACCTGAAACGTTTTCATACTGTGTGAAAGACAAAGTAGGGCAACATTAAAGGAGATGATTTATGGTTTACTGTTATTCTGCCAATTAAAAGGTAATCTAAATAAGTGTCCATGCACCAGTATTCAGCCACCCTGAGTTAATATTTTGCAGAACCATGTTAGGGTGTGATTGCAGCTGCATGTTTTTTGTGCTTCTTCCAAGCTTTGCACATCTAGAAAACAGATCGTTTGGTCTGGTCTTCTTTGCAAAATACCCCAATCCTAGTCTGACTGGATGGAGAGCAGCTGTGAACATCAGTTTTCAAGTCTTGCCACATGAACCTCTGTTGAGCTTAGGTCTGGACTTTGCACCGAGCCATTCTAGCTCAGACCTGCCTTTTTCTAAACCTGCAGTTACGTCTGTGTGCTTGGGGTTGGTTTCCTGCTGGAAGGTGAACCTCATTAACCTGACTCTCGCCAGATGTATGTCGCTCCGCCTAGCTCCACTCACATACATCTGGGACATCTCCATAGGAATTGCCTTTATTGAAGGCTGGGCCTTATCAAAAATCCTTGCATATGATTGGATAAGCCACTTGTCTGTCATCTTTATCGACGTGCTATTTCAACCACTCACACCGAAGCTAACCCGTGACGCTGTGAGAGCGACGCAGGAAAAAACAAAACTTAATTTGTTTCACTTCTTAATCAATCACTTAATCTGGATGACATTAACTTGGCCTCTGGTTATAAAGTAAAAAACCTTGGTGTTATTTTTGACCAAGACATGTCATTTAAATCCCATATTAAACAGGTTTCCAGAGTTTCCTTTTTTCACCTCCGGAATATCGCCAAAATTAGAAACATTCTGTCCAGGAGTGATGCTGAAAAACTAGTCCATGCATTTGTTACTTCAAGGCTGGACTATTGTAATTCTTTACTATCAGGAAGTCCACAAAATGCAATAGGGGGTTTTCACTGACGTCACTGGCCAACTTCCGGTCCGCCATATTGGGTGGTACACTTCCTTATCTCTAGTTGTCCTACACGTATTTTCGTATCGAGAATGGATAAGTACGCCAGCACGCTAGAGCGACCAGATAAGGACGTCTATCTGAGGAAATGTTCCGTGATCGACCATATGGACCCCTATGCCCTCCACGGTGCCTTGTTTAGCCGTAATCCTGATGATTGGCCAAATGTAGAGCACGGCGACATCGTGCATTACCTGGTGTTCAGTGAAAACCCTCTGCACACTCTCGAGGAAATGAGAGCTTACAAGGGTCTAGATCTTACAAGGGTCTAACTTCGAGATGTCGAAGTTATGTACATCAAGGAAATCGCCATCATACGTGGACGGGTGAGTTTTAATAAGATGGTAAAAATGTAAACAATCCGACGCAAATGCGTCGCATGCTTCTGCGGTGGCTGACGGCCAGCGGTGCGCGAAGGCGCTTGGCTGCAGGGCCGCTCGACACCGCTCGCGGCTTTAATTATTTAAACAGAACAATGACCAGTGCAAAATTAAGTTGTATTTACCGTATTTACGCCGGCAAAAGCCTACCGACGTAACCCGGAAGTAGCGCGGACGTCACTGTCCATATCGGACGTCTTCGGCTACCTTGTTTGTGGTGTGAGCGCCTATACTTCAGAACAGTTCTGAAGCTACAAGTTGTTAGGCTCTGGCACATGCTAACTGTTAGTGCTAACAACCACTCACGCATGTAATGTACTTTTAACTAGCTGCTATGTGTTTCAAACGTTTAGAACACACTCTCATTGACATCGGGATACTGTGGAAAGTTATGTTCGGTCGTCTTACAGCCGCGATCCAAGCGAGCCGACGACTCTTTGTTATCTCTAACAGTTGTTCTCCGTGGTTGCGCCTCCAGGCAGGAAAGCGGTGGAAAATTAACCCGTTTCTATGTTTTTCCCATGGCGATCATGTGTTGCGCTGTTACAGCCCACAATACAGCAAAGGTTTACATGTTTTAAATACTTAACAGTTAATTACCTGTGACAAAGTGAGCACCGCAGACTCTGGCGTATTCCAGCTTAACACCGTCCAAATCGGACCTGGATATCCGTGTCAGCCATAGGTGACGGCGTTGTTCAGAGAGCTGTTTTGTTTTTTCACACTGATTCACTATTACGGCTGGTAGGCGATAGAAAGAGCGTTGATCTCCACCTCCACGGGCCGTGCAACCAACCATTAAACACGTTTTCCCCATTGTTCACTTTCAATACTGCCTAAGGCGTAATACAATGCGGGTCAACAGTGCCACCCAATATGGCGGACGCGCAGAGTAGTCACGTGAGCGTGACGTCAGCTGAAAACCCCCTATTCAAAGTCTTCAGCTGATCCAAAATGCTGCAGCAAGAGTTCTGATGAAAATCAACAAGAGGGATCATATTTCTCCAATTTTAGCTTCCCTTCATTGGCTTCCTGTTAAATCAAGAATAGAATTTAAAATTCTTCTTCTAACGTGTAAAGCCCTTAATAATCAAGCTCCATCATATATCAGAGCTCTGATTACCCCGTATGTTCCTAACAGAGCACTTCGCTCTCAGACTGCAGGTCTGCTGGTGGTTCCTAGAGTCTCTAAAAGTAGAATGGGAGGCAGATCCTTTAGCTATCAGGCTCCTCTCCTGTGGAACCAACTCCCAGTTTTGGTCCGTGAAGCAGACACCCTGTGTACTTTTAAGACTAATCTTAAAATGTTCCTTTTTGACAAAGCTTATAGTTAGAGTGGCTCATGTTACTCTGAGCTACCTTTATAGTTTTGCTGCTATAGGCTTAGGCTACTGGAGGACATTGGGGCCTATTTTTCTCACTCTACTGATTTCTACTGTTCTCCAGTCTACTGCTCTCCAGATTTGCATTGCATTACATTGAAATGACTGTTGTCATTTCAGCTTTTAACTTTTTGTTCTCTCTCTTTTTTCTTCATAGTAGGTACACCTGGTCTGACGTTCTGTTGACTATGAAATCATCCAGGGAGGACAGATCACCGACTATTACCATCTAATGTAGAACAGATTACTAGATCAATGTGTGCTTCTGTGCTTTTTTGTCTCTCTTGTTGTGTCTCTGCTCTGTCTTCTGTAACCCCAGTCGGTCGAGGCAGATGACCGTTCATACTGAGCCTGGTTCTGCTGGAGGTTTTTTTTTTTCCCGTTAATGGGTGGTTTTTCTTCCCACTGTCGCTTCATGCTTGCTCAGTATGAGGGATTGCAGCAAAGCCATGTACAATGCAGACGACTCTCCCTGTGGCTCTACGGTTCCCCAGGAGTGAATGCTGCTTGTCGGGACTTTGATGCAATCAACTGGTTTCCTTATATAGGACATTTTGACCAATCTGTATAATCTGACCCAATCTGTATAATATGATTGAACTTGATTTTGTAAAGTGCCTTGAGATGACATGTTTCATGATTTGGCGCTATATAAATAAAATTGAATTGAATTGAATTGAAATTTTTTTAATGTGTTTGCGGCTCTAGTGGCACGTGTTTTATTGACAGCGAGCTGACAGGAAGAGGGGGAAAGACAGGCGGCAAAGCGCCGCGGGTCGGAGTCGATCCCGGGCCGACCGCGTTGAGGACTAAAGGCCTCCTAAAGCCCCATTCATACCCTACGTGTGGCCTTCACGTCCGTATTTCTGTCTGTACGTTCTATCCATTGACTCCTTCATACCTCCGTCCGTCTTTTATGTTGAGGTGCGCAATAACCAATATTTCTATTGCTCCACCGCCGCTTTTTTTATTATTTATTTTGCTATGAGCGTGCACATAGCGCTCCCTAATTCCGGTCCACTTAGATTTTATGACATCCCCTGTCATGCCCACAGCCTCCCCGATTTCTTGAAAACTATTTAGAACTTTTTGTTTGTCCCTGTGCCCCGGACATGACACGTCATATGTGTGGGTAGTTGCGGACAAGCTCCGCAAGTCGTTCCTCGAATCCCGCCATTGTTTAAAGCCCAGAATTATAACCTTCTTCCTGATTTTGTTGACATTTTGTACTACAAACTCAATAGCGCCCCCACCATTTCCGGTAGTATTGCTCCGTATTGATCCGTTTCGTCCGTAATCGTAAGCTCCCAATTTTCGTGTCAAAATACGGACGAAATCGACGGTTAGAACGTATGAAACACTCCACACGTATCCGTATCCGTCTTTTACGTGAGGTATGAATGGGCCTTAATATGGTTCGCGCTAACCGCGAGAGTCATGTTAGAACCTCATCCCCAGTCTCCAGTCTCTTGCAGCCTATAAGAGGTTTCCCTCCAGGACTGTCCTATATTTAGCTCCATCCATCTCCCCATCAACTCTGAGCAGCCGCCTGTTGAAGCCAAACCCCCAGAGCATGATGCTGACAGCACCGCCGTTTACCGTGATGTGTTTATGGTAATGTGCGGTGTTAGTTTGTCTCTACTCACAGTGTTTTGCATGTAGGCCATAAAGTTTTATTTTAGTCTGATCTGACCAGAACGCCTTCTGTCGTGGCTTGTGTTCTTATCTCTTTCTTTCAACAACAGTTTCTTTCTTGCCACTATTCCACGAATACCAGATTTATGGAGTACACGTCAAACAGCTGTCAACAGATTGCTCTGCCCGAGCCGCGGCTCTCTGCAGCTCCTCCAGAGTTGCCGTGGACGTCTTGGCTGCTTTCTCTGGTTAATCCTCACATTGTCCACGCTGCAGGTGTGCAACGCTCGTTCCATTTCAGATTTATAACCTAACCCTGCTTTAAACGTCTCCACACCTTCCTCTCTGACCTGTCCGCTGTGCTCCTTGGTCTTCATGACGCTGTTTGTTCACTGCTGTTCTCCAAACAACCGTCTGAGGCCCTCACAGACCAGCTGGATTTAGACCCAGATTAAATCACACACATAGGTGGACTCTATTTATCGGTTCAGAGACTTCTGAAGGCAGCTGGTTGCGCTGGGAGTTGGAGTAAAAGGGGCTGAATACAAAAGCACGCCATACTTTTCAGATCTTTATTTGTAAGAAATTGCAAAAACTACGTAACCTGTTCCCTTCCCTCGCTGTTGGTCTATCACGCAAACCCCCCAATAAAATACAGAGACGTCTGTGGCTGATAGTATCACAAAATGTGAAAATAGAATAACTAAAAAAAAATCAAGCCGTGTGAATACTTTGGCAAGGCTCTGTACACTTGAGCGTGTTGTTCCTATTCAAGCAAATCAATTAAGAGAAACCAGCGTGTATTCCCTCTCCTCCCCTCATAAACTGCTGCAGTAATTACAATATTACAACAGTGAGAGAAAAAATCCATCCCCAACCCAGAGCAAGCTGCTACCAGCGGAAAAGAGGAGCAAGGCTGCAAAGTGGCTGCGAGACATTAAAATTTAATTCAAAACAGTCCACGGATTCAGACACTCCCCGATCGCTGGGCCACCTCCGGCTGACGTTAGGCGAACGCAGATCTGTGTGTTTGTTGTGCCGCCTGTCACATGAATGGGGACATGATGGCTGGAGGAGAGGGAAGGACAAAGGAAGACGGAACTCAGACGCTTTGGGTGTGAAGTGAGAGGATGACTGATGATGATGAGGATGATGACAGGCTGTGCTGTTTCAATATTCCTCCCCGCTGACACCCTGCGTGGGCACACACGCCCCCCTCACCTCCGCACCATTTAGCACCTGCACGGCTCTCCAAATCTTCACTCTCAGATGTGAGGAGCTGGTAAAGAGCCTCCCGGCGTGACAGCCGCAGAGGGGCGACAACAAAAACACCCCCCACCCCCTCCGCAAAAATAAAAATGAAAGCAGAAATCCTCTAGCCTGTGACAACTTTTGTTTTTTGTGTAATTCGCTCTGACAGTGATCTGCAGTGATCTGCAAACCTGCCCTTTGCTGGCAGGGCAAAGAGAAATTGGGGGGGGGGGGGGGGGGGGGGGGGACTCCTGACAGACACATTTGAATGATCTAAAAAATCTGTTTAGCAAGAACGTCTCTGCCAAACATCCATTAAACAGATTAACGTCATGTGAGTGGATCAGCTGGACACCCAAATATAAGCCAGGGACAGAGAAAAATGACTGTCCTCCACAGGGAGGGGACTGGGAACAATGGTGCCTCATTTATAACGAGGAACGTGATCCAGCGCTGGGGGGCTTGAGACGGCTGACTGTCCGACTGCGATTGTTCCGTTTTCCTGCGTGTTCGGCTGGCTCCAGTGTCCAGTCAGTGTCAGTGTGTGTGTGTGTGTGTGTGGGGGGGGGGGATTCGTTCTGACAGGATGGTAATTGAGAGTCATTAGGGTCATTAGCGCAGTGCGCCTACAGGTCCCCCACTCCTGTCCAGATGAAGACCCTGGCAGGACCGTCATGTGTGGTCTGCCTCGTCTTGCCGCGTGTCCTTCAGATGGACGTGTTTGTGTTCGTAGTCGTGTCTGAAACGCATGTGCTGTCAGCCAGCTTCGTGCTTCTCCTCCTCATCACACACCCTTGCCCCCCTCCTCCGCCCCCCAGACCCTCCCTTTACCTCCATAACTGCAGCCTCGTCCACTGGGAGACCGGTCGGTGATGCCACTCATGTGTTAACATTGCCATGGCAACTCCACTCTTCCCCTTGCCCACCACGCCACACACACACACAAACTGCACAGCCGCCTGCCCACACCCACCAAAACAGCCAGGCACAAACACACACACACGGTGAATTCCTTGGACTCCGTCCGGAGTGGGACAGACCTAATCCCAACGTCCTGCCGGCCGTGTTTGAAATGTCCACACTAGGTCTGAGGTTGGACTTTGGCCGAGGCCTGCAACAGCGTCCCTCCGCAGCTGTGTTGCTCTGGTTGGGAGGAACATCACGGCTGAACAAGCTACAAATGACCCCCTATCTAGGTTTTTGTCCCGTCAAACCAGCGCGGAGGCCTGCAGGCTGAGGCGGTACGGTGCGTACATCCTGCCCTCCACCTGGCTGCCCCGGCACCGCCGTCTGATGGAAGTTGTCGTGCCGATGCGAGCCCTCACCGTTCCAACGCTCCCGCCTGACGCCCAGTTGAATGACAGGAAAATAAACAAAAAAATAAGACCCTAAGTCACGCATCCTTTCGCATCACGTTTTAATTAACAACTCCCTCCGCTGCGTAGCCAAGACTACCGACACTTGTAAGAAACATTTAAGGCGAAAATAACGAAAGATGGCGGCTCGGCGCCCATTGTGCTGTCCGGCTTAAAATGGCTGACATTACAGCCTCATCAAAACCGCCAAAGCCTGGCACATGCCACGCCGCTCCTGCTGACCGAACCTTTCTTACATGGGACAGAGAAAAGAGGCAGGGGCTCTTCCACCCGCCCACCACCCACTAGCCTCAAGGCTTTTTTTTCAGAGCACAGACATTTCTTTTGGTTGGAACTATGCAAACATGCTGGTTTAGTGAGGCTTTTGAGCGGGCTGGGCTTCGATACGGCATTGGTCCGACGACAAAAGCAACACCGAGAGGGATGAAAGGCTCTAATAAAGCGAACCTGTGTAGACCGCCATCCTTTCAGGAAGGGAAAAAAATGGGACTCGCCGTCGTCGTTTGGAGAATTTTCTGCGAGGATCTGTTTGTGTAAAAACAGTTTGAAGATCCAGTTGGCATCAGACTGTAGTTTCTTTTCTTTTTCTTTTTTTCCTCCCGCTCTCCTCTGAACTCCAGGAATGTTATACACTCCATGTCGGCTAAATCTGCAAATCATGACCATATGACCCTCTCCTCTGTATTCTCTGGCATGGGATTCATTTTGAGCCGTGGAAGGCAGACAAAAACATCGCGTCTGTTGCTGTTAGAAGTCAGAGCAGCAGATCCTGAGAAGCGCATTATTCCAGGAATATGAGCCGTGGCATGTCGTTCATGGGGGAATGGGCACTCTTGGCCCGCTGCATTTTGTGTCTGTATACAAACACTCAGCCGGGGCCATAACGAAAACTATGAGCTGTGCCTAATTGCAGGGAGTGCAGGATGAAAAGCAATATGCCTGGCCTCATTAGAGCAGTTCCGAGAAGGGAGATGGAAGACTGTTCCCAGAGATCCACAAAAGGGAATTGACATTCCCCCAGTGTAAGCGCCCTACCGGAGTGAAAAAAAGAAACACTAAAACAAAACAAAAAAAAGAAAAACCTCGGGCACACACTGAGCTCACCGGGCCGAGCCGAGCACACACGGGCTGCCAGAGCGGCTCAGTGAGAGCTAATTTCTCTTTGTTTTGCTGGACATCGTGCACTCCTGCTAATGAACTATCGGAGAGAAGAAACCACCCGCTGGAGACGGGGCTGCTGCCCGGTGATTCATGCTCACCTGGCCCCCTGCACCAATGCTTTGGGGTGGTCTCCTGAGCTGTGCACATTGGACCCACACAATTGACAAATTAGTCAGCACCCTATAGGCAGAGGGAGACACATGGCACTCAGAGCTGTGTCGATATTTATGTACACATGCAGAATGTGACCTACAGCAACTCGTCTATTCCGAATCCGGCGCCTCGCTGCCAGTCTTTGCTTTGCAAAAATATCTGCGGCTCCTCGGTCTTACAGCCTGAGGTAAACGCGAACTTGGTGACGGCAAGATGCACAGATGGAGTAATGCTTGGAAAAACCTTCATGGTGTGAACGTCACACCCACAGAGACATGTTTCAATGCTACATTTAAAAAAAAATTTGGTGTTCCCTGCTTTGCATACAGTAACTGTAAGAGGAGCAAAATGAACTGGCCCATTTCCCCCCATGGTTACTTGTGAACAAAAAGCATGAACTCTGCCCCTCCTCGCTGAGTCTGTAATAATTGGGATGGCAGTGGTGGCTCGCCCAGAGCGCCCTTCAGTCGCGGGGGACAGTACAGGGACTCCAACAAAAAAAACATTTCAATCAGTCGTCCTATGAATAGGGTTAATGCCCCCCTTCTGTGTTGCAGTTTGTAAGACTTGCAAGCAAATATGACCAGATAATACGGGCGGATATTGGTTCTAGACCAGATTGGGGCCAGTGTTTGTTCATGGGAGCACAGAACAAAAGAATGAAACAAAAATAAAAACATTTCTCTGCTTAATATATTAAGTGAGCCGCAAAGCCAAAGAGCCACCTGCGGCTCTGAAGCTGCAGGTCGTAGATCCCTGATCTAGGAGATGAAAACTGTGATCCGAGCGCATTACATGTCATCATAGAAAATCGATTTAGTATTATGTCTTGGGTACAGGGGCCAGGACCAGTTCTACAGGGGCACTGGCCCCTGCTGCCCCTGTCTAGGGCCGCCCCTGGTGGATGATGTGACTGAAGATGCCGTCCATTGTGCAGCCTCTGACTCCATGCTAAATAAAACGGCTGTTTTCACTTTTTAAGGAATCTGAACTGCAAGGGATAATTTTTAGATCCAAATCTGAAATATTTAAACTCATTAACCCTCAGCCGGACAATTCTTCACTGAACACAGATTCTTTAATATGTTATTTATAAAACCTTTATCCCATTAGTGAAAAAAAGGGACATTTTTCATTTCTTCTTGGAAAAACTGAAATGTATAAACTAGTGAAACGTGGACAGAATTGTCCACTGATAATTCATTCAATGAAACCTTACAAAGGACGCACTATCCGTCCAAGAACATCCACTGTACAATGGGCTAGAAGTGGGCTCTTCTGGTTAGGGCGGGCCTGGGTATTTTACAGCCCGCAGGCCAAATCCAACCCATTAGATATCCCAAACTGTCTCGTAGTGATCAACACAAGATCTCAAATTAAACATGCACAAAGTGTTCATTTGAAAATGAAAAGCAGGGTGCTGTCATAGCTCTGTTGGTGCGTGCCCCACTGCCGGATCTTACTATAGTAAATTAAAATGCTGATTTTTAACAAAATCACCACAAGATGAGTGTACGCATGACTAACATGGCAAAGGATTCTTTGGTTCCTTCTTCCTTTCTCATAAATTGTCTGTTGGATGGACACTTCGTGCCAAATTAGTATGTTTAGATACATGTAAGAGATGATAGCAGCTATCCTAAGAATGGAAGGTGACAGAGTGAAGCAATAATAGTGTAATCCAGTTTACTAATAGTGTGCCTTCTCTTGAGTAAACGGTGAAATACAAAAACATGCTACTGTTTAGTTGGAAAAACAGAACATAGTGTGTGTGTATATATATATATATATATATATATATATATATATATATATATATATATATATATATATATATATATATATATTATACATACACATGTATATATACAGAGAGAGAGAGAGAGAGAGAGAGAGAGAGAGAGAGAGAGAGAGAGAGAGAGAGAGAGAGAGAGAGAGAGAGAGAGAGAGAGAGAGAGAGAGAGAGAGAATTTGTTGAGTTATCCTCAACAATCGCCACAGTTACTCAAGTGTGCCCCCCAGGGTTGAGGGCCTGCTATAGTCTGGGACCGGCCCTGTTGAGTGCGCGTGTGGCACATGTTGGCAGGAGGAAGAGGAGGAAATCAGAAAAGCAAATGAATCCAGATATAAAGGCCTACCTTGGGGCGTGAGGGAGGGAGAAAAGTCATGAAGAGTGAGAAGAAAAATGAGACAACCTGAACACGCATGAGTGGGGGCGCTTGCGTCCAAAAGTCTTTCACAACTAAAAAAAAGCGCAGTGGAGAAACACGGCGCGTTGTGCAATAATATAAGCAGCTCCGCCACATAGTATAGAGAGGGAGCGCAGATCCAGCAGAGCGGAGGGGGGGGGGGGGGGGGGGAGATCCGTTGCTGGAGCCCGACTGTAACAAACTGCCGAGTTAACCCGTTTCACTCCGCTGGCACGGCTGTGGGGCAACACACCGCCTCGGAGCCGACCTCCCGACGGCGCTCCGTACAACCTTATATTCCCCAAAAATCCTCCACTCCCCCTTCCTCCACCTACTGTCGCCATTTTATATATTGGCGACTTGATATGTGCTGCATTCACCGCGGCACCAGCCAAAATTTTATATTCAACGGCGACATATAAATTCAGTAAACAACTTTGGAAACCGCACCGCGGGGATATACCGAGGTGTGTGTGTGTGTGTGTGTGTGTGTGTGTGTGTGTGTGTGTGTGTGTGTGTGTGTGTGTGTGTGTGTGGGCTGTGTGAGAGTGGTTGAGTCCTTACCTCAGCGGCGGCCGCGGAGGGAAAGATGGAATCCGACATTAATACATAAATAAATGATTTTGGCTCCGCTCGTTTCGTTTTGAGAAGAATGAGAAGAAGGAGTCGAGTAAAAAAGAAAAAGAAAGAAAGGGGGCGGCAGCTCTCCTCAAGTAAACCCGGTGAACTGGGGTGAACCCTTCGGTGACCACGGCAAGGTACGTTACATTGCACTACCTTCCCAAAGCCGTCGGCTCCGCTGTACGAGGACGGCAAAAACAACTACGGTCGGCGGCGCAGGACGAGGGAGCTCCAAAAAATTATAGCGAGTGTATTTCCTATGAACACGTGACGCGGAGCGTCATCCAAAATCCAAAAGCCTTTTCATCTGAAATTTTGGAGAGGGGCGGGGATGAGATGGGGATGTATGCATGTGTGTGAGTGAGTGAGGGAGTGAGTGAGTGAGTGCTTGTTCCAAAAAATGGAGGGTGCACTGATCCCTCTGCACATTTGGGTTTTATCTTCGTAGCGGGGGGAAGCAGTGCCCGTGGATTTGTTGTTTAAATTGGGAAGCTCGTCTAAAATCGTGCGCTCTGACGTTTCCCCTTCCAAAAATCGAATTAATTAAGTCACATGCTTTTCCAGTAGATGTCTGTCTTATTGGGAGGAAGAGGAAGGGGGGGGGGGGAGAAAGAGACCACTTGATGGGCTGTGCTGTGTATCGCCGTCGTGGGAGCTGTCATTTAAAGCGCATGCCTGTCAGCCCGACGGCTCAAATGGACATTTTTACGCACACGCGTAATTATTTGAGAGCAAATTAGTGCAGATGGGCCGTAACCGTAGCCTGACCACCAGTGTGTGCGTGTTTAAACGCAGGGGGTAATTTCCCTTGAATCAAATTAGAGCTGCTGTACTGATGCGCGCCCTGTAAAATGTGATTTGCGCGGCTGCGGCCCTTCTGACCCCGTTGGCCTTTCTGTGCGTAAAAGCGCTGAGAGAGAGGAGCGCGCGGGCTCCAAACACAAAAAGGAGCACGCTGGGAATAATGCGTTGCAGGACAATAGAGTGCGGTGAAAATTGGATTAAATGAAATAATGTCACATAAGATAGTAGAAACGGAACGGAATCTTGGTAACAATATCATTCCGAAGGCCTTGACGTTTTGGCACGCATGTTTCAAAGGTATATCGATATAACTGATTTATTAATGTGTAGACCTATGTAAGGATCTTAAGTTACAAGTGGGTGGACTGTACTGGCCTACCCAGAGGCTTTCTGTGCATGCAGCATAAATATACTCTGAGTAGAAGAACACATGGAAGCAGTTCTATACGCCTCCAGTATGACAAAAATGGATCTAAGGACATATGTCCTTACCGGATTCAGAAGTTGCCAATAGCTGTAGAGTCAGGAGGGGGGAGACGAAATATCTTTGAGACAGATGAATCACCTATCATTAAAGCATAAACCCTCTGGATCGCAGGATTGCAGAAGAGGCATGACCTGGTGCAAGCAGGCTATAGCGCGTGATGACTAAGTCAAAGTCTCTGATTAAAATGATATTTACATGTCCTAAAGGGGTGGTGTAGGAAGCTGGAGGACTTCTTGGATGGTGTTTCATTTTACCGTAATACTCAGTTTAAATGTACCACTGCCATTTTGACAAACTAAATGTGCTCCCCCCATATTTCTATTGCTTAATAAATAAATCCTCACATAAGTAAAAAGAATAAAATAAGACTTGCTTTCTTTAGCTCATCTCACATGGTCCACATGTATGTAAAAACAGCCAGGAACACAAAAGTTAGATGTTGTTTTGTTTTTTTTGTTGAAAGGTAAAACCTTTAAATATATATAAACATAGATTCGGGCCTTGAAGGGTACCTGAGTGCTGTCCTAATCACTACAGTTTGGCTAAGTTTCACCTATTTTTTAATTTTGATATTCAACATATTGCATGTTCTGATTTGGTATACTTTTCAATAGAAGATTCTGTAATTCTGTTTCAAGGGGAACATAAAAATGTATCCCACACATCGCTCATTTGGATGCATTTCCTGTTTCATGAATAAGCATATATATATATATATATATATATATATATATATATATATATATATATATATATATATATATATATATATATATATATATATATATATATATATACACACACACACACATGCCCTTGAGGGGGACCTTAGTGCTGTTACCCAAAACAGCATTTAAATGTTAATTTAATATGTTCTTGTATAAATTATGTGATTAAATGAAAACAGCATCGCGTCAACGACAAGGATTTAATGCTGTCTTCTGGGCTTTTCTAGCTGCATAATGTTTTTGCCGATTGGTATTTCAAACTGAATTTGAATGCATTGTTTTAAGATTGTAGGATCAAACTAGACTCTACAATTGAATATGAATCTGTCCGTACAGCTGGACTGGACTGAATGAATTATTTCTGTATAGCTGTATGTGTGTTGGACCTGTTTGTCCTGTGCTTCACGATTACCTTTCTTGTTAACTGGAAAAAGGAATTGAGCTGAAGTGATATTTCATGTTTAGCCTGCCTGACAAGCTCCATGTCTCTGTAAAAGCCATGAACACCCCAGTTGGATGTATTTTCTAGATCATGACAAAGGCTAAACAATTTATGTAAACATTTAGTCCCTTGACAGTGACACTGTGCTGTTATTCTAAAAATAATAGTGAACTTCTCCTATTTTTCTGCAACATGTCTATATTCTTTTATATAAATGATGTTGTAATTCGGTCTGATGGTGAAAGGAAGCATTTAAAACCAAGTTTACACATGCAAGATTTAATAAGTTATGGTTTTAAAATGTTTTATCATTTTTTTCAGTGATACCAGGTGACCTGGGTTCTTCTCTTGGTTGTATGGAGCATAGAGTGTAGCACATCCCTAACCCTCCCCCACCCGTTGCTGCTCTCTGTGGGTCAACTAGCTGAAAGAAGGTTTCAACACATTTCACTCGCTTTCAAGTAAGACAATTTGAGCTGTTTTGTAATTTCCAAACCTAGACGTTTATGACGTGGAAACTAAAAGAGCGTCACCATCACTTTTTTAGGGGAATGCTGTTTTTTTCTCTTTAATTAAACAAGTGGCAGGCTATAAGTGTTGAACAGCCAGCACCTGGTTACTCAAACTGTTAATCTGATAAATTACCTGGGATATAGATTGCTATACTGTTTCTCTATAAAAAGCAAAATAGTTTGTTCTACCAAATGAACACTTGAAAACAACTGCTAAATTTAGCCAGTGGTTATTCTATAGTTTTTCTCAAGTCTATATCAAAATCAAAACACTATTCTTGATAATCATACTAAATTGGGTGTTTCGTATTTTGTAGGAAAAAGTGCTGCCTTTCTATTTAGAACTGAAACACCACTATGGTAGATCTGATTCCTGATCATAATGAGTCAGCACAGAGTGGAGGTCCAGCTCTTGACACTATGCTACCAGAAAAATAACCTGGTTATCCACAAAGACAAAATAAATTATTATGGACTTTGGGAAATCTAAACACACCACACACACACGCCCCTCTCAATACATGGTGAGGAGAGAGTCGATAACTACAGGTTCCTGGATGTCCACGTCTCATACCAGGTGAGGAAAGTCCAGCAAAGACTTTTACTTCCTCAGGATGTTAAAGGGTACATATCATGCTTTTTAATGCCTACCTTTTAACATTTAAATCATTAAAGTTGTGGTTTATATAAAGTGGAACTGCAATGCTTTGGTCTGAATTGCCCCATTAGCCCCTTTTTTGCTCCTGTTCTGAGGTGCAACTCATTTTGGTGCTGTCTCTTTAATTGCAAAGGAGGCACTTCACGCCCCACCCCTCCTCCTTTTGTAGTATGCTGGGGATGGTGTAGGGAATTGTGTGGGTTATAGACCAGTTCACGCGTGACGTCATGCGTGACGTCCGCGCTACATCCGGGTCCCGCGGGTAGGCAAAAGCAGAACTGTTCCCGTCTACTATCATTACAAAACGGGTGATTTAGAGCGTACTTTTAGTTAGTTTACTTTTGGAAACAATGTCTACCACTTGTTGTGCTCCCGGTTGCACACAGAGGCATTCCAAATCGTCGGATGTACGTTTCTGTCGTTTCCCGAACGACGAGGAAAGAAGAAAGAAATGGATAATTTCAATGACAAGGATGCAGGCAGACAATCTCAGTGGACTGTGGGAGCCATCATACTACGACAGAATGTGCAGTCTCCATTTCATCTCCGGTAAATACAACTTAATTTTGCTCTAGTCATTGTTCTACTTAAATAGTGGCGGAGGGGAGGTGGCGATCGCTAGACGGGGCCAGGAGAAGCAGAGTCGATGCGCTGCAGCAGCAGCACGCCGCATCATTTTAGTTTTCTTCCTGCAATCAGTGTGCAATAATGTGCTCCAGACAGCGGCTGCATTACGCCCCTGTTTACGCTGCAACGCCGCCGACACCCCCACCAATTTTAATAAGACAAAAACACCAAAATAATCCGTAGTGAAAAATGTTTTTTAACCTACTGGGTGGGTCTTCCTCTCTGCTGAGGCGCTGTGTGTCCGACTCCGCTTCGTATGTTACACAAACATGTCTGAACATCCATCCATCCATTTTCTGACCCGCTTAATCCCTCATGGGGTCGCGGGGGCTGCTGTCTATGTCCCGATATGAAATAATTGTAGCCGTCCAGTGGTTTCATGCTTCCATGCTCTCTCGTCTGTACTGGCCTGTGTGTTTATAAGGCAACTGTATATGGAACCCTTGGCCAGCATTTCACAGACTCGCTCCGTCCCTTCAGGCTTTTGCTGTGTGTATCTGGCAGTCTGATACCATCAACTTACTCTTAAAATGATCTTGTGATACGTTATCTAAAGAAGAAAAATACGTGGAGAACTCGTCAGTTTCTCTGTTTGCATCCACCATTGTGTTCGCCTTTTGCCTACCAGTCCGGCGCGCATGCGCGAAAAACCCGCATCAAAACAATAACAATGAACTGGTCTATACACCCAACAACCAAACATTTTGACTTATCCACTTGTAGCTTTGGCATCCTAGAGCTTGGACTACAAAATCGCAGTGAAAAACATAAAAATAGTGATTCGCGAAATTGATCAGCTGGAAGTCTGTGACGTTGTTTAGCAGCACAGCAGCAAATACTGTGACGTAATTGTTTAAAAAAATAACGTAATGGAGAACAGAGAAAACTGACCGACTTCAAAATAGGACCCAAACAGAATATAAAGATATCTACGCAGCACCTGGAGAGATGGGCGTTCGCCTCCCCTCAGCAGTTGCTCACAACCCTCTACAGATCAGCGATGGAGAGCCTCCTGGTGTATTGCTGCATTGTGTGGTTTCCCAGCTGCTCTCAGGACAACAGGAAGAACCTTCACTCCTGTCAGCAGAACGTATTACGGATCACAGCTGCCCTCTCTAAGTAGACGTTTACACCTGCAGATTCCAGAAGAAAGCCAGCGCCATTACTCTACTCACCCCGGACATGTTCTGTTCTCTCCACTCCCATCTTCTAAAAGGTTCAAGACTTTAAAAACCAAGTCCAACAGACTCAAAAACCACTTTTATCCCAGAGTGGTCAAATATATCATACCTATCACTCGAAAGCACTTTATGGACAGAATGTAGTAAATACCCCGATTGCTGCTTCTTTGTATGCGATACTCACACTGCCCAATGAGAGCTGCTAAAATGTATTTTATTGTATGAAACAATGACAGTAAATTCTATTCTATTCCATGCTGTACTTTGTTAAAATGTTTGAAATAGTTAAATGCTAGTATTTTCATTTTTTTTACCTCAAACACCAAAAACATAAGATGCCTTCCCAGGTCACTTTATAGCCTAAACATAATGACCACTCAACAATGTTAAATATTCTTACAGTTTTGTTTAAAATGACTTTGTCTTTAATATTTTATGTAAAAAATATTAGTAATTTTAAGCTCTCTTTAGATTGCAGTTCAAGTTCAGTCAACCTTTAAGAGTCAACCAGAAGGCGCGGGAACCTGACTTCTCGTGATTGAAAGGAAAAGTTGTCAGAGTGAGAGGTCTCAGGCCTAATCTGCTCTCTGCACTGCAACGGGATCCCAGTGCCAGCGGAGCAGGAGGGCCCATAAACATTATATACGTGGGAGGGACTGGACGAGAGGTTTGTTTGCCTCCGAACGAGCCAATGAGAGCCGCTGCAGGCCAGACTGACATCCTGAATGGACGAGCCCGAAGCCACCAATCAAGTTAGACCAGCGCCCGCCAGCCAATAGGGAGCCGGGACGGGCGGCGACGAGGGAAGCGACAAAATACAAATTTCTCCTTCCTTGGAGGTGAGGACGTTACCTGCGCTGCTGCTGTGAACGGAGGGAAGAAGCCCCAGCCATGGCCCTGTCGCAGATACTGGACGACTCCCCTTTGAGGCTGGCCCCAAGACCCACCGGGACCGACGGTCCGGACCCGCAGGAGGTCTACAACGAGAGGCACCGCCTCGCGCTGGAGGAGCTGCTCTCCGGCGGGGTCGACAACTTTCTGGAATTCCTCAGGAAGGAGCGGATTCCCAACTTTCTGTCGGACGACGAGATCCAGCGGATCCGGGGCAGCGCGGTGCCGCCGCCGCGGTGCGTGTCCCTCCACGGGGAGGAGCTGGAGCAGTCGCTCGGCAGCTCGTTGGACTGCTCCTCGGTCACGTATTTCCCCGAGGTGTCCGACGTGGAGCCCCCGCTGCTGGAGATCGGCTGGCCCGCCTTCACCGCGGGCTCCTACCGGGGAGTGACGCGGGCCGTGGCGCACTTCCAGCCCAGCTACGGGGAGAGTATCTACGCCTGCAAAGAGGCTGCGCGGCGGATGATCAAAAGTGCCAGAGAGGTAAATAACCCGGAAGCAAGAGTATGTCCTCTGAACACACACGTCGGTGTTGCGCGCTGCTCCTCCATGTAGCGCCAGTAGTTTTAATACTGCACTTTGACCTTGAAGGCTGCAGATTTGTTTTCTAAAACAGACGTATTGTTATTTTTGTTATTATTATAATGCATTCATCATCCAATCAGACAGACCCTTCTCTAGATACAAGATGAATTCCCGGAAAATTCCTAAATCCTCTTTGACCCTTCCCGGAAATGCGCTCCAGGCTGTCCCCATAGACTGACGTTTGTGTTTATTGCGTTCAGTTTGAGCTTTTCCCAGTCAGAAGTGGTCGCAGGGCAGATGCTTTTATTCTACATATGTGACAGAAAACAGCTTGAAGCGGGATGCGTCACTCTAATCCGCTAGTTTGCAGGGATCTTTGCAGGCGGAGCAGCACCCCAGGCCCCGTGTAGGACCTGCGTGCCAGATGTGCCTGGACTCGCCTTGCTCACCTGCAGACTGACGCGCCGTGCTCCCTGATTCATCAGAAAATCCTCCCAACACACATTTCGTCTTTGATTTACACCTTCAAGGCAGGCCCTCCACTTACAGCTGGAGGATGGGAAGGCGTGAAGCATTTTCCAGGCCAGAATTGGTATGAAAGAAGTAAAGCAGAACAGGGAAAGTGTGTGCGTTTCTAGTCTTTTTCCCATCCCGTTCTCCAAAACTTGTATCCATCCTCAGGATAAAAAGTAAGGCTACACAATTTTTTTCCAAAAAAAGTAAAAAAAAAAAAACCAGCTGGGATTTTTTTTTTGGAATGACCATGACCTGGATGAGAATCTTCACCAGCAAAAAGGCTACACAATATTAGAAAGTCATGCAATGACACAATTGGTGTAAAATATTTTGACTGCAATATCAGTTGTAAAACAATGTGGGTTTTTCCACAACTGTTTCTGCATGGTAGGCGCTGTCACCTGTTGCAGATGCAGTGGGATAGAATAGAAATATCCTCTTGTTTCCCTCAGTGGGGAAATCCAGGTGTAATGGCAGCAAAGTGAGAGGCAAATGGAAGCATGCAGATTCACACAAGGGTTAAAAAATGTATATATGTAAACCAAAAATTAGAATGAGAGACCACATTAAAGGCGAGTTTCCAACACAAGCAAAACAGTTATTTAAAAATAGCACGCTTGGATTCAAAGAAATGTGCAACCGTGTAGGGTGATTGAAAAATGGACAAACCTGCATATTAAAAGCAAAGTATGAAATAAATAAAGATAAAAAGAAGCTCCATGTATGGCAGACCAAATGGTTCCTTTGTAATATTGAACACACGGCTATTGCAATGGTCATCCATGTGCAGTATATTGTGCAGCCATATTTAAATGGGACAGTCTTGTCACTTCCTCATCAGTCTGACAATAGTAAAATTAATAGCACATTTTATTTGAAAAAGTGCCCTTCTTAACACTCAAAGACAAGTTAAAAAACGCCAAAGAACAGTAAACGCAGCACAGATGATAAAACATTACAGGGAATATGCAGATTTAAAAAGGTGAGTTTTTAGGTGCGGCGTTGTCATGTTATGACGCGTGAGCGCTCGTTAAGGGCTCTTATTGCGAAGGTTTGAATGACGTCGTCTCCGGTTACCTGTCGGCTAAATAGAAAAGCCTGTTGAACCGCTTCAGGCAGCGAGGACTCATGCAGAGGTGGTTAAATCCGGCTTCAGAGAGTGAGGCCCTGCCTGGTCTTCCTTCATCCCGCTCACTTAACCAGGTGATCTTAGTCCCTGTCTGTGCTGTGGAGCTGCAAATGCAAAAGGTTGGAACTAATCTCTGTGCAGGATTTTTACTTCCTGAACCTGCATTTCCCACCTCTGGACTCTCGTGATATTTCGGGCAGTTTTGCTGAGTTCAGGCAGACCCTCCACTCTGGTCCCGTTGGCCCGTTAAATCTGAGAGGCTGGTAGGAAGTTAAACGGACCAAGCGGACCAAGACCGCGTAGATGTGGGTTAAGATCAGCAAACTTTAGCTGCAGGCAGAGAAAGCTGACCGGGGACCCGCGTGGTGTTCTGTCTTTAAAGCCAAGCACATACGCTGCAAGAACAGATTCCTTTGTTCTCGGCTGCAAGAAGAAAAGGACGGCGTTCTGCTCTTGCCGTCCTGGTTTCGCAGTTTTTGCACCTCACTCTTGTCGTTCATCTGTGCTGTCCTGACCTGTGAGGACATCCAAAAAGTTCTGCTCTTGAGTTCTTGTGATGCATGAAATGTCCTGGCCAGAAGAAAGCTTTATTCCTGTTCATCCAGCCTCGGGCTTCTCTGTTCTTGCAGAGCATCTTGTTCTACAGACAGAAGAGCGTCCACGTTCTGCATTAGAGGAACTAGTGCATACAGTCAGCATGTTTTTTTTTACTCACGCGCAATCTTGCGGTGAGCGCCTTCATCCATCCATCCATTTATCTCGTCTCTGTTTTGTTTTTTTCTCCCAGGCTCCATATTTAAATCCTGACTGCCATGGAAAGGTCAGCCATTAATTCATAGTGAACTTTAATGTATTTATATTTAAAAAAAATGGCACAACCAAATGAGAGCTTCAGAAATTTCTGTTAGGACATATTTGTTATTCTTATTCTATTTTATACAGAGCACAAAAGTTGACAATAACGTTGAAGCAGCAAACAAACAAAGGCCCTAACAAAAGGAAACCAACAAATAAATAGATAAACCAACAAGCTGTGAACTGACTGCCACTGAGCACGCCGTTACTCAGAGTCCATCCCACGGTGAGAGAGAAAAGGCCCCAAAGTCTTTGAGCGTTTACGCCTTAGTTCTGTTTGCATGTGACGTTGTGTCGATTTTTAATTGTCGCAATGGAAAGATGGTGGAATTTGGAAGAGAAAACGGGGAGGAGCCCGGTGTGAGCTTCTTTTGTTCTTCTGCGCTGGGAAGCGGCTCGGTGCGAACCGTCTCCGCAGGTATAAGCGAGCCAGCCGTGTTTACTGGTGTGCTCAAAGAAACGGCCTTCATCTCTGCCTCTGCATCTGCACACAGCAGCCCTGAGAGCAGGGGGGGGCATGACAAGCTTCATTTGAATAATACCAGTTCGAAGCTTCGTATTGAAGATACACCCATGTCTAATCCTCCACATGCAGCCTTCACCGCGGCGTGCAAAATTCCACCCGCCCCTGTGAAGCAGACGAACCTTGGTGCCTCAAAAA
Organism: Fundulus diaphanus; assembly: GCA_037039145.1. Taxonomy (NCBI): domain Eukaryota; kingdom Metazoa; phylum Chordata; class Actinopteri; order Cyprinodontiformes; family Fundulidae; genus Fundulus; species Fundulus diaphanus. Next base: position 41,684,425 of record CM073126.1, read on the forward strand.
AATCCCCAGGAAAGAAAGAGGAAAGCCCTGCAGCGCACCTACGTTCCTTCTGCATAAAAGTCATTTGTTTGCTGACCAAGCATCGTGGCCGATTGCCATGGTAACGGGCCACAGTCAATAGAGCGCTCATCAGCGCGCGTTACAGCGAGTGCGTGGCAGAGCTTCACAGCGCCGCCTGAATGAGGCCTTGTGTTTGATAATAATGAAAACACAATCATGTGCTACATCTGTGAGCCCGAGCAGGAATTTTATTATATTACCTCTGATTTTTATTTTATCCCCGCCCCCGCAGGTGATCGCCATAGTGACGGACTCCCTCACAGACCTGGATGTCTTTAAGGACCTTCAGGAGGCGTGCTCCCTCCGCAGGGTCCCCGTCTACATCCTGCTCGACCAGTCATGCGGCGCCGCCTTCCTGAAGATGTGCACCAACGTCGGCGTTCGCCTGGATGACCTGCGGGTATGTGCTTGCTTTGGGTGAGCTGGCTGTGCCTTTGTGGGCACAGCGTGAACATCAGATAAGCATCGCATTAAAACATTTGCCCTTAATCCTTTCAGCACATGAGAGTGCGAACCATAGCCGGTACGACTTACTACATGAGGTCTGGAGCCAGGATTACCGGGAAGGTTCATGAGCGCTTCATGCTGATCGATGGAAACAGGGTAGCAACAGGTTCCTACAGGTACGGCGTCTGACTGCAGTAGTCACAACAAGGCAATGTATCAGGATTTAAAAATATCAAGACTTTTGTAAAAGAGATAAGATGAGACTATATCGCTTGTATGGAGATGGTCTATGTTTTGTTATAATCATACTTTTATGTGTTCCAGTAGGTTATATTTATTATTTATCTACCGCTGTTTGTTAAAAGATGTGCCTGTCAGACATTTGGGTTGAAGCTGTGATTCACAGATGCCCTTTTTATGACTTTATGAAAAGAAAAACATATGAAGATAAATGTCGTATATCGGCATTCAGCCACATCGCCCAGCCCTAGTTACAACCACAAACCTGGTGTGGCACACCAACACACAGCGGCGCGTCGTTGTAAAGAGTTATGCAAATAGTTTTGTCTATACAAATCTGAAAAGTGTGGACTGCATCCGTGTTCAGCCCCCCTGAGTCGGCACGTTGTAGTCTTCCAAGTCTTTTGGGGAGTGTCTCTACCAGCTTTGCACGTCCACAGACTGATTTTTGATGGGTTTTCTTTAGAAAACAGCTCAAGCTCGATCGATTCTGACCTCCGCCCCAGTCTCAAGTCTTTTGCAGCTTCTAACAAAACATCTTATATTTGTGCCACCAACAGATTCCCTCACCTGAGCTGTGCATCTGTGCAGGTCCTCCAGAGTTCCCATGGTCTGTTTGGTTGCATCTCTGAGCAACGCTTTTCATCTTTTAGATGCTGGTTGGAACAGTTCAAGGCTGGGGATATTTTCTATAACCCACCCCTGCCTTGAGTTTTGCTTTTTATTTTTAATCCCTGACCTGTCTGGTGCCTTCTGTCTGCAGACCACCGGGCCGTTGGTGGAAATGGGGCTTTGTACAAATGCACGGAGCTTGTTGGATTACTTGTCCCGTCCTGTTTTCATGCAGCCTGTTTAATCTTCTTCCTGCTTCCAGGTTTAACTGGACTGATGGCAAACTGAACAGCAGCAACCTGATCGAGCTCTCTGGTCAGATAACGGAGAAGTTCGACGAGGAGTTCCGCGTCCTCTACGCCCAGTCCCAGCCCATAAACACCCGCGGGCCTCAGGGCGTCCGAGGCAGCGGCGTCTCTGAGCATCTCAGCGTCAAACACTCAGTCACCTGCTCGCCGCGCGCGGCCACAGAGAAGCACGCCTTCCCGGCTCATCTGACGAGCACGCCAAGCACTAAGCCCCGGACATTACCGTTTCAGCCTCAAGGTCAGCCCTCGTCCCCAGGCGCCAGTAAAACCCTCGCGGCGTCTGACTCCTCCACCATCGACGGGGCCGCGATGGAGCAGAAGCTCGTGCAGGAGGAGGTCCTGGCTGGCAGCATGAATGATCAGTTTCCTGCAGAGAAAAACGCAGCCACCCCCGCCGCTTCCTCCTGCCACGTGTCAACTCAGACCAGCCCGTCGGTGACGGATGGCGACACCCAGACTGACGCTCAGCACCTCAGCCTTAACATGGCAGCTAAAAAACCACGGCAGGACCAGTCTCCCCGGCCCCCCCACGCAGTACCGGACACTACGTTAAAGGAGACTTTCCACAAGCTGTCCAAAGAGCGGCAGCACCACTACTCGGCCATCCGCTCCAAACTGGAGCACATGGTGACTTCCCTGACCGAGAGGCGAGAGCTGGCGGACGTCACCAACGCTAGCCAGGGCCTCGGAGCTCCCAGCGGCAGGCAGAGGATGCACAAAGACTGCGTGCTGGAAACAAATCCCAGGCTGCCCGCTGAATGTGGGGGCATGGGCACGTGGCCAAGAGCCAGATGTGTGCACTAGCTTTCCTGCAGGGATTTCAGCGCTGGAAGGGAGTGGAGAACGGCCTGTTGAAATGCTTCTTTGTTCTAAATTAATACTTTTGGTTCACGCAGAAGAATTTCAGATCTGTTCCTTTTTTCTATTTACTTCCGAGTCTGCATTTAAAAAAAAAATTCTTCTTAACAATTCTCCTCTTCATGTTATGGTGCTGGGTTAAATTAACATTAAAATCTTGCAGCAATTTTAACCAAGGAAGTCGAAGGGGATTAACGTAGTGAGCCCATAGTGTCTGAGACTGAGTCAAATCTGCTGTAGTATGGGTGAATAAAACCAAACAAAGCACTGTTTCTGTTGTTTTAAACATGCCTTGGGCTGCTGTGACTACTTCCAAAGGCGGCGGTGGAGAGCAGCTGGCTCTCACTGTGCCTTGAAAATAAAGCCGTGCTTCGCCACGTACCGACCTCGTCTTCACGTTTCCTTTGTTTTCCCATTTATCCTTCTCCTGGTTTAATTTGCAATTACATTCTTGCGAGGAAGAGCACAGAAAATATTTGCTCAAAGAGTTCCAGGAGACACAAAGGAAGCGGAGCGCACCAAGGGGACTCGACAAAGGGAGGGAGCACCTGCGCCGCCTTCTCCACAGGGCTGCCGCGCAATTAGCCGAGAGACTGCATCTGTGATTCTGGCACCTCTGCTGATTATGCCGCCAATCACAGCTTCTGTCCAGGGTGAATTTAGAGGAGGAGGGCTCTCGCAGATTTACAAGTAAAGGACCGGATAAATGCTGAACACACACACACACAGATGGGAGTGGAGCATTTTGACAATTGTTACAGTATGTACCCCCTCACAGATTTCCTCCTTTGTTCACGCTTTCTTTCAGATCATTAACCACTTTTTACACAATTACAGAATTTGAGTATTTAAATGATGATGGTTTTATCTATCAGGAGCCCTATGGGCCTTTTTAACACAACACCAGCGTTATTCATAGTGCTAGTCACCCACAGGGCCAGGGTGCTGTACATAGAAGAAATGTAACCGCACTCACATGATGCAATAACCCCACAGCAAAGTCAGTGATGTAAATTAAATAAATAAAACCACCCTGGATGAAAAATAATAAGAAAAAAATCATACAACCAGTCAGACTGAAGTGACAGATCTAATGTCCAATAGGATTTGGATCTGGCGCTTTGATTAGGCCGCTCTCAAACACTGCTCTGTGTTTGTGTTTCTTGAGCCGTTTAGAGGCGTGCTTTAATTTTCCTGCTGTGTAACCCACAGTATCACCACCATGTCCGACTGCTGGTGTGGTTATATCTTCCAGCTGCGTGCATGTTTAACACCATAAGTAACGGGGCCACACACTGCACTTTTGTCTCAGAATATTTTCCTAAAAGTCTCTGGGATCATGCAGAGGAATCGGGGAAATGTGAGCTGGGCCTGCGGGATCTGTTTGGTCTGTGGTTTTGGCCTCGGACCTCTCCTACGGATGCGATTGTTGCCCACTCTCCTCCTTATCGCTGAACCGTGAACTCTGACCTTTACTGAGGCAAAGGAGACCCGCAGAGCTGTAGATGTCCTGGGTTCTTTTGCAGCCTCGTCTACTCTAAGAGTAATCTTGGTAGGTCTGTTGCTCCTGGGAGGGTTCACCGCTGTTCCACATTCAGCAGATGAGGGTGACTCCCACCAGGTTTGCTGGAGTCCTGAAGCCCTAGGAATGGCTTTGTTACCCTTTCAACACCGACTGATGTCAGCAAATTTGTTTCCCATCTGCTTTTGAATTTCTTCAAGTCATGGCCCTGTGTGTTGCCTTCTTCTGGTCTTTCTGCCTACTTCAAGGTATCAAGCAGGTTCTGTTTAGGTGATTTCTGTGTTCGGCAGGTCAGGCAGTAATTTGGCCTGGGTGTGGCTGGTGCAAATGAACTCAGCTGTCAAAAAAAAAGAACGTTAGTAAAACCTAATTTGTGTTTTAACAAAGGAAGTATTACATTTTCACAGGGTTTTTATAGTTTTAACCCCTTCATAAATGAACAAATTACGTGATCAAGTTGGATTTTTCTGACAATAAAAGTAGTTTTATCTAAAACACTGAAGTGTACGACAAAACAGCAGAAATCTGTAACAGGGCAAATATTTTTCGCAGTACTTCATATTAAATACATATAAAGGACTGCATTAAGCAAATCCTCACAAAAAGCATCTGCCGACATGAAACCGTTCTCAAACAGCACGCCCAGTGATCCATGGCTGATGCTGAGCCAGGGACATTCTTTCAGTGTTTAAATTAAGCACAAAGGTCCTACTGTAAATATAAACCAGGTTAGTGTCTTCATGCTGGCCTGAAGTGTGCTCGGAAGGCCGAGGGTAATAAATGTATCACTCACACCGAGCTTTATGTGACTAATCTTTAACTACACAGAGGATACGAGGTGTAATAAAAGCATGTACAGATTGCTTTCTTCTTCGAGGGGGTGGTTTCAAAACTGGGAGAGAACAGGATTCAGCTGGATATAGAGGCAACAGAAATATTACTCTATAAGAGAACGCCAAAAACAAATTAAGAACCCTACAAAAAGAAGTACCACAACTTTTAGGGCCAGAGTGCGAATGGTTCAAAGAAACCATTGAGTTAGTTTTTTTTTTAGGTTTGATGTTGCTTTTTCCACATAACACAATGTAGAGTAAAAAAAAGCTGATTTAAACACAGTATGGATGTTAGACTCAGAGTTTGTTATAACGTAGATAGATTATTTTTAAAGAGATAATGTGTAAGTTATTTTGTTTAAAGTAAAGCAGTATGGTATCTTTCACAAGCAGGGCTGATATAAGCACCTTTAACAAAGTCTCTATTGTGGGAATGGCTCACAAACTCACTTAAAAAGGCCAGATCATGAAATACATTTTAATATTATATAAACATAGCCTGAGTAAATACTACATCCTGTATTCAATTAATATTTTATTTGTTAAGGAAAAACCTGGCCCTATGTTAAAATATAATTTCCTGCACCCCTTGCTAACTTATGAATTAACTGTGATGAAACACACTTTCTTTTGGTTTGTCTACATCAGCCACAGCCAGGCCTGATTGACCGCTGCATGTCTCACCTGAGATCAGTGTTCATTTTCAACCAATGAATTTCAGCTACAATTGCGACTCAGTATACGCAATATTACAGAAGTATTGGCTCACATCCCTCCAAATCACTAAACTCAGGTGCTCGAGTCTTTTCCATGGCAACGGGGGAATAAAACCCAGCACCTAGTCACGAAGACTGCTTGTACAAACATTTGTGAAAAAAACGGGCCGCTCTCAGTGGCTCAGTGAACTCTAGTGTGGTACCGTGACACCTGGACAACAAGTCCAGCTGTGAAATTCCTGGCTACTAAATATTCCACAGTCAGCTGTTAGTGGTATTAAAACAAAGCCGAAGCGACTGGGAACGACACACAGTGGTCACTGGTAGGTCATGTAAAAACCCTGAGCTGTGTCAGGGGAAGCTGGGGGTGAAAGGTCACCCTTTTTCTGTTGCATCAATCGTTGCAGAGCTCCAAAGTTTAAGTAGCCATCAGATTAGCTCAAGAACAATGTCTGGAGAGCGTCCAGGAGCCCACATTAAAGACATACATCACCAAACGCAATCAGTGGTGTAAAGCACACAGCAACTGGACTCTAGAGCAGTGTAGACGTGTTCCCTGGAGTGACGAACCAAACGTCTATGTGCAGCTCTGCTTAACACTGATCAACCTAAAAAAGGGATACAGTACGTAGTGAGCCACTTACGTTTGTTGTATATCATTTGTCAGTGGTTATATTTACTGTGGCAGGTATGATTTTTTTCGACACATCCCCCAGAAAAACAGCACAGCAAAAGTGAAGTTTCCAGGTGGGCACATCAGTGTGGGCTGACCTGCAACATGGTACAGGCAGACTTTCATAAAATGGAGAAATGGACTTGAAAACAGGTGTGGATTTCAGGAATAGGAACAGTCCCTAACACACAGCTTAGGAAACTCTTGACTGGTTTCAAAGAAAGAAAGTAAAACAACCAGAACGGTCCAGTCGGTTGCCTGGCTTGTAACTGATTGAAACACATTAGAAAGAGCTGAAGATCAGAGTGTGCAGTCGATCAAGCATGTATGTTTGAAGAGAAACTGATCTTTTTCAGCATTTTTTCAAGCGTCTGAAAGCCTGTGTTTGGACTATACTTCTCAGGTCTTAAGAGGGTAATTAAGAGACAAACGTTGACGGGTTCCATACTTATTTTACCTGCTGTAAAAGCACCAGCATCAACAAGCTCAAAAACATAAACGCTCATAACAGTAACTGTGAGAATAATGGGAGAAATAAAAGGAGGCTGATTGGGGACATTCTTCATCCATAACAAGTACTTTAACTCAGGATTTTCAAGAAATGGGCCTGGAGCGTTCTTTCTTCCATTGATTTAGCCTACTGCTCGAATCATTTAGCCACTTGTTTCCGTTAATGGCCTCAGAGACAGCCCACCTAATATCAGCTAATTAAATGATTGGCTAATTGCAAGGTAGAAGAAATTGCCACAATTTGACTTTGTGCAAGAAAAGCCGCTCCTTCCTTTGATCCAGTTTACACATTAGAAAAGAAAAAATTTTAAAATGTCTCAGCCAACAACAAGGAGAGCTTAACAAATTAATTTCCCACAAACATCAGCGTTACAAATGTTTCCTAAACACAACACAGGGCATCAGCAGCAGAGAAACTCAAACTGCTACATGGCAATAAAGGTAAGAACAGCAGGGCATCCCCACCCAGGCGAGCACATCAAAAGCCTCTGCATTCATTATGCAAAACGGCGCAGCTGAGGGGAATTGATCTGCAAATAAACACAATGGTGGTAATATGGGGAGAGAATGGTATTTGATTTTAATTGGCTGCTGCAAAGCAACCACTGGCTGTAATCAAGGAAGCAGTGGGCGACCAGCGGTACCACAGCCTGCACCCGCAGAATCAGACTCGGCTCACTGGTAAACAGAGAGGAGAGCATATTCCTCCTTGTGAGGGACAATGAGCAAAAAACTAAACAAAAACAAAAAAACAGTCTGTTTGCTTTGTTTTCCATAATTAAAAGTGTATTTTTGGCACATGGACTGAGATTCCCCTAGAGATGCGTGTTTGACACTTACTAGACTCCGCCACCAGAGGGAGCTCTGTGCTCAATTAAAGCAACCGCCTGAAAAGCTTCTGTTTTTTTTTTTTTTTCTAGCACAAAAAAAGAGCATTTTTGCCTGTTTTTGACAGATTACCCTGAAAAGGAAGAAGCTTTAGTTTTTGTATCCATTCTGGTGTTTTTTGCACCACATTTAAGCCATATGTTTAAGGTGGGTAAAGAACAAGAAAAGAACACCTCCAGCTTCTCTGTGCCATCCTCATCAGGTCACTTTTGATCCCAGGAGACGTGGTGGCTGAGGCGCCCCTGCTGCATGCTGGGAAATATCCATGTAGATGTAAGCATGTCTGACAGCAGGTGTTATGGTATATCTGTACAAATATGGTGGCATGCTCTAACTCTGTTACTCAGCCAACATCAGCTGCCGTGTGTTTAGGAAACACCTCCCATTCAAATGTAAAAGCCCCTTTAAATGTCATGTTAGCAGAGATGAACTGCTTCACGTTTTTATTCAGTGATTCCTACAATTCCCCCCCATCCAACTCTTGAAACATCAGCTATAATGTGAGTTCTTTGACCCGCAGATTTAGCCGTCACATTTTGTGGCTGTCTTTCTTTAAGATCTCCAGGGTACGGCAGGAAAGAGCAGATTAGCACAATGCAGACAACACACTGCACAGCTGATTATTGGATTTGTCATTGAGTGTCTTTATGTGGATTCCTTGTGAAATTATTCATACCCCTTAAACTTTTTAACAGCACAGCAGCGTCCTAACGTATTTTATTGAGATTTTATGTGATAGCAACACAAGTTATTGCGTAATTGTAAAGTGGAAGGAATGTTACGTGTATTTCTCAAAATTCTTACAAATAAAAATCTGAAAAGTGTGGTGGGCATTTGCATTCATCCCCTTCAGTCAATACTTTGAAAGACCACCTTTCATTGGAATCACAGCTTAAAACTTTCAGGGCATGCCTCTACCAGCTTTCCACATCTAGGTCAATCAGATGGGATAGAAAGTGTAGAGAACAGTTTCCAAGTCTTGGTACCAAAGGTTATTAATTGGATTTAGATATGGACTTTGATTGGACCATTCTAACAAATGAATATGATTCGATCTAAGCCCTTCTATTGTAACTATGGGTGTATATCAAGGTTGTTTGCAACCTCAGACAGGTTTTCTTGCTTAATTGGTGTTGGTCTATCACATAAAATCCCAATAAAAATACATTTAAGTTTGTGGTTGCTACATGGCGGAAGGGGAGAACTATGATATGTAAGGTAGTTGTGTACTCATACCTATTTATGTTACGACAATCCAATTTAAGACAATAATCATCCAGGACGCCGAAGTGTCTGATTTAGGCAAACATCAGATTTCTAAAACGGCCTTAGCGGACCTCAGATGGCTCTCCTGATGCTAAGCATAAACCTTTTAATTACAGCCAACATGGTTGATGAGTTTGCGGGCTGATTACTTGGCCTTCATTAGTCAGATTGTGAGCTATAGTGACTCCCAGAGGAGCCGTTTGGCATCTCTAAACACTGCCAGCTTCTGTGTTAAGCAATTACATTGACCCTAAAATACACGCAAACAGGTGTGCATGCCCACATACTGCCCACACAATCTGGTGTGCGTGCACTTGTGCATTTTATCAGCCTGAATGGGCTGAGTGTAGGAATTTCGGTCTGTTTTTTAATTTGCCGAAAGAGCCTGACTAAAAAGAAAACAGTGATAAAATGTGCTGAGCTCCACTCCGTTTAGCCGGGCCTGTCACAGTGACTTCGTGTTTGCTTGGCCATCTCGGGGGTTTGTTTTGCATCGGGGCGGCCTGGCGGTTGTCAGTGCGCCGGGGAGGGAGCGTTCTGCCCGAGGCCTCACACAGCGATAACGAATGTTCAGCCCGTTGGAAACAAACTGCGTCTGCACTATGCGGTCAGGATTTGACCGTTGTTTGGGTGAGTGAATCAGACACAGTGACACGCACGGACGTTCGGTTTGCACAACACTCAGTCACTTCCTGTGTTGTAATGCTGATGCGAGGTCGAGCTCTGGCTAATGCAGGTGGAAAGTATTGTTGACGGGCTCTTTGTGCTAATCTGCAACGTTGAGCTTCAACACATCGGCCCCCGCAGCAGCAGCAGCAGAAGCAGCAGCAGCAGCAGCCTTGGGGCTATTTTTAGATGAGCACAGCTGCTCCTCAGCACCCACCCTGAAACCAGCCATTCACCCCAGATTTATGACACAAGGCCATGAGAAATAGCTATACGGTCTTGCCACCCAGATACCTGAGAAGGTCTGCATTTTTTTTTCTTCACCCTGCTTCTTCTGCCGCTGTTCGTAGCAGTTACCAGTCACTGGTGGATGTTAAAACCACAAGTCCAAAGCATCCGGTTCTCCAGAGATGACTCAGTCTAGTCACAGGACCACCTGAGCCCAAGACAAGTTCAACACTTGCGGTGCGCTGCAGGAACACCAGCATGTGTCCCTGAATGTTGGCTCAGCATTACTGGCTAACATCAGCGACCATATCGGTTGTTTATCAGAGAAAAATACTCCCAGTTCCTCCTGGTGCTCGCTTGCATGTCCCTTGTGGGACCAGAGAAAGGATTTCTGGGACTTTGTGTTTTGTACCAAAAACACAGATGTGTCCTTTTGTTAGGTTTCCTTGACACTTTGTCTTAGACGGTCACATGGTTATGGTAAATGTCACTAAGTGCGTGTATGTATGTGAGCGTCATCACTGGGCACAAAATGAACTGACGCCTCAGCAGCCAAGATCCAGAGGGACTTTAGCATTTTTGAAATGAGGTTCTAATAAAAGGTGAGAAGAAGCTAAAGTACTCCAGTGGATAATTCTCCCTGCATCCTCATTTATTATAAGTTCAGATTAGTCGGCCCTGGAGGTTCAAGAAGCAAAGACCAAAGCAAACTTCTAACGCCCTGAAACCGACCCATTCTCAAAAACCTTTGCAGCGACGTATGCCAACATGGTTTCATTACCATTTAAACTGTTGTTTACATTGGGTGGCTACTTGCAAAGAATGCAGTGATTATTTATGTGGGAAGGTAGGTGGTCCCAATCATCTTGCTTTGTGAAACCAGGAGCAGCAGCACATCTGACGCATTTCTAACAAGAATAATTGAATTAAATTTGGGACTTTTTAAGGTGATTTTAAGCCCATTATGAATCAAAGGTAAGACCTCCATGATTCACAACATATAACTTGATGACCTTTGTAACTATTTTCATATCCAAGGTAACCTAATGTCTCCGGAGTGTTATCACGTCACGTCCTCAAACCAAGTGCAGCCATATTGGCGGCACTGAGAATGGAAACTTACTGGTCCTCCCGTGGCCTGCTGACGTCTTTCATCCTGAACCCAACAAATAAAGTGAAAATGGCGAAATGCTGCCGTGGATTAAATGGCTCTGGTTGTGAAAAACATTTACATTTTCATAAACTGCCAAAATAAGAACTACGTGTTTCAAGGACAGGAATACGAGAAACTGTCAGAGGAGAGGAAAGGAGAAGTTTGTGGCTAACTAAGCTAGATCAAAACTTCCAGGGGAAGAATTGTGGCTATTGTAATGTGCTTCGTACATTTTTGACAAGTAGGTGTATCGTCCAACAGTTGTTTTGTCCAGTAATATACATTTATGGCTTTTTAGGCGCATATCCTTTGCATATTCAGGCTTGGTGTTGGCCTCCTGGCATGTTTTCAAAAAGGTTTACCATCATCAAAGTCCGCTAACAATGTCTCATTGAGTAAAGTCCAGTGTGTGGACTTAGGAGGCTGCTTTTCCCCGTTTGTTTCTGTCTCTGTGTGACGTGTGCTCCTTGTCCCTGATCCTTTTGTCTCCTGGTGCAAGCTTCATGCATACCCCAAGCTTCACTCCCATGACAAGCACAACAAATTAAATTAACAAATGAAACTTGTACTCAGCATTTAACCCATCCCTCCGGGCAGTGGGGTGCCACTGAGCAGCGCCCGGGGAGCATTCTGGGGCTAAGGGTCTTGCTCATGGACCTTGAGTGGCAGCCTGTGGGATTCGAACCTGGGAACTTGCAGCCTTCCCTGGATGTCTCGGTGCGTTTCACTCAGTCTGCTGCTTTTATTTAAAATGTTCTACACCAAAACATATTTAAAATATTCAGAAAAATTCGGTTGTACCAATTACAGTGATTATGGTAACACATCCTGGACTTCTGGGATATGATTAGGTCATGACAGGGTTTAAATAACTACTATAAATTAAATATTTACATTTCTGTGATGACAGAGCTTACAGTAGGTAAAGTAACAAGATGATTGCGATTTTAATTGACTAAACATGAAATAAGCTCATTTCTGCAGCACAGGTTTGCAGGGAAAGTCAGTGGATTACCCAGGAATAAAAAGCGTCCAATGGAGCTTTTTGCTGTCATGAATCATAGGGCTTTGTACTGTGAAATAAACCCTAATTCAAAAAATAAGACTATAAATCAAATGAAACTTATAAAATCAAAACAAATCACGGTCTAACACTACAAATTAATGCCACCAGCTCCTTTCTAAAAAAAAAAGAACTAATTGTGTAGGCAATAAATGAACCTTTAGATTTAGAACATGGCTAAATTATATTTAAAAATACAAAGGTTTTTATTTATTTGATGGATTATTTTCCACAGTCTCACTTTGTATCAGATGGTTACTCTTACCAGAAATGCTTTTCACGTTCAGCTCTCAGTGAGTATCACACAGGGAAATCACTGGGGACGCGTCGCCTCCCTCCTTCGTTTCCTGTATAAATTATCACTAACCTCTAGGTGAATAACAGTCTAATACAAATATGACGATCGTTTAAATGTTGCTACAACAGTGTTGGCATAGACCACTGTGACATTTCTGAGATCTGACTTCTTTTAACGCGCCAAAACGGTTAGCGAATCTGTTGTTTCTGCCAAATGGAGACTCCGTGAGCGCTGGCACGATATTAAATGCTCATAACCTTCCAGCAGAGTCTCCCTTTTTAAAACCCTGAACGCCTCCTTTAAGTTCAGCTCGTCACTGTCCGTTTGTCGTCTGCATTATTTAAAAGGACACCTTATCAGCCAGGACCTGCTTGCATTAGCCTCCTCTGCTGCATGCACAACACAATAATGTTCTATGCTGTTCCACATTAGCTCTGGTGTCTATTTCAGCAGCTCTCTATCCATTTATTGATGCATGTCCTCCATCGATCCCAGCAATGATTTGCCAAGCAATCCATTACCCATCTGTCTGCTTCAGCTGCCTCTTAAATGATCCATCAGCTGGAGCTATTAACAGGAGTAGTGGTGAAGTCCAAAGGTTGGTGGCAGCTTACATTTAAGGAGAGGAGGCTGCTTCATGGCGGTATGCTGTTTACATTTTAATGTTGAAGATATTTGAGGACCAATAGCACTCAGTGTACCGGTGGATAAAACTGATCTGTAATGTAAATGTTTGCATTGAGGGTTTTAGTAGAAAGGCTGATGTTTAGCCACGTGCAGCACCTAATAACAAAGACATACATACATTCTTTTGAATCCGGGATCATTTAAACTAAAATTTTAAATCTTTTAGCCGTAGTCTGTTTCGTCTTTTATGTGCTATCATTACTGAAACAATCAGTCAACAGCATGACTGGGCATTATTTAGCTGAAACTGAAGTGCACCGATGACGGTGTCCAGCAGAGGCCAGAGATGGGACTAATCTGAGCGTTCACACGCTGATTCAGGCAAAATGTAGGAACATATCTGAGATATCTACAATCTGCATTGTAGTCATCTGCCATCAAGTGTTTGAAATGACTGTCAAGGAGTTATTTTACATCACTGTGGAGAAACCACATCCTGCACTTTTTTGCAGAATAGTTTAAATTCAGCTACACTGGAGGGTTTTCAAGTATAAACTTTTGGGCTAGGTTTAAGTTACAGCATCTTAATTGCTTTTAAATAAAGACTTTAAGCCCCTCCAGTACCTTCATTTATTTTTTTCCCATTCAAAGGGATCATATTTCTGGATCATTGTCCTGCTGCATAGCCAGTGGCACCTCCAGAAATGTTTCACAGGGGGGGGGGCCAGATGGGGTCCCTCAAACTCTTGGGGTGGCACTGAAACTAAAGCCATAATTTCAGGATTTTATTCTACTGTTGTAGTAAAGCTGCCTGTAGAAAACTATCAGAAAGACTTAAGTAAACATCTACTAATATCTTTTGGTTTTTAATGTTTTTTGGGGGGATTTTTAATGTTCCTAATGATCTAATGTGCATAGATCAATAACAGTACAGTTAACATTTTGAGTTGAACAACAATTCCTTTTTATTGTGTAATTATGTCTAATATTTAGAATAAGGTGCACATTTATTAATTTATTGGAGAACAAAACAGTTACTAGGGAAAAGGAGATACTGGCAGATACAAATAAAAGCGCGATAGAAGAGTGGTTGCCTACAATTTACACTTGCCAGTGGGGTGGCCAGGACATGGCATGGGGGGGCCATGGCCACCCCTGGCCACCCCCTGGTGGCGCCCCTGTGCATAGCACAGGTATACTTGAGTTTGATGTTCTGAACTGATGGGTGGCTGGCTGGTCTGATTATTTAGCTCCAATTCACAACACATGTCATCTCAAGGCACTTTAAAAAGTCAGTTTAATCAACTCATACAGACAGATTGGTTTAAAAACTTTCTATCTAAGGAAACCCAGCAGAGTGCATTAAGTCATTGCCTTGGAGCATCCATTCCTCCTGGATGAGCATGTAGCAACAGCAGACAGTCTCTTGCATTGTGTTGTTGACTTTGCAGCAATCTCTCATACCAAGCATGCATGTAGCGACAGTGGAGAGGAAAACTCCTCTTTAACAGGAAGAAACCTTTAGCAGAACCAGGCTCAATGTGAACGGCCACAACCAGCTTGGAGTTTGAGAAGATAAAGCATGCACAACAATAGCACAGAAGCACCATTCCTTTGGGGATTTCTGCCAGAGAATAGACTTCATGGTTTCAATAATCACAACAAGTCATCAAGGTCTTGAAACTCTCCTATGAATGCCATTTTTGCTAAGTCTCTTTCTTATGGTTCAATCATGAACACTGACATTAACTGAGCAAAGAAATGCCCTCAGTGCTTTAGATGTTGTTCTGGATGTTTTTGTAACCTCCTGGATGAGTCCTCAATGTGCTTTTTGAATATTCTTTGTAGATATTTGTGGATAATGGCTCCCCCTGTGGTTCACTGTACTCCCAAAGCTTTAGAAATGGCTTTGAAACCCTTTCCAGACAAAGATGTCAGTGATTTTTTAAAATGTATCTGTTATCGAATGTCTTTACATTGGAGCATAATGCTGTTACTTTTGTGATATTTTAACCCAAGGCATCAAGGACCTACAGCCTCCATATGTGGGACATCAGCTCCACAATTACACCAAGCGCCAATGCAACACTTTTTCATGCTGCTGTATCTTCATCCATAAAAGCATTCCATAAATATGTAATGAACGGGCATAAGTGTTCTGAGTGTAATCAATGGCAACATTAAAGAGAAGGTTCTTACTTAATTATAATTTATTCAAGTACTACAACTTCTTTACCATGTATAAGATCCAACATGATTTATGGTGAGTTATAGAATAAATCAGGTAAACTGTTCTCACTTGCTGCTTCATTAAGGTTGGGAACAATTTGTCTGACATCATGTCCTCTGAGGAACTGGCCTTTCTTTTCTCGTGCACAGCAATGAACCTGCTTCAGGCTTTCACCACACAGGCGCAAAGCCCTGCAAGAAAGTTAAGTGAGTTACATACGCCGTGAGATCCAGGAGATTTGTTCCTGTTCTCGACGTGGCAACAACAACAGCAAAGTTGATTTTGGCTCTGAGTATTCATACTTCACGAGAAACTCAGCTGCCAAACTCCTGGAACGCACACCCGCACTAGGATGGTGGAAATTTGACAGACAGCACCACAACACCACAGTTTCTTAGCTCGACAGATGCATCAGATGGATGACTAAAGACATTTTCATACTTCGGGGTCTCTCCCAGTCATTTTAACAACCTTTTACTTTAAATTCATACATCCAGTACCCACCCAAACACAGCATACCCATCTCTGCCCAGGAGAGATTAGCGGTCACACTCCCAATAAAAAAAAAGAAGGAAAATTTCATTTTCACTTTTCCAACTTAACTCAGCTGATCCAAATCCTGACCAATCACGCACCAGACATCGAACACTTTGCGAGACAAAGGTTCTTCCCAGATGTGCCGAGAACAAGTGGCGAGAACTCCCAAAGCAGGGCTGCAAGAAAAACTGATGAAATTTTTTTTCTTGCAGCTAGAATTACAAACCAAAGGGTGAAGAAACCTAAAACTAACCTAAGTGAATAAGATAAAATCCACAGAGCAAAGATAACAAAAAACAAACAAACAAAAGAAACAAAGGAAACTAAACACAAATGATAGAAATGGCAAACCTAAACCGCAACAACGAACAACAAGGAGAAATTTGCTGAATGTGGCAAGATATAAATAACAATACTAATAGGAAACACACCAAAAAGATCAGATACAAACACAAGGGGAAAAAAAAAAACAGAAACACCCTGTTATATTAAAGCAGGAGGGGTTCATATCTGCCCCTGCCCCAACATGGTAAAATAAGCTATACTGGGTTGATTTTAACCTAGTTTTTGAGTTTAAAGCCAACCATGTTGGTTTGCCTTCTCAAGCAAACTCAAGTCCCATTACAGCTGCATTGTTGTCTTCTTGATTGTAACATGCAGATATTTTGAAATAATAACATTTCTTTCAGTTTGCACCTCCCATTACCTCTCATCACCATGCAAACAGAGTTTTGACCTGTCCAGGGTGTACCCACTCCTCACTGAGACTGCTGGAGACAGTGTTGTAAGGGTCTGTGTTCTAGTGATGTAGTAAAATCTACAGTATATGTAAATTTACAAAAGGAGATTAAAAGTGCTTGGTCATCAAGCTGAAACAGATTGAGCTTCCTGTGACGTTTTGCAGCTTTCACCTGACCACAGGTATATACAGAAGAATCCACCACACATACATACACAACTTTACTTAAACATCGCAAAAGTAAATTTTTAGTGGATTGTTTTTTTCATACCAGCAAAAGTATGCAGAGATTTTTAATGCTTCATTATTTCAGGAATGTATGGAGTGGGTTTTTTTTTTCTTTTGGGGGGGGGGGGGGGGTAATACTTGCGTTTCCTTGTGAGAACACACCTTTGAAGAAACGAAGAAAATACCGGCAGGCAAACACAGACGTGACACATTCAAGACGGGGGGAAGGAGAGGAGAGGAGGGATGGGTGTTTGGATTCAGTTGCAAGATGGATTCATATGTATTCATGAATTCAGTCAGAAAAGTCAAACGGAAGCAGTATGATAATCTCGCAGTAATTGCATTCTTCCCTCCGACAGCTTTTTTGGGGGGGAAAGCTGAGAGCCACAGACATGCAACGGGGAAAAGAAGCAGCGTGGAGGGATGCAGTTGCAGGATGTAATGGCGGTCAAGCCACACCAGGGTCAAGTGGTGGTTCTGCCGAATCCAATGGATTCATGGATAAGATGATGGCTATCATTAGTTCTCCCGTGGCCACTTATATGTTTAATTAAGCAAGACAGACAGCAGATAATTGAACTATTGACTAGCCACTCTGAGTCACATTTATCTTCTGCTCCAGTGAGGCCAAGGAGGTAGAGTGGTTAACGGTTATAATATCCCAATGAGATAGGAAAAACACACTCACCAGCCCCTTTATTAGGGACACCTCACTAGTCCTGGATTGGACCCCCTCTGCCTTCTGACCTGCATGATCTCTTTATGGCATATATTCAAAAAGGTATCAGAAAAATTCTTTAGTTTATATTGACAAGACAGCATCCCACAGTGGCTGCAGATCTGTCGACTGCACGTCCGTGATGTTGCTCCGGTTCCACCACAACCCAAAGATGCTGTATTTGATTAAGGTCTGGTGACTGTTGCTGGCATTGTTACGATGATTTGAGCTTTGTTACATAGTGCATTATCTTGCTGGAGATAACCATCAGAAGATGGGTACACTGTAGTCATAAAGGGGTGGACTTGGTTGGCAACAATCCTGTGGAAGGCTGTGGGGTTTAAAGAAAGATAAATTGGTTCCCAGGGGCATAAAGTTTGGCTACAAGGCATCTCCCACACTATTACATCACCAGCAGCGGCGTGATCAATTGACATTAGGCAGGATGGCTCAATCTTTTTAAGTTGTTTACACCACTAATTTGGTGAGCACAGTGGAGCTGGAGTAGCCTGGGTGCCATTCCGAACTTAGTCCCACCCACAACGTTTTAGGTCGGGAAGTTTGGTCTGGCATTGCTCAATAGTAGCGCGGCAAAAGTTTAATTTATCAGCTGGCTCCGTTGGTCGCTAATAAGATGGGACACAATGAATACCCATTGGTCATTGTTGTTTCTCCTTTGGTCGCACTCATGGAGGACCAAGTGAAAGAAGCAACTGAAATGGGCATCACGGCGTGAACGACGAGGTGGATATAGCCAGCGGTCGTTGCCAGCTCCTTTTCGGAAGTCCGGAATCCTGGCTGCTGAACAACAAGTGGAGGGACATGCTAGGCTCCGATGTTTTTCAAGCCAACGTTATGGGTATCCTCGTGGACGAAGTTCATCTAACTTACAAATGGTAAGAGATCACCTGACTGTCTGACTTAGTAAATAACTCGCAATGTCGTGATATAAATCCCATGTTGTAAACATAGTAGGTAACGTTGTACGTTCTGTTGACAACAACTATGCGTCGCTTAACATACGTCACACACTCCGTTGCTCTTATTGGTTGTAGGTCTATCCAATTGAGTGCAGAGGAATTTTTTTTCCTGGTTCGTTCGAAACACGCCCCATAATCACAGCTCTATGGAGCAGTATCAGACTCAAATTCTGACTAGAATTGAGTATGACTACATCAGGCTAGAGCTGGAGCCCGTGCTTCTTCTGTTTGGCTGACTGCAGTTGCACCCTTTGTGGTATTCAGCTGCTGTAGTCAAACTCCTTCGAGGTTTGACGTGTTATGCATTCAGAGTTGGTATTGCTCATGTTTTTGTTGTGGCAAGCAGTTAAGTTGCCTTTTCGTCATCTAAGGGCCAGTCCGCCAGTCTTCGCTGACCTCTGACATAAACGGGGCTTTTTTTTGTCCGCACGCTGGATATTTTCGCTATTTCAGACCGTTTTCAGTAAAACCAAAAGATAGCAGAGCAAAAAACTCCCAGCAGATCAGGGGTTTCTGAAATATTCAGGCCAGCCCATCAAGCAGCAACAAGTTTTTTTTACTGTCACCTAAATCCTCTCGTTTTGATGTTTGGCGCTCGAACTACAGAACATCTCGATGTCTGAATTTAATCATGCTGCCACGAGATTGGCTGATACGCTATTTATGTTAACGAACCTAAACTGGTGTACCTAATAGAATGGCAGGTGAGTGTAATCATCTCTTTTTTGGCCGTTTCATCCCATGTCCGGACCTCTGACTCAAGCAAAGGTATTTTTAGTGTAATTTTCACACTGTGTCCATGTTCTCTCTCCTCCAGGGCCTTGAGGAACACCATATTCGGCTTCCGGGGCTTAACAAAAAAAAAAAGAAACATCCAGAGGACCATTTTTTGTAAGTGTCAGGCCTGTTTCCTACATGTCAGTCTACTGGATACATGTCAGCAGCCGTCTGAAAAGTGCTGACACCGCTGCCCTGCTGTCCAGCGGCGCGCCACAGCTGCGTGAACTTGGATTTAGCTCAAGGGTATAGCCACCCTGCTAATGTGATGTAGCTCGGAGAAGGAAACAAATTGGCCTGACGTCTCATACACTGTCTTGTCTTGATTGTGTGATGGCTTCTGCTACTAATGTGTTACGATGGGCAGACCTGTGCGGGGAGGGAGACAGATGTGTGTGCACGCGTGCGTGTGTGTGAGTGAGTGTGTGTGTGTGTGTGTGTGTGTGTTAGAGAGGGGGAGCTGGAGAAAGAGAGGGAGGATGGGGGGAAGGGGCTCAGTCTGCAAGATCAGCACAAGTGGAATTGCATTGATTCAGTTAACTGCAGAGTTGGAGCGTGATGTGGAATTCTGTTTATCAAGGGTGGAGTTTACACGCTCGCCTCCATTTTGATCCTATTTCCCTCACCGTATTCATAATCAGTCCCGGCTGTCTTACTTTAAGCAACAACACATTAGATCAGCTTTATGCATACTGCTTTACTCCACCTGCAGTCATGATGCTATCCGTAAAATGAGGAAAAAATATATCTCTTGCTAATTTGACAGCTAGGATTAACGGTTTCTTTAATACTATGTATTGTATGTTTTACTGTGATATAATACAAATATAAGTAGTGCTGACACTGCTTATTGTATATGTGATGGCGGTGGCAGATCCACACATTGCAAACATCATCATAATCTGTATTAATCTTCCAGATCAGAGAGCAAACGACCAACATGGAGCTCTGTAAATCAGCGGGAAATGCCCAGCCCTGTTCCAAGTAAATACCAGCTCGTATTTCATATTTAAACCTAAGGCCAGAAAGGACATCTGCTGAATCTTAACAAACTGCTAAAACGTTGTATTGATTTAAAGGAACAAAGCTCAAAAATTGCAGCTTTGAAACGCACTGCTAAGTGGCAGAAAACGTACACGAAGAAAAAGAAAGAGAAAAAAAAAAGCATGTTGGCCTGTTTCACTTATTACGCCCAAGCTGAGTGATGTTCGCATGTAATAAATCTACTTCACGTCAGATCATAGAGTATTTTTTGAAAGACAAATCCTCCTGCTGGGGGTTTTATCTGTGTAAAAGTCGTGCAGGTGCAGCCGGCTCAGGTTTTTGGCTCTGAGGGGGATACATGTATTTTAAATTAATGAGTGTCTATTTTAAACCTTCATTTAAACCAGGCAGGCGGGAGATGTGTATTTTCTTTTCTTCGTTCCCCACTTTCACCACTCCTCATTCCTCCGTCTCTAGCTGTAGGGAATTTGTCTCCAAGGGTTTATCATGACTGCCTCATACACCCCCAGCACCAGTTTGTCATTTTGCTGATCCTGACGCTTTTTCATATTTCAGCATTCTTATCATCCACGGGCAGTAAGATGATCCATTTCACTTATTTCTCAGAAGTGTGACTGTAGCCTCAGTCAATATCTACAGAGCAAATTCAGAGAAAGAAGACACAGCTGAGGAGGGGGCAGCTAGTTAGTGGTGGACCCTTTTTTTTCTATCTAGTCAGCAAGGGTAAAATGTCAAGCATTTCTTAGGGAAGCAGCTCCATAGGATTCCATTCGAAGCTTTAATCTTAATTGAGAGCATCGCACATTGATATTCCATAGGCTTCTTTGCCCTTCGCCTCTCAGCTACTTTCATTTAGAGGACAGCCATACTGCACTACAGCATGGGGATTGCTTTGTCAGACAGCCAAGAGGCCAAAGGCAAGGTCATCCTCTCTTTGTGGCGGTGGCTCACTGTGGACTGAAGGCGTCACCTCTCTCATGCTGTCAGAGGGTTTGCAAAACACTTTGGAGTTTTCCCACTCTCAACGTGAAATGCATCAAATTCTGGTTTCCCTCTAACTTTTCAGCCCATCTTGTCATTTCTGTGCATGTACAGCTGCGTGTCGAACAGAGGGAGGATTTTCCTGTTTACAGCTCCCTGCGGGACAACTCACACTCCATGAATCCTTTCTCATTTTGTCACTTTAAAACAACAAACTTCAGTGTTTTTAATCAAGATTACCTTATGAATAATGCTTACTCTGACCAACAAAAATGAAAACATGAAGGCCATATTCTGTAGAATACCTAGATACTGTAGAGTTCCCATACCGTTCAGCCTGCGACCCTCAAAATAACAGCGCCAGAGACAGGTGACCCCCTTTTGGAAATTGTAAGAATAAAGCCACAATATTACGAGAATAAAGTCGTATTTTTATAAAAACTCTTGCAAAAAAGTGCAGGAAATACTAAATCCTCTTAGCTCAAAAGCATTAAATCATCTTGCGAGCCCCAAGAGGTGTCTCGCAACCAACCGGGGGGTCCCGACACCCACTTTGGGAACCCCTGCTCTAGAGGGTGTATTGGATTCACAATCTCAAACAAATTATATCTGAACTGTGTGGGGTACTTTAGCATTTAACTTTGCAGAGGCAGGGTTTGCACTAATTATAGCTGACTTGCAGCTAATTAAAGTCTTTTGGGGGGTATGTCTCTTTTTTATTTCTTCTGTATTTATACCAGTACAACCCATTAAGACTCAAGGTCTCCTTTTCCAGCACAATCTGTTTTAAATAGACATAGAAGACCTCAATACATTCATAAAGGTTATAGTCAACAACACATTAACCGTAAAACACAAATTAAAATAAAATTTAGGAACGCAGCAGCGACAAAACATTGAGAGCAGGAACAGCCGTCCACTGATGCGTTCTTTATTGTCCTAGAGGTTTAAGCATACATCTCCACCATCTTTGCACATCTGAAGACTGCAGTTTCTGCCCATTCTTCTTTGCAAACTAGCTCAAGGTCAGTCAGATTGAATGGAGAGAGTCTGTGAACAGCAATTGTAAAATCTCGCTATGGATTCTCTATTCGATTTAGGTCAGAGCCATTCCAACGTGAATATGCTTCGATCTAAACCGTTCCACCGTAGCTCTGGTTGTATTTTCATGTTCCTTCTCTGTCTTGAGGCTTTTGTAACCTCTACCAGGTTTTTCTGCAGGATTCCCCCCTTATTTAACTCCATCCACCCAGCTTCCCTGACCCTGCTGAAAAAAAATCATTCCCCTCAGCATGATGCTGCCACATTGTTTCAAGGAGTGGCTATTGTGTTTAGAGTAATATGCGGTGGAAGCTTTTCCCTAAATGGGATCTTATTTTCTTTGTTCTTGCATCTGTTTCTTAGAAGCCAGATTGATGGAGTGCACTTCTAATAGTTGTCCTTTCAAAGGATTCTCCCTCCTGAGCTGTAGCTCTCCTTATACTAATGCTGCACAAGGCTGAGAAAGCATGAACTCACAATATTATTATCGAACGTTTGTGATGGTGATATTGATCCTGATCCGCACAAATTTTCCTCACTACTGATTTTTCCTGTTCTCTCCTCATGATGTCCTCACCAGTTTCTGTGAGCTGTAGCTTGTCACTCACCACCTCTGGATCAGCTGCGGACTGTAAAAGTTCAGCCAACCGGCCAAAATACACTAAGCGGAGCAGAATGTGGGAGACATTGGACGTACATTTTCAAATACTGCATCCAGGCAGTCCTTCGTGATTGCGTTATTGCACACATAGATATCACGGGTGGATTATTAAGAAGTCTCACAGTATGGTGACTCAAATATCAGATTTTTATTTGTAAAAAAAAAAACAAGTGTTGGTCTATCATAGTAAATTTCAGTTAAATGCGTTGCGTTGCTTGAAAATCTGCAAGGGGTAAGCATACATCTGCAAGGCCTTGCAGCTGAAAAGGTAGGAGTCCTCGCTTTCTGTGCTTTCCCGCACATGTATAAGAAGATGTAAAATAACAGTTTGATTGTAATTAAGCTACTTCACTGAGCAAGAAAACTGTGTCAGAGAGCTCCAAATTTAGCGCTCTGCGCCTCACAATGAGCGCACTTAATCCCTAAACAATGCAGGGGTGGGGGCTAAGTGGCCGAGCAGAAAAAGGCCCACGTCATCAGGTAAGGATAGGAGAAAGGTGCGGGACACCAACGCTCCAGTACTGCCAGCCCCTGTGGGAAGACTCGTCATGCCACCTTTCCAGAGGCGACGAAAACAGATGAAACTGGAAACTTTCACAGAAACTGTTTACATCTGGGTGCAAAGCCCATATCTGCGAAACTGAGGACAGAGCTCGCCCCCATTTCTCATGCTGCTGCTGCTGACACAGACCTAATGAGAAGAGATAGCAGTGCAGATATATGTGTGTGTGTGTGTGTTCTTGTACTTGCAGCTGAGCGAGAACATTTTTTGCTCATTTTACATGTAAAGTGAGAACTTTGATGTAAAAGGAGGACCGAAAAAAAGGTCCTCACTTTTTTTCTGGGCTGGGGTTTAGGTTAAGGACTAAGGTGTCAATTAGGTTTAGGTTAGGGTTAGGGTCAGGGTCAGGATTAGGCCATAGAAGGGATTGAAGATGAATGGAAGACTGTGAAAGTCAGGGTACGGTCCTCACTATGTACATTAAACAAGGAAGGGTGTGTGTGTGTTTGTGAACATGGCAGAGTAGCCTCAGGGGTGAGTCGTTCTGAAAACACAAAGACCAAAAAGATTAAAAGAAACAACAACACACTTCTTTCAGTGTGAACACTAATGTGACTACCAGGCCTAGCACAAGGTTGTCCAGGGCCCTGAACTAAGACTGGTTTTGACTAGAGTTTGAGACCCTGAGTTACAATTAAGTAGCAAAAAGAAAAAAACTTCAGACTTGACTTAGACTTGTGCCCTAAAGATTTGAGACCTGACTTGGACTTCTGATCTGAGACTCTAGTCTAGGTTAGTTTTTATCTTGTGTATTTAAGAGTCAAAGGAAGCCGGTATGTGAGCCACAGAAACGTTGGTGGATTATGGGATGGGAATGGCTCATAACTATCTGTTCCTGTTAGCTGTAGCTTCATAATAATGAGTATATGTGAGTGTCCCCAAATTAATGTTGTATTAAATGACTTTGGAGCTTTTAGGAAACAAAATAAATGTAACTTACCTCCGGCTCCGACATTCTCTGATTGTTAAGCTAGCTGCAACATCACAAGTACACTTCCAGCTGTGAATAGATAAAAGCACCTTCTGATCCATTCATTTAGAACTAAACAGTCATCTATTTACTTACAACACGTAGCCTCGTTCATTATGTCGTAATTTATATTTTAAATTTTAACATCTTTACTATTTAGGATTGAGGACAAAGCTTTTAAATGTGGATTTTGAAAATGGGTTCCCAATATTATGAAATGTTCTCCATCACAGAGGTTGAAGAAAACCCCCAAACCCTACTTAGTTCAATATATAATGAAAGAGTGGACAATATTAGTTCCATTTAGTCATTGCAAAGACCAAAAAAACCCCCAAAAAAACCCCCACTTTGTTTTATTCATTCAGAAATGTAGCTTTCTATTTGTCTTCTGATTGGTTGAATATTAAATTTGATCAATTTTGAAAATAATATAAGATTTCTGAATGTTAAATGTAGTGTTAAATGATTAAAAGATAACTCTTAATAGTTATTCAAAGATTTAAAGATGATTATTAAATTTTCCTGGTAAATTTAGGCCTAAGGTCAAACCATACAGATCTGGGATCCTGACCTACAACAAGGCAGAGATAGAGGGGTTACTAGATGCTGTGGAT
Organism: Fundulus diaphanus; assembly: GCA_037039145.1. Lineage (NCBI taxonomy): Eukaryota > Metazoa > Chordata > Actinopteri > Cyprinodontiformes > Fundulidae > Fundulus > Fundulus diaphanus. The sequence goes on from CM073126.1 coordinate 41,709,436, forward strand.
TAGTTGAGAAATTGTTTATTTCAGTAGTTGGAGACTTGACTGGGAAAAAATGACTTGGGATCATTTTTGATTTTAGGGCACCCTTCTGGTTAAGTCCATCTATTTAATTCCCTATCATTTCATGGTTGAAAAATATACCACATTACATAAGATTTTTTGTTTGAGTTTTAAAATAGTTAGCATTATTTATTCATTGAATAAGAGCAAATAAATTGTTCAGAATAACTTCTTTTGGTTTGATGAACAAACTTGGTTGTCTCACCAACAAAGGGCTGAGTTCAAATCCGTTTCCTTAAAAGTAGCCACTGAAAACTGAGTTATTCCTTGAGATTCATTTGGGGATATAATTAAACGAGTGGAAATAGATTGCAACTGTTCACATAGTTTCCAAATTACAAAGCTTCCTTTCAGGCCCTGTTTGTATGACAACGTTTTCTGGCTAAAATGGAACGAACAGTTTGGTTGCGTTTGTACTGTTCATTTAAACAACAAGATTTTCTCTGACAACGGCACAATATGAAAAGGGCCTCCAGAAGATAATGGTTCGAAAACGTCCCGGCTTCCGTTGACGTGTAAACAGGAAAAACTTAACTTTTCTTCCAGGGAATCCCTGGCTCATGCACAGTATAACAGAGATCAGTAGACAACAATATACATAGGCACAGCATTGTGGCTGCATACAATTTTTAAAACCACAGAAGAAGAACAAAAACAGCATATAGAGGAGTATTGTTTTGGCTGCAGCCTCATCTGATTGTAAGCACAGCTGGGAGAGGCTATAATTCAAAGCCACCTTAGCAACAGTTGAAACTCGTCGTCTGTCCATAGGCAGACTTATTCTCTGCCATCTCGAACGTTTATTAGTTTCAGCAGTATACGCATAACCTGACCCTAGCCAGATGTATTTCGCTCCGCCTAGCTCCACTCATCCATCTGGGACCTCTCCATAGGAATTGCCTTTTTTGAAGGCTGGGCCTTATCAAAAACCTTGTATATGATTGGATAAGCCACTTCTGTCTGTCATCTTTATCGACGTGCTATTTCAACCACTCACACCGAAGCTAACCTGTGATGCTGTGAGAGCGACGCAGGAAAAAACAAAACTTTTTTTTTTTTTAAATGTGTTTGTGGCTCTAGTGGCACGCGTTTTATTGACAGTGAGCTGACAGGAAGAGGGGGGAAGACAGGCGGCAAAGCGCCACGGCTCGGAGTCGATCCCGGGCCGACCGCGTCGAGGACTAAAGGCCTCCTAACATGGTTCGCGCTAACCGCTCCGCCACGGGCGCGCCCCGGAAAACAAAACTTGCCAAATCCGGTCGGGAGAAGGGCGAAAAACATCGTTTCCACCAACAAAAGCCTTCAGAGCCGTTCTCTGATGTTCTTTTAATGAAACAATATTAGGTAGATTGGACAACACGGAAGAAATAGCAGCATCAATGTTAACGCTTGCTTCCTCGATGCGAGCCGCCATTGTTGTCTGAATCAAAACAGTCTCACGGTCGCTTCTCCACTACGTCACATCTATGAAACTCCAGCCTTGCGTCCTGATTGGCTGGACAATAAAATTGGTTGGAGAAATCACTTTCTATCGGCGATGTCCCAGATGGATGTGAGTGAAGCTAGGCGGAGCGACATACATCTGGCTAGGGTCAGGTTAGTATACGCATGTACATGTGAAATTTCAAAGAACACAGCACCACTAGTGGCACAGCGTGGGACTTACACCGGTTTCAAGGTTCTACTGTCGCGCACCAACGGAGATTGTAATGAAAACATTGTCATGTAAACATGTTAACAGAAAAGGGAAAAAGTCCTGTTTTCAATGGATTGTTGTGGGGCCACAATTTTATTGTGACTAGTTTGTTTTTGAATCCCATAAGATGATTCTGCCACCAGCAGCATTTTTAAATCCGGATTTTAAATCTAAATTCTAAATACTTTAAATTTCTTTTATAGCCGACTTTCTGAAAACATTGGTACAAATGAGGCACCATTTTTTGCCTAAGGTATGATAACCTAACCTGACTCTCGCCAGATGTATGTCGCTCCGCCTAGCTCCACTCACATCCATATGGGACATCTCCATAGGAATTGCCTTTACTGAAGGCTGGGCCTTATCAAAAATCTTTGCATATGATTGGATAAGCCACTTGTCTGTCATCTTTATCGACGTGCTATTTCAACCACTCACACCGAAGCTAACCCGTGACGCTGGGAAAAAAAAAACATTTTTATTTTTTTTATGTGTTTGCGGCTCTAGTGACATGCGTTTTATTGACAGTGAGCTGACAGGACATACAGCTGTCCTTTTAAACAAATGTTTCTCTTTACAGTCCCACAGAGGGAACTTTGTCTCTGCATTTTAACCCATCCCTCAGGGTACTGGGTGCTGCCACCCTGAGAGGTGTACAGGGAGCAATCTGTGGTCAAGGGTCTTGCTCAGGGACCCAGAGTAGCAAACCCAGTTTTGAACCGCCGATTTTTGCGGCCTCTCCAAGACGCAAACACCCATCTCCCTAACCTCTAGGCCACCGCTCATATCATTTCATCAAGGTGACGTATCATGTCAGGAGTTTTCTATGGTGTTTTAGATTCCAAAGTGGCGTTAGATATAAAGAAGATTAGATATAAAGCAATATATGCACACAGAAACAAGAGAAATCACAACAGAAAACTGGCTTAAGTCGGAAATTGCAAAGATGAACGTCTCTATACATAATGCATGTTTTCAATTAAGGAGCTGCTCAGCTGAAGCGATGGAGGCATTCGCTACTTTGGCTTTTCACTCAAAGCCAATAAAACCCACAACCCAACAACTCTAAAATGCTGTGACGACCAGGACAATCACCAAGCTTTCTGCTTCAGTAACACTGATCGTTTTGGTTTCACTGTCTGACACTAAAGGAAGCTCGTTCATTTTAGGACAGCACTAACTTCACATTGAACTTCTAGCAAATAGTGATGGGTGGCGCTCCTGTGGATGCGCTACCATGTTAAGTCTGTTGCCTTCTCTGGTCCCATAGTCTGGAAGCACGTTCTGCATGTAGGGCAAGCTTCGTCCTCCAAGCCATGGTCATCTGTGTTCTTCCAGCAGCCGAAGAATCCTTTTTAGACGGGGGGAAGTTTGGGCATCACCTCCTTCAGCCATCATAGAACCTGAGCTGCTACCTGATGAGACAATAAAAACGCTTATACTGCGGTATGACAGAGACTTTTAGGGGTGTTGAAACCGTGACTTTGTCATATTGTGGTGTACCGTGAAACAGGCCTACTCCTACTGCAAATTTAAAAGCAGACTCATAACTGCAAGTACAAGGATTACGTTCTGTTTCTAAACTTGGCACAAAAAGTGAGGAAAGAAATGATTCGTTTTTATTGGAGTATTCCAGATTAAAATTTTTCTCTTATGAATGTAGTGCCATTTAAAGAGAAATAAACAGGCTTTCAAATGGTCTGAGGTTTGTTGCCAAGATGCAATGTAACAACACAACGTTCCTTACTTTTTGTGATGACCCCTTCTGGCCTTGAGCTCCGCTTGCCAATGCCTTGGGCTGGCTCTGGTGTAATCTTAACTGTGTTTTCAGATCTTAGACGGCAAATATGTAGATGAGCTTCTTCATCTCAAAACACAGGACCGGAATTTGAAGTTCAGTGCCTTATTTTTTTTTTGTTCAGTACAGGCTTATATAAAGTAAAACAAGTTCTTTCAGAGAGCCTGCAACGCCTGACAGTTTTATCAGGTAATCAGTGTTTGACAAAGCTTCAGAGAAGCTGCTCCTGTTTCAAAGTCCTCTCTCATGGTGGGAAAGCTCAGTGCTCCTGCTTTCCACTGTCTCAACCAATCAGCTGCTTCTAATATCCCCGCTGGCCTCCAGATCCATTCAGACAACAAAGCTGCCGAAGTCCTCAGCAGGACATTATGAAAGAATCTATAAAGAAAGAGGTCACTTTTTAACACAGATCAATAAAATCTATTCCCCACGTGCAGTGATGCTTTTCTCCTTCCAACAAACCTACTTTGTAACTTATCAAAAAATTGGGCACACTATCTGAGTTTTGGATCAACTTTATACTTATTTTCTTTTAATATCTGGTCACATTTCCCTTTTCTTTCAAAGATAAGTGCTTGCTAACACAGTGAAGGGTTTCACAATGACTTTCCTAAAATAATTTGCTGTCATTATGTCATAAGGATGCCTGGCAGTGTGATTTATGGCAACTTGACAAAAACGACTCGTTTTAGTTTTTGTGGAAAAAAGTGCAGCACCGGTCCTCTTATGAGTCAAGGCTGCGGCGCGAGTCCTCACCATTTAAATATAGCCTCACTCCCCATTAAGGCTGTCACTCACTGACTTACGGTAACCGTTTGACCTCATGTGCCACGCTCCCTCTGCAGAGACCTGCAAAAGTATTCACACCCATTGAACTTTTTCCCATTTTCTCACTTTACAACCACAATGTATCACTGCAGCTTATTGGGATTTCATGTGATAAACTAACACACAGCAGTGCAAGCTTGTGAAGTGGAAGGAAATTACCTTTTTTAAGCATTTTTGACAGATAGAAAACCTGAAAAGTGGGGTGTGAATTTACATGCAGCACCCCTGAGTAGATGCTTTGTAGAGCCACGATTCGCTTGGACTTCTACAAACGGATATTTCTGGCAGGTTTTCTTAGCAAAATAGCTCAAGCTCAATAAGATTGAATGGTGTCAGGGTCTGTGAACATCAATTTTCCTGTCCTGTCACAGATTCTTAACCACATTTGGGTCTGGACTTTGACTGGTCCATTTGAACACATGAAATGCTTCGGTCCAAACCCCGTGCCCCTGGATGTAAGTTTAGTGTTGTTGTCCTGACTGAAGGTGTACCGCCTCTCTAGTCTCAAGTCTTCTGCAGTCCCTGACAGCTTTTCTTCCCGGATTGCACTCTACGGACATCCATCAACCAGCTTCCCTTTTCCTGCCGAAGAAAACTATCCCCCCAGCACGGTGCTACCACCACTATGTTTCAGTTTCAGGATGAGAGCGTTGTTGTGCGGTGCTGGAGTTCCACCTCACCTAGCATGCTGAATAGTTTCCAGAAATCGTTCAGTTTGGGTTTCATTTCATCAGACCACCCTGTTCCTTGTTTCCTGCATGTCCTACACATTTAAGGCAAATTTTGTTTAGTAGTAGTTTTCTTCCTTGCACTCTTCCAAAAATGGCAGAGTGGTGAGGTGCACAGCCAATATTTAACAGATAATTTCACCTAAGCGTTGGTTCCCTGCAGCTCCTCCAGAGTTACCAGACCTTCTCTGCTGCAACCTTGCCCAGCCTGTCAGTTTGGGCGATTGGCCTTTGCTTGATAGGTTTGTAGCTGTGCCATTCCTTTCCTACACATGACGATGGGTTGAATCAGAGCTCTGTGAGGCGTTCATAGGAAAGTCTTTTTTTCGTTGTGGTTATTGGTGTTTATGATGCCATTTATTCATTGATGTTCTCTAACAAAACTTTGAGGCCTTCACAAAATTCATTCATGCTGTGATTAAAGGGACAGTCTGTTTACCACTTAGGGGACTTTTGAAGCTTATTGGATGCACTTGATTTTATTTAGGAGTATCAGTGCAAAAGAGGCCGAAGACAAACACAACCAGCATTTTTCAGATTTTTATTTGTAGAAAACGTTTACTTCCATTTTACAACCAGGCACCACTTTGTGCTGGCCTATTACATTAAATTCCAATAAAACAAGGAGTTGTCATGTGTGAGAATATTACAAAGAAAAATGTTCAAGCCGTGTGAATGCTTTTGCAAAGCACTTTAAATGTAGATAATAGAGTAGCAAAAGATTTTCTCCAAGATAAAACTCTCCAGATTATCTGAAAGTTAGACATAACGTTGTTTTCACTCATTGTTCTGATCTGTCTGAGGTTTTCATCTGTGCTCCAAAAGGCACCGTTGAAAAGCCAGAGAAGCTGACAGATGGGGAGTTCCCACCACTCTTTGGACGGTTTAGCCCTTCCCAACACATGACGCATTACAAGTCATCTGGTCACCAGTCAGAAGCAGACTGCTCCTGTTGAATGCATCGGTGCTGCAGACCTCTGCTCAGCCACGTGCAGGTCGGGAGGTTCTTTACACTCTCCACTACCAATCTGCAATTTTACTTCACTGTGATCATATAAAGTGCACTATATTGGGTTGTAAAGTTATTTAACTACCATCCGTAGCACATGATGGACAATAAAAGACATAGCAATCAAACGCATCACCTCAGTCTTTAAAATTTTTGAGTGGACCTATCCATGGCAAAGCTTTAACAACCAGTATTTAAAACCATGCCAGCAGCGGGGCTCAGGTAAAGCAAAGCTAAACCAGACGTTAACAAGTTGAATGGACAGTGTAGTGGTGTTGTACAGTCATGACTCCTCTTGAATGAACACCAAACGTTTGTCCTTTCTTGTAATGTTTCTAACAGAGATGCGTGTCTTCTTCAAGTAGCCGCGCAATGACTACCACTGCTAGCGTGCCTGTGCTGCTACTCCACGAAAAAGTTTGGTGTCAACTGTTTGATAACCAATAAGTGAAAAAAAAATACATGGAAAGTGAAAAAAAAGCTGATTGGCTGCAAGACAGTGATCTTTGTTTGAACAGATACTGCAAAAAAGGAAGTGCTGTGGAGAATATTTTGAGAACGTCCTTGTAGAAAGTGAAGGAGACGACAGTGAAGGAGGAACAAACGCTAGTTCTCACACAGTAACTCCTGAAGTCAGAGCTTGGATCTGGGAATGACATGAAATCCAACCCAACCGTGTTTGAGGTGCAAGTTGGAAAGCCAGGATTTGCTAACAGTTGTTCTCCATTAGTTATTGCGATGTTTTTTTCAGAACGAAATATTTCCCTTTACAGTTCCACAGAAGGGACATTTGTCTGTGTTTAACCCATCCCTTAGGGAGCAGGGTGCTGCCAACACTGAGGAGCAATCTGTGGTCAAGGGTCTTGCTCAGGATACCAAAGTGGCAGGCTGAGTTTAAAACCGGCGACCTTTGCAGCCTCTGCAAGACGCAAACGCCCAGCTCTCCAACCACTACGCCTCCACTCCCTCTGCGTTGTACAGTAGCAGTTATGTGAAAGAGGAGCTGAGTGCATAATCCCAAAAGTGAAAATAAACTGTTTTTGACTTGAGCTGTTTTATTAACACAGCAGCAATATTGGATTTTGAGGTTAGAGTCTCAGTCATTCCCATTAGAAACGTCCCCTAAAGTTTCTAGCTTTGGCGCCATTCTTGTAAAATGTTTTTTTTTTTGCCAGTTTCGAACATTAAAATTATTAATTCTAAGTAAAAACAAACAGGTGCAACTCAATTAATTAGAATATCACTAAAAAGCTTATTTGTTTTAGTATTTCGATTCTAAAAGTTTATCAATTGAGGGAGGATTTGACTATGGGTTCATGAACTTTCTTTTCCACCGGTACCTAATTTTCGAGAACCTTTGTATCTACCTGGGCTGTTATTTTGTGTGTTTTGTTCCTTGATTCTGTTTTGTGTCCTCTTGCAGGGGTGATGCTGGGATCCAGGGATACAGATGCAGCATAGGAGTCCAGACTGTGGTTAAAAAACAAACCAAAACCACATTAATCTCAGATTGAATTCATAGGGGTTATTGTTTAAAAGCCACAGACTGCCACCTCAAACTGTGTGGAAATGTGTAGCTAGAAGGGATTCTAAATAAACTGCACTGATCCTGGCTCTTGATTGCAGGCAATAGAAAAAAAGGAGATTTCAACAGGATTAAAAGTTGCCAAATTTAAGGATTATTTATGCCAACTTCATAGAGGTTAAGATCTTACACCGAATTAAACCAGTTTTGACTCAACCCAAGATCTTTAACAGCTAAATCTTCCAAGATACAGAATATCTTGTAGGGACAACAACCATACAGTGACAGTGCCTCTATTGGTAGAGAAAAGCATTACAAGAACCATCAGAAAAAATAACTTAAAATCTTTTTTTCACTTGCTTATCAGGGCAGAACAAAAAAATGGCAGGTTCCGAATATATTTTTATAGTCAGAAAGACTTAATGGAAAAGCATGGATGGTCAGATGTTGTACATCATTTGATTTTTTCTTTGTGTTTTTTTTCTTGCTCACATTTCAAGACAAAATGTTCCATGATTAATAAAACAACAACAATAAAAAGCATAAACAGCAGATAACCTTAAAGTTGTGAGAAAAAGAAAATGTTGTCAGACTTGGAAAACAGGTCTTTCTAAGAAAAGTACATCTACATTTGCCTTTCAGGGCCTCCGTAAGTAGCCGCCGCAGCAGCTCTATACAAACTTAAAATCAGTGAATGATCAACAATCCCTTGCAGTTGTTATCGCTGTGATTTGTACCTTAAAACACAAGCCCTGAAAAATATTGTGACTTTACTGGCCAAAATCCCTTGAAAAGGCTTTGATGAAAGCATTATTCTCTCCGTCTCCATGGAAACGCTAAAAGAGGAAGTCTGAGCTTCCTTTAAAAAAATATTTCCACTAAGGTTGGCGGATTTTATTAGTTTATTTAAATGCAAACTCTGTAAAACACGATGACATTTAGCATCGTTGGCTGGCTTTAAATGTGTTTACATACCAAAAAAAACCAGAACTCCTGTTGTTTAAAGTTAACATAAAATAGCTACGTAGGAGGATGATAAACTAGGAGACGTCTAAAATACAAAGCTGTGGATATTCACCCTGTTGAAAAAAAAAGCCTTTTCCAGGATCCATTATACCTGTTTTTGTTTGATTTGGCCCTGTTTCCAGCAGTGGGAGAAAAACTACAGAAGAAAGCAAGCCTGGTTCATGATAAGGTTTCTGCAGTGGAAATACCCCTTTTAATAGCTTTACTATTCACAATGTGATATATTTTAAGGATTTATTTCTAATAATTTTGAAAATTATGACTTGAAGCTAAAATAAAAAAAAAACACTTACAAAAAGTGAACAAAAAGGATTTTTACAAGAGAAATGTCATGGCCTAGACAATCTCAGGTGGCAATGCTGTCATTGACACTCTTAACAAGGAGAATGAACAACAAAAGGTCTTTGCTAAAGAAGCTGATGGGTAACATAGTGCCGTATCCAGGGATTTTATTGGAAAATTGAGTAGAAGAAAAAGTAAAGGTGAAAAATCAGCAAGGCTAACCAAAGTCTAGAATTGACTGCGAAGCAAAAACCTTTGGACTACAGTTGGTTCTTGAAGAGCACTACGCACAGCCAAAACCAGGACATGGGCTGCATTCCTTGTGTTAAATCCCTCCTGGATAAGAGACAATGTTAGAAGTGTCTTACTTAGGCGAAGAAGAAAAATGACTAGACTTGCTCAGTGGTCCAAAGTGACTGACTTGAAAATCACCCTCACAATGAGCATAATTTAACAAACTAGATACCCCAAATGTACCCCAGGATATTACATACTACAGTGCAGTGTATTATGTTGCTTGCCACATCACGTTTTTAATGTTTACTGATTTAAATCGTTGTTTAGAGATGCAATAATTTCAGCTCGGCTTACAACATTGTGATCTCCCTAAAATCCCTTTACAGTCACTTTTTATTGCGTAGGGAACTGCTTTATTGGTAGTTAGCCTTATGCAAAAGTAAGTCACAGACAGCCCTTGCCTATTAACAGAGGGTTAGTTACCCCATGTCTAACTAATGTGCTCAAAACTATCCTCAGAAATGCTGTTTTGTCCTTTTCTACTCTATTCAGTTTGAGGTTTCCTATGTATTACAAGCTAGTTGATTCGGATGAGCCCTAGAAAACATTTTATGTTATGACAATGCATTTCCCGGTGCAAGAAGACCCTGTATATCCAAAATGCTGACCCAAGGGTCAGTACGTGCAGGTTGGACCTAGTTAGAACAAGTTGGACCTTGGAGACAGTCTATAAAAGACTTGCTTTCACTTACTCACCGACTTGGTCACTCGCTTTGGTCAGGCATGAATCAGCTCCTAGTCTGACTCCCATACAAAATGTCTTGATTGTTCAGATGTTGCAGTGGTTTCCAGGAATCATGTGCTTGCTTGCAACATGCCTCCTTACATGTGTTACTGCCACTTATTCACCATATTCCTAAAAGTAAGCAGGTTTTAAAATCACATGTCGTATGAAAGAACTACATGAACTAATTGGTGCAAAGAAGAGAGCACGTTTGTCTATTTCCGGGCTCTCTGTGTCCTCGGAGCGGATGAGTTGCAGATTGGCATTCTTTATCTGTGGATGCATACAGAACAGAATGGCTGTCTGTATAAAATTACAGTTTACTGTGGCATGGTAGCAAAGATGCTCTGTTAGACTGACCTGACTATGAACTTTAAAAAAACAGAAGAAGCCAAATACAAAACCAGAGTTTTAAAAATGAAATGAAAGAGGAGTGCAGATGTATATGGCTGTTTAAATAAGTCGTTCATGCTTTTCTTAAAGCAATGCATAAAATTAAAAACCTGCAAAACATAAGCAAAATTCTGAGGGACAGATGAAATTTTTACTTACCGATATCAATTTCTGTTTTTATTTTTTATTTTATTTTTTTAGGGCTGGGCTGCTGATTCTTATTACTGTCAATTGTGGTTTTCTATCTAAAGACTATGACACACCCAAAGTCTCCTATGAGGAATTTGTTTTAATGCAGCAACCAAATATAACACAAATTGACCATAAATTGAAAAATAAATAAATAAAGTGCAAGTCAGAGACTCGATGCAATCCTTTGGGTTTCCTTAGATAGGAAGCCTTTTAACCAGTCTGTCTGTATGATTTAACTGAATTGACTTTGTAAAAGTGCCTTGAGATATACATGTGTTGTGAACTGGCACTATATGAATGAAACTGGTTGTGGTTTTGAATCCAATAGAAAGTAACTATTTTGAAAAATTTGCTCCGTTTATGCTTCAAACCAACCTTTCTATGATTTTTATCAAAAGTCAAAATAAAAGAGTGCCTGAAATGTCTTTACAGGCCAAAAAATGTGGGAATTTTCTGTTTTCATACCTTTAATAAGGAAAACAAAGTTTGCTTCATTGGTTCTTTCACCAAAAGATTATTGGTGAGTGCTAATCAAGGGAATAAAACATCTGAATGGCCAATTTATCAACAATTCCAAGCAATTGAAGCAGTCGTAAACGTAGGATTTGATGGATAGTTTAATGAAGAGGTATCACCACTTAGTCTTACTATGCTGCACTCTGGGGTTCTGATTTCAAATGTTTAAAGGTCCTCCAGAACATGTGATGTCCGTGTCAATTTTGGAGTCCTTTGGAGACAAAGGGAGATAACCTGTAGCTGCTGATTGATTTAATGAATGAGATACTGAGTGAGGGGGGTTCTGAACTGACCAAAGGTTGAAGCGAAGCAAACATCTGACCCTTATTTGAGGATTTGTTTTAAAAAAATCTAAACTCTTTAAGAGATTTTTGTGTGGAGGGAAAAACCAACATTTAGATGTGTTATTAAGAGAACAAGCCAAATTTATTGAATCACCACTAGCCATAATTTATAAACTACCTAAGTAAAATGGCTTAATTGTGCACATAAAACGTGATATTTATCAATACGGTAAATCAAGAGACACACTCTTTTCCCATAATGGTCCCCATAAGTCAAACCTGACTCCCTTTACTGCATAAAATGACTGAACAATCCTGAGCTTGTGAGCCGAATGATTACAAGTGAAAAAAATTACATTTGTATAATTATTTTGCCTCGTAAAGGTGAGCAAAGTAAATAAGTAGACATTTTAAATTCAATCACCAATGGGACCAAAATGCAAAATCATTCAGAGTTTTGACGTTGCAGCTCTGCTTCTCAGAGTTGGAATAAACAAAAAAAAAGAGAAATGATCAAGCAACGACAAGATTAAATGATCTACTTAATAGTTCAAAGACCTACTAGCTATACCAGGTTTACAAGAAAAGTAAATGTAAATTAATTTCTGCTGATTTACAAAACAAATCAGCTTTTTCCTTAATCTTTTAATACACAGTTTCCACATTTTTCAACAACTTTGACATGTATTTTAAAAGATTTTACATCCTACCCTCACATTATAGTTACTGCATATGTTACTCTGTACAGCAGGGTGGGGCGACAGCGTGCATTCAGGCTGCTGTGAATAAACTGCACGGAGCAGATTTATGAGACCGACTGCAGTCTAAAACAACAGTCCATCTGAAACTCAATGCAAACTGTTATCACACCCTCGATAAGCCTTGTTGTTTGCATGTAACCTTTCATTTAAGTCTTTTTGAGAAGTCCTTTTTTTTCCATTAAAGAAGCCAGAACAAAGTACTTCCTGTATCTTAGCCACGAAAAGAATAAACAAGTACTTGGGTTCACTATAGGATAAAGGGCTGCGTCCTCCTAAATGGATCCCTCATAAAGTCTGTGTTGGCCGACCACAGTCATGTCACCCTGACAGCCCGACCGCACTAAACGCTTTTTACTTTGTTCGTTGGTTATTTTAACGGAGGCTACACACTGGGAATGATCACAAGGAGCGGTAAAGAGGCAAGAGGGCCAGGGTGTGAGAAGTGCTCCACCAACCCTGTCTGGTCCATGTAAGACAAAGGGGGACGTGGTGGGCCTCAAATCAGCTGGAGCTGAGAGTTGTTATGGGCTTAAGTTCCCCAGAGGCCTTCTGAGAAACTTCAAGGAGAAGTTATGACACAAGATGGACGCTAACATGACGCATAAGTGGGAGAGTGACACACCCGATTCCAAGGAGGCATCGCTAGACTTGACCAAAACACATGACACTGCTGCCGTATTCTGCTGCAAGCAACACCCACCGAAACTAAAAAACTAAACTAAACTGAACTAAAAAAAAAAAAAACAGCGGTATTACAGTGTGAATGTATTCACACCCTTTGGTTTTTCTCTGATTTTGACATGTTGCAAACACAAGCTGTGGTGTTTTTTTGTTTTGTTTTTTAGCTGGAATTTTGGGACTGACCAACATAAATAGTGCATCGTTATACAGGAAGATTTTAGTTTTCAAAAAATTGGCTTTTTGAACATTTGGAAAGTTGGGTGTGCATTTGTTTTCATTCATTCAATAAAATCTAGTGCAACCAATTGCCCTTAGAAGACATCTAATAAGTAAATAGAGTCCAGTGGGTGCATATATTGTCCTTGGTATAAATGCAACTCCTCTATTTACCACATGTGGTGGAAACTAACACTGCACACCACCCTGAACAATTGCTTCAACACGGTGGCGGCAGCTTCATGCAGTGGGAACATAAGAGGCTAGCAGGATAACCCTCAACACACAGCCAGTGCTGCAACGAAAAGCTTTATGTCAAAGCATTTTCATGTGTGAGGCCATTTCGATTTGTATTTATAAAACCTTTTAAAAAAAACATTTATAATTTTTGTTCCTCCTCACAAGCGTGCACTTCTTTTGGTCTGAAGATGTTAATGTCTTTATTGCCTGTTTCTCTCAGCACATCGAGCTGTTTATTATCTCTGCAGCGCTATTCCTCAAAAACCAGAGAGTGCCCCCTTCCCCTTGACGTTTCCTGGATGAAAGCATGTTACAGATACAAAGTGTCCCCAGGTTTCCCAGCTTGCCAGATCACAAATGCATGTGTCAGAGCTGGGGCTGACCCTTAATCAGGGAGGCTTTGTCAACAACAACTCAGAGCCACAATTATCTGCCCTATAGATAGGTAGGCTGTGCACCGGGATCCGGGGGTTGTGGAAAGGGAAGACGCTGTCAGATTGCAAGGGGGGTCTGCCTTAACCTCTGTGGCTCGTGTTTCTAGCGTGCGCTAATGGACCCCTGTCATCATTATGGACAGAAACAGGAGGGCGCCTGCCAGCTGCATGACCCCCATAAAAATGGACAGGAAATCCTCACAGGGAATGAAAGGGAAAAGACTCTTCTCTTCTCTTCTCTTCTCTTCTCTTCTCTTCTCTTCTCTTCTCTTCTCTTCTCTTCTCTTCTCTTCTAAAGGAAAGCTTGAGTATCACACTTATGAAACAAGAGAACATGATGTGTAACCGTAGAAGGAAGGAAAGCTGAAGGTGTTGATATTATTAGAATGTATACGGTCTGCCCCCAAATTTTCTATGGGACTGAAAAAGGGCTGCATGACTTTATTGTCCATCAGCCATTTTGTAACTAATCTGACGGTTTGCTCACATAACATTTGTACTCGAGCTGTATCTTAATGTATGTCTAGAAATGCTGCTTATATATTTAATAATTTTCGCTCCTCTGTTTTGTGAAGTGGACCATTCCCTGGGGCAGCACAGCAATGTGATGCTGTCGCCGCCGTTCTTCACCATTGGGATGGAGTTCTGAGGCTTGCTGGCTTCCCTCGCTTTCCCTCTGATGTAACGTTGGTCATTAAGGCCAAACACTCCAGCTTCAGCTTCATCAGACCACAGGGCACGTCTCCCAGAATTAAGGTCCCCGAGTGCACTTGCAAACTGCTGTGTGGCTCGACATGTTGCTTCTGGCTTCTTCCCCACTGAGCGGCCTTTCAGCCCAGGTCGAAACAGGACTCATCTCACAGTTGACAATGACACTCTCTTACCAGCTTCAGCATTCATGTTCACACGAGTTTTTGCTTTTGTTCATCAATACTCACACTTTGAAATTAAATACGTTCAAATCTGGGAGGCCGAATCCTTTCTGAACTTCACCGCAGCTGAGCATTCCCAATGATATTTCTACCAGGGTGTCACTGTGAACGCGGTACCTTAAAAGCATGTGGAAACTGCACCCAAAGAAGGTACACGATATCTTGTCGGATTTCTTTTGATCTTTCCAGGATGTCACAAAAGGAAACAAAAAGTTTGAGGTGTTATTTTAAAATTCATCCACAGATTTGCCTCCAAATGATTCAAATGTTGCGAATGAGCTTACAACAGCATAAAGTCTACATTTGGGCCTTCTCAAATTGTTTAAAGGTACACTAACCTTAGTGTGTGCAAATGTCTGATTTTGGAGAAGGGGATCGAAGCCATTGTCCTCATTATTCTGGCATTTAGCAAATAGAAATAATTTTGGTAACCATAATTTATGTTAACCCTAAAACAGGAAAAATGTATCTTGATTTAATGTCAGAGAGTGAAAAGAAAAACAAGAATTCAGTCTTTTTATACAGAGTATGCAAAGGTCTGGTTTCGACTGTATGCTAACAGGCTGTTGAATAGTTGTGCTTCCACCCTGTGAGAACCCTGTGTAATTATTACATACAGTGCATCACCCTTTGCACCGTTACTAAAGTCCAAGAGCCTGTAATGGGACAGGACTTTGTCACACATCTCTTTAGTGGTGTCCACTGAAACGTGACAAGCTGTTTATCAAGAGGTCCGTCCTATCACATCCTCGGGGGTTTGTGCACGAAAACCCTGAACACTTCGTCCCCAGGAAGTCAGGTTCCTTATTACAGCCAATAAGATAGTGAACTTTATTGTAGTTTCGAGGCTACACATTAATCCACTTCGTCGAATCCTGCACAGCCCATCATGTGATTACTGTAGTCATTACCACTAGTGCAGTCATAATTACTCTGGAGTCTGTCAGGATATGGTGACAGGGGAAAATATGCCATCATGATTTAAGCAAGAGGCACCAATTCCAGTCTCAACCAGAAAATAAGATGCAAAAAAAATAAGTAAAAGATTCCGATCACATGATTTTATATTGTAAAAATGTGCGCCTTGTTTGTGAGCAAGGGTGAAAGTGCACGCATGACAGCGAGGGATTGCAAATGCATGCCTAAGTCTGCGTGTGTGTGTGTGTGCATGTGTGCGAGCCATGTCCATGGAGACGTCTGTGTGCGTGTGTGATGGCTGCATGATTCACTGTGTCACAACTGTGAGCAGAAAGGACTGGACATCCTGAGAGGAAACCACAGCGATCGAAGCTGCGTTTTCCTGCGACATCCTAACCTAACACTCTCACAAAGAGTCACTTGACTGGACCCGCATATAGGAAGTGAAAGAGGAAGCCCCACTCGTCCATCCTGTCCTCCATCCCAATCTCTGCTCTGCGCTTCACGTGAAACGCTCTCGTAGGCCGCCGCAGAGGGTGTGAGAGTCTTACGGTTGCAAAACAACAGTGGAAGAACCGGCTGAGGCTGGAAACGGTTTGCTGCTGAGGGTCAAATGTCTGGCCAGTTGTCTTTTAGCCACAGAGGGGAGCAGTGACTATCATTACTGTGAAGGCACAATTCACTGATTTAAACCGAATGACAGCTGCTCAGTTCATCGAATAACTCTAATCTCTAACAGTCAGGTCAAGAGCTTTTATTTTGTTTGTTTCAAAAAGGCCCCCAGTGTTTAGTCAGGTTATCTGGTCCAAACCAACACTGCTGAGGGGAGATGCGTATGACATCCCGGATGGAGTCGGCGAGTGGTGGTTGACTGTGGGGTCTTGTTAGCCCGGCCCTTCCCTCGTGGCTCGTGGCCCCTGGCTGTGTTCATTGGCGTTAGTGTGCGTAGCCTGGCAGCCTGCATTCCTCTGCCTCTCCCCACACAATGGTGAGTATCTGCAGCATTCCTCTGTCTGCGTCCGCTGTCTGAGACGCAGCCAGGCCTCGGCAGACCCCCATCACTCAGCCCAGAGGCTGGCACCATGCCCCGCTCATTTGAACGCTTTATTCAGAGGGACTATTTTACAAATTAAAGTGCCTTACAGCTGCATTTGGAGCAGACAGTTTACATTATTAGCCTTGAAATGAAACGGCTCTGTTAACAATAGGACTTTAAAAACAATACAGTTTACATCCCCCTCCTTTTTTTTAATAGTGCCTTGTAAAAGTGTCGATACCCCTTAAACTTTTCGCATGTTGTCCTCTTAGAACCACCAAACTTGAATCTATTTTCTAAGTTTCTTCCCCAGACCATCACGAGCTAAGGCCCAGTTGTGAAACGGAAGAAAAGGACACATGGTTTTCGAATATACACAAATCAAAATTTGTATTTTACATCCTTTACTTGAATACCCTAAAATAACATCAAGCAGAAACAACCACCTTCATAAGTAGATAGTGTGTGATTTATTCTCAGCATAAATCCTTTTGAGGCCTTGGAGGTGTGCAGGAGAACACTGGCGATCAAACGTCATCATGAAGACCAGGGAAGACAGCAGACAGGTCGGGGAGAGCATTAAACAGAGAAGCAGCAAAAAGGCCCGTGGTAACTCTGGAGGAGATGCAGAGCTCCACAGCTCAGTTGGGAGAAGTGATTACTGCTAAATCTAGCCTTTATTGAAAATTGACAAAAGGTAAACAGAAAAATCACAATAAGTCACATTTAAAGTAAATTCCTCCGATCAGACTAAGCCAAAATGTAACTTTTTGGGGTGCATCCAAAAGAGTTGGGTGGCTGCAACCTAATGCTGAGCATCACCGCAAACACACCGTCTCCTCTATGAAACACAGTGGTGGCAGCATCATGCTGTCAAGATGCTTTTCTCCAGTGGGGGACATGGAAGCTGGTCAGAGCTGATTGGAAACTGATGCGGCGAGATACTCGTCCGTTCTGAAAGAAACCCTGTTGGAGGCGGCAAAAGACTTGACACTTCCAGCAGGACTACAACCCTGAACATACAACAAGAGCTGCAATGGATTGCTTTAGATCAGCGTAAATACATGTGTTAGCATAGCCTGGTCAAAGTCAAGAGCTAAACCTGGATGAGATTCTGTGGGAAGACGTGGAAATTGATGCTCGCAGACACTCTCTGTAGAATCTGGCTGAATATGACCTATTTTAAAAAGATGATTTAGCAAAAAAAAAAAAAAAATGTTGTACATATGCAAAACTGGTGGAGAGATAAACCCCCAAAGACCTGCAGCTGTAACTGAGGGGAAAGGTGTGCATCCATGGGGCTCATTACAAAAGCACACCTCAGCTTTCCCATTTTTATTTGCAGAAATGTTTTAAAGCCACATAACATTTCCTTCCACGTCACCAACATGTGCTAGTTTGTCTTGGCCTGTCACAGTAAATCCCAGTGAAATACACTGAAGTTAGTGGTTGTTAAGTTTCAAAATGTGTAACGGTTGAAAGGGTATGACGGCTTTGAAAAGCACCGTAGCTTCGCCTTCTTGACTTCTTTTCCTTCTCTCTTTATGGCGTTCTTCTTATAGAGGCAGGTTTATTCTGGAGCATTTTCCCTGCTCTCTAGTCGCCTTTCTCTTGTTTTGATGCCACAGCCGTACAGACACCTATCCCTCCTGCTGACTCAGTAGCCAGCCTCAGGCGCTGTGGGCTCGGGCTGTTGGCGGCAGCGAGGGAGGGAGGGAGGGAGGGAGGGGAGGGGAGAGCGAGGCTCCCCCATCAGGGCCCACCAGCCTATCACATGCGAGGGAAAAGAGCTGGCTAATCGTTTCTACAATGGCAAACTGTCACACAGCGCTACAAAACCGCTCTCCTCACCAACACTTCTACAGTATTATTCCACTGTTCCTCAGAAGGCCCCATGTGATGCATGAAAGTGCGCAAACACCCAAGGAAACGTCATGTTCAGAAAACCGCCGACATAGACCAGAACCGGTGACTTGGTGCAGGAAGCCTGCAGATGAACGTGGATGTATTCTGGATTTTTTTTTTTTTCTCTACGTGCAAGCGTAAAATCATGAAACCTAAATTAAACCGGGTTTGAACGCATCGTGCGGTGCAGTTGTGGTAATTGCTCAAACAAAATGTGTGAGCTTTTCAAAAACAGATACTGGAGCAGTTTCACTGGTGGCAAATAAATAGAAAAGCGAAGGCAGCAGATGTCCGTCACTGGATAGGGCAGATACAGATTTATGAACCCCCACACAATAAGATAAAGAAAAGAACATTTCCCTGGTCATTTCCTACTACGTCACACGCTCCGGGAGCGGCAGGCAGACCTTCAGGGATTAGGCCTGTTTTTCAGAGGGAGAGTGCTTCTGCACCTGCGCTGCGACTCCAGGGCTGCTTTCCCCAGAGCGGCGAGGTGAGGTCAGTGCTGGCGGGGAAGGTCACGCGTAGAGACAGAACCTGGTGTCCGAGCTGGAGCGAGATCCTGTTAGCTAAACCACCTGCCCCAGTTCAGCTGTGGCTGGAGGGAGAGGAGTTACAAAGTCTCCTGTGACACCAGAACCCTCTCTAACACTCTCAGAGCGGAGGTTATAAACTCCCATTTACAATGTGACCACTTATCAACCATTATCACCCTGGCCTTGGAACTATTACGGTCATCCAAATATTATTGTAGTGTTGAACTGGGAATGATCTGCGGTCCGGACCCTTGCCGTTGGGTTTTCACACACACACACACACACACACACACACACACACACGCACACAGGCGCATAAAAAGGAAAAACCAACAGAAAACATATGGAGTGAGAAAATTCCTTCGGAGCTGGTCAGAGCAGGGCTTTGCGCTGTGCTGTGCTGTGGTGGTTCCTCTCTTCCTCTGTTAATGAATGCAGAGGTGATGTGTTTGTCTGAGGAAGAGAGCAGACGGGAAGCCTGATTTCCACTCCATTTTATCTGTGGCCCACAGCCCCCTGCCAGATACCCCGCTGCGCTTTCACAAGCCGGGGTCCCACAGGAAGCAGCACTCCACAGAGGCCAAAGGTCAGGGAATGACCATTCACCGCTGAAGCAGCTAACGCACAACACCACGCAAATCCTCTAGCCATTTTAGCCCAATAATGAAACCCTTCAAGTGCGACTAAGATGGCAGTTTCGGTCTAAGAAATATTTTGCGGCGGAAAAAACATATTAAGGAAGCAACATCTGTGCACGCACACGTTTGTTTCCTTTTCACGTTTACGTGCATGCTGCACTTTCAGATTGCAGCCTTATTTAAACAGTACGTACAGAAATGAAGCTGGCTGAATTTTCTATTTTTTGCTTTAGTCCAGTTGATACTGGGAATATGAGTGTTTGACAAGCTCCTGTAAAAGTTACGCAGAGACGTAGCAATCAGTCGGACAGAACTTCAAAAGGGACGGTTTTCCCCTCTGTGTTCGGTGATCTCCAGCTAAAACACTGGAAAAATCTGATTTTTTTATCCCCAGAATTATTGAAGGCATCAGCGCTCAAACGTTTAATATGTTTGATCCATAAACACTACAACCAACACCATATTTTTTTTAAAAATTGCACCTTGTTTTGATTTTCATAAAAAGATCAGAGACATAACGCTTTAATGAATGAATGCAGATGACTCCTTCGTTCAAATCTGCGACCCCTAACTAGGAACCTGCAGCGCATTTCTTGATTTTTATGTTTTAAAAGCCGTGTAAAAAAACGTTAAAATATATGTATCTGCAAATGGCAGCTTAATTGCACCAAAACTAAAATCTGCCACCATTTGTCCATTAATGCATTGCTCAAAAAGTTCTTCATTGAGGCACTGTTCTGAGTACAAAAAATAAAATAAAATCTGTTAAAGGTTAGGGACACGGTCTGCAGAATAAATGGGGGCTAATCCTGTAAATTCTTGATTTTTTTTTTTTTTTGCAGGGTTCAGAACTACTACCTCTATTAAAAGACGCTGCTCCACATTCTTTATGAGTTTATAGTTCTTTGTGGAAAGTAATCCATAATTAGCAGCTCAAACACCGAAAAGGACCCCCACCCAATTTGGTCCATAAACACACCGACCAACAGCTTTCCTTTCATGAACTTTGGTTTGAGTTGAAGAAATCTCAGGTAGTACCCGAGTACCCGCATCAAAGAACTCTGTATTGGCAAGTCAGAGCTCAAAGGAAAACTGGAAATTGGTATCGGCCAGAAAAAGCCAATCGGTGCAACCTCTGTGACAAACGAATTTGCCAAGATGACAGAAACGAGGAAAAATGCGCATGTAGAAATGTAGAAATATTACACCGTGGCGACGGTTCATTGCGGGGAAAATAAGTTGTCTGCAGATGAGACTCGGTTTAAAACTGTCAGATTAGGTTTATTGATCCAAATAAATGAAAAAAAAGGGAACAGATAGATGAAAAAAAAAACCAACATATATGTAGATTTTGTATAATTATATCTTCTGAAGAAAGGCTGATACTGTCCAGCAGAATCTAATTCACAGACTAAAACTTTTAAGCATAATTTCTTTTTTTTTCTTCTAAAAGCATAAACACAAACCATGATTTGAGCAACATAAAGAAAGGCAGGGGGGGGGGAGAAATCACCTCAATAAAAATGAAACATTAACTAAAGGATTACATGGATACTAATAAAAGCAAATCTGATTTCAAGTACTTGTTTTCAGTCAAAATAAAAGATAAGCTATGGCAGTATAAAATAAAAACATCTCATACATGACCAGCATGCATGCAATCACTGCAACCCCCCTTTCTCGTTGCATGTTTTTTTGGTTGTTTTCGCTGTTATTTCAGTCATTGCTTTAATGCTGAGGGGGGGGATTTGAAACGGCTCCGTGAAAGAAGCTCGAACTCACATTAAATACTCTGGTGAGGAAGGGTTGTCACTGGTGGAGCCAGTTTCGTGGTAGCAGTTCGCCCCGGACAGTTTCTCGCATTTAAGTTTGTATGCGTCCCTCTCCCGGACCAGCCTGCTCAGTTCGTGCTTCAGCTGCTCCACCTGGGTCACCAGGCTCGTCTTTTCGTGCTCCAGGATGTGCTTCTGCTGGACGCGCTTGTAGCGGCACGACTGCGCGTAGCCCCTGTTCTTCAGGGTTCGGCGCTTCTGCTTCAGACGCATCACCTCCTCCTTGCTCAGGCCCCTGAGCAGCCGGTTGAGCTCCCTGACGGACATGGAGACCAGCTGTTCGTCCGAGAAGTGCATCTCCACGTTGGATCGCCGGTCGTGACGGCTGTGCTGCTGCTGCTGGAGCTGGTGGTGCGCACCGAGAACCTGCTGGGCCTCCGGCGACTCCGGGGACTCGCTCCCCATTTCGTCTTTCAGATAGGGGTCGTGGCAGTGGCTGCTGGGGATGCCCTGCATGTCGGGGTGACCCGGAAGGCCCGGGTAGTGCTGGACGGGATCGCTCAGGTGCCCGTACCCTTCGTAGTCAGGCTGGAAGGACTGCGGGTGGTGGCCGTGGGGCGCAGACGGGTGTCCCTGCTGCGTCGTGGCCCCTATTAGGGCCTCCATCGCGTCCTCGGGCGTCAGGCCAAACGCTTGAGGGTACATCTGATGGGGGTATCCCCCGTTGTTGTTGGGCATCCAGAACTGGTCGCTCCCGGGGTTGTTTCTCTGGTCGTTCGGGTTGACGTTTGGCGACGAGGGCACCGAGTTGCAAGGTGTGCTGCCGGGGGTGGAGGAGACCGAGTCCGGCCTCTGCAGCTGGCCGCACGGGCCGATGAAGGAGCGGTCCAGGCTTTGCATGGTCTCTTTCTTGACGCCGAACTTCATAAAGTCAAAGTCGTTGGCGAAATCCATGGGGAGTGTCTGCAGCCCCAAGCGAGGACGTGAAAGGGCAAGCTGGCCTCGTCACAGAGCTCCGAATGCCCACATATATTTCATACAGTCATAGGAAAAAAGACTCGCTTTCAAAAGAAAAAAAGGGGGGAAAGTACCTCCAAACTTTGAACACAGGTCAAAAATGATAAAAAAGAAAAGCCACCGATTTGCACACAAAAAAAAAAAAATCTGATCCCCACCTCTTGAAAATCTGCACAGTGCTGAGGGTCTTCGCCGCGCTGCTTACTCTGGTGAAGCGACCAAAACCTGAGAGTTGTGGTGACTGCTAAACACGGGAGGCACCTCTGCGTGCTCAGGAGGAGCGCACTTTCTTCATAAAGCCGACTGACAGCAGTCCCGCCTTCCAGACTACACCTCCACGCTGCTCGCCAATGAAAACATGCTGAACGGGCTGATTTGCATAAAAGCTATTCCGCGTCTCCCCCTCCCAAGCACCGAGGTTAAAGCTTTTTTTAAAAAAAACAGACACCAGTATATAAATGTTTATTCATTTATTTTTGCTTGTTTGTTTAGTTTGCTCTAGATTAATGTTGGTGCAAGCTGTCTGTTAGATCTATCTTTGGGGCATCCCTAGCTTTCTCACAGAATAAACACAAGGAATCAAAATTAAATCTAATCTAAATCTGTAATTTCTTTCCATTCGTGTTTTTCGCCGTGTGTCTATCATAAAACAATTTCACTGATAGACATAAAGAGGGCAGCTAGTCCGGTCATTTAACGCCACAGCGACATGTCTACTCTGCGCCTGATTTGTACTTTTGTGAATACTGACATCTTGTGGACAAAGGTTCACATTGCAGGAGTAAGCTCAGGCCCCTGCCAACCTCAAAACTATATGCTAAAAATATTTTTTAAATGCAATTTTACGCATATCTACTCCTTGCTTCAACAATTAAATAGTGCTGTTTTTAGATTGAGTAAAAATAATAGAATATAGCAATCAATATTCAAAGTAAATAAATACTGACAATATTCTCTATTGAGCGTGTGCCTTCATTAGAAACTCCTTCAAAAGATTATTGCCTTTTGCTGTTCTGATTCGTTTTACTTTTTCTGGAACACATTCGCCAAAAAATAAAATATACCGATGTGTTTAGCATTTTCCATGTGTGCACGGCGCATACGAGAGGCTCTCGTCAGCCTGGGAGTAGAGCACACATTCAGTGATTTGCAAAAGTGATGACGCCTCGGGAATTCTTGACACATTTTGTCACGTTAAGACCACAAAACTCAATGTATTTCATCAGGGTTTTATGTGACATAGCAACACGGAGAGATGCATTATGCTGAGCTGGAAGCCCATTCTTGTTTGTTAGGTGAGTTAAGCTCAGCCAGGTCAGATGAAAATAGTCTGACCAGCAGTTTCCAAACTATGCCATAAAATCTCCATTTATTTTTGGTCTCGAGTTTGAATGGGCCATTAAAATACATGTATGCTCTTTGATAAAAAAAAAAAAAAAACATTCCAGTGTAGCTCTGGCTGAACGCATTGTCCTGCTCGAGATCCCACCACTACCATTTTTCACAGGGGGCATGGTGTGTTCATGGTGATGCACAGCATTGGTTTTCAGCGACAGAGATTTACGTATGTAGACCAAAAACTTCAACTGTGGTCTCATCTGACCAGATCACCTTCTTCCGCCCTCTGGAATTTGCAAGCATGACTTCTAACAGACTTCTTCATGTCCCGAAGGCCAGATTTTCAGAGCGCTTGACTAATAGCTGTCTTGTCAACAAATCATCACACCTAAGATGTGGATCTCTACAGCGCCTCCAAAGTTGTCCATGGTAACTGACATGTCTAGCAAACATCTGAAGCCTTAACAGAAAGCTTGTGTTTATTCTAAGATTCAACGACACAGAGATGGGTTCTATTTAATAATTACACAATATTTATTCATTCATTATGGGACTGTTGAAAGCAGTTTGCTGCACTGGATTTATTTAAGGTATCAGAGAAAGGAACGCGTTTAAGACAAGCAAGACATTTATTTTGAAATCAAAACTAAAAACCATTTAACATATTCCAAATGAAACACCCCTTGGGTTTGACACATGTAAGTTTGGGGTTGTTTGTGACAGCATAAAACGTGAAAGGAGGTAGGAATAATTTTTTCAAGCAATGTGCAAAGGCCAGTTTTAAA
This sequence comes from Fundulus diaphanus, assembly GCA_037039145.1. Lineage (NCBI taxonomy): Eukaryota > Metazoa > Chordata > Actinopteri > Cyprinodontiformes > Fundulidae > Fundulus > Fundulus diaphanus. The sequence goes on from CM073126.1 coordinate 41,734,000, forward strand.
AGAAAAAACAAACACCTGAATGCTTCAGTTAAGTAGAAAACCAGGAATGCTAAGCAGTCCAAACAGAAACCAAAATCAGAGTAATTGCACATGAGCGTCAAAAGGTATTGCTCTTGCACAGGATCTCCCAGGTTTATGCACCGCGGCCAGAGATGACCTCCTCAGTCAGCGCCTACCACCAGAGAAAGGTCTCACTGACAAAACCTGAATACTCAAGCCAAAACTAATAGTGATGACTGTAAAAGAACGGCCAGGCATTGTTGAAGCCCGTTTAATTTTCTGGGAATTGAGGAAAAAGAGGAGATGGTGTGACTGAGCAAGGATTTCTCAGGGACACTCACCAGGATTTGTGCCAGCAGACATTAGTGTTTAAGTTATGGGAAATTTAGGATTTTAAAAGTTAGTGTTGCCACAAGTAAAGTATGGGGCACTGCAAACATGTCGAACAAGGTGCTGTGGTCAGATGACACCAAAATGTAAATTACATGCAAAATACTATGTGTAGTAGCACACTACCACCCTGAATATCCACATGAAACATGGTGGTGGAAACATCATGGTGTTCGGACGCTTTTTTCACCAGGTCGCTGCTCAGAGTTGATAAGAAGAGGAGTGGCGCTAAATACATCACATTCCTGGATGTGATGTATTTACCTTTAAATGTACCTTTAAAGTGAACATATCATGTAGTCTGTAGGAGTGCAGAAAATTTAAATGCAGTCTCTCCAGGTATTGCATAAATATCTTTACATCTATCTAATGTATCTATTATTCTTTTTGGCTCATATTTTTCAAGCAATTCAGTTTTCTCTGTTTTTTATTATGTTTGTTTGAAAAATGACATATAAATGGTAAATGGACTGAACTTATATAAGGCTTTTCCAGTCATGGTGACCACCCAAAGTGCTACAACTGAATTAGTATAGTTACTTTATATAGACATGACAGTATTTGCTGCGGCACTGCTAAATAAGGTCATGGGCTTCCGGCTTACCAATTTCATGAATCCCCCATTATGATTTTTTCCCCCCATAGTCAAGGCAGAAGATACAAGTGGATAAGTGAAAATGTTCGGTTGTTGGGTGTATTAACTCACACAATTCATTACGCCGTACCCTGGCATACTACAAAAATGGCAGAACGGGGTGGAGTGGAACGCTCTGTGACTTGGAGGTGGGCGGGGTGTAAAGTGCCTCCTTCAGATTTAAAGAGACCACACCAAAACGAGTTGCTCTCAGACGCACCTCAGAACAGGGTAAATAGAGGAAACGTGGAGCAACAATATTGAGGAATTCAGACCAAAGCGATGCATTTACTTTATATAGACTACAATTGAATTAGTATAGTTGCTTTATTTAAACTACAACTGCATTATTTAAATGTGAAGAGGAATGCATTAAAAGCCTGATGTGTCCCCTTTAAGAGGGCGCACAAGACTTGAAATCCTGAAATCGGATCCCCACACAAATGTACAAAAGAAAGTGGCAGTTACAACCTGTCCATGGTGCACCGGGCCTCTTGCCCAGTGATTACTGTAAATAGACAGGAGACATAAATTCAATTAAGAAGGTGGGGAACGCCTCAAAAACTGCTGCTCCCACAACATTTCCCACCCAGTCTGACTGAGCTTGCCATATGTTTGCTGTTTACTAATTAGGTGGCTTCTGCAAGAACATGTTTGCACTGAATTTTATTCCGAGGTCGCAAAGTAAAAGGGCCTTAATACAAGTGCATGCAACACTACTCGTATTTTAATTTGGAAAAATCTCAGAAAACCGTTTAGAATTTTTACCATTTCACATTTGTGCACTACTTTGCGTCGATCTATTACACAGATCCCATGAAGTACATCAAAGTTTGTGGGAAAACGCACCCCGGGAAGAAGTTCCCGGGGTGTGAACACCTTTGCACACCTCTGTATGTTCCAGCGTCATCATGGCGACACCTGTAGGCTTCCCCCCATCTGCATCTGCAGACATCTAAAGGAAACAGCTCACTTCATTCGGCAGCTGCTTTATTGATGAAGAACCTTGAAGACTGAACCCAGAGAGGGGATGGACCCTTTCAGGACCACACTATAACGCCTTTTTGGTCATCCAGCAGCACCACTCACTACTGCTGGGGGCCGCGTTTTTCAGGTTTTTCTTGTTGCCAGCCAACAAAAAGATGACTTTTAAAATGTAGCCAGTTTAAACTCATCTGGTACTAACAGAACAGTATTAAATGATAACACCATCATTCTTTGTCTCTAGTCGGAGAAATAATCAATTTAAAATGTTGAGCTATAGTGATAACATTTGAGAATCTCTGTTTCAAGAAAGCAACACACAGAAGGATCACTTTCACACCTCCACTTTGTCTTTCTGTCTAGCTGTATACACAACATCTACCCCTCAGGGCAATGCTCCATTTCTTCAGCTATTTTGTAAACATTAAAGTCAATAATAAAGGGCGAGTTTCGTTTGCTGCTCAGTCCTGGGACAACAAGCATGGAGCGAACAAGCAGCGTAAGAAGAAAGGCCATAGCGAGGCAACACAAGACCGAGGTCATGATTGCAGGAGAGCAGCTCAGGTATGGCGGGTGGATCATGAAGGTGTAATATGGCTCAAATAAAGTTAAAAACTCGTCACTGACTTTAACATGACTTTAAGGTTGAGACTTCATGATGGAAAACTGATCAAGGATCGACGGTACCACCTGCGCACCTATCCAAACTGCTTTGTGGCACAGGAGCTCATCGATTGGCTGGTGAGCCACAAGGAGGCTTTGGATCGAGCGACGGCCGTTTGTCTCATGCAGCACCTCATGGACCACGACATTGTCCATCATGGTGAGAGGGGTGACTGTACTGGCCATTTTCTGAGGCTCACTTAGTGGCCCAGCTAATCCATTAGCAGCAACGTGATGTGTTTAGGTGTCTCAGTTCGCTGGAGATGACTTCAAACCGAGCGTGAGAATGGGTCAAGAGAGGTGATTTAAATGACTGTGTTAGTCAAGTTATGACCCTTACACACCCTCATCTCCTGGGTTCACTGGGAATGGATTGAAAAGATGAAAATATCCAGTTAGCTGCGGTTGCTGGGACAAAAGGGCCTTGTTGATGTCAAAGGTTAGAGGAGAATGGGTAGACTGGTTTGAGATGGCTGGATGACAAGAGTATCACAGGTAACCACTTGTTATAACCAAGGTATACAGAATACCATCGCTGACCACACAACACACTGAACCTTGAAGCTGATGGGCTACAGAAGCTGAAGACCAGACTGGATGCTAATCCTTTCAGCTAAGAATAAGACACTGAGTCTACAATTTGCAAAATTGAACAAAACAGATTGGAGGGATGTTGCCTGGTCCGTTAAGTCTATATTTAACATGAAGTTCATGAAAGCATGGGTCCATCGTGTCTTGTATTAATGCTTGAGGCTGCTGCTGTTTGGCTCAGTGGGGAGTTAGTTTAAGATCGTTGCAGAAAACGGATGGACCGTAGTTGGAAGGGTGTCTGAATCTGCTGCCCAAAGTCTGAATGCTTTAAAAGAGAAGCGAGACAGCGCACCAGGAATGCGGTTCTGATTTCCTTGGTAAATGAGCTGCACGAAGCAGAAATTTATGTTGAACTGAGATTAGAATAAGTCTGGAAAAAACAGCATAATTTCGGTATAATTTCGAGACCTTCGATTTTTTTTTATGATTGGGGGGGGCATTCAGGTGCAAAGCATCTGCCACTGTAGTACCCCCAAAGCCTTTGGAAGGTGATGCGTTTGTGTAGAGCTGCATGATGAAAAACAAAACAACATGCCTCTCCAAGAGGACAGGAAGTGATGCCAAAGACACATTTCCGTTTTGCATTGGTTGAAAATTATGGATTGTAAAGAATGTGTGAAGTAGGTAATTAGAGGTGTGGCCCTGCTCCCAAACCTAAGTTAACATTTTAACTTCATAGCTTTGGTGTTGACCCTTTGAGGTTGGGAGGCCTCCTTGCTACGACCCTCATCTTTAGCTCCTTCCACAAATTCTCTTATCAAATAAAAGTTGAAACTTGGGCAACTGCAAAAATAAGCCAAAATAGCACAAATAAAAGATTGATTTAAACTTAGGTCTGCCAGTAGTATTAAAATGTTGAGGTTTAAATGAACACACTGGACCCGTCCTCTAGCTATTTCCCACAGGATAACTCATCACAAAGCTGAAATCCTCTCAATACTGGTTTCTTGAACGTGACAGTAAGTTCACTGTCCTCCAAAGGAGCTCCACAGTCACCAAATGTCCATCCAACAGAGCCCCTTTGGGATATGATAAAACGGGAACTTCCCGTCATGGACGAGCATCAGACAGACCTGCAGCAACTGCATCATGTCAATATGGACCAAAACCTCTAAAGATGTCTCTGTCAGCTTGTTGAGTCTGTACTACAAAGAATTTAGGCCATTCTGAATGTAAAAGGGTCCAACCTGTTACTGTCAAGGTATACCTAATAAAATGGCCAGTAAGTGTGGACAAGTATATTTTAAAGCCTTGTGCATGGATACAGTAGATGCTCTTGGAGCTCTCTCTGTGCATGTTAATCAGTGTTCTGCTTTCTACTTAGTCTGTGACAAGAGGCCTGATTTCAAGGACGCCAAATTGCTGTATCGTTTTCGCAAGGATGACGGCACATTTCCCTTCAACACAGAGGTGAAAATCTTCATGCGAGGACAAAGGCTGTATGAAAAGTAAGACCTCAGTACATGTGACAGGTCACGTGACAGGGAGGAGTACAGTTTCCACCAAAGACAATGCAATGCTTTGCAAAAGAAAATGATCATTTCTGAATACAAGCTTTTGAATTTGAATGAACTTGTTTTGAAAACGGTGGCAAAGAAGCATGATTACCGCTGTGTTGCATCACCTCGTCTCCAATAATTCTCATTCTACGTTTCTGGGGTAAAAACACATGCTTCTGAAAGATACACTCAGGGACAGCTCTTCCCTTTGCATTTTCTTTGCATGGCTATCTTTTAAGTGGCACAAATCTAAATTAAAATTGTATTAAACTCTGTGTAAGCTTAGTTCTAAAAGGAAGGAAATTTGTGTTTGGCCATTTTTTTCTTTGTTGTGACAATGCCACTGGTAAAAAAAAAGAGTCTTACCACGTTGGAAAGTCTATTTGTTTCCCTTTAAATGGCACCATATTTAAAAACAAAATAGAATAAAAATGCTTTTGTGGTTTGAGCAGCAGAGTTGAGTCCATGAAAATCTTTCTGAATTTCTCTGCCAATGCCAAACAGCTTTTGGTGGAGGCAGTGTGATGGTTTAGGGGCAGCATCTCCTTCACTGGACAAAAAAGGCTTGCAAATTTCAGAGGTGATATCAATACAGAGAGATATCAAGATGAGACTGCAACTCATGCCCGTGTGACTAGCACAATCATGTTGGATGACTTTTGACAACTGCTGGTCAAGGAATTGGATGCCATCTCACAGCAATGTGTGACCGGGCTGGTGACCAGCATGAGGAGTGGGTGGCATGCTGTGTTTTGGTGGACTATGGTTCTCCCTCTCACTAACAAGGTCCGTATTTGTTCCAAAAATAAATTGTTCAAACGTCAGCATGTCTTGTTTCTTCATACGTTAAACATCCAATCCAATAAACATAACCAAACAGGAATCAGTAGAATTACCTGTTTGGCATTGGTAAGGAAGACTATAGACAGGAAGACTATTGTAATTTTTTCATGGGCATCAACCCTATAATCCAACTGATGAAAGCATCATTTTTAGAGCTGTGGCATCATTACAAGGGAAACAAGCAGCCATTTCTGGATTCACCTAAAAGCATCATGGTTACTACAAAGAAATAATCAACACATATTCCAGATTTTTGTCCAGCGTTTGCAATGAAAATTAAGGCTCTTCAGTCTTTATTCACTTTACAGAACCCTTCACAGAGTGGCCATCCCTTGTAAAGACACGACAAAATGTTAAAATGACTGATCTTTACATGCAGTAGCATCATTTCCCACTGAAAATTTTGGAACAATCCAGCCTTTAACTGAAGTACATTTATACAGTGGGGTGAAAAAAACCTTGTGTTGGAAAAACAAAAATGATCTGTGTGATAATATAGTACCCTCCCTCCTTTACTATTTATTTGTATTAGATGGAACTGAAGCAGTGCTGATATAACTTTTTTTTAAATCAGTGTGACACAGAAGCCACTGTCTTGCATCAACTCTTAAAAATGGGAAAGACAAGAGAACGTTGCTATTAAAGTAAGTCAGAAAATGACCACAGATAAACTTTCTACAGTCAGAACGATAATCAAAAGGTTTAAAGCAAGTTGAACACAAACAGCGAGGAGGTTCGTCACAGAGGTAAAATAAAGATCCCCAAGGCTCAGTGTTAAAGACCTCCAGCACATTTTATGTAATATTGAGCTACTGCCAAAAAAAATAACTTGTATTTTGAGGCCTTTAACTCATATTCAGCACAAAGGGATAAATAATGGTGGGTTATTGAATTTAATTGTTGATTAATTAATTGAGTTAATTGCATTTCAGTACAGCCCATCCAAGAAAGACAAACATGGGTAGACCAGTGACCAAGGCTGGTGCCACAAGGCGCCGCCTTTTCGCAGAGTAGCAAAAAAAATAGGATAGTGGAGGGAAAAAATATAGAGGATCTCACTGTCTCTCAACAGGACACAGACTGACTAATATTATTTTATGCATGTTCCTTTAAGTCTTAAATAATTTCTTGGGTGTGTTCTGAGAAATCTGCTTCAGGAATTTTATGACGTGTTTGATTTAGTCTTATAGCAGACAAGAACTCAATCCTGCAGCTGAGAGAGGAGCATGGGGTTTCATATAAGCGCTCGTTTCCGGGCTACCAGCTGATTGACTGGCTCCTTCAGAACGGAGAGGTAGAGAGCAGACGCCAGGGAGTGGACTTGTGTCGGGCGTTGCAGGAGCATGGCATCATTCAACACGGTGAGGCAGAGCTCATTTGCACTTTGATAAACAGTGAGCTGTGGCTGCCAGCAGAGAGTGGCCACTGTGGACTTTTGCAATCAAAAGCAAATACACGCAATATGCCTCTGCAAACATTTTCACTTTTTCTAAAGACATGTTCCAATGTTGTCTAACGCTGCATTTTATTTCTACCACTAGTGACAAAGAAGCACAACTTCTTCGACAGTGGGCTCCTCTATCAGTTTTGCATCAATTTCCGCCGCCGCCGCCGCCTATCTGAACTCCTAAATGAAAGGGAGCAGGATATTGATGGGACGTCTACACAAGAGGAAAACAATCTCGATAGTCCATTTTTTCTACGCAAAGACTCCATCCAGGAGCACAACAGTCCTTTTGATTCTGGTAAAAATCCCATTTACAGCTAGTTTTTATTTTTATTTTTATTTTTTTGTCGTTGCAAAAATAAACTTTGATTTGAATGCTGATTTCTAAGTACGAATTTTTTCTGCAGTGGGGTCAAGTAAAGACATAAAACAGATTACAGGTAGCCGGCGATCCAGCTTGAATTTGGTTCATCTCCATTCTGGTGGATTTCAAACCCTTGTTCAACTCCCTTCAAACTCAATCGTGAGATCCAATCCTAAATCAGGCAAGTGGAACAAGAGTATTCAATGCCTAGATATATTAAAGGACAAATATAATGCTTTAGAGTTAGAAATCCTAAATATCTCATATATATATATATATATATATATATATATATATATATATATATATATATATATATATAAAGCCATCACAGTAGGCTTTTCCCTTGTCTTTCAAGGCCAATGAGAACTTTAAAGCACAAATTTAAAATTCACTTTTGTTGATACCAAGGAGCCCGTGACACTGAGTGATGATCACACAACACAGTTCATGTCACAGCCAGGAAGAATAGCTCTAGCAGCGAGTCGGCAGCCAGACCATCAATACAGGTGTTGTGTTATAGTGTTGTTTTTGCGACAGTGGTGCAAGAGTTGGGGAGTTCATCCTGTAAGTGGCAGGTTGCCGGATCGATAACCTGCTCCGACTTTCTCAGCCGTTGTGTCCTTGGGCAAGACACATCACCTGCATCGCCTGGTATCATAGGTCAGAGGGTCCGGTGAATGTGTGCGTGAAGGGATGAATGACTGATTGTAGAGTAAAGAGCTTTGGAGTTGTTGGACTTGATAAAGCGCAATACAAGTACAAGCCATTTACCATTTTAAAGCATAACGTTTCTATATGGAAAACATTTTTTTTAACCATAGTTTTTTTACGTTATGTGTCCCTTGTCAGTACAAATAGATGTAATCAATAGATGTTCTACCAAAATGGCGCTTCTGCACTTTCATCCATGATAAGAAAATCCGCCAGCAACTAACTAACTAACTAACTGTCTATCTATCTATCTATCTATCTATCTATCTATTTCAGAGATCGTATCGTATATCGTGGATTTTTCTATCTATCTATCTATCTATCTATCTATCTATCTATCTATCTATCTATCTATCTATCTATCTATCTATCTATCTATCTACCTACCTACCTACCTATCTATCGTTCTTTCTTTCCTGGGTCTAGTGCTACTTTGCAAGGTTTACAGGCTACCGCTTTCAGACAAATCTCCACATAAATTTTTATTTTATGAAGTGACATGCAAGCTTCAGGCATTCTGTCCCTACTTTGCTTATACATAAGAGGTTTTGTCTTGTCCTACAGTTTTAAAAAGACATGTAACATGTGAAGAGTTGTTTGCCCCTGGAGCACCCTTCATCAAGAAAGTGCTGACGGTGAGTGACTGTGGGGGACCATTTACAGATCACATATCACACATTTTTGTCACACAGAAAAAAAAGTAGTTGCGGAAATTACATATTTCTTTAATGATTACCGTGGAATTCAGTGTTAACCTTAAGTTAGCATTTCCGCCAACTCTAATGTGTGTGTTCATGTCACCATGTTCACAGGTGATCGGGGATGCCCTGGGCTGGGGCATTGTTGTCAGAGGCAGGGCCCCCTGTTATGTGCAAGCTGTGGATCCTGGGAGCCCTGCAGCAGTTGCTGGAGTTAAGGTGAAAATAAACAAAGAAATCACATGACTCTGTATAAACGGTCACATTAAGCTTTTGAACAGCAATGAGATCCATGAATGTCGCTGCTCTCTATAGATACGACAGTTTGTGTGCCAGGTGAATGGAAGGTGTGTTCTTTACCTGGACTACAAGACAGTGACCAGGCTGGTGATGACTGGACCTCGTGTTGTTGTGCTGGAAGTTATGGAGCAACTGGAATGAAAACCACAACAGCAATAATAATAATAATAATAATAATAATAATAATAATAATAATGTTTTTTTATATTCTACAAAAGTCAATGTGCAACTTTTTGGCATTTAAAGTGTGAAGCAATATATAAAAATCGTTGGAGAACATTGTGAGCAAAAAACCCATCCATCCATCCATTTTCTGACCCGCTTAATCCCTCATGGGGTAACGGGGGTTGCTGTTGCCTATCTCCAGCTGAGCAAAAAAACAAAATGCAATTTCCTTTTTCTTGAAAAACCCTGAGCTAATAAAAGCTATTATCACTTAATTTAGTTTAGTCCTCCTTTGTTTTTATTGTATCGCTGATGGTTTGTTATGTTTATAATTTTTTTTATTTCATATTTTACATTTTATTTTTACTAGTCATACTAATACACATCTCCTTCACATGCTGTAGATATTTGATTGAATTTGCTCTAATTATTTTTGGGAGGTAAGACTAGTTTTTTTTGTTGTCATTTTATATTATTTTAAATGCGTTGGTCTGTGCTCCTTGCTCTAATAAAGTTCTTGGAGGAGGGGAACAAAAAAACAAAACAAAACAAAAAAAACACAGTCTTTTCCTGGTCGCCATTTTGGATTTTATGTTGAGCAGCAGCACTTCAAATACATAACGGAGCTAACAGGCTAGCTTCGGGGCTGCAGCGAGAAAAAGACATAGCGAGGGATAATTTTGGACCTGAATGTCCACATGTAGTGTGCTACATTTATAAAACGTGCATTATCGTATATCGTGGATTTTTCTAAGCAGCTTGTTGATGCACGGCAGATGTGACCGCTAACTAATTAGCCATCGTTTAGCCAGCTAGCGGTGGAGGAGCTAATAGCATTAGCATCCCGGCGTCAGAAAATAGCGAGACCATCGCCAGTCATTTCGTGCTTCTTTGTTATCAATTTATGTCGGTGAGATAAATCGTGTTGAATAGTCCCGGACCCACATCCTGAGGTGAGTTCGGCGCTTTATTACCGCAAACATTGAAAAGGGTCCGGCTGAACGACCCTAGCTTTTGAATGTGGACCATGCTGCGAGAGCGGCCAGCAGCGCTAATGTAACAAAGCTAACGCCATTTAGTGGATTTCGGGAATATCACAACAACACAAGCTAGCTGCAGCAATGCTATTGCATTTGAAAAAATACTTTAATGCTGCATGTGGTTTTCTGAGAGCATCTAAGTGGTCTCTTTCAGTCGTTAAACCGATTCTTGATTTTAATTTAAAAGTTTGTTGTTGTTGTCGTTGCGGTTACGATTATCTGCTGTGATTTGTCTGAAATCAAAGCCCACTTCAAGTAATCTCAGTATTTCTATCTTCTGCCAGGAGCCATGTACCAGCTCCCCGTGAATAATCTTACAAGAATTAGGAAAGCCAGAAAACGGGTGAAGAAAAACCTTGAAGACATAGGACTCCAGCTCTGCAAGGAGGTAGCAGAGGTGAGTGGCTTTTCTATTCGGACAGTGGTAGACTTTTATTTTCCCCCGTCAATTGTATCAGAATACCGAATTTTCTTTATGAACATTCGAGGTGTAGTCAAAACATAATTGGCTTAAACACATTACCAAAGGAATTTGCTGTATGTTGCCAAAAATAACAATGGGTAGCTTTTTACCAAAAATAACAATGGGTATCTGAAACACAGGATGATCAAAGGAATTAGCTTGGAAGCTCAACACAATATTATTTATTTTTAACCTGTAAATGGTACAATATATCATTCCTTGACAAATGATTTACACTTCAGGTCCATCTCTATAGATCAGAATATTGTTGAAAGGATTATTTTAGTACTTTCTTTGAAATACAGAAATTGTAATTATCATGACGATGGCTTCAAAGCTTACAAAACCCAATTTTCTGCATCTCAGAAAACTAAAATATATCACGATAAAGGATTTTTAATATGGAGATGTGATGCTGTGTTATGGCGCATACAATCACAATTAACCTGCTCACTTGATATTTTTCAATTAGACACATGCTCCACGTGAGGGTAAGCCACAGAGGATCAGCCCTAAAGAAGATGACAGTCCAGAGTGCTGTATCAAAATGTATTAATGGAAAGTTCAGTGGAATGAAAAACTGTCTGGAAAGAAGTGCACAGAAACGGGGACAATTGCAGCCTGGACAATGTGGGGTTAAGTGTTTAGAAAGAGATTAAAAAACTGAACTGTTGCCACAGTTAGTGCTAACACCACACAGAGTTATTCAAGACATGAAACACAGTTGTCTCATTCCTTTTATTAAGTCCCTTCTGGAGCAGAGATGATATTATAAACATTTGCCAGGGCTAAGGAGAACAAGGACTTGACTGTTCCTTAGTGGTCCAAAGTAATGTTTTATACAAAAGTAAATTTCCAATGTCATTAATTCTTTATTGATGGGGCCCCTTACACACTAAAGATGACCAAAGTGCTGCAAAACAATACATAAAAAAAAAAACAGAAGACACAAAACCCATCAATTAAACCAATAACAAGAAAAACAGCTAAAAACAATAAAAGACTAATAGTTCAGACAGCCTGACGTCTTGCTCTACTGGAATTAAAAGCCAAGTTTAAAAGACGAGGTTTTAAAAGAGACTGAAGATCACTTTTCCTCACAGCGAGAGAAGGATTGTTCCAGAGTTTAGGAGCAACGGCAGAAAAGGCTCTGTCTCCTCGAGTCACAAGACAAGTCCTGGGAAAATGTAAAAGCAACAGGAGTTCTGACCTCAGACCTCTCCTGGGAACACGTTTGTATTAAAGCTTTGCTAGATAAGGAGGTGCTAAACCATTTAAACACTTAAAAGCCTAAATTAAAATCTTCAGATCAATCTAGACTGAGAGCTGAAAGGCACAGAGTCCTGTTGTCATTTTCCATCAGGATTGGCCCCCACCCACGCTGCCAAAAGTTTGAACACCTGGTGAATTCAACTATTGCTTGGCCTGATCTGACCTAAACAGCAAAGGTAAAGATGAGCAATGTAAGGCCTAGTCATTCAAATTGACAGAAATAAAACTTTTAAATGCATCACCTTCTGTGTAATAAATTGTTGCGCTTGACTGTTTGAATTCAATTCCTGAAAAATAGTATTTTTCCATGACCCTAATTCACTGAGAATCATCCATGTTTTCTTGTCTTCACCAAACTGTGAGCCTAATCTGCTTCTCTGGGCTAAGTTTGACTGTTCAGAGAAAACAGGGCCTCCTTGAGCGTAATCGAACAATTTGGTGTCAATGTTAAAACTGAGTGCTAATTTATGTGACAATATTTATTGTGTTTTTATCTTTCCCGTTTATTCCACAGGAGTTTAAAGAATTTTGCCCAGATGAACAAACTGTAAAGGACACTCTTGGCTATGACATCTGCACGTGGGATCCGTCTAACTCTAAAACACAGGTAAATGGCCTTTTAGCTTGAAATCTTCTGAATAAATAATCTAATATTCTAAGACCACTGTGTTTTTCCTCGGTGTCCTGTTAGGTGTACCGATCGAAGCAGTTCTGCTGTACAGAGTGCCGGTTTTCTTCCAAATACTACTCTGGCTACAAAAATCACTTCCGCAATGTGCACCGGAAAATACTGGACAGTCAACTTCTGCTCAACTGTCCGTACTGTTCTTTCAGCGCAAACAGGAGGACCCTCGAGACACATGTCAAAATATTCCACTTACCCCATTCGTTCCAGCTGAATTATGGGAACCCGCGGGCTGCTGTTTTGGGAAACAGTGCCGTACAGGGAAACAGACTAGAGAGACCAATGTACTTCTGCAAGAAATGCAAATTCCGAGATGCACTCTACAACGTTGTCAGAAGACACATTTATAGAGAACATTTTCAGCATATTGTTTCCCCGTATCATGGCAAGGTTTCTTCTTCTGTTAAAAACGGTGCCTGCTCCGTCAACGGCAACAGCATTTTCTGCAAACAGTGTCCGTTTTCCACTCGGAGCTACGAGGGTTTAGTGCAGCATGTTGTAGAGTACCACGAACGCATTGGTTCACAAGTTACAACCATGATTGGACATGCTAATGTTATGATGTCAAAGCCTCAACCAACCATGAATGAAAAAGCCGCTGTCATCATTAGCAGGGGTAAGGCTGCAAGACCCGAGTCAACAACGCAGCCAGTAATTGGGTACTTGAAGCCGACTGCTAAGAGCCCGCGCAGTGTCCCAGCCAGCCGGAAGCGCGTCACAGTTAATGCCAACGGTGCTGTTGCAGAAAATAATCAAACTGGTGTAAACACAGCCCAGACGCAGAAGTGGAAGATATGCACGGTTTGCAATGAACTCTTTCCTGAAAACCTGTACAGTGCTCATTTTGAGTGTGCTCACAAGGCAAAAAAGGTTTGGGCCCTGGCCAAATACATTATGAAAATCCACAACTTCACCAGCAAGTGTTTGCTTTGCAACCGCTATCTGCCCAGCAACACATTACTGAACCACATGCTGATTCATGGCTTAACCTGTCCTCAGTGCCACTCTGCTTTTCACAGTGTGGAAAAAATTATGGAGCACACAGCCAAGACCCACCCGAATGAGTTTTTTGGGCCCACTGGTGCATCCCCTTTAACCTTTGATCTTACTGTTAAACAAAGCAAACCCACTAACATTCAGCTCGCTGTCCTCACTTTTAACATGAAGGAGTCGCCCAACGGTCAGGATCAAACTGCACCTGGGCTGCAATGTGTTAATCTGCCTGGAAAAGGGCCGCCGGTCAGAATTGTGGAAATGCAAAGTGAACCAAGGAGCTTAGTGTCGCTAATGCAGAATAGTGATGTTGGAAAGACTGTTTGCCCGCTGTGTTTCTCCATCCTCAAAGGTCCCCTCTCAGACGCCTTGGCCATGCACCTGAGACAGCGGCATCAAGTGATTCAGACCATGCATCCTGTCGAAAATAAGATGACATACAAGTGTATTCATTGTTTAGGGGTGTACACGAGCAATATGGTGGCTTCCACAATCACGCTGCACCTTGTGCAGTGCAGAGCCGTTGGCAGGAATCAGTCAAGTCAAGGCTTCAAATCTGCCTTGACTCTCAACTCGGCAGGTGCCGGGATTCTCAAGAGGCAGTTGCCAACACAGTCTCCGGCAAATCCCAAGAAAATGAAAATGAGCAAAGGAACGGGTCCGTTCCGTGGAAGCACCGCTCCGTTTGACAGCCTGGTTCTGGATCCTTCAGGCTGCGAGCACAAGACGCACGAGGCCAGGAAAGAGTTCTTGACCACCTACTTCAACAGACGGCCATACCCAACGTCCCAAGAAGTGGAGAAGCTGGCTGCAAGTCTGTGGCTGTGGAAGTCTGAAGTTGCTAGTCACTTTGCGTTGAAGCGAAAGCTGTGTTTACAGAGTTGTGAAAGCAAGAAGGTTTTGGTCCAAGTCGGCCTCGACATGAAAGCTGTAAGCAAACTAAAACATTACCTGATTTTTGATAAGGGGAGGTTGGTTGGCACCTCCTCCATTAGGTCTACAGGGTTCAAGTCACACGCTCCATGCATAAAACCAAAACGGCATCCTCACACCCCAAACCGCACAGTGGAACACAGTGGTTTGCGCATAGAGATCATTTCAATAGACTCAGACAATGAAGAAGAGACAGAGAATCCTGTTGAGATGGAGGAAGTGGACACGAACCAAGACAAGAACGAAAAGGTTAAAACAAACTGTGGAGACAACCTGGAGTCCGAGTGCCCGGAGAACCCGGCAGGAGAGAAAGAAGACTTGAAAATTGTTGATCATTTGAGTGAAGAGGATGGGAACAAAGTTGACCTGACCCAAGAAGAAACCATCTCGTCAGAAAATGAAAACGTTGACCCAAACCAAGAACAGAAGGTCATGTTGGAGAAAGAAGAGCTTGACGTAAATCTAAACGAAAAAGTCTCAGAGAATAAAAAGGTCGACCCAAACCAAGAAGAGAAGGTCTTGTCGGAGAATGAAAAGGTCGACCCAAACAAAGAAGAGAAGGTCTTGTCCGAGAATGAAAGCGTTGACACAATTCAAGAGGTGAAAATTTGGTATGAGAATGACATCAACCCAAATCAAGAGGAGAAAGTCTTGTCGGAGAATGAAGACGATGTCCAAGAAAAGAAGGTCTTGTTGGAGAACGAAATCATCGACCCAAATCAAGAGGAGAACGTCTCCTCAGAGAATGAAAACGACACAATTCAAGAGGTGAAAATTTGGTATGAGAATGAAAACGTCGGCCCAAATCAAGAAAAAGTCTTGTCAGAGAATGAAAACGATGCCCAAGAAGAGAAGGTCTTGTCGGAGAATGAGTTCATCGACCCAAATCAAGAGGAGAAGGTCTCGTCGGAGAATGAAAACGTCGACACAATTCAAGAGGTGAAAATCTTGTCTGAGAATGAAAACAGTAACCCAAATCAAGAGGGGAAAGTCTCGTCAGACAATGGAAACGATGTCCAAGAAGAGAAGGTGGAATCCAGGTCTCCACAGATCCTGACAGAAGAGAAAAACCACGAGGACATGGATGAACCTTCCATGGAAACCAGCTCTGTTGAAGATGGGAAAGAAAATACTGACATGACCTCATGTTAATTTCCTTTAGTTCTGGTTGAAAAACGGTGGAGTTTTACAATTAAACCAATCAGTACCGCTCCAAAAATGGTTACAACTTGAAGGGCTGTTTTTAGCGTTTGGCATGGGTCAAAAATTCACCCGTTCTCAACGTGTTACTCTTAACTAGTGCTGCAGAATAGAAATCTTAACCTGCATTGTATAATTGCTGATGCATATATATATTCATACATATATATACACACAGAGACTGTTCTTTTGCCTACATTGTGGTTCTGTTTTAAATATCTGTTATTTTCCCTAGCTGCCATGATATAAAATGTTTTTTTCCCCAGTTTGCCTAGTTTTATTTCACTTTTGCCTTAGTTGTACCAATGTATCACCTTTATGTTATTCCAGATTTAGACAATTTAAGATTCACTTAAAGTTTATGTACCGGTTTGAATAAAAATGTTCATTAAAAAGGTTTGTTGGGATTTTAGTCTGCCTTTTCACAAGAACGTCTATTTCAAAGCATTTAGTCAAGCTAAAGAGGGATAAAGATTAGATAACCAAAATACCCATGTTTCTTCTTTCCTGCTAACAGATTTACTGTTAAAAATAATACCTTGTTTGTAAGGTACAGCTTTAGCTATAAAGCCTTTTATTCATGTGTCCTTATAAATATGTTTAGAGGGTGTTGAACAAATATGGGTCCCTGTAGAATGACCTAATTTTGACAGTTTTAACGTAGCTAATAGTAACCCATCGTTTCTTCAGTCTTTCATCAGAAAGTTCTGTAACTTAGACCGAGCTTAAAATGAATTAAGAGAAAAACTCTAACTACTGGAAGCTGTTTGGTAGCGAACATGTTTCTGAGCGTGAATACGTTACATAAATGCTCAATATTGCGGATCAGAGCAGAGGTTCCGAGTGTCTCGGTTGTTGATTGGTGCAGGACCCGGAAGAGGCGGGACCATCACCGGAATTAATGACGCAATTGGCCAGCAGCCCGCGAGCGTCACTGATCGGGCCCTTGTCAGCTGCAAAAATGTTGCGTTTGCAGTCCCATCCACTTTTAGCCCCAAATCTGCGTTCTTAACTGGAATAAATACCTTTCGGGGACTGTAAGTATAACTCCCAGACACAACCAGCTGTGAAACGCACCTCGTGCGTACTTTATACTTTTTCTTTATTTCTTTTTGGAGCGTTTCTTTTTGGCAGATTAGCAGCTAGCTAGCATGCAAGGCTAACCCAGTTATTTCCAAACTACGTGACTTGTTGGAGCTGTCAGAGATGACTCATCTTCACTGAGAGCCACTCACCTAGATGGGTAAATGATTTATAAATGTTCTTAGCGGCGATCACGCAGATTATGCTCTGTTAGTGGCTAAATCTAGACTCCGACCTTCTCATGGTTCAAGATCATCTGTACTGCTGCAAAATCTGTCTCCAAAGTGGCTCAGCGCTGCAATAAACACCGCAGAACAAGCATGTTGGTCTGCATGAAAACAATGTAGACTGCAAGAACTACACAGAACACCACAAGCTGGCGGGAACTCGTGAGGGTGTTGCAGTCTCTTGCGAAAGCATCCACTGGCTGCAGCTCGTACGTTTTAGGGTTTTATGTCTGCACAGCAGCACAAAGTGGTGCTTAATGATGACGTGGATAAAAACGGATACACGGCTTTGCTTTTATCTGTCTATGGTGTGGCGTGCAGATATGATCAGCAACCTGGGAGGTACTGAATAGAACCATGTTCCAGCTTTACACATCTAGGTACAGATGTCCCTCCATTCTTTACTGAATAGTTGAAACTCGTTAAACGGAAACCATCTGAGATCATCAATTTTCAAGTCTTTCCCTAGATTGGCAGTTGAGTTTAGGTCCGAGGTTTGACCAGACCATTCTAACGTAGAAACATGCTTTGATCTGAAACCATTAAGCTCTGGCTGGTATGTTTCAGGTCATTTTCCAGCCGGAAGATGGATTTGTGCCTCATTCTCAAGTCGTTAGCAGCTCAAAACCAGTTTTCTCCAAGATTGCCCTGTATCTTGCTCGTTCACTGCATGGTGTGTTCGTCTGGCGTTACAGTACACGTTTTTTATTTCACATGCAGTTTTGCTTGTAGGCCTCACAGTTAATTTTTTGGCATCATCTGACCAGAACACACGCTTCCTGTTACAATGACTGCACACAGGCTTTCTTTCAACAATGGCTCAGGACCGCCAGTTTAGATGGAAAACCGTGTCGGACGGCTCGTGGCATGCATGTGACTGCTTTCCTTTTTTCAGACCGGAGTAAAGAGGCTGACTGCATGTGCATGCCACACTTTTCAGATTTCTATTTGCAAAAGCGCCATGTACCATTTTGCTTCCACTTCACAATAATCCCCTGCTTTGCATTCATCCGTTACATAAAAGGTCGATAAAATGCCTTTCAGTTTGTGGCTGTAACATCAAATGTGTGAAAGTTGAAGTGACTTGTATCGTTTTGCTCGGGTCTGTATTTTTAGTTGCATCACTATATCACAACTGTCCTCTGTGCTTCCAGGTCGCTGTTGCTGGCTGCAGGACACATGGCAGAAGCTCCGATGTGACACCAGGCACACCGGGAGAAATGAAAACATCGTGGCACCTAATTAGGCTCACTGTGTGTTGGAGGTCAAGTTTGTAAATAATGTCATATAGTAACAGAGAACTGGTGGAGTTCTACATAAGCTACAAATTGTCCCAGACAAACTGTCCAAACTCTCTGCTGAGGTCCGAGGTTGCTGGCAATAGGACCGAGGGAGACAAGGACTCCCCGGCTTCTAGCAATGGCCCTCTGGTCAGCAGCTGGGCCGGCTCCCCGTGGAAGCCTTGGGCCCCTCATGGTCGCGCAGAGGCTGTGAAGTCAGCTCTGAAGGACTCGGCGGATGAGTTTGAACATCTCTTCACCCAAAGTTTTAGTCACCTCTCCCTGCAGCTGGACATCACCCCCGACACAGCCTACCACAGCTTTAAGGCCGTGCTGGACGAGTTGTTCAAGGACGGGGTCAACTGGGGGCGCGTGGTGGGGCTGTTTGCCTTTGGCGGGGTTCTGTGTGTGGACTGCGTCCAGAAGAACATGAGCGAGCTGGTGCCCCGCATTGCAGACTGGATGACCATTTACCTAGATGAGCAGCTCGATCCCTGGGTCCGCAGCCAGGGAGGATGGGTAGGTCTCAACACGTCATCGTCTGTGAACATTTGTTAGCATAGCATGCAGTGCCGTTAAACGCATTTGCTGCCTTGCAGATTTTGTTTTTTTTTTGTTTTTTGTTTTTTATTAGTCACACGAAAACATTTCAGATCATCAAGAATATTTTAATGCTGTAACCCGAGTTAATGCAAAAAGCCGCTTTAATTTGTTAGCTAACTTATCCATCCTGGCCCTCAGAGAAAAAGTAGCAGCGCCCTAATAAGCGGTTGTGCCAAGCCCTGGCATCAAGCTTTAACGATGTAAAAAAACTGTCAACTAGTTTTTTTACATCACCGTGGAGGATTTTTGACCTACGTTTCTGTGCAGAAAGATTTTAAAGGGACATATGCAAAATCACTGTTTAAGCCCTTAAGTACATCTAATGTTATGTTGTTGGAGTGCAGAAAATGTGAACGTAGTCTGCCCAGGAGCTGTGTAGATATCTTTAATATCTTTATTTTCTGTTTGGTGTCGTATTTTTCAAGTCGTTCAGTTCTCTCTGTTTTCTACCACGTTTTTTTTTTAACCATTACTTCACGGTATAAGTCCAGGTCATGAACTTCTGGCTGACCAATTTCACGAAGCCGCCATTTTTATTTTTTGATGCTATTTTGTAATCCAAGCTCAAGGATGCCGAAGCTACAAATGGATAAGTCAAAAATCTTCGTCCCCTTTAATTCAGCCGTGTTGGGGGATTTTCTTGCATGTCAGTCTGATTTAGGTCCAGACTTTGACTAGACCACCAGGATCATTGTCCTTCTCCATAACTCAGCTGCTCTTGTGCTTAAAGTCGTGAACTGATGGCTGAATGTTCAGAAAGTTTAACGTTTGTCTCGTCAGCCCACAGAAGCCACAGCCTTGGATCAGCAGGATGTTTTTTTTAGGGGGAATTAACTTTATTTTAAAATGGGCCAGGTTTACTAGGAAAAACAATTTTCTGAAGAAATAACATCCTCATTTGAAAACCGCTTTTTGGATCAACTCAGTATATCCTTGTCTGACAGTAGAAATTGCTTGATGATCTGAAAAATGTAAGCGCGACCCCAAAAAAAGTAACATCGGAGCAATTTTTATATTTTTTTTCCCCCCCATCGCTGTATACTAGAGCAAAAGTGAAGCTGAGAAGTTCTAACTCTGGGTCTACTCGGTGTTGGTTTTACAGGACTGCTTTGCTAAGCTGTACGGCCAGGACGCCGCTGCAGCGGGCCGCAGGTTTCAGGAGACGTTGAACAAATGGCTGCTAGTCGGCGCGGCTCTGCTAACCGGATTTCTGCTCGTCGTGCTCTTCGCCAAGAAACGATGAATGTCCTGCATGCCGCTCATCATGGCACATCGTGTGTAATGCTATGCCAACGCAAGTAAAACAAAGTAGTTAATGTTTACATTAAGAAAACATAAAGCCCGGTATGCTTGTGCACTGGATGTGGTCAGGCTACAGTCAAGCAAATTGTAGGAGTATCCACCACTGATGTAGCTTGGTGAGCTGTAATACTACTCACTCTGCTTTTCTGGTTTCTTTTAACATGGAGCAGTGCATTTTAGTTGTAAAAGGGTCTTACTGTTCGAACTTGAAGTGCTTTAAACGAATATAAGCTATAAATAAGACTGAGAAAGTTTCAGCTGGTTTGGTGAAATTGCATTTTTATTTTTTTTTGCCTTCTGTGCATTATCCAAGGACCAACTCTTTTTGTCTCACAAACTGACAGCTGACAGAGAATATAAGTTCTATACCCCCCTCCCCAACTGTGTAACATTGGAGTCCTTTTGTTGCCTGTACTGGAGTTTTAGGCATGATTCAAAAATAAATATATTTATGTTTTTCTTGTGGCTTTATTTTCTTTTGCCTAAAACATAATGTTCCAAGCTTTACACTAGTTTAAGTCTGGAAAGAGTTGGTAAGGTATGTGGTCAGAAGAGAATTAGAAGTAGACAGGTTTTTTTTGTGCAAAGTGTATTTAATGAACATATGGTTATTTCGTTTAATTTATTATTACCCATACATCTCTGCAGTTTATGTTGAAACAATTCAGATTTTACATTAGTACTGTTCCTTATTTCAGTTAAACAATGCAACATAGAAGATACCAAGCACTAAAAGCAATGCAGCTGGTGTTTTGTAATAAAAATAAAATAAATACAAATAAAAATTTGAGAAGACTGATTAAGACTGCACATTGTACCAAGAGGCCTGTGGGAACAGGAGGAATTGCATTGATCCAAAACTAAGGATGGCTGTTTACCAGCACTGGATAAAAGGTAAAATAGGTTTTGTTGGATGAAACCGAAATTTAACTTATTGGCCTACATACAAAATGTAACGTGTTGCAGAAAACTAATTCTGCACATCGTTCTGAACACATCATCCGCCCTGAAACGTGGCAGTATCATACTGTGGGTTGCTCTTCCTCTGCAGAGGCTGCACAGATGCAATCAGAGATGACTGGAGCACGGCTGTTGAATACCGGGGGATTTCGATCAAAGCATATTCATATGTGAGAACGGCCCAGTCAAAACCCAGCTGACAATCTGTGGCAAGGTCTCAAAATTATTACCACCATCAAATCTGGCTAAACTGGCGATGTTTTACTTGGGCATAAATTCCAGTATTTAGACGTGTAATTGCAGTCTTTTCATATGTTAATTTGTGTTGGTCTATAGCATAAAGGCCAAATAAAATACTTTGAATGCAAATTGTGAAGGAAAAAAATTTAGTGTTATGGATACTTTTGGAAGGCACCGTGTCATTAACTTGCTTAGCCTCAGTTGTCAGGAGTAGTGTTGCACCTGAGCCACCAGGGGGCGCCTGTGCACCGTGTATTCAGAGCATGACATTCTGACTGTAACCGCTGATCAAAATGCGCTTTTTCACAGTAGCTGAACCAGTTATTGCTTTTACAGCCAATGCTGCGGGAATTACTTCTGTCTTTATCGACAGAAAGCCAACTTAGAATCGCTGAAAGCGTATCACCGAGTTTCTACTTTGAAATTCAACTCAGCCTATAGCTAGATAACACCTGTCACAGCTGGAATAGAGACATGTCTGTAGGCACTCACGGTCAGCACTGGGAGAGAAAGCGCAGAGTACAACAGCAGCAGGAGAAAGAGGTTTTGCCACTAACGGATGGTTCTGTGAGCGAACCGGAGCAGCTCTGTGGTTACTAATCTACCCCTGTCATTTGCTGCCATTTCCCCAGAGCAGGGCCGACAGCTGCTGCAGATAAACAGCAGATAGAGACAGTTGAAGAAAGGATATAAATTATGGATGTGACTTTTCACATCTCATTGACCCCCCCCCCCCCCCCTCCCAGTTCCTTGTGTTTCTTATTTTTAATCACTTCTATGTTTACAGTTAAACGCTGCTTTAAAGCCACAGGGTCGTTTAGATGCAACATCATGTATCCGCAGCAATCACCGGAGATTCACACAGACGGCTATCTGACTTTGTGCATCATTAGATTTCTGTGTCCACGGGGAATACAAGTGATCGTGTGTGTAACGGCTGACAGAAGTTTGGCAGCTCTGACCCAACCTGCAGAAAAGTCCATTTCAATAATCAAACACTTTCTAAACCAAATGCACAGGTGACAGTATTGCTCCCTGGCACCTGCAGTGAAGCGTGAACGGATCAGCTATGAAAACACACGTGTGTTTTTGATGTGAGGGATCATTTATAGATGCGACTGAAGTGAAACGTTCTCGGCGCCCCCACAGGTTATGAAATCTGACAGGGGCCGCTCAGTACTGAAACCCCAAAACTCTTTGATTGCTAGAGCCTTTTCACGGATGATTCCCATGGCGTGTGTTTTTGCCTATGTCACCCAAAGCAACACAGAGAGGCCCTCACCGACAAACTGACAGGGAGGATGAGAGAGGCGGAGCCAGCAGCAGGTGGATGCTCTGGGGTCTGTGGCCTCGGTGATAACTTATCAGTCATCTTGCAGTCCTTGCTGAGCAACCCCAGCCCTGCAGCTCAGCACAAAACATGCATCACATGAACTTGCCAAAGTGTTTACCACACGCTGCTGTAAAGGAGTTGTTGGTTTCCATACATTTGCCGGTAGCGGGATTCAGTCTGTCTTCGGGCACCGTGAAACTATTTTCTTGTTTTTCTGCCACAAGCGCAAAGCAGAAACTTCGCCTCAATACTCTAATCTAATCTTCTGAGACATGACCACAAATGGGATCAACATGAAACCACTTTCTCTGGTTTACTGAGCAGGATTTTTCTGTAGACACAATCACGGTAGCCGGGCATGTCAGAAAACTGGATGTCTGTTTCTGTAAGACAACTATGGCTGTAATTATAATAATAAAACCAGATGTACAGGCAGTGACTCTCACAAGCATACAGGTCACTGTTCAAATGTGTTTGTTATGTGAAGAACGAGAGCATGACTAATCATTTCCTTTTGATTCGGCTTCAGCAGTCAGGCTTTTTCGGTAGACGTTTATCGCTGTCCAACATTTTGTCTTGGTAATATTTGACTACTCTGCCTGGTAAAGGTTTTCCAAATCTGTCAGACTATAAAGCATATCAGTTGTACACCACTGTCTTTTGGTGACATCACCATTGTTAGACACAATTTAGGTTGGGACTTTGGCAAGGCCACTCCAAAACGTTTTAAACCCTAATTATTTAGTAAACTTGTACTCACAGTGATGCTGAAATATAAAACCTCTCTTCATCCTCAGCGCTCCAACAGAAAGCTGATGGCTTTGAGTTCAAAGCCGTCATTCACCTTGATAAACCCTCAGTTCCATCAAAAGAAAAGTACCCCCAGACCATAATACTTTTGGCGATGAGCAGGACTGTTTTTGGACCAAACATACCTTCTGGAACTGTGGCTTCATCAGACCATCCCATGTTTTCCGACAAGGTTTTAGGAGATTTTAGCAAGACCCACAATTGGTGACTACTGCCTTTACTAAGCCATATATATATATATATATATATATATATATATATATATATATATATATATATATATATATATATATATATGTATTTAATATCATGATTTGTATCCAGCAAGTTGGTGTTCTCTCTGTTCAATTCATTTGAAGAAATTCAGTCTGGCATGTATTGTACATATCCATCCGTCGGTCCCTCCACGCATTTCCAGTGGTCATTGGCTGAGACCTTGCCAGTCCATCACGGGGCAACAACAGAGACCCCTGACACAAACAACCATGCACCCGCACACCTATACCCAAAGGCAACTTATAGAGAGCCCAATTATCCTTGTGTCTGAACTGTGGGAGGAAGCCGGAGGACCTGGAGAGAACCCATGTTCTCCACACATGCACAGGGAGAACATGCAAACTCTATGCAGAAAGATGTGTTGTAAATTCTTTTTAAAAGGACATTCGTTGTGAATCTGCACTATATACAGTGCCTTACAAAGTCCCTCTTTTATGTATTTATGTACATTTTTAGGACAGGAAACAATTCAAATAATCAGTCCTGGCTCAGTACAAATCCAGCTTTTATGCATACTTGTTTAACTGTTTTGCATTTTATCTCGTTGCGACCACAACCTTCCATTTTATTGGGATTTTATATAACAGACCAAAACTAAGTGGTGTAATTTTGAAATGGAAGAGAAATGATGCATGCATTTGGAAACGTTTAGCTCCCTTTACTCTAATGCCCCTAAATAAAATCCAGTGGAAGCAATGGCCTTCAGAGCTCCACATGGTGCCATTTAACCTCAGGATGAATCCAGCTGTTCTACGAAGGCCAGGGTACACAGCAGACAGGCCAGAGAGGAAGTCATGGAAGTGCAGTTCAAAGTATATTAGGTTCTAAAACAAAATGCCAAGCTTTGAACAGCATCCATCATCTGAAAAGTGAAAGACTGCAAACCTGTAGACCAGAGAGCACGGAGCGCTTTAATCAAAGAAGGAGCCAAGAGGCCCAAGGAAACTCTGAAGGAGTTGCAGAGATCCACCTCTTAGAGAATCTTTTGACTCGATGATCTGGTCTTTTCGCAAGAGTGGCAAGAAGAAAGGCACTGTGGAGATGATGTACAGTTGGCTGCAAGGGAACCAAGCAAGTGTGTGTAAGAAGGTGCTCTGGTCAGATCAGAAATGGAATAACTTTTTGGCCCACATTAAAACAAGTTATGGCAGAAAGTTAACACACTCCAAACACCCTTTCCCCACAGTTAGTTTAGCTTTTTTTTTTTTAA
Source organism: Fundulus diaphanus (assembly GCA_037039145.1). Taxonomy (NCBI): domain Eukaryota; kingdom Metazoa; phylum Chordata; class Actinopteri; order Cyprinodontiformes; family Fundulidae; genus Fundulus; species Fundulus diaphanus. Next base: position 41,759,202 of record CM073126.1, read on the forward strand.
AGTGAAAAAAGCTTAGAAAAACATTTTCTTTCCTCTTCACAAATATGCTGGTCTGTGACTAAAATAAATACAAAATACCAATTATTATATAACATAGAAAGGATCCCTGGATCAATGTGTGCTTCTGTGCTTTTTGTGTCTCTGCTCTGTCTTCTCTAACCCCTAGTCGGTCGAGGCAGATGACCGTTCACACTGAGCCTGGTTCTGCTGGAGGTTTTCCTTCCTGTTAAAGGGGAGTTTTCCTCTCCACTGTCGCTTCATGCTTGCTCAGTATGAGGGATTGCTGCAAAGCCATCAACAATGAAGACGACTGTCCACTGTGGCTCTACGCTCTTTCAGGAGTGAATGCTGCTTGTCAAGACTTGATGCAATCTACTGGGTTCCTTAGTTAGGAAACTTTTTGAACAGTCTGCCTAATTTGATTGAATTTGACTTTGTGATGACGTGTTGTGAAAAGGCGCTGTATAAATAAAACTGAATTGAATTAAATCCTAATAATATACATTCGGGTTCATGATTGTGGCAAAATGTGAAAAAGTTCAAGAGCTATGAACAGTTTTTCAGTGCACTATGACAAGCTGAGTCAAATTAATCTAACAGCCGTATTTACAGGTTGCTCTGACTATACCAGAAGCTGATGCAGGCCTCCCCAGGGGAGGAGCTCGTAACAGTTTGACAGGAGGCTTGGTGAACAGGGATGACTTTTTGATAACATTAGTTATCAAAATAATCACGAGAAGTGTTAGCTTTGCGGTTCAAAGGTTCACATCTGTGGCACTGGGGTGAGGGGTGTTTGGGGGTTTCCCCCCAAAGTCAAAACATTTCTTATATTTGCTTACCTGCTAAGAGCGTAAGGCATTAGACAACAGAATGAGGAAGAAGAGAAGTTGAAAATCCCTGGACTGCAACGTTGCTGCAGCGTGGCTCATCAACACCCTGCTTATTTCTCTAGATGCATGCATTGCTCAGCTTTTTTTAGCTCTGTAATGTCACCAAGAGCAATGCTGCTTCTGATTACCAAGCCGGTCCTTTAAAGTGTCTGATCTTTGCATTCCAGCGTGACATGAGAATGGTAAAAGGTCTCGACAAGAAACCCCCTTCAGATTCATTCATTCAGGGACGAGATGCTACAAATAAAAACATCGCATTCATTATGCGTGTGTGTGTGTGTGTGTGTGTGTGTGTGTGTGTGTGTGTGTGTGTGTGTGTGTGTGTGTGTGTGTGTGTGTGTGTTGGTGAGACAGGTACCCAGTTGTTCCTCAACGGACAATACTGGTTGAAGCTCCAAACCAGGTGTAAGTGTTGCACTTAAGTTGAGTGTTTGTCGCTTCTGCGGAAAGATGGATTTGCATAGCGACTATGTACAATTACACTGTCAAAGTGGATCCGTGGCTGCACAAAGGCCCCACTATCCCAGAGCAGAGGAGTACAATACCAGCACACAGAAGGCAACGCTTTGGCCAGGCCACGGAGCTGGGAATTCAAATGACTTAAAACAAAACCGCTCGTCAGTCAAGCATAAGTCAAACATTTTATTGTTCTCTCCGTACTTTCAGTGCGACCATATCGTCTATGCAAATACATAACAGAGACCCATGAACATTTAAGACTAATGTGTAACCTTACATTACGAGAGGAAGCAGACAATCCCCAGGCGGATACCGGCACCAAACCAGATGCTTGTTTGTGTTTACAATGGAACGAATCTCTTATCAGCGGGTTTACACGCGCAGCAACCTCATTGGAGTGATTTTTATCTGAGCTCACGCAAAACAATATATCAACAAAATGTGATAAATACAGTGAACATGAACAAATCTTCATTCATAGGACATCCTTTATGTACAAAATCCACGCAAGTGACAAGCAAGAGAGCAAGCTAGCTGCAGCTGAGTCACACTAGAGTGGGCACCATGCCAGAGTGGAGGTGGTGTGGGTAGGGTAAGCTGCCGGAGGGGTGCAGGGGCGTCGGGGTGGGGATGAGGTGCGGCGTGTGGCTGTAGGTGAGGAGAGTCCCGTGGCCGAGGGAGAAGGGCCCGCCGTTGTCATCCAGGGCCGACGGCTGGGCCATGTCTGAGTACGGTTCCAGCAGGGCGGCCTTCTTGTTCTTCTTGTTCTTGTTGGAGACTTTTCTGTTGCGAGTCTGGATGCCTTCCTTCTTCATGGTGAGGGGGCGGTTGACCTGGGAAAGATGAGAGGCGTCATAACACCAAGTGCAGGATTCTGCCGCTGGCTGCAATTGTTTTTGTGCTCATGCGGGCCTCACGTTGTGCAGTTTGAAGTAGAGTCCGCAGGCGTTACACACGGGCTCTCCGTTGGCGTTGCGCCTCCACAGCGTCGTTGTGCTGGTGTGACAGTTGGCACAAAGGGTACCCGCACGCTTACTCACAATCTGAAACACAGGACGGAACGCGGTCAGGATTTGTACGGCAGCACACGTATTTAGCATGTCGTAAAATGAGCCAGCCACTGTGAGTCACACCAGTCTCTTCTTGGGTCGGATCAAAGGTCGGTTCTGGCCGTTCATCTTGTGGTACAGCCCGCAGGCGTTGCACAGGTAGTGGCCCGTACCGTCTCGGCGCCACAGAGGCGTGGCAGTGGCTCCGCAGTTCACGCACTCGCGTGCCTCTGTTCAAAAAGCAAGAAAAGGTTATCGCTTGAGGATTTTAATACAGCTTGAAGCACGCAGATTCTAACTGGAGCCAGAATTTGAGGGCAAAAATATGTAAAAGAACAAAAATCTTGAAAGATACCATTACAACTTCTTTGAAGTATCAGCAATTTCTTTGCTTTTTGTCTTGAAGATGCTTGGGTAAATTTACATGTCATGACTGGATGCACATTATGAGCAATAGGAAACTTAGTTTGGTCCACCTCACAAGTTATGGCGAATTCCAGCCATCATCCTGCTTTGACAAGTCATTGCAAAATGACGAAAGCATTCAAAACTTCTTAAACTTCATCGATCCAATGAACCTTTTGTTCAAAATGTCTTTCTGTCTATCAGAACTGATTGGTTTGTCATACTGTAAATATCACATGCTTAGAAAATCCTTCATGGGCCGACTAACATAGTCGAGACTAAAACCTGCTCCTGCTGTTCAATGTCATTTTTACTGGGATGTTGAAGAAAGTGTCAGAGTGTTCAGAGCCAATGGTTTGATGCAATCCCTTTGGCTTCCTTTGGTTGACAACTTTTTTACCAAATGGAACGGTAAACTCAGTGTGACTGGGATCAAACCGGAACGTATTTAAGTGAGTTTGCATCTTTCTGTACGGCTGACCCGCACTGATTTGATCACATCTTTCTCTATAACTGCGTAAAAATTCGACCCATTCGTCTTTAATACGACTAAACTGACAGTGTTGCTGGGCACTGTCAGTCAGCTGGCTGAATGGAGGCTCTTACATATTTTCTAAACTAACAAAAAAAACACTATTTAGAAAATATTTGCAGTTTAAAAAGAAAACAGATTTCTAGATTGTTTCGGTTAACATTATTACTAACTGTTATAATCAATGTGTTGGAAGTTTTAGTAGCAGTGGTAGGAATAATTGTTGCTTTTCTTCATCTTTGGCGTTTGGTTTTAAATTTTGGTGTAAATATAAAACGGTGGTATTTTTTTTTAACACAAAGTTTTCACACCTTGAGGTACTCATACCGACCCGTGCCAAATCTCACCTGGAGTGGTCGGCCTCATCTTGTTGCGGAGTTTCGGAGAGTAGGACGGGCTGATCCACGCGCCGGCGCTGGAGTAGAGGGCTGCGGAGCTGTACTCCTGCGGCCCGCTCATGTAGGAGCTGTAGGGGCTCAGCATGTGTGCGTGTGATGACGGAGTGTACATGCTTCCGGCTGCGGGGGTCAGGTTTAGAAAGTTGCTGCTGGCCCCTGAACCACCCAGGGGACTCAGACGCTCCGCTTTGAGGGCCTCCTGAAGACGGGGGCTCTCTCTACCCTCTCTTCCAGGGGATGAGTACTCATCTCTGGAGGTGGCGAAGGAGGAGGTGGCCCCGGGGGTGTAGAGGGAGGCCGGAGTGTGCGAGTGCAACGACGTCTTGGTGAGGGGACCGCTGCTCCAGGTGGACGCTGCCGAGCTGTAGGGTGAGCTCAGGGGGTGGCTGGAGGGCCCATCCAGGAGCTGGAGATTACTGAGGAGACCTGGGGAGGTGTACACCTGCCGGACTTTAGAGAAAAGCAGAAATGGTATTAAATGAAATGAAGAAATCTTGGTCTGGAGGATGAAGGAAGATTTTTGGGTGCTCACCAGAGCTGTGTCTGTAGCTGGATGGTGCTCGGCTATGGTTCGGGTTGGGGAAGAAAGAGGACAGCCCAGCGTAGTCGGTGTCGGTACCAGTGAAAAAGGCCTCTCCTTCTTCCCCAGAAGTCAACAGGCCCGGATCAGAGGAGAAACCAGCAAGGGGGTCAGAGCTGAGCAGAGTGGGAGACACCCAGTGGGACTGATCTGATGAATCCTCCATGCTCACCGGAGAAGGTTTTACCCTGAACAAAAGCAGAAATAAAACAAATTGCTCATTTTTAATCCTCTTTTTAACCTCCCACAGCTCAGCTCTGTCCACTCAGGTGACTCTGATTGGTGATGATTGTGCTAACACAACAAACAAGTGCGACTTGAAGTTATCAGGGACAAGATCTCTCGACAGCAGGCTTTTTCAAACTTCCTTTTCTAGGATCCTCATTTGACTGTGGCTGAAAGTAACAACTAAAAATAACCGGCACTTTAAAAGCAGTGATGCAGCCATTGACCGAACGGTTACTAGGTGGCCTTAAACATAAGAGGTGTTGCAGTTAGAGGTAGGTTTAAAAAGATATGCCCGAGGGGATACACTAAAGCGATGAAAAACATTTCAAAGAAAAAAAAAAACTTCTTCACTGGCAGATTTCTCTTTTCTTCATTTATGAACATACTGCTTAGAGATGTACAAGAAATCATCCAGTTTAACGCAAAAAACATTTATATTCAAGAATAAATATTCTTCATATTACTAAATAATATGGTTATGGTCAAGATGCAGGCATATCTTGCTCAGTATCTTTACAGGAAAGAGAAGAGGGAAGAGAAGTGGCTGATAGTGTGAAATAAAGTCTGAGAAAATCTGATATGGCCCATTATGATAATTCTGAGTACGTCCACCTCCAATAATACAGCCCGACAAAGGTCTGATCTTATTAATAGAAATCTGACGGCAAAAGTGTGAAAGCATTTCAGGGTGAGACAGCGCGCCGTGGTCGGGTGGGCAAATGAGACAAAACTGGAAGGAAAAACAGGGGACTGACTGAAGAAGTCCTACATAAATACATTTAAACGTACCTTAATGATTACAAATAGGTAGATATTTGAGTATAAACTGAGCAATAACTGGTTGTTTAAAATGTGGCAGTTTTTAAAATAAATTCTTTCAACTTTTTACCGCCCCCTTATTCAGCATACAAGCTGAATTAATTTGAGAACCAAAAATGGTGGATGAAAACATTTAACAATGCCCAGATGCGATAAAAAGATATTTTTAAGTAAAAGGAAAAGTACCATGAGCTGCTTTTCATCCCTTTGAACAGTTCACACCTCTCAATAATCTGTAACCCCAACGCCAAAGAGGCAATCCAGGCAATCAGACCCCCACCCCCCCCTCACCCTATGAAGGTTTTTTTCTTCCTTAATAAAAACCCAATTCCACCTCAGCCGAGTAATTAACCAGAGACACCTCGAGAACATCAGTCCAGCTTGAGAAAAAGAGGTCACCTACCAGAGTGGATGTTCACAAGATGGCCCGCTCGAGCGACTGACTGACTATCTCGCCTCAGGCTGATGGCTACAAGAGCAACTTCTTCAACCAGCAGCAAAGTTTAGGGCTTAGGAGACAGTCCGTGGGAGGGGTTGGAGAAACCTTTTTTTTTTTTTCAAAAGACACACCTCTCTGGTCCACAGAGAAAGAGCTTGCCTGATGGCAGATGTTACATAATTGCAGCTACAAGAAATAAAAATCACATTTAACTGTGTCATCTCTTGACGAAATACAAATATGGTCAGTGTTATCGTCAGAGGGCTTGTGGCGCTGGAAGGCCGTTTTAAATCTTAGTTCCTCTGCTCTTCCTTTAGGTCCCTGTGTGCTGCTTGCGTAGCATTGATAACGTGCGTGTATCTTGGATGATTTCCACCACGAATAAAAAAGCGCCAAACCACGGCTGTTATCACGCCGCTCCAGGTGATGGATGGAAATACTGGACGAGACGGGGTTTATTTAGGTGTGGGATCCGCATGCTGGGTAGATGCAATGATGAGGACACTTCCAGTGAGCAGCTCAAGGCCTGGCAGGGAGAGCGCGCGCACACAACGCTCCATGGGAGGCTTTTTCGTGTCTGTTGATGAAATGTGCATACAGCCCCAGATAAGAACCAGTCCACATGGAAAAGAGTTTGAGACGTTTGAACAAAGCAGGGGTAAAATGCAAAGACGCAATTTCTTTGTGGTCCAGCAAAAGCTTGGAGTGGAGAGCAGTAATGCAAATCGGGAAAGGAGCAGCAATCATAGGGGAGAGATATGGTCTGGACACGGCCTGGCAGCGCACAAGCCCAACACTGTGTCAGTCATTTGATAGTCAAAACAGCTCCCCAAATTTCCTCTCTCTTGGTTCATTTACAGTTTTCAGGGAAATCAGGGGAGAAAAACAGTTAGGAAGAATCGAGGCCCTTCTGTCATTTAACACTGAGCCTTTTTCAGCCTTTTAAGAAACCACAACAGTTATAGAGGATTGATTCCTCACACATGTTGGCGACGGGGGAGAGGTAAACTGCATCACTTAGCTCAGATGCAAATCAATACATGGGTCATGGCCACTGCGGGAAAAAAATGGTTTAATTAGATCAACCACGTCTCTAAGCTTTGCCTTTCTGGCCACGATTGTTTAAGCAGGAAATTCTCACACTGCAGCCGACAGAATTAAACGTGTGGAATTAGCACAGGTAAACATCGTCGACCTCAGAAAAGGTCTTTATGAGACTGATGGTTGGGACACAAGACCAGGGCTGACATTTCCTCTTTAATCGGACGCTCAGGTGAAGTACATTTTTGTTTTTTGGGTGGAAGCCAGGATTAGATTTATTAGACTTGAATGCTGTTTACTTATTTCTCTAACAGGGTGAAACAAAAACCAATGTAAAGTGAGGTGAAATGCCAAGGTTCATAAAATGTGGTACAATTACTTAGGGGGCCTTTCTTGGTACTATTCAGAAATGTTGGCTTCATCCAGTTACAAAGTAAATAAACAGCTAATTACTGTGAGACAAACTGACAAAAAGATGAGTTGGCAAATCAAAAATTATCTTTACTTCATACAAGAACAGCTCATAAAAACCCAACCGGCATTTACGTATGGGCCCATGTAGCTATTTAGGAGACATAAAATGGGCCCAAGAGGGGATGGAACGCAGCTTACATAGTGCCCCAAGATATTGTCTATGCAGATTGGATATGAGACAACTCTAGGCAAAGAACATTAAACCCGATGTAAGAATGTCTTATCACTTATGTTATTATGCCCTGCAGAGGATAGTGAGGGGAACTGGAGTTCAATTACAAGAAGCCCATTGGAAGTTTGTGCTTCCACTAGGTAAACATAGTCAAATCCAAATAGCTCCAAAATACACTACCGTTCAAAAGTTTGGGGTCACATTGAAATGTCCTTCTTTTTGAAGGAAAAGCACTGTACTTTTCAATGAAGATAACTTTAAACTAGTCTTAACTTTAAAGAAATACACTCTATACATGTGGTAAATGACTATTCTAGCTGCAAATGTCTGGTTTTTGGTGCAATATCTACATAGGTGTATAGAGGCCCATTTCCAGCAACTATCACTCCAGTGTTCTAATGGTACAAAGTGTTTGCTCATTGGCTCAGAAGGCGAATTGATGATTAGAAAACCCTTGTGCAATCATGTTCACACATCTGAAAACAGTTTAGCTCGTTACAGAAGCTACAAAACTGACCTTCCTTTGAGCAGATAGAGTTTCTGGAGCATTACATTTGTGGGGTCAATTAAACGCTCAAAATGGCCAGAAAAAGAGAACTTTCATTTGAAACTCGACAATCTATTCTTGTTCTTAGAAATGAAGGCTATTCCATGCGAGAAATTGCTAAGAAATTGAAGATTTCCTACAACGGTGTGTACTACTCCCTTCAGAGGACAGCACAAACAGGCTCTAACCAGAGTAGAAAAAGAAGTGGGAGGCCGCGTTGCACAACTGAGCAAGAAGATAAGTACATTAGAGTCTGTAGTTTGAGAAACAGACGCCTCACAGGTCCCCAACTGGCATCTTCATTAAATAGTACCCGCAAAACACCAGTGTCAACATCTACAGTGAAGAGGCGGCTGCGGGATTCTGGGCTTCACGGCAGAGCGGCAAAGAAAAAGCCATATCTGAGACTGGCCAATAAAAGAAAAAGATTAAGATGGGCAAAAGAACACAGACATTGGACAGAGGAAGACTGGAAAAAAGTGTTGTGGACGAATGAATCCAAGTTTGAGGTGTTTGGATCACAAAGAAGAACGCTTGTGAGACGCAGAACAAATGAAAAGATGCTGGAAGAATGCCTGACGCCATCTGTTAAGCATGGTGGAGGTAATGTGATGGTCTGGGGTTGCTTTGGTGCTGGTAAGGTGGGAGATTTGTACAGGGTAAAGGGGATTCTGAATAAGGAAGGCTATCACTCCATTTTGCAACGCCATGCCATACCCAGTGGACAGCGCTTGATTGGAGCCAATTTCATCCTACAACAGGACAATGACCCTAAACACTCCTCCAAATTGTGCAGGAACTATTTAGAGCAGAAGCAGGCAGCTGGTATTCTATCGGTAATGGAGTGGCCAGCGCAGTCACCAGATCTGAACCCCATTGAGCTGTTGTGGGAGCAGCTTGACCGTATGGTACGCAAGAAGTGCCCATCCAACCAATCCAACTTGTGGGAACTGCTTCTGGAAGCGTGGGGTGCAATTTCTCCAGATTACCTCAACAAATTAACAGCTAGAATGCCAAAGGTCTGCAATGCTGTAATTGCTGCAAATGGAGGATTCTTTGATGAAAGCAAAGTTTGATGTAAAAAAAATCTTATTTCAAATACAAATCATTATTTCTAACCTTGTCAATGTCTTTACTGTATTTTCTATTAATTTCACAACGTATGGTGGTGAATAAGTGTGACTTTTCTTGGAAAACTCAAAATTGTTTTTTGGGTGACCCCAAACTTTTGAACGGTAGTGTACATATGTTGTCTTGGTAAGGAGTGCAATGGATAATATTTCACAAACCCAAAATCTAAACTGTAGAACCAAGAACAAATTCTGAGAGGATCATATTTTATCTCTAATGTCAGAACCTGGATCTGGGGATAACATCAAATCTGTTTTAGTTGCTAGTAAAAAAATAAAAAATAAACAAAAGAAAAACAGCAGGAAATGCTAACTGGCACACTCCATGTTAAGCTAACTATTAGCAATGCGGTCTAATAACAGGCATGGTTTTATCCCATGTTTTCAACCCTAAAGGAACTACTCACCGCGAGAGGTATGACAGGACTGTGTGTGTGAAATACTGAACGAGATACAAACAGTGAAGACTCCAGCAACACCTGAAATACTGGGAAACAACTTTATTAGCTGAGCAAAGCATTTAAGTCATCAGGGTCAGTACAAAGCACAGTATCAGGATCCAAGGAGTACCAAGAGATAAATGTTTATAAATATGAGGCAGCCATATTGGATTTTGAGACAGGGTTTGGTGAGAAATCCCAGACTCTCCCACTTGGAATTGCGACTGCAGGGGAAACTTCCTGTATATTTATTCAACAAGCTACATCCTTCAACCACAACACGGTGCCGATGCAATAGAACATAGTTTTTCTCTTATATTTTTATCTATAAATAAAAACAAAAAAACTGACATGGTCTAAGTCTACTATTGATACTTTTTAAACCTTTCTGCCGGTATGTTAATACTTGAAAGATGTAAAACGTAAGAAGATGAGAACTTTATTGACTGAATGAGTGCCCAGAGGCTGTTGTGATGCTGTTTTTTCAGTATTGCTCAAATCATATATATGTATTTGACCAAATTATTATATAAATCAGACAGAATCAGTAGGAAACGCCAAGAAAATGCATATCCTAATAGTTTCAATCTTTTAAGTGTTCAGAGCTTGCAGGTATGAGGAAATGCATGCTGGGTAGTCTTTAGCAAGAAAACCACTTATAGGGTATTGTACAGTTTTCTATATTTAAGTCTTCCGTGTTTACTCACTTGATTTGAACTGCTTTGAGGGGCTTCCCGTTAAAGGACAGCTGTGTCAAAATGAAAAGGGACTGAGCTGAGCCGCCCTTGGAGCACATCGGCTTACTGTTATATGAGGAGGAGTGATGGAGACGAGCCCTGTGAGGCAGCGGGGACAGCTGGGCAGGGACGGGGCGGCCTGCGACGCCCTGATAAACGCTTATCAAGATGAAAGGAGGAGGCCGGGAATTACAAGCCCACGGCTTGCTGTTGCACAGCAGTCAGCCCACAGGACCCCACAGCAATGATCTATGTCAGTCAGACTTACAATGAGAGGAGCACACATGCAGCGCGCCCCATCAGTTGTCAGTATTTCCCGTCTTGCGTTCTGAAGTGACACTACAGTGTGAAGTACAGGACAGTTGGGGGGCCTGTTTGAGCCAGTCGTAACTGGGTGACGGATGGCGCTGTGTGTCACTACTGGACTTTGATGGCAGCCTTCAAATTCCCAAGAAACCGGCTTCTGTGAAGGCGGTGGTCTTATCTCTTCTGTGCAGGGCTAAAGCAGCAGTGCTATACCCAGGAGAGCACTCTCTCTCTCTCTCTCTCTCTCTCTCTCTCTCTCTCTCTCTCTCTCTCTCTCTCTCTCTCTCTCTCTCTCTCTCTCTCTCTCTCTCTCTCTCTCTCTCTCTCTCTCTCTCTCTCTCTCTCTCTCTCTCTCTCTCTCTCTCTCTCTCTCTCTCTCTCTCACACATTCACAGGCAAACAGCCAGCCCTCACCATCACCAAACACTTTAAGAGATGAGTTGCCCCTCATCAGTGCTGATCTTGGCACGTGAGGTGACGTTTTTTGCAGCAGAAGAGTGTGGGAGTGTTGCTCTGACTAATAAAGCTAGGTCTTTACTTAGCCATCGTAACTGCTTGCACTGCTGAGTTTGTGTAATCTCAGGATACACAGACATGTAACAGTGAAACCATTTCCTCTGGTATATTTTCCCCCTAAACCTTCATGTTATTTGTGGTTCCGGCGGCACAGTTTAGTTTTTGTTGCTGTAAACATCTCATGAGCATCTTTGTTGCATTGATGCTGGTCAAATCTATTTTTCTTTTTATTTCCTTTTTGCATTGGCCTGCAATCAAGTGCCTCCCAAAAGTATTTATACCTGTTGAATCTTAGACATAATAGCTACTAACCTGTATAATTTCTTTGAGATTTTATGTCATAGATCCACATAAACATGTCCTCCACTCTCACATTAATACTTTGTAAAACAACTTTTTTCTTTTGTGGGATAGAAAAATCTTTGCAAAACAGCGCAAGCTCAGTCAGAATGAATTCACACAATGAGGTGCAGTAATCCTAGCGAGATGTAAGGACTGTATGTATTGCTGTCTCAAACTGGTCAAGAGAGATACGGGCCTTAATTTTACTGAGCAAAAAAACTGTTTGGCGATCCAACTTTGCTGGTTTGCTTGTCAAATTCAAGCAATGTCAAAAATAACCAAAGGTCCCGGGCAGATGGGTTGAGGTTGTGACTCTAATGGACCAATTATACCGTCATGGCCATTTAGGAAGTTAGGTTTTCCAAATAAGATTATGTCGGTTTCGCTTTTGTTCGGAGGAACAAAGTTTATCTACATCCATATTTGAACATTTGGGAGGCACTTCTGTAAGGCTTGGATAGCTGTGTGGCTGTTAGCTAGCGCAGACAAAATAATTTGGATAACATCAGCAAATCAGTAAAAGGCCTTGTCAGGTTTTTCTAAAAATGTATAAGTGGAAAAAACTTGGAACCAGAATGGGGCCCAAAGGAACCCCATAGTCAAGAGGGGACATTATGGAGGATTACTTCCCTTGTTGGAATGAGAAAGTCCCGTCCAACAGATATGACTAGCTCTATTTTGGGTATTTAACATCAATACATGAGTGTTGACCCAAACCTCAAATACATTTTTACTTGATGTATGGCTGAAATGGATGGTCTCAGGAATATATCTAAATTTGCTCTCCTCTGTCCAGCTGCTTAAACATGTTTGCTTTCTCCACAAATGTGAATAGTGGAAAACTGGATTTCTCTCAGCACTCGTTTGCTACCAATGCCAGATTTGTGGAGTTCATAGACGTCCTTTCAGCAGATTCACCCAGCGGAGCTGTGCATCTCTGCAGCTCCTCCCAAGTTACCACAGGCCTCTTGGCAGCTTCTCCGATTGATGTTTTTATTACCTGGTCTATTCGTTCAGGGAGAAGACCATAGTGTGTCGGGTTTGCCGTAAAACCTTGTGTTGTTCTGTCCCACAGAATCCCAGAAAACATACAGTATGTTGAAATCTGTGGTTGGAAGGTGACAAAAACAGGAAAAGGTTGTGGTATACTTTGCTGGATTGTGATCTTTCACTCGTTTAGCACATTGTGAAAATGAAACATTTCTGACATTCTCAAAATCCATTATCATAGATTATTTCTGCCGTATTTTGAATCAGCTGGGTTTGGTAGCATTCGATAGCTTGACCTACTGCACAGCATTTGGTTGATAAGGTTGCTGCTGTCTTATTATGTATATGTCCCAGCAGGACATATATGGATTTTTAGTTGAATTGATTACTGCAACAGTGTTTTCACAGGTCTGCCTAAAAAAGTGGATCAGACAGCTGCAGCTGACCCAGAACACTGCTGCCCGCGTCCTCACTAAGACTAAGAGAGCACATCACCCCAGTTCTAAAGTCCTTACACTGGCTCCCTGTATCTCAGAGAATAGACTTTAACATCCTTCTAGTATGTTGCAGCTATAGTTAGTCTATTAATCCCTGAATGGCTTAGCACCTAAATCCATCACAGACTTGTTATCAGTGTTTCAACCCTCCAGACCACTCAGGTCTTCTGGCTCCAGCCTACTCTGCATACCTAGAACTGGAACCAAACACAGAGAAGCAGCATTTAGTTCCTATGCTCCACTTATCTGGAACAAACTCCCAGAATACTGTAAAGGTGGTGAAACCCTGAGTTCCTTTAAACCAAGATTAAAAACCTATTTGCTTAGAGTAGCCTTTGACTGTTCTGTTGTGAAATATCATCTGAAACTTTGTTAAAGCTTGTAGTCAAACTTTTTGTTACCTGCTTTTATTGTGCCACTGCTATGTGCTTTTCTCTGCGTATTTCTCTTTTCTTATGTTCTATTCAGGTACAGCACTTTGAATTGTCTCGCCACTGAAATATGCTGTATGACTTTCCTCGCCTGAAGCTATTGAGACCACCTATCTGAACTAAAGTGAAAGTTTGGCTCAGTGAAGGGCATTCAATTCATTTTAGTGGCAGTCAAATGAGAGGAAAACCTGAAACCTGAGTGCGGTAAACTGCTAAATATTACTGCTGTATCAAATGCAGCTGAAGAGCATGGAGCGTAGATGGAAAAACACCTGTTGCAGTTTACAGCGATGGAAACCTGCTTGCTTCACGCAACCATCTGCTGCCCCCTGGTGGCAAGTCAAATCAAAGTCATTCCCTGCCCTTCCATTGTACACAGAACAGCATGCAACAGAACGAGGCAGTTTCTCCAGGATCTATCACTTACTGAGTGGTTGAAGAGCTAGATAGCAACAAACACCAATAGATATTAAAAACACATCTAACTGATTGAACATGATAGAAAGCTGTGAAGCAGTGTGGTAGCTTTGGCACTAAAGGTTCACAGAGAGGAGTTCAGTTCCCTGTTCCTGCGTTAAAACTGATCCTGGATGGAGGGTGGGGACAGCATTTACAGCTCCCTTCACTATTCTCTGCAGGGCATAATTAAACAAATAAAGGCATCGTTGTTTTCTGACAGATCAGGCATGGCCTTCACATAAAATCTAAATTCCTTTCTTTTTTGTGAAATTAAAGATGAATTGTTTTTTTCCCCCCAAAATACTTCCTCTTTGTGTGCATCTCATTTAAGTTGACGATTATGAAACATTCAACTTATTTCACCTGTTATATTCAAAGGTGAAATCCATGTAATATTTAACCTAATAACCTGCATTTTTAAGCCTTTTTTTGATGATTACAGCTTATAAATAATGAAAACCCAAAGTTCTGTAGCCCAGAATGATACAATATTAGACAAAACCAATAAAAAATGATAATTTTAATACAGAAATATTATATTATGTTATGATGCAAAAAAATCCTACACAAACAGTTCCCCTGCAGTCATAACTTTGAAAGTGACCGACAAGATTGTTTAATTTCCCTTTTTAATAAAGTATTTTCCAACTGAATTTGATTTTTTTTTACTAAAGACGCTGACTGTTTAGAGTGCTGCGTTTAAGCTTATTAATGAAAATAAGTGGAACAGAAAGTTGTGGTAGAAGAAGGTGTAGATGCAACAGGGATAGCTGCAGACAGAACAGTGAAGCAAAGCCCATTCAAGAGTTTGGGGGAGATTCAAAGGCCCTGATCTGAGTCGGAGCCTTCAGAAACAACACAGACAGATGAATCCGGAACATGGGCTACGACTGTTACGTTATCTTGTGTCGAGCCACTCCTGATCCAGAGATAATGTCAGAAGAGTCTTACCTGGGCTGTGGAGAAAAGGAACAGCATCGCTGCTCGGTGGCTCATGAGTTTGGAGGAAGAGAGGAGGGCACAGAATCCACGTTGCTTGAAGTCCAGTGTGTAGTTTCCACAGTCAGTGATGGTTTGGGGTGTCATGTCACCTGCTGGTTCCGGTCCACTGGGTTTTCTGAGGTCCACGGTATACGCAGCTGTCTGCCAGGAAATTCTAGAGCATCTCATGCTTCCTTCTGCTGACAGGCTGTACGGAGATGCGGATTTCATTTTCCAGCAGGGCCTGGCTTTTGCCCACACTGCCACTGCTTTAATAACCACGATATCACTGTGACAGATTGTCAAAAGGAAGATGAGAGACAGAAAAGCCAATAATGCAGAAAGCTGAAGGCTATCACAGCAAACTGGGCTTCCGTCCCACCTCAGCAGAGCCACAGGCAGATCACATCCATGCCACGCTGCACTGATGCAGAAATCCCTGCAACAAGAGCCCGACAAAGTATTTAGGCTATACACTGAAGAGCACATTCCCACACATTTTTAGTAGGCCAACATTTCGGTATTGAAAATAAGTTTTATTAGTTTAGTAATAATTCTATTGTCTGAGAAAGTGAATTTTGGGCATTCGTTATCTAGAACCTGGAACAATCAAAGTCAACATAAATAAAAACATAGTTATCGTTCAGTCTGTGTGAATGATTTTCTGTTTTTTGTTTTTCACCCGGATTACTGGAATAAAGTAATTTTGCAATGATATCTTAATTTAGAACAAAAAAAGAATCCTTCTCTACAATACCTATGGCAGAGACAGAAAAATACAAATACATTCTTTGGCATTTTGGTCCACTTTGTTCCACCTTTTCCACCAGCTTTCTTTATGTGCAAGATTTCATATTTCCTGCTCTGAGGATCAAAGGTCAGATACGAGTCAGCCACACAGGTGTGAAGTCAAATGATGCCTTCAAAAGCGTAAGCCACAGCATTGTCACACTGTGGCCACTTAATAAACGTGCAGAAAGCAATTCAACAACTAACTATTCTGTGGTTATTTTATTAACAGGTAAGTCTATATAGAGGTAGTTCAACGCGGACTGCAAATGGCTGTCCTTGTAACAGTGTAAATATTATTAATAATATTATTATTGCAATATCCTTTGTTTTATTTTCCTTATGAAAAAAATGCATTTAGAAACACGTGGTAGAAACATCAACCAGGCCATAGCATTTTATTGAAAGTGATATATTTTCTCTATTTCTTTTTTTATTATTATTTTTATTTATTTATTTTTTCTGTGATCTAATGTCCTCGTTTTGTTTCTTAATATGTTTAAAGTGTCAAATGAGATATTTTTGTCAGCAAGAGAAACGGTTCGTCGTCGTGCCGGCAGGCTAACAGTATTGTGTCCTGACGGCTGTCCTGTGATAAACTACAGACATCCAGGTGGGAATTTTTCGAGCAGCTCCTGAAGGCATCATCATCACCACCAGCTTCGGAGCGGCAGGGATCGTGATCGCGGCCTCTGGGCAACATGAGTGACGGAAAGGCTCCTGTGACCCTGAAAACCATCCTCGTAGGAAACTCTGGGTAACCTCTGGTTATTACTCGGGTTGTGTTTGGCTTGTGTTCAGATCTTTCACTTTCACTTCCCGCGACTCAAGTAAAGATGTAAAAAAAAAAAAAAAAGTGTGCAGCAGACTTTGAAATGGTTTCACGCACTTTTTAAAAAACATTTTACACGCAAAGTGACACAGGAGGAGACTTAAATGTGTGCGTTGAAACGTGGGATGCAGAAAGAGAGCAGTTTGAGTTATTTTTAAATGATCCCGTGTGTATGTGTGTGTGTGTGTGTGTGTGTGTTTACACAGGGTGGGAAAATCCTCCATCATGAACAGATATGTGAATAACCGCTTCACCAACATGTACAGAGCCACCATAGGGACTGACTTCTTCTCCAAAGCTGCACGGATAGATGGAAACTCTGTGACTCTGCAGGTTTCGGCCTCGCCTCTGTTTCAGTGAATCAGCCTGATCTTCCTAAGTGGCAGCAATCCCTGAGCCTTGTGTTTCTCTGTGTGTGTGTTAGATCTGGGACACAGCAGGTACAGAGAGGTTCCAGTCTCTGGGCTCACCTCTGTACAGAGGGAGCCACAGCTGCATGCTGGTGTTTGACGTCACATCCATGGCCAGTTTCAGCGCCTTGGACGTGTGGAGGAAGGAGTTCCTGGTCCAGGGAGAGCCTCAGGACCCGTCCGACTTCCCCTTCATCGTTCTGGGCAACAAGACGGACCTGAGCCACAGGGAGGTCAGTCATGCAGGAGGTTCAGTGGGAACATCCTGTTTCCAGATTGGCTCCCCGTGTCTGATCCAAGTGGCCCACAGCGTTCGTTTGATTTTCAGGCCCCGAAGGGGAGAAGTGGCTCAAGTTGAATTAGAATTGCAGGAGGATTAAAACACATTCATAAAAAAAAAAAAAAAAAAAAAAAAAAATCACAATGAAAAAAATCATTGTCATGCATTTGCTCTCTCTGAATGATATGCTTTTGATAGGCCTTTGCTGCAAGTAGAGCGACACGATTTTCGGGTGTCTACCAGCTTTGTGTATCTGTGAACACCAGTTTTTAAGTCTTGCCTTGGATTTTCCCTTATCTATAGGCTGGACTTTAAGCTTTTCTCACAGATAAATATACTATAGTAAACTAAGCCATTACAGCTCTAGCTGTAGATGGATGATGTGCAAAGCTAGTCCCCCCAAAGCTGCACTGCATGGAGGCAAAAAAAAAAAGTTCACCTTTGGCCTCGTCTGACCAGGGCCCACTTTGTCATGTTTACTGTGGCAATGGGTGGAATAAGGTTTTATTTAGGGGTAGCAGAGTAAAAGGAGCTTAATACGACATTGTGACAGCCAATCACATGGTTGTAAAGTGTGAAAAAAGTTGAAGGGGTTTGAATATATTTGCATGGAACTACATCAGGGCTCTATAATCTTCAGTTGGGGATCACAGTTCTCCACATTCGGAAACACTTTGCTTCCTCTTCAGGTGTCTCGCAGAAAGGTCCTGCAGTGGTGCGAAGAAATCGGAGCCGAGTACTTCGAAGGAAGCGCCAAAGAGGACCTGGACCTGGCCCAGCCGTTTCTGAGAGCCGCCGAGCTCGGCCTCCGGCAGGTAATTCGCTCGACAAAGGACGACGAGACACGGACGTCTGTTTAACATGTTTATTTTTGATGATAAAAGATACATTACTCCCTACAGTACAAAAAACACACATTGGAAAATACAGGACATTTCCAGATAACCTGCGAACAGCCGAGAGAAACTCGCAACACCTGCGAGTGCTGAGAGGAGCAGTCCACCCAGCGCGGGAGGGGAAAGTTCAGAGACCTCGGCACTGCTGATGATGACCTATCTAACAAGGGTGCAAAAATAGTGACCCGGCAAAGGTACTGTGGAAGGAAAGGACACAATTGTATACCACATGGAGAGAGGAACAAACTCATTAAATGTTTTTTTTTCCTTCTTTTCTCTTTTTTTTTTTTGTTGAGAACCTTCAGCTTATGGTCTAACTTAAGGCATCACTACTAAAATACACTGCTTTTGCATGCATGTCTAGTTTTGTTCAACAGACACACCGACACGCACAAAATTATGAATGCATATGAAGAGAAAGTTCGTGTCTGGAAAGAAATCAGGAGAAATCCCAAACCTGAAGCCCAAGGTGGCAAGCGGAGGCCTCGGCTCTGACGTTCGGGCCTTTTGATTTTATTGGATCCGTTTTATTATTTTTACCATCACAACTGAATCTGCCGTTACACAGATCTCCGCTCATGCCCAGTCAGATACCTCCTCCCTGTACACGTCTGGACTGATGGACCTAGCAGGACTTCACATCCCTATGGCGAATCAGCTCGACAGAAGCAAATCAATCAGAACAAACAGGGAGACTATATATATTTATATATATATATGTTTCTTTTATAAGTAAAGACACAAAAGGCGATCAAGAGATGACCAACATGTAAAAACAGTTTGTTACAGGTAATTATAGAAAAGGCCAAGATGTTTTTTTTCTGTTTTTTGTGTGTGTGTTTTATTCTTGCTCTATGAACGAACTAATTTACAAGTGAGTACACTCCGGCTGTAAGCGGCCTCCCCATTCAGAGACAAACGTGTCACAGGTAGCTTAGCACACCATCTGTGGTCTGAAGTACAGAGCCTTAGAGAAGGAAAAAAACAAATTAAAATGCATTCAATTGATTCACAGACATCTATAAGGTGGTTATTGAAGGGGGGGGGGGATATGTCTACTAATATAGTTAGCCATTTTACAAATTATTAACTTATGAGCATAAGAAGCAGGGAAACAACCGACCGGGTATCAGATGCCGATTTTTCCTTCTGACCCGGGAAAATTTGTGTTTGGCAAACGAAGCAACACAAACATTGAGAAGTAAACGAAGTAAAAAAAAAAACAAAAAAAAAAAAACTCCTCTCCCTGGGTCCACTTCAAAGTTCCCTTCAGTCCTACCACCTTCTCGGGTTCTACTTGGGACAAATACAAAAGTCTTTCATTGTCTGCCAACAGGAACATACAACCAAACGAAGGTTTTTAAAAACACTGCGGCAACCTGAACATGGCCGCCCGTCTGTCCACGAACACAAGCTACAGGGATGAACGACTGTTAAAAAAAAAAACTGATGCTTTCTCTTAAAATGCACATGTACACACAGGAGGAAAAAGAAGCTTAAAAATACAAAAATAAACTACACAAGAGATTCTCTGCGTCATTGCTAATTTTTTGGGAAGGTTTTTTTTTTTTGGAAGTTTTTCGTTGTTTTCCTTTAAACGCGTGTGCTGCCAACTCTCGGTCCGAGCAAAGACTGTCCTCTCTCTTTCTCCAAATCTCTTCCTTCGCCGTTGCTTTTTTTTTTTCCTCTTTCTTTTCCTTTTCCCGTCGTGCGTTCCAGCGTGTCGGCCACTACTCCTCGTCTTGGGGTAAAAAGCGCACAGTGATGATATTACCAGGAGACTGGGGTCCAGTACGATGACTGTACAGACTTGGTTCTCTATGAAGCAAATTATTTGGAGCCAGAAAAAAAAAAAAAAAGAAAAGAAAAAATATGTCCCCCTCGTTTGTGGAGGACAAGTGCTTTATTTGTTTCCATACCGATTTTTCCTTTCGTCTAAACTAATGCCTCCGCAGCCATTTCTTCAACACTGTACAACATTATGTAGTCTCTTTCTACAACCGCCCCCCCCCCAGAATTCACAAAACACAGAAAAAAAAAAAAAAAAATAGGTAACATAGCGCTCAGGCTGGCTCCCAGTTTGTGAAAGGTGTAAATGCTTCTATAATGTTCAACTACTTGAAAAAAGCCAAAAATAGATGTTAAAATGATGGAAGGGGATGCGCTGAAAAAAGAGAATGTGCTTCTAGGTTTGAGTTGCTCTAAAAATATTCAACCAAGAGAAGGTGGAGGGGTTTATCTACAGAAATGTGTCTCAGATTGACTCATCGAGGCTTCTGCCGCCGTCGCCGTCTTGGCCTGAGACGCAGGGGCGGAGGAGATGAGGAGGAGGAGGATGAGTGAAGGTCAGTCTTCCTGATAAAAAAAGGACAGTGGAAAAAAAAAAAAAAAGGACAAAGACTGGGAGGGGACTCTGGGCTACCTCACTGGTCCGTCCTTGCTTTCTTTGGACCAGTAGTCTTGCTGTGGGAGGACACATAAAGCAGGATGAGCGGAGTGGGTCCACGGTCATGTTCAGCCACAGTTCAAGGAGAAGACGGTACTTACGTATCAGGAGAGGTGCCCGGTCTTTTGGGGGCAGGTTTCGCCGAAGTGGCGTCTTTACCAGATTCTGTGGATTACAACAATGATTAGAGTAAGTTCACGAGTAACTTTACCTCCATCACAGATGTTTCTCCACAAACTGGTTCCAGTGCTGAACTGCTGCTGCTCGAGCACCTTTAGATCTTGGCGTTTCCACCTCAAGTTTGAATGTTTTTTCCTATCACTGATGCAGATGTTAAAAAGCTTAAAGTGGCTGACATTTTATAGTGACGCCGTTTAATTCAGCCATTTAGTTGGTCTCATTTTCTCTGAGCTGTAAGGCTACGTTTGCCGTGATCTTTCTTATAAAACCCGCTTAGCAACGGGCTGAAGTGAGTTTGTTGAAGGAGCAGCTTTAATGAGTGAGCCTCGGTTTAAGAGGGAAGGAAGATGTTAGAATTACGAGCATGTTTTGCAGCTATGACGTCCAGCATCAGCTTCAGGAGTGATCCCATTTTTTCCCCTTTACATCAGGTTTCTCTACCGGCGTTAATAACAGCAACTATGAGAGAGGAACTATGTGCAGAAACGCTGCAGATCAGCAACGTGAGCAAGGGGAAACAGCTGCTGTACGCTGCCGTCTCCCCCTCAGAGGCTTGGACGAGCTCCTCTGCCAGCCGGCGTGGTGCCACCTAAACGCATGCGGGGTGTTACAGCTCCACCGGGCGTCAGGGACCGCTCGCCCTTTAGCCGGTCTCCTGTTGTTGCCGCTGCTTCAGTTCACACTTCAATGACACGTGACAATGCGTGTCCTTTCTCTTGTGTTAAAATGCAGTTACGATCAGAGGCGACAACACGAGGCGACATTAGGCGTCAGTTAGCTTCATGTTCTCTGACGTTATTAAAACCTGGCGTTCAATCAAATAAAAACGGATATTAAAAACATTTTCACTGCTGGTGTTCTTCTCAGAGATCAGAGTCCTTTAGGGTTAACCTGCTCTCTGATAGAGGAGGCATATCATGGACACAGCAACAGCAGGGCTGTGCTGGCCAAAAATATGCCTGTTTAAAAAAAATAACCAGTGTGCAATCAAGGACAAATGCAAATTTAAATAATAAAGAGAAAAGAAGAGCTTGATCCACAGACCAATAAAACAATTGGACCTGTAATTCTACAGCTCTGATAAACTGGTGGTATGTCTGTGCTGGACCAGAGGGGAAAAGCACGGTCATCAGGGCCGCAGAGACCAGCTGCCAACACCGAGTTCTCTTTAAAACTCACAGGTTAGTTTTGTTTCTCATCCATTGCGAAAAATTAAAAACGCAGAGCTTTAAAACAACAAAAAGTTGGATTAGCAGTGAGACAGCACAAGCTCACAGTCTCCAGCTTTTATTTTTCTATCACCTGTCAGGGTTAATGTAGGTCAACACAAGAGAACTGCTCTTAAAGCGCCTATTTTTTACTAAACCCTTCAGACTCTTAATCGTTTTTTAACCATCAGGTAGTGTTAATTAACTTTGCTGTAAATGTTGTACATAATCACCGTTTACCACAGTAGCTGGTGCCGGTCATAGAGCCCTGCTGGTCAGGGTTATGAGACATTCACAAACAGCATTTTGTTTAAGAAATGTTCCTAGGTTGGTTAGATAAGCACATCTATTTGGAGGGATGCTAAAAATAATTATTTGATTTGTCTAGATAAACTGTCTCCCTGCACTATAATCCCATAATAATAATATTAATAATAATAATAAACAGAGGAAAGGTCAAACTTTAACTGAATGATGCTTTTGTGGTGACATAACAGTCGGTTTCTCTCGTAGAACCAGTAAAGAACGGACTCTCGCTCTAGTCAGGTGGAGAAACCCCCACTCACTGGCACCCTGCGTGCTTACCCTGCAGCCATCGAACTTGAGTGGCAGGACCGTAACCCTTCTCGTTGCGGGCAGCGATGCGGAAGATGATAGCCGGTTTGGTCGTGTAGTCAATGTGAGCGTTTGACAGGCTGGACGACTGCACCAAGCAGGAGGGGTTGGGTCCACAATACACTCGCATGAAGGCTAGCTGGGCCGGGGTGGAGGCCTTGGCCTCGGCTGTCTGGCTGCTCTGGATGGCCAGGTACACAGAGTACTCGATGATTTTCCCTGATGTCACTGAAGGCGGCTCCCAGGTCAAGTGGGCACCGTCTGGGCTCTGGGGATGAGATGAGAGTAAATATATATTACTTCTGTGCGTTGCGGCAGCAGGAGGTCACATTTCCATGTCTAAGGAACTTTTTAGCTGGGATAAATGTTAACCTTGCTAATTTTGATGGCACATGGGGCCCCTGGGAACCCGGGTAGGCAGGTCTTGAAAGCAGAGATCTCGGAGAACGTTCCACGACCGCAAGCGTTGATTCCAGCTACGCGGAACTTGTATGCCGTGCCGGGCTGCAGCTCCATCTTCTTCATCTGACTGTAGTCTGGTACGGCGCCAGAGTCATCCTACCCACGGAAAGAAAAAAAGACGTTAAAGGAAGCGTCCCCGAGAACATCCCAGCCACAGCATGCACGACCTCCCTGTCACACTTACGTCTCCTTGCGAATCATCTGCTGGCACATAGAAGTGAGTGACAACCATATTTGTCACTTTTACAATTCCAACATCAAACCACTGGTTCTCCTTCTTAACAACGGCCTTCACTGGAGTTGGCTGAGGGGCTTGTTTCTGGTAAAGTCATAAAATAAACAGTCAGGAAAAAAATAGAAACAAGTCCCCTTCCCGTAAAGCTGATCCAATCAAGCGAAATCTCACCTCTCCCTCAATGCCGTTGGCCACCTCTGCAAGCGTGGCTGCAGCTTGCAGCTTGGCTGGACTTGCTACTGATATAGACTGTGCGAACGTACTTGATGGAGCCAGGGCTGGGTGGTGGAAAGAGCAACAAAGATTAGATGAACGGGTCAAAAAGAGCAGCGGATGAGACTCAAGGAAATGAAGAGACTTACTCTCAGCAGTGGTGCGCGGTAGAAGGGAGGCCACAGCACTAGTGACCGAGGCGGCCATTTCGTTGTGTCCGTTACTTTCAACAGACGGGTCATTGAGGCTGTCGGCAGGTGCGAGGCCCTCGGTGGGCATGCTGCTGTCCACAGAGGCCTGCTGCGCTGCGGCCTGCGCTTCCTGCAGCTGCTGCTGCTGTTGCACCAATGCTGCTAGCTCTTGCTGGGTTAGCATGATGGGGATGCTGGTCGGCTGCTGGCCTTCTCCAGCATCACTTTCATCTGTAAACAAATCAGAGAATATTCAGGACTTAAAAAAAAAAACCATCAAAATAGGGCTGGACGATGATTCAATAACGATATATATCAATTGATCGACGTATATCAATGATAGAAAAAAAAAAGGGTCAATAAAAAGTTCTGTTTTCCTTCTTCATGCATTCTAGCCTATCGGGTAGTTTAATATTAGTCGTTACATCCTCCCAACCAATCACAAACTCAGACCCAGGAATGCTCCATCATGAAGCTCCGCCCCCTTCAAAGAGTTCAGAGAGCACATGTTCTTTTTTTCTTTCTTTAAAAACTTGCAGTTTTGGCAAAAAGTTGGTCGAATAAAGGGTTGAGCTTGAATTCAGTGTTTGTGTGTTTATCTAAAAATAGGTCACGAAGCAGCAGCATAAAACGACCAGGGCTGCACATAAAATATATGTTTTGAATTTTTTGTCAATTATCGATGTCGATCAATATGATTTCTATTTTATCGATATGCTTTATTTCTACATCGTCCAGCCCTACACCAAATGCTACTTCAATAGCCACAAAGCCTTAAGTTATTTATGATTAGGAGGCTGTCTTTAAGCCGTTTTAGACCTCTTCCTGTCTCACTTATCAAAAACCTAACACGGACGAGGAGGCACGGTGTGAAATATACTCACTCATTACGGCTTGTTGAGCTGCCTGGAGGACAGCCTGGAGGGCGAGGGCCTGGGCTTCTTCTGAGGCTGCGGCCTGGGCGGCAGCCTCGGCTGCGGCGGTCACAGCCAGTTCTTCATCCGACAGTCCCGTCACCATCAGAGTGGTCCCCTGGCCCTCAGACATCAACTCGGAGGGCAGGTTTAAGGCTGTTGCAGCTGCTGCTTCTCCCTGGAAGAACAAATGACAAAACAAAATTAGCTGTGATGGTAAATTTAGCCACGCTGCCGCTGACTTTCTGTATTGCTGCGTTTTAATTACCTCTCCTTGTGTCTCCATCGCTGCAGCAGGCTCCTCAGCAGGTGCAGCTTCTGCTGATGCAGGTTCTTCGGTCTGCATTGGCTCCTCCGTGGCGCTGGCTGCAGTACCAACTCCTTCTGTGATTGATGAAATTGACTGGAGGGAAACAAAAGTCACAGATGCACATAATTCACATCATGTGATGTTCCCATTTTTTAACACTCATGGAGCCTTCAAACACATGTCTGTTGTGCCACAGAGATGGCACAACAGACTAGAGCGTTGTTTCCTTACAGGTACTGAGGGCCCAGGGGCGGGTGTGGACTGGGTGACAGTGGTGATGGCTCTGCCTTGGGTGGTGGTAGCTGGGCTAGTAGCTGCAGTGGTAGCAGCTTCCTCTGTGGTGTCTGTTCCTTCTGCTCCTTCCTCTGTCTGCTGGGTAGCTAAAAAGATCCAAAAACAATAGTTCAGTTCTGATTCCTACTGATGCAGCTCGAGCATTGGCTACCTGGGTGACAGTGAATCCACAATGTGGAAAGTGGAACTAAATGGGGGAGAGCAGACGCTGCAGATCAGAAATGCTTATTTCTCCTCTGATCTGAAGTTAGTAATCGATACATTCATGTACTTACAGTAGTTAGAAATGTTTTATTTTTCCCAGAGGCCAATAATGTATCATAAGTTAAATTAGATCACGGTTAAATTAGTTACTGCCGTCAGGAGGTTCTGGGCAGAGCCATTTTGAAGCCCCATTTTTCATAAAGTAACTTTATTAACTTTCTTCCATCTATTCTAGTTGTTGTTTATGCAGCAGCACGTGCCTCTCCTCGCCTTAGCCTGAACACTTCATTAGGCACAGCCAGATGATGACCAAAACATTTGCAATGTGTGTTTAGGATTTTTCCAACTCCAAGACTGATTCGTTAAAATCTTGTCATCATCTGTGCCAGAAGTTTGAACTATGATTTCAGCCTTTGAGCACATCTCCGACCCAAATAATGAGCTGCCGCTGAAAGTCTTAAAGTCTGCTGATGTGTGGAGAACAGCCAGAAGAAAACATGCAACCCTCTTTATAGACAAGATAAACACAAGAACGTTGGTCGTAGAAACGTTCACAGGCAGACAGACAAGAAAAGC
Organism: Fundulus diaphanus; assembly: GCA_037039145.1. Taxonomy (NCBI): domain Eukaryota; kingdom Metazoa; phylum Chordata; class Actinopteri; order Cyprinodontiformes; family Fundulidae; genus Fundulus; species Fundulus diaphanus. Next base: position 41,785,119 of record CM073126.1, read on the forward strand.
CAAATGCTGAGCGGTGCTACATGCTAAGCTAACAGTACAACACAGCCAAAGGATTTTGGAGACTGGAGCGGTTGGTCTTGGTCCTTTTCAGACTAGCAACTAGCTTCAGCCTGCAGGATCAAATGATCTGGGTCTACAGCAGTCTACACCTATACTGAAGACGCCACGCGAGCTGCAAGGACCGACACCCTGGCCTTCATGGGGAATTCATACAGGTTAGTAACTCAAAGTTCCCTTTGGTAATTAAAACTAAATATGTTAAACATATAACCGATGGTCCACATTAATGTTGTGTGATTAGCTGTGGCTAGCATGCTAATGCCGCGCTAGCTGCATTTAGCCTGCTGCTCTGTTAATGTCAGTGGTTTTATAGACCCCTTGCATCTGACGTCACAGTCACGTGATCGGGGGTGCGCGCCTCCATCTTGGTGGGCACGCTAGCCTGACAGCCCGTCTACTACATGACAAAACGGGTGATTTAGAGCGTACTTTTAGTTAGTTTATTTTTGGAATCTAAACAATGCCTATGACTTGTTGTGCTCCCGGTTGCACACAGAGGCATTCCAAATCGTTGGATGTACGTTTCTGTCGTTTATTTGACTGGGGGAGCCATCATACTACGAGAGAATTTGCAGTCTACACTTCATCTCCGGTAAATACAACTTAATTCTGCTCTATTCATTGTTCTACTTAAATAGCGGCGGCTGCTGTAGCGATCGCTACAGCAGCCGCCGCTGTCTGAAGCAGCAGCAACAGCGGCTTCTCCGGCCCGTGTAGCGATCGCTACACTGGCCGGAGAAGCCGCTGTTGCTGCTGTAGCCGCTGTAGCCGCCGCTGTCTGGAGCAGCACCCGCTTCCTGCTGCTCCAGACAGCGGCGGCTACAGCAGCAACAGCGGCTTCTCCGGCCAGTGTAGCGATCGCTACACCGGCCGCTGTTGCTGCTGTAGCCGCCGCTTTCTGGAGCAGCAGGAAGCGGGTGCTGCTCCAGACAGCGGCGGCTCTCCGGCCAGTGTAACGGTCGCCACCTCCCCTCCGCCCGTTCACGGGCGCTAGTACTTCTGTGTTTATGCTGCAATGTCGCCGACACCCCCACCCATTTTAACAAGACAAAAACACCAAAATAATCCGTAGTGAACTATGTTTTTTTAACCTACCGGGCGGGTCTTCCTCTCTGCTTTGTGCTGTTGCACAAACATGTCTGAACATCCATCCATCCATTTTCTGACCCGCTTAATCTCTCATGGCGTCGCGGGCGTTGCTGGAGCCTTTTTCCTGATATAAAATAATTGCAGCCGTCCAGTGGTTTCATGGCTTTCGTGCTCTCTTGTCCGTACTGGCCTGCGTGTTTATAAAGCAGCTGTGTCGCGGTACGAAACCCTTGGCAGCATTTCAGACTCGCTCCGTCCCTTCAGGCTTTTGCTGTGTGGATCTGGCAATCTGATACCATCAACCATCAACTTAGTCTTAAAACGATCTTGTGATACGTTATCTAAAGGAGAAAAATACCCGGAGAACTCGTCATTTCGTCAAATGGCGTGCCAACCAATATGGCCGCCACGCAAGGGGTTCTGGGTAACGGAGTCACGTGGTTGCAAGGGGTCTATTTGCCATTAGCCGCGGCTAACATCCTTTAGCTAGCTAACATTACTCAGACATGTTTTCCTTTACAGTTGCAGAGTGAAGCAGAGCAAACTGGCCCTTCTGCTGCAACAATTAAGAAGAAGCATGCACAGCCAACTCTACCACTTGTTTGATAAGCAAAGAAAGCACGTTCCATGCTGAGATTGGTGCATTTTTTCATGTTGATAAAAACCTTTTTATGTCATTTTTATACCTGTGGAATCCAAAATGGTATCGAGTATCGAATATTTTCCTGGGTATCGATATCGAGTTTGAAATTTTAGTATCGTGAACACCCTACTACAGCCAAAAGCACTATTTTAGAGCCATCAACAGAATCCGACTGTTTGTCTACTTAACCCAGTTTTGAACATCAGCCAATGGTAACCTACCCGAGCCTTCGCCTGTCTCCATGTTGCAGGTAGCAGTGGTGGCCGTGTTGGTGGTCCCGGTCTCATGTGTTTCATATGGTGGGTTGGAGCAAACCCTCTGGACCTGGCCTGTTGCCGTGCTGGTCAGGTCCTCTGCCGTGTCGGAGGCTGCTGTGGACGGAGTGTTGTCGGTCCCTGTTTCCTGGCCTTCACAGGGTGGGTTTGAGTGATCGCTCTGCACGGTGCCGGTCTCACCCGCGTTCATGGTAGATGAAGCTTGTGTGGCTGTATTGGTGGTGCCCGTCACGTGGGTCTCGTGGGGGGGATTCGAACACACCTGCTGGCCGACTCCCATGTTGGATGAAGCTGTGGTAGCTGTGTTCGTTGTGCCCGTTTCATGGGTTTCGCAGGGAGGGTTGGAGCACACACGTAACGCAGACATGTTTGAAGATGCCGTCGTGGCAGTGTTGGTGGTTCCGGTCTCGTGGGTCTCGCAGGGCGGGTTGGAGCAGACCTGTCCAGCTCCCATGGTAGCAGAGGAGGTGGTGGCTGTGTTGGTGGTTCCAGTCTCGTGGGTCTCACAGGGCGGGTTGGAGCAGACCTGTCCAGCTCCCATGGTAGCAGAGGAGGTGGTGGCTGTGTTGGTGGTTCCGGTTTCGTGGGTCTCACAGGGCGGGTTGGAGCAGACCAGGGTGACGGTACCAGAGCCATCTCCAGTTGCTCCTGCCTCGGTGGAGCTGGGCTGTTCAGAAGTTGGAGAAGCCAGGATGGAAACAGGTAGATCCTGCACTGGCTGGGCTTCAACACCGCTGGGGGTTGTGATCAGGGTCACCTGGGTGGGCTGGTTCTGAGAGAGCCAATATGATAATTACATACAGGCATTGCAGTATTGACAGCTTAACCTCTGCTGTTTTCATTTTAACTTACAATATCTTACAAAATGCTTAGGGAACAAAACCTTAACAACAGAGCCATACCTGCACCGTCATTGTAGAGGAGGGCAGTGTAGAAGTAGAAGTCAGGCTGGTCTGAGCAGCCGACACTGTTATAGCAGTTGGGTTGATCACCTGGCTGGACAGCGTAGCGATATTTCCCAGTGTGGTGATCGGTGTCACCAGGGAGGCACTGGAACTGTCAGTTGTACTTCCTGCCAAGCTTGTGGACACTGTGCCGGTGACCGTGCCAAGAGTAGTGACTCCTGGAGAAAGTGGCAATGGAGATGAAGGGGATAGTTGAGCATTTTTAAGTGAGGTTCCTTTAAAAGTTTGTAAACATTTAATATCTTACCTGCAGCGGATGAATAACTCTCTTGGGATCTTCATTTAGTATAAATCCAGATTAGTTGGACCCAGAAGCTGAAGCTAACAGCTAGTCCAAGAAGAACTAAAGCCAAAGCAAACTCCAGTCTCAAAAACATCATAGTGCTTTATGCATATTATTTTAAGAACCTTTGAATTGTCATCAGATTTGCATTGTGTGATCACTCACAATGAAGTCAATGATTATTTAAGAAGAGAATTGAGGTTAAGGGCAGTGTGCCATCAATAATCTTCCCAAACGAAACAATATAAATGGAACAGCTAGAGTTTCTGGTCAGCATAACTACCTACTCTAGAGGTATGGCAGCGTAAATAATAAAATAAAACCAATGAAATAGTTTAAGTTCATAGATTTCACTGCTTTACTTTTAGATCAGACAGTTACACTGAAAGGAAACATGTCCTGCTGTAAGGATGTGTTCCATACATTTAGATCATTGGTGGTGCACTGCCTCTGGCCTTCATTTTCTCTAGAAATAATTGTAGGCTTCTTTTGAACCACCCAGTGCCAGCGGTGTGGCGCGTTAAATGAACGGACTTCTTCAGATTGGAGTCCTTTTTAGATGGTAAAAATCTGCATTGGTCTGAGCCTTTCGCATAAGCCATTACCTTCAACCTCCAGGACCAAGTAATCTGAATTTATACTAAATGAAGACATCAAGAGAGTTGTTTGCTGCAGGTCAGATATTAACCGCTTAAAGCTTTTATACTAAAATGGACATGAAACAATTTTAAAAAGTCTAAAATATGTGATAATGCTGGTCAAACCCAACAACTTAGTTGGAAGGACAGGCGGGCATTCTTACCAGTAGTCCCCTTGACAACCAGAGTGGTAACAGTGGGCTTAACAGAGGAGACCGTCACTGGAGTAACCAGACGAACACCGCCCACCGTGCTCATAGGCACGGTGCGTAAAATAGTTCCAGGCTGTCCTGGAGCCCCTTTCAAGACCACCTATACAAGACAAATTAGATTTCATCTTTAAAAATTCAAGCCCAAAAAATATTCACAAAACAAATAAAAAAACGTGTGAGAAAAGTTTACCTGTGTCAGTCCCTGCTGGCCGGCTGCAGTGGTCAGTTTGGGCACAGCAGTGATAATTTTACCAGGGGTCCCAGTGGTCATTACCTTCGTGGTAAGGATCGTTATCGGCGTTTTCATTCCTGCGCTGCTCGTTACGCCTGTATAGACAACAAAACCCAAGTTTGACCTTTAAACTCCGATCTCATCCAGCAAACAGTATTTCTTATGTCTTAAGATCTAAACTTTCGAGGTCATTTCTGAGAATATGCCCCACACCCCTCTGGGACTTTTTTGCTGTAGAATGATAATCAAATGCGTGGTCCTGTGACTAAGTTCTGACCTGTAGCTCCAGTCTGGGTCATGATGGCCGACATCGGGATGGTCTTAATGATAGTGGTGCCCTGCTTAGTAGTAGTAGGTGACACGCCACTTATGTTTAGGATAGTGGGCTTGTTCCCTGTACCTCCTGCCTGGGATGTTGTGATGATGGTGGTGGGCTTGCCATCCGCAGAAGTCACCAGTTTCAGGATGGTGCCAGCTGGGAGGGGACCTTTTGTCTGAGAAGAAAAGCATGTTAGCAACAGTTTAGAAGAGATCACCTGATTCCTGCCTCAGCAGTATTGAGCTACCTCCAGCTGACCTGTATGATCTGTGTGAGAGGGTTGGTGGAAGCCTGGCCTGTGACGGCCGATGTCTGCACTGGCTTGGTTTGTACCACAGACATCATCTTCCCAAGGTTGGAGATCTGCCAACACAGTAGAGAGAGACTCAAGCTCATGAATCACTAAAAAGCATCAGACAGCACAGGGGAGGTCGGCTGGAAGGTGGTTCACTAAGTTTGTATATGTGAGCTATTGCTGCCCGAACTGAATAACAATCACGCACATGAACAACCTCATGCTCCTTATTATCTCAGTAGAGCGGGCCAACACTGACATTAGGCCAACTTACCTCCTCCAACCAAGATATTTCTAAAATTCGATGTCACCGTCTTGTGACATACTCAAGTGTGGAAAAAGTCCATTTACATAGTTGGCAGGACCCATGTGAAAGCACCAAAGGGATGCTTTCTGAATTAAAATTTCAGAAGCTACTGAAAAAGAGTTCTTGTTTCCTTACCAATGTACCACTGCTACCCATGGTGAGGGGACTCTTGACCAGAGTGATGGTCTTGGTTACTCCTCCCACCACAGTGGTAACCACCTGGGCCTGCTGAGCCACTGTGACGGCACCAGACTTGTGCACAGTGATGATTGGTCTGGTGGTGGTTGGAGAGGACGCAGTTGCAGTGCCCACCTGGGCTGCAGCCGTCTTCAGCATGCGGGTGGCTGGGTTACTGACCTTTAAAAACAAAAATGACCCTTACTGGATGGTTTGGGAATTTTTAGGAGGCGTTGAATTTAACAGCTGGTCTGAAAGAAGCCAAGATCAAAGCAAATCTTTAAATAGACCAGGTTTAAAAATCATCATAGCAGTTTATGCAAAAACTATGATATAAAGCTTTAAATTGTTCTAATTTACATTAAGTAGGTGATGTGCATCTAAAGATCTTCCTGTGAGAAACGCACTGACAATGGGGCGTTTCAGTGAGAACAGCTATCTGATAGAAAAGGCAAAAAAACAACAACGTATTTTTAAACACTGCCTCGGTTTTATATCAGACAATTTTCCTGACCACAAAACAATGAATGTTCTGTTTTCAGTATGTTTCACTCAGGAAGATCGTCGCAATAACAACCACTGTCTATGTAGAAAAAAAAGACACCCAATCCAAACATGAAAACAGTTTAAAGGTTCATAAAACAGCATTTGCATAAATTGGTTATGAGAGTTTGTGATTGGTAGGTTTTTGATATGGCAGAGGTTTTGCTATTGTACTGGTTCTTGGCCGACAAGCAGTTAAGATAAGCTTTATTGATCTCACAGTGGAGAAATTCACTTGTCACACATCGGCTCAATAATCAATAATCAAAAGGAGGAAAAGGTGCGATTTAGCCTTTAGATCCAACTAATCTTAATTGATACTATATTAAGAACCCAAGAGTCATCTACAGCAGGTAAGATACTCATTTATCAGATATTAACAGAACCCCACTTCAAAATTTCGGCACTCTCCTAAAACCCCCAAGAAAAACTGATGGGCTGTATTAAATGTTGAAGAGACCATATATTCAGCTCTTTACCATTACAGGAGAAGCCATTTTCACTGTGGTGGAGCCAGGGGACACAGCGACTGTTTTGAGAATGGTGGCACCTGCAGGAACATTGAGAACGGTGCCACCAGAAGAGGGCGGGATCTTCTGTGTGGCTGCAGCTGCAGCTGCTAAAGCTGCCATGCCGCTCATCTGAGGGCTACTTCCAATTGGCTGAAGACAGAAGTTAAAATATTTTTAGAATATAAACTACATTAAAATTAAATTAGGCGTTAATAGTCCTCAAACAGGAACTTAAACATTATAAATAGCTGTATCAAGTTACTCGTACCGATCCTTGGGTGGTTTGGGTAGGCACTACCATTCGAACACCTGGAGGAAGGGATGTCACGGTAACAGGGGATTTCCCTGGCTGGCTTGGGCGAACTGTGACAACAGATGCACCAGCTGCTGACTGTTGAGCTGCGACCTTTAAAACAGCTTTGAAACAGCAAAATAAATTCCATTAGAACATTTTTTTTGCAATCCAGTAGAGCTTCCTAATATCACACATTGCATGGTGCGCACTAGTCACCTGTCTGTTGTAAACTCTGAGCAGACAGTGCTGCAGCAGCTGGTGCAGGGCTCTTTGGAGAGTTGACGGGTTGTGAATGGGTTCCACTTGTAGCTGGTGAGGCTGCTGCTGGGGTCGCAGGGATGTCATACTTTTGCAGCTGCAGCAAATACGTGTCGGCTGTGGAAACTGCACCCCAGCTAACCTCCAGAGAGTTTGTGTTGGCACGGACTAACTGGACCCTAGCAGGAGCATGAGGCCGCTCTGTAGGACAAATAATAATGATATCAATAAATGTACTTTCTCCCCAAGCAAGACATGCATAGCATTCATGTTAAAACATCCTCACCTGTTTCTAGGTACCACAGGTCTTTACAACAGACTTGGTTGTTCCATGCTTTACGATAACCGTCACGGCCGCTCCAAACGTAGAGTCTGGAATTGATGGCCACAGCGCAGTGGCCAGCACGGGCCCTAGGGATGTTATCTTCAAGAGTATCCATTAACACTGTTTCCCAACACATAGAGTCTGCCGAGACAACACAAAGAATAAGCACCGAAACAACTGTTTTACTCCACCTTTCATAGTGCGAAATCTGCTAGTGAGACAAACCGAGATTTAGGCAAGCAAGAGTGTTTGTGCATTTCCACTCTTTCTCGTGTGTGGCCACTTTGACATCATCCATTACCAAAGGAACCCATCCGCCAAAAACATACATCCTGCAAAGTAAGAAAATCAAATAACAGTGAGATATAATTCTGTTAGTAAGTGGAAGTTAAGTTCTGCTCGATGAGGAAAACAGAATCGGCCTTCCTACTTGTTTGTGATTGTGGTGGCAGAGTGAAGACTTCGTGGAAGAGGTGCTGTTCCACCTACTGAAGGTTTGTTCCACGTCAGGGTATCTAGGAGCGGAAATCAAAATTGAATGAGTTGATGTTTCCATTGTAGTCTGTTAATATTTACAACCAGGTGTAGAAAGGGGGCTTTTTTCAATGTGTTACACCAGTTTTTTTTTCTTGTCATCAAATAAAGCCATCTGCTGCTGGTCCTTTCTTACTGATCATTTGTCAATTTGTACCCACAAAAGGGATGCCGTGTACCTATTTTGATGGATTATCTTCAACATAGTCTACTGTAAGGCGAAGTAGTTGTAAAGTATAAATAAAGTATACATTTACAGCTAACAATTGATTGTTACGGTGAAATGGGGGGCTCTAATTTGTCACAATCAAAAAAGTACACTGAGGTAATAGAACCAAAATAAATGGAATCTGTATGCAATAAGAAGTTTTCAAACAGAGACCAACATTTTTTATTATATATATATATATATATATATATATATATATATATATATATATATTTTTTTTTTTTATTAAACCGATACACCATGGTTTTATCACATGGCTACAAAATATTTATATTTATATACAGCCAGTGAAAAGCAATAGAGAGGCTATGAATGAGTACGAAATGGGGATCAACCTGTCATAGGATCGACTTGACCACAAGCATTTTTGTTGTTCCAGGGGTGCTAAAAATACTCAGGCAGACACCTACCAATATCAAGTGTCCACAGATCTCCAAGACGACAACCGCTCATTCCTCCATAGATTATCAAGCGAGACTTCCTGGTTGTCTTTTCTGTGTACACCACAGCGGTGTGACTCTCACGAGGAGGAGGCAGTACCCCATACGTGATGGGAATATCCCACCCAAGCACACTAGAACCTGGACGAAGCTCGAGAGTGTACAAATCATTTAGGTATCTGTCAAATAGAAACACAGATATTCAGTACTCATGTAGCTGGCTGTACTAGACTTGTTTGTCACTAGATCATGGATGCTTCCGGTGAATCCCACCCCTCCCCTTACCTGGGAATGTTGTTTTTAGGGTCTTCACTATCATTGGCCAGTCCACCAAACAAGTAGCATTTGTTACCAACAAGCGAAAAGCTATGGCCAAGTCGAGGACAAGGCGGAGGACCGTTTTTCGGATTTTTGGCTTTCAGTTTTTTCCATTCCCATCTGCTGGCCTGTTACAAAAACCATGGTTCTACTGTGACTTTATTTTACAGCAAGTTAACAGTATAAATTATAAAGCAACATACGGTTTTTCATTTCTGAGACGTTGATAGGTTGGAACAGAGAAAATATAGTTACACACTAATCAAGCGGCATGTTTTCTTAACCACAACCAACAAAAAGCAATGACCAAATAAGCAAGAATAACAGATTATACAAATGACAGGCACCTTAAAAGATTGAGCAAAAAATGAAAAATAAACATTAAGCGTTGAATTATTTCAATGTGCAGAGATAAACGTTTATCTTTTATTAACAGTAGAATTACCTGCAACTCATAGAGATCGTTGCTGTACTTCCCATATTCCACCATCCCACCAAACACCAGCAACCGTGTTCCATCACATACAAAACCATATGCAGCACAACCCGGAGGGATATCACCACGGACGGCTGGGATAAACCACTGGTTTGTTGCTGAAATTAAAACAGAAATATTAAAACTGGTTGTGAAACGTATTTACATAATGTTTGGGCTATTGCAAGATGTACCTAAGCAGCACATCGGGTTGCTCAATGTAAATGTGACGTCCATATCAAATAAATGAATAACTAAAAAAATAAACAAGGCACTAAATAGAATGTGCATATGAGTTTAAATCAGGCTTTCGGGACATAAACACACCCCAGTTATTGCTAATTTTCTTATTTTCTTAACAATCTTAGTTTTATCAACAGGAAAGTGGGACACAGGATGTTCATAAACCAACCAACACCATCCATTTTATTTTAGCCCGCCTTTTTTGAACGTGCAATTACACGCGTTCTCCTGCAGAGGGACGCCATATTAGTCAAACAAGGGTTTGTTTGGCCTGCTGAGGCCTGCATACAACTTTACACATTACACATTTTAGTAAAACTTCAACGTTCTAAACAAAAGTTGCTCAAAACTGCTCCGATTACTACTTACAATATGAAGAAACCATTGCACCTGCTACATAAATTACTTGCCGAAGTTCAACATACAAACCAAAACTTACCGGTGTTGTATACATGTAGCTCGTCAACAATTCCTTCGTTTCCACCTCCAAAAACCACCATCAGTTCCTTTATAGCCACAGCTCTGTGTCCGTGCCTGGGCCTTGGGACCGGACCGGTCCATCCGAGCACCCGCTTCCATCGCGGCTGCAGAACCGACGGAGTGGTCCCAGACACCGTGGAACCGGGGGCAGACATGACTTCTGCCGCAAAGAAAAAGAAGAGAGCAGCTTTTTAAACCAGCCTGCAGCTAATGCGCCATTTCCATAACAACAACTCCATAAACGCAGCAGCAGCATACGGCTGCACAATACCGAACCACTCACGACTGTTGTTGCGGTCAGAGCAGCTGGGGTGCTAAACAGTTAGCGGTTAGCTTCGGCTCAAATGCACTCATACCAAAAAACGATTGTTAAACCTTTCCAGACACCGCTTACTTCTATTCCTTGGTGTAGTTTCGATGTTACGGCTATCTCCAAAACGGCATAACCCCTTTGGGCAAAGTTATTTGTTACCATTGATTTCAATTTATGGAAGCAGCCATCTTGCAAACAAACAGCCGCCGCAAACGCTGCTACCCGACTGAAAAATGGCGGAAGCGACTTAACAAGCAAAATATATGTAAACTAACACGCCGCACCACCAAAAAGACACGAAACAGATAAAAGCAGCCCTACCGGTTGAACACCAACCAGACAAATAGAACAACACACTGCCGCAACGAGTGTTTAATTCAATTTTTATGGTTAGCAGTAGTTGGCTATTTTCATGCCTCTCTGGGAGTCGCCATATTGTAGCTAGACAAATTAGCATTTTTGCAACGGCTTTAACGTAGTTATTATAGTAAGGAAGACGCCGCGACAGCAAAGACAGACACACATCATTCAGAAAACGTCAATTCTTAACAGCTATCAAGGTTTTTACTCAAAGGAACAAACATATAGAGGTTACAGTTGCACCATTCAAACTGACTGTTAGCCGTTGCTTTTGCCGCTAGCTGCTCAGCCCAATTTAGCAATGCTAACAGGATTAGCATTGCGGCTAGCATCTGTCAAAGCGTCGCCCAAAGTCACAATTAAATTCGACGCAACTTTAACTAACCTTTATATGCATTACATACCAGATACAAATATAGTTGCGGCAACACTCTCAAAACCCAGCTAAATTAAGTGTAACAGCACAAACACTGTGTTATTATGTTTCACGCCGTCTCTGGAAGCAGCCATCTTTTCGACAGTCGGCCTACTTCAGCGGCTCCCACAAGAAAAATGGCCGGGCGCTTTGCCACAACAAAACACAACAAACCCCGAAAAGGCGCAAACAATCACCAGTCTTACTCACTTAATCTGATGCAGTAGATGCAAAAACACTAGTAGGTGCTCTTATCTTGTGGCAATAATCCAAATTCATTCGATTTGTGAAGAAGTATTTCCTCTCATGCCTGCCTGGAAGCTGCCATCTTCTTGACAACAGAGGCGGAGGAAAATGGAAGCGAGCTAGCGTCACCCAAAGTAAACATGGCGACAGAAAAGGAAAAAATAACCCCGCTCGATAAGCATTTCACACTGACAAATAGACCGTTATTTGTTATTTCACATAGTACGTTAGGAGACAGCTTTCTGTTAGCGGGTATTTTACTCCACATTCTCACTGACTTTGTAATGTTAACATTTTAAGAGTTTGAGCAAATTATGGCAAGTTCTGTTACAACTGTGGGGTTATTGTCCCTTACTAAAGATGGCGACATCCGTACTGAAACCCTTTTTTATTTTCTTATCGTGGGCGGTGTGGAGTTTATTAGCGTCAAAACCCCCATAGAAAAGTCCAAACATGAGGAACAATAGTGCATGCAAGCGAGTTTATGGAATTACCGCTCTCAAATGTTAATGTTGACACGCCCACGTATGGCCTACCCATAGTGCGCCCTCCACTGACATATTCACTGCACCACTGAAACGTCTCTAGACATATTCAGTCTGTTAGAATAAACCTCCAAATGAGGCTCGTTTGTCTGATTATTGTACATTTAGAAAATAACAACTTTTAAGCAGGTATTAAACATACATTTCATTAAGTCCACATTTCTGTATTCAAATGTTTTTTTATTGGCCTGATGTGATACTCTAATATTAAATATATTTTCTTGAGCTGTAAGCGAAAAATCATCACAATTATTCAAAATAAAAGGCTGTAAAAAACAGCTTGTATATAATTAGTTTTACTTTGACAAGTTTATACAAATGACCTGCAATAACTGATAAGTTATCAGTTTTTTTGCTTTAAACACCTGAAATATCTTTTATCTAAGAGAGAAACCTTTAACATAACAAAAATGTTTATTCAGTTTCAGTTGTTTATTTACTTTCTTGCTTATTTTTGCTTCTTTACTGATTACCTGTTAATTTATGTAGGCCTATTGTTTTTCATTTACCTTTCAAATAACCTGTTTTTATGTCTTATTGCTTATTTATTAATTTGTTTCACTGTCAAGCAACCAAATATGAGTTTAGTTTACTTAATTAATTTATTTAACTAAAAAATACCTAAAATAAAAAAATAGAATCTAATTAGTTATTCGCTTTGTTCACCTATTATTACTTATCTTTATGTTATTTAATAATGTCAAAAAACGGTACCTAACAACTGAAGAGAAAAGTATCAGCTGTGGCTGAATTTTGCTTCTGGAAATCACCTGTTTGCTTGATTTCTTTCTTTCTGAGTTATAAACCATTACAGAAACAAAATAATGAACATATTTATATATTTATCTATCAAATAGTAAATTTCTTGTTTACTTTCATACCTACTCAACAGTTAATTATAGTAGTTATTAATTACTTACCTGCTTATTTATCTTACTTATCAGTTTAACTGTTTCCACTAACAAACTTTCAGATCCAAAGAAATATGAGATACTGCAGCAGAAGTAAAAAACTGTGTTATTGCACTGCATTAAGGCGTTGTTTGCAGTATGTTCTCAAACAGCAGATATAGCTTTATAGATCCCTTGATAAAATCAGAATTGTCTGGTAGGCTTAAATGAACTGGGCTCCACAAACAGGAGGTCCAACCATGACAGACTACAGACCAAAAACAGGCTAGGAAAGTGCTATATTTATGCCATTTGTTTAACAGGTGTCGTAAGTCTATAGACTTTTTTAGTATCCATCCATCCACCAATCCAGCCAGCCAGCCAGCCATCCCTCTATTTTGTATCTCTGTTTACTCTTGCATCAGGTATAGAAAATATACAATCTGCGTTTTTTAACTATAGAAAATTAACATATCACGGTGACAGCATATATAACATAATTTTGAAACGTTACTGTCCTTAGTTGCAATGCATCTTGGTTCCAATAGATGGCAGGTTTTGCAAGGAAACGGATCTCGATGGAAAGTTCCGTACAGTGAATGTAACAACTGCAGGCTAAACGACAGACGTTTACACTTTTCTTAGTTTTTATATTTTGTCAAAAAAAGTATGCTTTGGGAAGCAGACAGTAAACAATCCTACTTAGATTTCATGATTTCCTTTTTTTTTCTTCCATTAAACCTTTTCTTAATGGAGCTCTACTCTGCACGCAAGAGTAAAAATGGATGCTATATTCATCTTGAGACTATGAATGTTCAACAAATTTAGACATTTCCATGAAGGGGAAAACACCTGTGGTTGAGCTCTCTAAGAAAAGGTGAAACTTTTATTTTGGTCCCAAAGTAATGAGAAAACAAAAGGCCGGAAGAGGCTCAAATAATACATGGGCATTTGTAGAGAAAAGAGAAACAAAGCTGACAGTTTGACAGGATCAGAGTATTTATATTTTCGGTTGGACCGGGTCACCAGCGCCCATTGATGGCTGACAAAAGTGAATTCTGTCTATAGGGTAATCCTTCTCCCCAGATTCAGCCAACTGCTGCTAATCTGATTAACAGTGAATAACGGCATCATCCCAAAACATAATGCAAATATTATGCAGATGCTTTCCAGGGTCAAAGAAGTAGAATTTCCTGTCATTTCCAAGACAGTCAACTGTTCTTACCCCAAACCAACCAGATTTAATTTGTTTGGAAAAACAATTGCTTATATAATTTTCTACAACAGATCACATATTTTAGCTTGGATACCACATCTAATTTTATTTGCACGCTATTCCTTTGCTTTATTCCTTGCATATGTCAACCATCAAATTGTAGATCTCTGAGTCGCTGAACGGTTTCATTTTTAATTTGCTTCATTGCCTTCAGAAAGGATCAAGTGAAGCAAAAAAAAAAAAAAATCAACATTGTGTTAAACGGGTCAACGTGCTTCCCACGCACGTTACAGGAGGAGGCTTAGGTCTTGACGGACAGATAATAACAGACTCTGGACTAATTAATTACGTCACCGGAATAAATATTGGCTAAATGGATAAGAAATTTCTGAGAACCCGTGTCGAGTACACATTGCATCAGGAGGATAAAAATAGTGAAGATGTCCAAAAATATATTTTTTAGAAAACTAGATTTGATTATTATCCTTAAATTTTAGAGGAAATTTCTGTGCATTTCTGGTATGTTCCCCAAGTCAATTTCTTTCTTTTTGTAAACCAGTTAGCATTTATCCTGTACCAATACATTTGATATGAGCATCTCTCTTTAGATTTGGTAATGCACTTGGTGCAGTCAGTATACCACTGCTTTATAGCATTTGAATGGTTAACAAACAAGAACCATCAGAACATTGAAACAGAAAAAGACATTTAGTATGCATTATATACTATTATAGTATATATATATATATATATATATATATATATATATATATATATATATATATATACATCTGTTTGCATTAAACCAGAGTGCAGAGAGCACAGAAGTCTGTCGAAATAATGTGGAGCTCACATAAATACCCTGATCTTCTCCTCTATGGCGTCGGGCCATACTCCTCCACAAGCAGCTATAAACCTGTAAGAGAACTGGGGAAGTGTCTGCAGTTCTGTACATTAAAACGTTGATGAAGGCATAGTGTTGAAGCCCCCTAGATGATAGAAGTTGTAAGGATTATTGCAGCAGCAGGAGCTTTTTGTGTTGCCAGCTGTCAGTCAGATTGACGAACAGTTATTTCTCCGTCTTTCAAATTGCTTTGCGTTTAAGAAGAATCAAAATAGAAACATGACTTAAGTAAGACAAAGTGACTTTAATGGTCTTTTTTTACCGGCATAAGAGAAAACCTGTACGCCCATGATCAGTTAGAAGTTATCCTCTAAAGACGTGGTAGCAGATCTTTGCCAGGCATTTAAATCTTAGGTGCATCAATTATATCTATTTCTTTTAGAAATGACAGAAAAAGTATGTTTCTCAAACCCAGTGATTGTGACGGTGTGTGGAATTTGGATGCTGTAATTAGATCTTCATCTTGCATCAGAACCAAAACAACCAGCCCCTCCCCCCTCCCTTTTTTTGGGGTGGGGGGCAGTGAGAATATGTATTGCAGGTTAAGGGGTATACAAAGTCATCCCAACACAGGACCTTTCAGGGATATTTAGAAATGTTTTAATCCTCTAGGAACGTGAAGACCATGCTCTTCAGTGATAATCTCCTGCCGTAGCTCCTAACCCCTTCCCTAATCTTTTTCTGCTCTTCCCTCTATGCCTGCTTCCTACATTGTCACCTCTGACAGAGTCCGACTTAGGGTCTTCCTTCTAATTAACTTATTGTTAGCATTGCTATGAACTGCATTGTTATATCTTGATTTGGAAATCCCTTTGGATTAAACCGTCTGCCAAATGCATAAACAAACAGAGAAACGTAGAAGATTCCATCTCTGACCCACATTTCCACAAACAGAACCAAGGGCTGTTTTACTGTAGTTATGCAGTCCAGTAATTTGGGGTAGCCTATATCTTTACCAGCATTGCACATTTAACGACTGATATTTTGTCTCATTCTTTTTTTAAAATAGTTTGGACACAGTCAGATTAGAACAGAGTCCTTTTTCTTTAATATGTGCCAGATTTGTGGCGAGAACCACTTAATAGTTGTCCTCTTCACAGATTCTCCTACCTGAGCTGTGGATCTTGAACCATCCTCTTTTAAGTTGTGAAGGATGGGTTGAACAGAGCTACCCCAGATGGTCAAAGCTTGGGATGTTTTTCAATAACCTAGATTTGCTTTGAACTTCTCCACAGTTTTATCCCTTACATATTTGCTATGTTCATTGTTCTTCAAGATGCAATTTGTTCTCTAATGTTCTCTAACAAATCTCCAAAGCCTTCACAGAACCGATGGATTCATACCGAGATTATATTGCACACAAATGGACTCTGTTTAGTACTACTGCCCTGAACTTTATTTAGGGGTACCAGAGTGAGAAGGGGCTGAATATAAATGTGCACAGCACTTTTAAGAAGCTTATTAAAATAGTAAAAAGGGAAAACCATCTTCCTTCATTTTTTTGTTCTAAACCACTTTGCGTTGGTCCAGCAGATACATATCCAAATGAAATCCCATGTCTGTAGTTCAGATGGTCTGAATAATTTTGCGAGGTGCCGTAGTTTGAAATACTTCTAATTTTATTTTGTTAGTTATTTCTTTGTATGGTATCTCCTTTAATCTCCACCACATAAAACCGTCTTAGTGTAAAATTCAGCACAACCTGGACAGCAGACTGAACGGCAGCTTTTATATGATGCATGAGCAGCAGATGGGCTGCTGCAGTGGAGCTTCAGGTTGTTGTGCTGCGGCTGGCAGAAGCACCTGAGATTGCTTTTCCTAAATTTAACCTCCTAATGAGATGCCAACGATCTTGGTACTTTGGCAGCCTAAACAACAGGGCTCGCCTCTCTGCATTCTCCCACCTGTGCTGCTGCCTGAAGAGTTATCGTGTTGCTCTTCACTGAGTTTAACTCAAACAAATACTTTTAAGAGTTTGTGAGCATGTTCTATTTCTGAAATGTTCACAACATCCTTCAAGAAATTCATTTGGCAACACACATTACAGTAACATATTTATTTGTATTTAATATTGTATTTCAATGACATTTCATGTAGTGATTCCAAATGGTGCACATATGTGGTGTATGAGTATTTTAAAGGAGAGTAAATTGGACTTCAAAATCCAGAACTGAAACATACAGGATGTGACTGGCAAACAACTAAAAGTTGGCTTCGAGTACAGGTAATGGCACAGTGGTTAGCACCGTTTTGGCTCCTGCAACTTATCCCGCGTTCTATTTACCTCAGAGGTCTGATCTCAGGATGACGTCACGCACAACTTAACCGTGTTACAGTTGCAAGTCGGAAAACTAGGGGGATTTGCTAATCAGTGCTCAGCGACCAGGCTAACAGCAAGTAGCAAACGTGACAATCTATTTAGATTTTCTTTATTCAAACATTGTAGCAACATGTTGATTAACAAAGGTTGAAAGCTACTGTGTGTTTGATAGATTTATTAAAATATAAATAACTAGATTTTCAAATAAAATGTTTACTTCTGCACTTTTAACTGCCTTTTATATGTCAAGCAGCCATATTGGATTTTGAAGGCAGCGTTGGCAAGAAACCTTGAACTTTCACAAACATAATTAACATTAATACAATACAATTTCCACAATGGAAGCTTGACTTAAAAAGAATATCATTCCCTTTTTAAAATCAGTTTAATGTCAGAAGGCATCTCACTCATGTAAAACAACCCTCAGTACAACATTCTGCAAAAAAGGCTTGGTTGTACCTAGCAAATAATTCAGCAATCATGTTCAGTGTGGGAATCCACACAGCACATGGCGTTATCCGTTCTTGATCCAGATAAAATAACACTGGCAGAGATCATCCACCCTGATGCTAACAGAAAGGAGGTTAACTGAGAGAAGGATGAAATGTGATTAGCAGTCCTAATAGTATTGAGGATTGGATTAGCTGACTTCAAGTCTTTCCTTTTCCATAAGGAGCTAATTTAATCACCCTGTTCACTGGGAGTGTAAGCAAAGGTCATTAGCTACGACTAAACTACAGCAAAAAGTTAAAACTAGCTGTGAAAATATTGGCAATAGTTGGAGGAAAAAAAGACATTGTCTTTCTTGATGGATGTATGCTGATGACACTGGGAAATCATGATAACTGACAAAGGCAATAAAAAAAATCAAATGCTGAAATGCAAAATCTGATGGATTGCAACTCGGTTTTGTATGGCAGGTGGGGAAGTTTTCTCCAAACAAAAAAAGCTAAATGGAAATAACTTTATTGCCTTTAAACCCTTTAATGCAAAGCAGTGTTCCAGTGAATAAACTGCTTGGGGAACAAAACTCACCAATTGGTGCTGGTCAGTTTACCCCTTCGCCATTTTACAGACTTGTAGCTTTGATTATTTAGTCAGCAGTTGTTTCAGGTATGAAATCGTGCCATCTGTTGACTTTTAATACACTTTTGAATATTGAAAGTTTAAAGTAATTGTCTATAGCCTATTTAAAATCTACTATAAGGAAATGTTATTATATGACTCCTAACTCTGTACGATGAGGAGTCATACTTAGTCATTTTTCATTAGTATCAACTGGCCCAAACAGTAACCATTATAGCAAACAATATACACAGATAGTAATATAGTCTTAGAAAATAATACACAATTAAATAAAATTGTGTATGACTGTTGTCTTCACAGTTCATTAAAATGCAATGACAATTTAGGTGATCCACAATAACTATGTAATTTGTGCAGGGAACAAAAAGAAAGAAAGGAGGAAATGCCAATACATGGAATTGGGGTACAAACTGGTGAACTGGACAACCCGGACAAGTGGCCGGTCCATGGTGAGGCCGATACAAAGATAGCAAATTTACCAAATATGCAGTTTTTTGGACTG
Organism: Fundulus diaphanus; assembly: GCA_037039145.1. NCBI lineage: Eukaryota > Metazoa > Chordata > Actinopteri > Cyprinodontiformes > Fundulidae > Fundulus > Fundulus diaphanus. The sequence continues at coordinate 41,804,063 of CM073126.1, forward strand.
TTGGAGAAAAGATGAATAAACCCATGAATTCATGCAAAGAGAACATGCAAACTGTTAACATAAAGGCCAAAAATAGGGAAAAGGGTAAATCAAGTTCTTCACCAAATGCTGCCAAATTCCATTTTATACAATTCTCTTAGATTAAATTCAGTTTTAAATCAAATGAATTCAGTAAGTCCTGGTCGCAGTAAAAGCCATGTCAGGGTTTTCATAAAGAGAAAAGACTCTAGAACTTAGAAAGTCAAACAATGTAACTAACTGTACATGTAGTCCAGTCTGTCTAAAATACTTTAAACAGTTTAATCAGTCCAATTTATTTCAGTGTTGTCTAAATCCATCCAGTTGTATTTCCGTCCGTTTCTGGTAGATTCCCATTTAAATCCAGTGTGATACATTCCAATTTCACCTGATATCCATTCAAATTCTTATCATTTTATTTTTTTATTTTTCTATTTCTGTACTTTTTAGTTTGAGGCACCAGTGCCCTTTATTTGACACTGGGTTGACAGGAAATGGGGCTGAGAGAGAGGAGGATGACAGGCGCCAAATGTCCACAAGCCGGGACTCGACAGCGGCATTGAGAACCGAGGCCTCTGTACATGGGTCGCATGCACTATCCCTGAGCCACCCCAAACCCCAACTGTTTGGATTTTTAGAAATCAAATTCAGAATATGATCATTTATATCAAAGTGATTAAAATGTTTGGTTTAAAAAAAGGAAGGAAAGAAAGCAGAAAAAACATAGATGGGATGATGGACCCACAAGGTGTGGTTTATAATTTGGCGGCCTGCACTTGAGGCTGTAACTGAATGTATTTACGTCTGTGTTATTCAAAACGTTCAGCAACGCACTCAGTCCCCCTTGAACAAATACAATGAAAAAATGCATTTGTGCACCATCCACAACATTTTATAATCTTAATCAGATTCTGTTGACCAACACATGTTACAGAATAGACCAATATGGAGGTGTTTTATTGTTGTGAGTTTTAACCACGTGTTAACTCTAACTAAGGAGAACTCATGTCTCAGTGAGCCTACCTGTATGAATAAAGGTTGTTTATAATAATAATAATAATTGTAATAGTAGTAAGAATGATAATAGTAATTATAATAATAATAGTAGTGATGATAATATTAATAAAAATACTAATTACAACAACAACAACAATAATAATAATGATGATGATGATGATGATGATGATGCAGAACTGCTTTTCTTGGACTCATTGACTCCTGCTGCTACTGTCTTTGTTTTGCATTGTATCACTACACGTCACTCCTTCCGTGATACTACCATGTTCTTATGTCTCATGACCATTACAGCTTGGATCAGGAGTAGGTCAACTTCAACCCGGCAGTCCATTCTGTGCACCGTAAACAACCCAAGGTAGACCGAAATTATGACCTAGAAAGGGCTTTCGCCAAATCCGGTAAAAGCATCTTGACAACACAAAAGCTGATGACAAGAAAATTATGTACACACACGGGCCACTTTATAAGGTACGCCTTTGTCATTTGACACTGGGACTTGCCTGTTTTCAGACAGGATTTAAAGAATAAATAGACCCTGCAGTACTATCAAGACGCAGGTCCAAGGGTCCAGAGGCTGCCAAAGAAAAGCTTTCATTTTGATCTCGGCCACACCAAGAGCTTCTAGCTGCATGAGCTCGGTGCTATTCTGGGGTTTTAGCAGGTTGGTTCAATACCCGGCTGCCAGACCAGCAAAAGCTACTGCTTTCACCTATTTTAGCAGAAACCAAATCCATCTGCTACGGACAAAGACACAGAAGCGTTCACCTTCGTCTCCAAGCACACCGCACTCGCTGTCTCATCTGTCAGCCAGTTGGCTCGCCTCCTCAGCAGCTGGCCATGGAGGTTTTCAGACCTTGAAACTGTATAACCATATTTTCCCTCAAACAAATGTGCCTACTACAAAGTCAAAAGTCAGAAGAAGGTGCTCAGTCAGTGAGGTCCCTTACAGTGGTTTAAGTCTAGCAACATAAGTAGAGAAACGACTCGGAGGACAACAATTAAAATGTTAAGCTTTTTCTTAATAGAGCCTTTTAAGTTTAATCTTAAACATTGGCAGATTGTTTGTATTCAGTTTCAAAACTGAGTCACTTTCTTAAGAGAATACTTCATCTTTAGAAAATCCAGGAATCGCAGTTAAACCACACTCCAACAGCAAACTGTTCAGGGCAAAACATACATGAGCTCTTTCTGGAAGGAGAAATGGTCCTTCCAGGGTTCATAAGTATGCCGAACAATCCTAATTTCCTCTCTAATCAACAGGAAGCCAATGAAGAGATGCTGAAAGGGAGTTTGCACTCCTGTCTGTTGTTACAGTGTAAGCACTGTGAGAAAATATTACTGCACTGGCTGGCTAATAGCCGCAAGGAAGGTACCTGATTTAAAACTTCATAATAAAACTGAAGGGCTATTTCACTGTTATTTTCAGAAGTCTCTACTTAAATCGTCTTTGGCGCAAAATATTTAAATTTATGAAATCTAAATAGATTATTCAATGCTGAACACAAATGCTTTTGAAACACGGTGTGAGATACATAAAAACATTTATTCTGTTTCAACACGTAAAAGATCAATTTGAATAGTTTTCCTATTACAGATTCACCGGCTCATACTGTTAAAAAAAGGATTCTTAGATTTAAAAACTATTGTTAGTTTTTTCTCATGTCATGAACCCACCACAGTGTTTAATCTCAATTTGTTAGCTGGATGTATCTAAGAAAATGGGTCTTCATCCTACACCACACGTGACATAAAGTGTATCAATATGTGTCACTGTGACTGTAGATCTGTTTTTCTAATTCGCCTGCAGCAATTCTTTCCACTAAGCACATGACTTAATGTCAGACAGATCGGTCTTTCATTGCTACTTTATGGTTCAAATTAGTTATATAATTCTTTTGTCATAAAAATCCTTTGTTTTTTTCCAGAATGGTGTTTATAATTTGTTTTTGTGCGTTTTGGGCATAACCGCGTCAGAATTAGGCTGGAAGTGCTGTTTCTTCAATCCGTATGCAATATTTGGGCCACTTTAAAAGAATATTGTGATTGACTGTATGAAAAAAACTGAGATCTAACAGGATAAGTACTGTGCAGGCAAAAATTCCTTACATAGGGTATTTGGAATACCATTAACATGTTTTACAAGAAAGAAATAAGGGGAGGTTTGGCCTATTTCAGCAGTTATGTCAAAGCACTTTGTGTTCAAATTACAGACTTGCTCCAAAGTAAAAGATTCTGATCAGGCCTGTCTTTCAATTCAATTCAATTCAATTCAATTCAATTCAATTCAATTCAATTCAATTCAATTCAATTCAATTCAGTTTAAAAAAATGCAGAGGAAGTTTACGTCCAGTATCAAGCAAATACATGAAAAGATTTTATTCGAACGAAAATGGATTACCTCAAACTGGACTATTTTGCTGCCCAGAATTTCAGTCTTTACATTTCCTTTTTATGTTAAACTCTAATTTTCAAATTTAAAGCCACTGTGCCAAAAGCTCACATTTGTAACCTAGCAGCAAAATGGCATGAGCTTTCAGGATCCTCGTTCAGCACACTATACTTAGCAGTCATCTGTTGCTCTTCCAGGGAGGAAAACAGGTCCACGTGGACATATCACAACTATACCTATACTTATATTTCTGCAATTTCACATTACTTTTTGTATTATTGCTGACAGGCTTTAATTCTTTTTATCCACGGACAACAACTTTAGATAAGTACCATATCAAATTCAGAGTTGGTACATGGTTGGATGTATTTCAGTACACCAGAAGGTAGAACTATTTATTCATTGGTTTTCCCCATTAAATTTCTAATATATGACATTCCAGGTATTGAGGCTGTGCTCTTGATTCACTGTTTTTGTTTTGTTTTTTATCGCCCCAGAAGGCCTGGGTTACTTCCACAGTCCAGAGTGGAACAAAATGAACAACAACAAAGAAATCAAATAAAAGTAATTCTAAAGCCAAGTTGTTTGTTCTGTTTTTAGAATGCATGCTAGAATTTATGCTTTGATTTTACTGAATATATTTTCAGTTTACGATCTTGATCATTGATATTGCTGTATTTAAAATGTCTGTATTTTGATAAAGAGCATTGAACATCAAATGCATTAATTTATATAGGTCAAATATAAATAGAAAAGGGACCAGGAGTTTGTGCTGGTTGTCGGGGATAATCCTAATCCTGTTCTGTCTTCACCCAGGAAGTTCCGTTCTTGCAAGATGAAGGTGATTGGGGCGGAAGCGTGAGAGCAGAAAAATAGGAAGGATGTCTTGCTGACATACATATGTCAATATTTTTTAACTGATGTATTCACAATGACAAAATTAGGCCTGATATTAATATTAGGTCTTTTTTTTGGGAAATGCACACATGATTTTTTTTACATAATTAGCTGCATTTTATACACAATATGGCTGATTTAGAAGAGTTTTTGGACAAAATAAAATAAAAGTAAAACTGCAATTCCTTAAAGATGCGCAGCAATATTCTGCCTCCGTCTGTCTGTTTTTCCACCTTCCACCTGCTCTGAAACACAAAAACACAGTTTCTTCTCTGCTGGGTTGTTGGACAGAGACTGATTACTCTGTCAGGAAGAATCCTTTAAGCTCTGTGACGAAGGCTAATTGCCAAAGAGTTAACACAAACAGATAAAGTAGCAGGATGGATTATCCCGTCCTTTGCATTGGATTATGAGACATGATGTTACGGGCAAACAGATTAACAGGCAATGGGCCTCTGAGCTTTTCCCCCCAGAAAGTGGGATTAACTTGTTTAACCAGGTTTTGACATTATGAACAAACTCCTTAAGATAAAGTATGTGACCTCTGTAACGCCTCTCTGCAGCCGCAGGCATGTTGGTGTGCTCTCATGCATTCAGCATTTTGGTTTCGGCAAAATTTTGAAAATAAACAAAACAAAACCACAAAGGTTTAGACTATGTCTCGACAAAAATATATGAAGAAACTGTTTGAGAACTACCAGCGCATTTTTTTGCACCATCGATAGTAAAATTGCACAAAAAGTTTACTAAAACAGCAGATTCGTTCTCAGATCATCACCTAGACTCCATTGACTGTTGTCTGAACACGTCTTCAAAACACAGGCAAGAGCTTTTTCTGCAACCCCACCTGCAACACAGTGGGGGGATCCCTAAATGACTTAGATCAGTTAATGAAAAAAACCAATCAATTAGTCAATTATCAAATCAATTTGTTATGAAGCTGGTTGGGTGGTGTCTTTATAAATATCTGGAGCAGAAAAAAGAGGTATGTTTAAGGTTTGGACATGGTAGCATCTATCTCTTCTTTCTCCACTGTTTTTGTTTTTAAAATTTGAGCTTTTATCACAAGGTTTCCTTTCAGTGTCTCCAGGAGAAAGAAAGCAAAATGAGGTCCACCCGAGTCATAGAACTGCCAGAAGACTTCTGGATCCCAATCCCGCTGGAGACCAATAACATCACATCCCTTAGCCCTTTCTCAGTTCCTCAGGACCACTTGGGGGATTCGGCCACATTCTACACCATGGCGGGATTCACATTCTTTCTCTTTGTGATTGGCACTTCCATTAACACCCTTACCATTGCGTGCACCGTGCGATACAAGAAACTCCGCTCCCATCTCAACTACATCCTGGTGAACTTGGCTGTGGCCAACCTTCTGGTCTCTGTCATCGGCTCTTTCACCGCCTGCTGCTCCTTCACATTCAGATATTTTGTCTTTGGACCACTAGCATGCAAAATTGAAGGTTTCATTACAACACTAGGGGGTAAGATTTAGGTGCACAATGTACAGATTACATATGGGACGGTCTTCTTTACATTAGATTATAGTATATTAATATTAAAATTGGCAGAGATTTTTTTCTTTGTTATTCCAGGTATGGTAAGCCTGTGGTCTCTGGCTGTGATAGCTTTTGAACGATGGCTGGTCATCTGCAAACCTCTCGGCAATGTGGCTTTCAAGCCTGAACATGCCACAGGTTGTTGCGTATTAACCTGGATTTTTGCACTGATTGCATCAGTTCCACCTTTGCTTGGATGGAGCAGGTAAGCCAGGCATGCAAAAAGTGAGACACTTAAGCAAAGCTGTTTGGACAGGAAACCGCACTTAGTGTTGTTGTTATTTCCCCAGGTACATTCCAGAAGGCCTGCAGTGCTCTTGTGGTCCAGATTGGTACACGACCAACAACAAATACAACAACGAGTCCTACGTCATGTTCCTTTTCTGCTTCTGCTTCGCTGTTCCCTTAACCACCATAATTTTTTGCTATTCTCAGCTACTCATAACTCTTAAAATGGTGAGAAAACATTAAATGCCTATGGGGTTGTAGGGTTGTATTTATTAAGTGCAATTATCAGGGTAAAGTGCAATGTGTTTTCAATAGGCAGCAAGAGCCCAGGCTGAGTCTGCCTCCACCCAGAAGGCTGAAAAGGAGGTGACCAGGATGGTGGTCGTCATGGTACTGGGTTTCTTGGTGTGTTGGATGCCGTATGCCTCCTTCGCTCTTTGGGTTGTCAACAACCGTGGGCAGATTTTTGACCTGAGACTGGCAACCGTACCGTCCTGCCTATCGAAGGCCTCCACTGTCTACAATCCTATCATCTACGTACTCTTCAATAAGCAGGTGAGTACACATTAAAAGGACTTTAACAGCAACACGGTCAAGGTGCTGTGATCAATACGGTGTAATTTTGGAAAGGATACCCAGGTTAAAAGAGTGATTTGGAGAAGCATCAATCTGTTCTCTGATCACAGCATTTGTATGCCGTTTTATGACTTTGTTCCAGACACTTCTGTTCTCACCGTTTTATGTCATCTTTACAGGCCTTTTGAGTCTTGCTGACAATATCCATCAACTAACAGGGACAAATGAGATGCTATGTGTACACCTGATGCTGTCTCACGATAAGTGTCTAACAACTCAGGAATTCTTTTGTTTTTCCCTCTCAGTTTCGAACATGCATGGTATCCTTGGTGGGGATGGGGGATGGAGAGGAGGAAGTCTCTACAACACAATCAGTGACCGAAGTCTCCAAAGTTGGCCCAGCTTAGTCCGACAGTAATCCTCGCTTAATTGTAAATAGTAAAAGTCGCGTCCAAAAAATTTACAGTCCAAGAAAAAAAAAAAAAAAAAAAGAATCATTGCTCTGCAAAAGAAGAAAATGAAAACCAAAAACAATTAAAGTATGTTTTTGATTTTTTTTCAACTTTTGATGGTTTTATCTGAAGATTTTTTTTCAATAGTAAATATCATGGGTGTTTATTTGTATTTATATTTGGTATTTTTATTTTGGCAAAAAAGGAGCAGGCTAAAGTTTTGACTCCAAGTCAAGTTGTAACCCAAATGTTACCATTTTGTTCCTTTCCGACTTCCACAAACAAAGGGTTTCGCGTCTATGTACTTAAACCAATACCTATCAGTTTATTTTTCTTTGTAGTAAAGTATTTTCATGAGTTAAGCACAAAAACAGAAATAAAAATGCTCAAAATTCCCTTCTTCTTTTTTTATTGTATTGGTAAGTATTCTTGAAGACTTTTTGGAGACCCTGTTTACATTTTATTTTGGTTCTGATCTGTTTGGGCCACTCAAAAAGATTGTGACCCTTGATCAAAATAAATCCTATTTTTATGCTGTTAGATATTATTAATTTGAGTAATAAAAAAAACTTTTTGTCAGTTAAAACATAATCTATTACTCTGAGTCGATCATCAAAGCAAGTACAAATCGACGTGTTTGGTTTGAAAAACCCTTAAACAGATGGCTGCTTCAAACGTAGGACACGAATCAACCAAATCTACGATGTTACAAAATTGCAAAGGGATGAAATGATCATCAGTTTATGGAGCTCCACATGGGCAAAATTTTAAATAAAACACTTCAAACAGCAATTTTAACAGAATTAGCTTCTAATTTAATGTTACAACTTCAGAGTGAAAATAGTGGAGTCTCAATAGAAGTCCACATGAGGGATTCAGGGACTCTGAGGTGGTGAAATACAGCTCAACCTATGTCATCACTATGTTCTTACCACAACACTGTATTAAACAATGTATTAAAAAACACTAATATATTTAATGTATTTTGGATTTCATTAAATTAGTAAATTGTTTTTTTTTTTGCTAATTGAAACCTTTTCAACCTTTAAACACGGGGTGGAGCAGTCATATTTTGAACTGCTACTATTTCATTGGAAAAATAAAAGATGGATTTAATTAAACATTTTTCCAGCTGGTGAAGCAAGCATCAAAGGATCAGCTCAAAACTGCAGAGGTAAGGAGCCTGACTTCAACCCCAAGACAATTTACAAACCACCCCATCTCTACATCAAAATCGATAAATTAATACTCTAATCCTGGTAGGACCTGTCCTTAACAAAGGGGAAAATGTGGGTGCAGACCTTTGAAGGATAGCACAAGTAAAAATGAGTAAGAACATGAAAAAAAAATAATTGTAATAAAAGTGTTTGCGAGATTTGTTATTGCCCCATGCAGAGCAGAAGTGGGTAGTATTACTTTTATTCAGTTACATTTACTTTAATAACCTTTTTAAAATGGTCCTAGTAGTTTTATTGTACCAAAGTTTTCAAGTTTACTCAAGTAATATCATTGTAAAGTGTTGCTGCTCTTACTTGAATACAATTTGGGGCCACTCTTCCCACCTAACTGAAGAACAAACACATTTATACCAAAAATCCACCAGACACAGTGAGGCTTCTGGCTTGTAGGCAAGCCTCATTGTTCAAACGTTATTTTCTATCTGACCGGCCTGTTGTGCCATTTGGAGATCAACTAAACATACAGCAAACAGTAGATACTGTCTCTGGAAGTACTTGACTCTGCAACATGTACTGCAAGTATTGGTTTCAAAAGATTTATGTAGTGGGAAACGGAGAGTTGGAAAGTTTTGCTTCTTTTGCCTAAATTTGTTATTTTATATTGATGTAATTTATTTTAACACATTTTTTTGTTTTATTTTTTAAAATGCCAGAACTGGCAAACAATTTAGAGTTTTTCTTCTGTATAATTACATGATTTTCTCAAATTCAATCAGTGGTGCAACTCAAATACTCAGTATTTAAGTGGCCTTTTTACTGAATACTTTTTATTTATACCCTTACTTGAGTAATTTTTTTGGATGACAACTTTTCCCTTGTACTAGAGTAAAAATTTATTAAATTAGTACTACTCTTACTTGACTAACAGTTTTGGCTGTTCTACCCATTTCTGATGCTGAGTCAGTAGTTTTTGACATTTTAGGGTTAAAGAAAATATTCTTATTTGCCACAACAAATAAGAGAAGCAAAGAATCCTGTTTCAATGATATAATAACATTTGTTTTTAGCAAATTAGGTCAAGTTCTACAATGTGCACCACAACTGCAAGGCCTTTTATCCCTCAGCCTATTTAAATCTTCTTTCACCCATCAAGATATCGTAAAAAAAAAAAAAAAAAGTAAAACCACTAATACATTTTTTTGAGATGGACCAAATGAAAATCAGTCACAAGCTAGGTAATATGCGTGCTAGAGAATGGCCTAATCTTTTAGCCTCCGGCAAACGGATTAGCCAATTCCCGGGGTTCAGACACGAGTAAGCAGTGAGAAGATACTGGCCAACTCTGAGCTCTGACAGTAAGACACTAATCTCAGCATTAGCTAAAAGGTGGTGTAAGTTGTCACGGGAATACATGTAAAGCTTTAAATCCCATCCTTGAGCCAATTAAGTTGAGCCGGAGTAACGTTTTAAAGTTCCTATAAATGCGGGTTTTCAGTGACTCGGCATCAGACAGAGAGAAGCCCACTTCAATTAAAAGACAGGGAAAACATGAAGTATCATATTACTGTTTGATTGCAGATTTGAATTATACGCATTCAACTCATATTTAATTTTAATCCAATTGTAAGCTTTATTAAATAAAAACAAATCCAATGAAGATGAGGGTAAACCGTCAAGAAGAAATTCCAGACGACTACTGGATCCCCATCCACCTGGACACCGACAACATGTCAGCCTACAGCCCGTACCTAGTTCCCCAGGACCATTTAGGAAGCCTGGGGCTTTTTTATTCAATGTCAGCATTAATGTTCTTCTTGTTTGTGGCCGGCACGGCCATCAACATCCTCACAATTGCATGTACTATTCAATACAAGAAGCTCCGCTCTCATCTGAACTACATCCTGGTCAACATGGCTGTGGCGAACCTCATCGTCTCGTCCGTGGGCTCTTTTACCTGCTTCTACTGTTTTGCCTTCAGATACATGGCTCTTGGTCCACTCGGCTGCAAGATTGAAGGATTTACTGCAGGTGTTGGTGGTAAGAACAGGAACATATTTGAATAATTCCACTCTTAGAGAATTTTACCAACTGCAATAGATTTTATGAGACACTGTGGAGTGAGAGAATATTTAGTAACAAGCTGTAACACTGTCTAAATGACTCGTTTTCACTTAAATAACACCTTAATGTCGAAATGCCATATGCACACGTGTATTATGTGAATTATGTGTTTTTCCTCAGGCATGGTCAGCCTTTGGTCTCTGGCTGTAATTGCATTCGAAAGATGGTTGGTTATCTGCAAGCCACTCGGGAACTTTGCCTTCAAGTCAGAGCATGCTTTGTTCTTGTGTGCACTTACTTGGTTCTTTGCTTTGTGCGCCACAGTTCCTCCACTAGTGGGATGGAGTAGGTGAGGAAAACACACTGGCTAATTGATTAATCCAATGAAGTGCTGGGAGGATGTTGTTATGATTAACTGAAAGCATGATGTCTGCTTTGCCAGGTATATCCCGGAAGGAATGCAGTGTTCATGTGGACCAGACTGGTACACGACAGGCAACAAGTTTAACACTGAATCCTATGTGATGTTCCTCTTCTGCTTCTGCTTTTCTGTTCCTTTCACTTGCATCGTCTTCTGCTACTCACAGCTGCTCTTCACACTGAAATCGGTAGGTGGCATGTTGTGGATCACCTGGATTTGAACATCTCTGACTTTTGTTTCATTCACATGGTATTTTAGCTCTGATTCTTATTCAACCGGTGTGTCGACAGGCGGCAAAGGCCCAGGCAGAGTCTGCCTCCACCCAGAAGGCAGAAAAGGAGGTGACTAGGATGGTGGTTGTCATGGTGCTAGGCTTCCTGGTGTGCTACATGCCATATGCCTCCTTTGCTCTTTGGATCGTGACCCACCGCGGACAGCCATTTGACCTGAGACTTGCAACCATACCATCCTGTTTCTCCAAAGCATCCACCGTCTACAATCCCGTCATCTATGTTGTCCTCAATAAGCAGGTGGGCTTATGTAGGAGATTAAAAGATTTAGAGTGGTCTTATGCTGCAAAGCTGAAGATGTGCTCAGTCTAAAAGAGACCAACGATAAACTTTTTCTGACTTGAACTTGGGGCCGACAAAGGCCGTTAATGCCCTCTAACGGTGGATTTCAAATACAACTAATGGCTTAAATGGCTTTCAAGAAGAACCAATAAAATGCATTAAGCCAAAGATTAACCTTCAAAATGAATGGCCCACAAAAGTGTTAAAACATTTCACTTTATTTGCTAGTTATGTCTGTTTGATGTTAGCAACATGCAAAGCCCAAACATGTTGATGCTACACAAGTTTCAGACAGGTTCTTTACTCAATCAGATTATATGCATCAGATTCCACCGTTTCCTCCAGAAAAAAAGCTAACAAGATAGCATCTGAACCACAGGGAATGAAGCAACGCAGCTAATGTGTTAATCTTCGCTTTGCTTTCAGTTCCGCTCATGCATGAGGAAGATGCTGGGGATGAGCGGAGGCGACGAAGAGGAGTCATCTGCAAGTCAGTCGGTCACCGAAGTCTCAAAAGTTGGACCCTCTTAGGTTCTTGGCCTGTCTTGATTTGGATAACATGGAAATGACCAACATTGATGTGTTTTTACTGTTGTTATAACTTAGGGTTTTCAAAGAAAAATGTAAAAAAAGAAAAGAAAAAAGGTTCATCTGATGAAGCTGTTATTTTTCTGTGCATTTTACCATGGGCGTAAAACAAAAACACATATTTTTAGAATTGTATTCTGATGCAAAAATATGGATTTTTCTTTTCTTCCAAAAAATGACGAGGTCTCTGAAAACCCATAAACTACAAAATAAAAGCATGTAGCACATCCAACACATCTGTGAATGAGTTGTTCTACATGTCATGACTTGTAAGTATTTACTTGTATATATGTAGCAACAGAGAATTAATAAAGAGAAGTCAACTTTGAAGCTCATATCCATTCGGGAAATACATCTTTTGTGCACAAAGAAAGAGAGCGCTATCTGAAGTGAGTGTTGGAAATGTGTGGTGAATACTCTTATTAGCTATTGGAGTAAATCAGTGAAACAGTAAAAAGGGTTTTACTGTTGTTTTATATCACTTTTTAATTCAAGGCACTGTAAAAATTCTCAGTTTTTAATTTGAGGTGCATTGTTCCTTTCAACCTAAATTGATTATTGTTAATGTAATTAACAAGTGGTGTACTTTTTTTAGTGATGTATTTTTTTTTTTTACATCCATAAGGATGCATCAGAATGGGGGCAAACAAGTACCATATCAAAAATCAAGGAAGAATGCTCCTGATCTAAGTGAGAGTTTTCCAAGGTGTGAACTCTGGCATGAGGTGGTGGGTCAGGTTTGTTTGTGCCACCTGTGTAACACTCCTGGCCCTTAGGGGGAGACAGATGATGGTATGAATCAGGTGTGATGGCTGCTCATCCCTCCAATCTGGACCACCTGCACCTGCAGAGTTATTTACCTGGTACTATTCTGACTTCCAACATCTCCCATGGGATCTGTGGAAGTACTCTGTGTGAACTCAAAATTTGGAGGCTCTGACTTAAATTTTGGAGAGATTGGCTCTGATCTAGGTGTTGCGTTAGAATCTGCATAGCTGCTCTTTCTTTGACTCTAGCTCATGCAATGAGTCGACCTGCTGGGGATGACACTGTGAGTATTTCACCTGAAGGGTGGGGGACTCACTTCCCTGATGGGATGCAGGCTTTCTGATATTGTGAGTTTTGAGCTCTTCGATCTCAGCTTCAGCTTCTTCTATCCTCACCTAACCCATTGAGAGTTCCAATTTGGCAGCACTCACTCTGTGGAGGATCCTCTGGTAGTCTGCCTGCAACTTAGAATGCTTTTCATCGTCTTGTTGTGACACACGCTGATATAACGATGTAAGCTGTCCCACAACATATTGAATCTGAGTCCTTTTTGTCAGATTCCCAATGAAGTTAATTGGTTCCTGAATCTTTCTATTACATGCAGCAAGGTTAAAACTATTTAAATTACTCCACTCATCAGGAGATCAGCTGATAAGATCAGCAATGACAACCTTCTGCATCTCTCTGTCTGCGTGATCCACCACAGGTGCAGCTTCAGATATGCAGAGTTCTGTCTGCCTCCATATGTGCTAACACAAAAACACAAGTTAAGTGAAGTTTTCAAAATAAGACAGTCTGTGCATGCCTAGCTATGCATTTATGTTTAAATACACACTTTGCAAATATTTGTGTGTGTGAAAAGGGTGCGCTAGTTCACTGCTCAACCTGTGCCTTATAACACTTTCAGTGTTAAGATGCTAAACCTTTTAGTAATTACTAGCTCTTCAGTGCCTGCTTGACCTCTTTCTTTTTGGAACTACTAAAGTTTTAAGCTTATGCTTCTCACCGTTCTTTAATAGCAAATTAGCTTTATCAATCCCCTTCCAGACAGGTCGGGTGAAACCTCAGATTAACTAGGAGTTAAATATGGAAACAACTCTGTTCTACACAACACAAAATAAGCTCTTTAAGATGAACTTTGATTCTTTAACTTAGATCTGCAGGTAACCAGGATTCACTGAATCATCCTGGTGTTCATCTATTTTATATGTCCTTTTGCTTCCTTTGTGTGTACATAGTTCCTTAACTTCTTTTTGTCTTAATTTTGCTTCGTAGTTGAGTTAATTTTCACTAGCCTAGTAGAGAGGATTTGTTGATTGAAGTATGGTGTTAATTCAGATAAACAGCATTCTGTAGTGATGTTCTCTGGATGTTCATTTTTTTTCTGTTAATAAATTCTTGAACTTGAAGAGAAGTTGTCACTCATTTATTCTATATGTGTGCAGAGTTTGCTGTTAAAAGAACGCCAGTGCTCGAATGATCCTTTCAACTATTTGTCATGCTTTGAGGGTGAACCCGAACACAACAGAGTTTAGTTTAACAGTTTATTGTAGATTGTGGATAGTGGAGGAAGAAACCAACAGTCAGTACTGGAACGGAACTGGATGATGGAGATGGCAGGAACTGGCAAGCAGGACGGAGCTGGAGGTAGCAGGACCAGCAGCACGGCAGAGTGAATACTTGGAAGCCAGAGCAACAGCAGGACCAGCAGCAGGCAGGCGGGGATCAAGGGAACTCGGGCTGGACAAGGAAAAGGTGTGATGAGGAGAAGAGAACAGAGCAGACCAACCGACAAGGAAGAGCTGAATGAAGGGAGCTTAAATAGCAAGGATGACAGGTGTGCTGAATACTGGCTTAATTAGTGGCTGACAGGTGTAGATGATTACTGAGGTGGAGAGGAGACTGGGGTCTATAGAGGGTGAAAAGTGCCCTTAATATGTTCATGGTGCAGCAGGCAAGGCTGCACCATGACACTATTGTCCTGATATCAGCTGTTTGGGCTGATATTCACCGGACAATAACTAATAGACCGAGTTATTTTTCAAACTTTAATTAACTTAAAAATGTGTGTAATAGCACAACAGCAGGAACTGGGCAGAAACAGGAGTGGGTCTAGGAAACAGGAAGGTAGGGTCAGTGAATGTTTAGGGTCCTTTGCTAATTTCTCAGCCTTGTGGTCGTAACTTATAGCATGAGTATGCTATGGAGCCACCCTAGTTGTACTTGAAAACAGCAAAATTGCATTTGTTACATTATTTTTTTCACCTGGTTTATATTTGTTTTTATTTAACGGTAATCTGGATATTATATTACTCATTATTGTAATGATGTTTTTTATCACCTTGTTATCTGGAAACTCCTCAAAACCTCAACAAATTGTATTAATCCTGTTATAGCAGGTTGAACCCCTATCTTCAGTGGAGCAGTGTATGAGAGATGAGACAGAAGATTGCATGTTAATAGGTCTTAATGCACAAGACACTAGGTGGAATAAACATGAGAATGGGGTATTTTGTAAATATAATCTTTTATTTTATATATATATATTTATATTTATAAGCAGTTTTCTACCTGCCTTAACCTCTCACTGTCTTTTATATGAGAACAGTGAGATGTCAAGGCTAACCTTATGGTTTGAAACAACTAGAATGTTTCAACATTGCCACACTTTTCAACTATATAATATTAACAATATAAAAAGTTTTAGTCTGACCAAGCAGCCTTTTGGTTTTTGTCCTTTATGCAGTAATGGGACTGGGAAGATGATGTAGGTTTAAGTTTATTAGACAAATAAACATACACCAATTTGACAGTGTGCAAGAACTGTCACAAGAAAGTTTGTTTCCATTTATGGGCTTCAATGTCTTTCCATCAATACCTGGTGGGCCAGTCCCTGCTTGAAATGCCCGGGCCTATCTTTTGGCCCAGTCCAGCCCTGCCAGTGAATGTCGGCTCACTCACCTGATCTACCTGCCAACATACCTCACATCATACCTCTTCACAAACCTGCAGATGTTTGTACCAAGGGAGCAAAAACTTTGTATCATGGAAGCAGAATATGCACTCCTTCTGGGTCTGGGGGTCAGCAGAAGAAGGGACTTGTCCAAGGTGCCACTCATGCAGAGACCACCACTGCTGTTGACCTTCTATCAACCTTTGCTCATCAGAGACATGGTCTTTCATTGAAAACGGCAGTGGTCTTTACTCAGTTTTGACTACAAAAAGTTTCTCACATTACCTACATAAAATCCTGAAATTCCGGAAACATATAAAATAAAAAAATTTATGAATATACCTTTAAGCCAGGCTAACAACACACAAATCTTTAAGCATGTTTCTATCCCAACTACAATACAAATATTGCTGCAATGACCCTATCTTAAAGGAGCAATAAGTAAAATTTCACCGCTAGGTGTGCTGTTGCGCAAAGCCTGTAGACAAAAACAAGATGTGTGGCAAGCCACGGCTCCCTTTACTTCCAAAGTCTAAGCACCACACCAGTTATCTGATTTAATTTTACATTTTCTGTCAAAAAAATGCCTATGTACGCGAGGATTATGGTGGGCAACTCACAAACCCGCCGGGCTGCATTAAACAACGCTAGCTGTGTTAGCTGGCCTGCTGACTACTTGCCTCACAAACAGCAACCCATGGCTGGTCAAACTCCAACAATTAACCCAAATGTCACATTTATAGCATTACACTGAATCAAATCCACACAGCAAAATAAGTGTAACAACACTGTTACACCAACAAAAGTAAACATTTAACTGCATGCTGTTACTCACCTGTCCAGAGGAGAAAAGCTGGCTCCATGTCAAACTGGATCTGCTTCTGCTCTCGAAAGGCTCTTCACCTTGGAAACGGGAAGCCAAGGCTAATTCTCGTTTTGTCTCTTTCCTTATCTGACAACTTCTTTGCCAAAGTTTTTTTTTTTTTTTTTTGCTGTAATAATTTTGCTGTTCCTGATCGTCTTCAGATGGACGCGGAGTTGACATTTTATAGGGAGGAAGGGGCTAAGGCCTGAGTGGCAGCTTTCACATGCACATACATGAACGCGAGACCGGCGCGGCTTTGTAAACAAGAGACTGGAGAACAACACAGAAAGATGGTGTGACGTTATACCAATATGGTATGACTTTTTTTTAGTTTGTGAAGAACTAAAAAAAAGTTCTGCACAAAACTATTTTTTTAGTTCTTTCTATCTAAAATAATGAAATTTTACTCATTGCTCCTTTAACATTACTGAATCTCATGGTACACTATGATGTCAATCTGTCTCCACTGAAAAGCATTCAATTACCCAGAGATGAAGGATGTGTGAAACTTAAAAACTTTTCAGCTATTAATTATCTGGCCAGATGGAGGCACTGATGAAGTATTGAAATGTAATTCCCAGGTGGTGAATTAATCCTTAAACATGATTAAAAAATAAATTTAGATAGTGATATCATGGCAAAAGAAAGCTACCTGTTTCCATTCACTTGTTGCTAATTACTATCAATTGCTAATTACTAAAAGCGCTGGACATGTAAAATTGTTATGGGCTCCTTCTGTTAAGCCAACCATTCCTCTTCTTTGCCTGTCAGGGCATTGAACTGGTTGGGGCTAATCTAAAAAAAAATTTCTACTAGCTCGTAGTTGTCTGTCACATAAAATATTGGTGAAATACATTGTAGTTTGTAGTTTTAAAGGGCAAAATATTAAAAAGTGCTATAGGTGTAAATACTTTCATAAGGCAAACAAAATAGTTATTTCTTTCAATTAGTTTTTCAATGTAAAATGAAATTGAAGGCAGAACTGAATAACTTCTTCCTGAATAAATTAAATGTTAAGTAGAACACGGCAATTCCATGTATCGGCTTGAGTTCTCTTTTTTAAATGATTGGTGTCTGGAGTAAGAAATAAGCAGGTGGATCTAGCTTTTGCATGCCATTATTACAAGTCATTGGTGCTTCACTTTTACTTGGAAGCTCTTTAGAAAGCCTCTTCACCTACTCCTTTTCTCTCATGGCTCTGGGGACAAATGTAGAAAACACACCTCTTCTTCATGAGAGTGGGGACTGATGTATTCTTTAACTGCAAGAGCAATGTCCTCCAGTCATTAGAAATACACACTTATTCGCTGAACATTTATGTTTTACATATTCTTTATTCAAAATTGAAATTTATTTGTCTCTTGAGGACAAAGGCTAGATGATCCACAAAACAGAGGCACTCTAGAGGAAAGGCCTGAGCCAGCTTTACCTCCTGCAAAGGCTCAGTGTTTCAATTAGAACAACAACATGGCCAATGTGTTTTTGCACAACTCATTGTCTTTTATAACTCCCAAACTACAAGGCCCACACTCAAAACCTTTATATCACCTTGTGCATGGAGTGATTCTGCTTCGAATGACATAGGCCACACCCACGTTTGCTTAACATAGAGACAAAAGCAAAACTTATTTGATATCTCCTCTTACATTTTAAGCTTGATTGACATGAAGCTACTTTAGGTTCATACCATCTATAGAGGCAGTGGACAAAGCAATATGTAAAAATGTTTTACATTTTCAGTGGTGGGCACAGTCCACAAACAAATAATTGCAAAGTTAACTTTTTGTTCACCAAATTATCGTTCATGCCAAGGTTGATAACTGCAGACTGGTTAGCATCCACTTTATTGGGTTTTAATACCTTTAAGTACGATAACAACGTTCAAGATATTCATCCGCTGTTTATGTCACTCTCCTGGCTCTCACTACATATCCACACAGACTTCTCCACATCAGTAGTTGTCACGGCTTCACAAAAAATAAAAAATAAATAGCTGTTAATAGCTGTGCTGTTTTCTACTCACCTGTCGTCTTCTTGTGATGATGTGGTCTTAATATTGTCGGATCCTATTGCTCAAAAACAGAGATGCCGGTATCCACGTTTTTCTCTCTCTCTAAACAGTGCGCTGCCGTGTGACCCTAACCTTTTAATTAGTATTGTAACTCAGCTTTCTGGGTTCGTTATCAGCACCGCATGAGGTGGAAGGAGAATGGGCTCAGAGCTGGGCTTTTGGGTTGCTGCAAGGCTCAACAGGACTCTTATTTTTCCAACATTTCTGTACAAAACACTGGCCGGCACTTATTTACTGTCTACCCAATGGCAATTGAAACTGAAAACCAACATTTGAAACTTAAGAAAAAATTTAAACTGAAAAAATGTTGAACTGAAAAAAAGTAGATTTTTACACCTTCAGATTTTTTTTTCCTGTTTCAAAATATTTGGCTTTGTTTTGGCATGGGGGCGAGGCCTCAGATAAAATGGATGTGACATCTCAACACAGGTGCTGGACTTAACATTCCCAGCTGTGGCATTCAGGAACTGTGAGAACTGAGAACGTTAAAGATATTCTATGTTGATGTGACTGTATTTGTAATAATGAAGATTTTTTCCCCCCCAAAAATGATCAAACCTGGGGACATGGGAATGTATATTAATCTGCATATGTTAATCTGAGATTATTTTGACGTATTTATGATTAACAATGTATCTTTACTCGTGTTTATAGTCGCTTATTTTAGAGCACAATTAAGCAACTGCACATTCAGAAACAAGTCCAAAAAACTGTGACTCAAGCGGACTTGGCAACAGTGCTAAGAAACATTTCGTACGATGACCATAGGTATTAGTTATTATGAGTAGCTTGATACCTAATGCATAGAGGACATGTTTACATTTATGACACTCCTTGGCTTCTATAGTAGTTACTATATGCTTGGCGTTGAGGTTGTTTATAATTCATTTGGCACACCACTAGATGGTGCGCCATTGTGAAAATCTTACACACTGGGGCTATAACACTTAAATACTGACCAAAAAAAGCTTCAAGCTAAATGTGTAACACTACAGGTACTGGAGAAGAATTGGTTGAATCCTGTTGTCTATAGCAGCATACAACCAGCCCAAAATACTACACAGCAGCAGACATGTCTGCAGGATTCCCTTTCAAGAGAGGCGATATCCCACATACTGAACTGTAAAGGTGCATTCAGGGACAATTTGTACACCGGATTCTCTATTTATCAAAACAACTCCAAAGTTATGTTAAGGTTTTTATTGTCAAGTATCAGCTCAGTCTTATTGAAAAGAACAAGCTTCAGATAGTTTTATTGTTGTATCATTTATCCACACATTTCCTGTAACTGATTATTAAAACTAATCAAACCAAATCTCCAGTCAGTTCTTTACCAGCCACTCTTTGAAGTTAAAATAAAAACATAAAAAAAGCAAACTATGATCCCAAATGTGAGAAATTATTTGTTCATTGCCAAATAATAAAAAAAATAAACGACTTTTTTTCTTTTGATCACAGCGAGCGTTACGTTGGCTGAATGATCTGAATCGAATTCTTCAACAGATTTGATGAGAAACTCACTCCTACCCCAGCCCACTCAACCCTGCTGCAACCCCCCTCAACTTTCACAACTGCCTGTTTTCCTTCCCAGAGCTTCACACCTCTTTGGTCTCAGCGACCCACTCACCCCCTCGATTTCAGAGGTCTCCCTCTTATACAGCCCCCCTCCCTCACCACCATCCTGTGCTTTTCAATACTTTTGTTGAGGAAAGAGCGGCAAAAGGTAAAGGTGCGAAAGGCTGCAGGCCTGCATCTGCGGGGCAGATCAACTGTATGGCATCATAGGGTACTTGTTCAACATGAGTCTGAAGCTCAGGAAAGTTCCACATCGGTGGAAGACATCTTGTGTGATTCCAGTCCCAAAGACCACACATCCGAAGGACCTCAGCAGTTACAGACCATAGCACTGACCTTGCATTTGATGAAGACCCTTAAGGGTATATCCGCACCAAACACAAACAAGGCAAATGGAGCTAGTGATTTACATTTTATTCCTATGTAAAGGTGCTTTCAGGAGTGAATTAATTGTCCGTAATGCGAATGATGCGAATTGGGCGAATAGACTAAAGGGAAAATGCAAATAGAACAACGCGAAATTTCACTCGAATTCAAAAATCTGAACTTTTCTGTCAATTTGCGTCGCATTGAGGGTCCTCCTCATCCATTTATTTAAGCGCAAAAATGTTTTTTATATGTTACATATTTAGACAGTACACTTAGGTTATATTTCTATTGAGCAATGAAGAATTTACTGACAGAAGATGCCTGTATTTTGTGTTCTGGTGGGGGATCCGTCCCCTGACGTAGGGCAACAGCTCTTCTTTCTGGGTCCTGGAAAGACAAAATGTGCTGCTGGAATCAATCGTCACCCAGACGAAGCTACTGGTACTCACAGAACCAGGTGCACCTCTGGAAGATCGAGTAGACCCATAGGCGCCGACGCTGTTGTTTGGCTTTCCACGTTGCATACAGCACCATGACTCGCTCACTAAAATCCCTGTCTGCCACGGTGAGTTGAACAGACCAGAGGAAACGGAAAGTTGATAGACGGTCCTTCAATGAGATGACTCTGTGATGTTAGCTGGGGGAAAATTGGCTGCGTTGTCAGCGTGAATTGTTTGCGAGAGAGAGAGTCAAAATGTCCGGTGACCAACGGCAGGCGTTCAACGCGAAAAATTTGACTTGTTCGTGTTCAGTGTGAACATACCTTAAGAGGTTGGTCCTTGATCATCTTCACCCCCAGGTGAGGTGTTTGTTGGCTCCACTGCAGTTTGCCGACCATCGTGGTAGATTATGCCATCACCTACCTTCTGCACCAAGCTCTGTCCCACCCGGAGAAGCCTGGAAGCACTGTGAGGATAATGTTCTTTAATTTGTCCAATGCTATTAAACCCTTCCAGGCAGAACCTCTGGGGGACAAGCTGAAGAGGGACTGACATTGCGATAGTGCTATCTTATAAGTACCTGAGCATTCATCTGAACAATGAACTGGACTGGAGTCACAACACAGGAAGGGTCAGAGCAGATTTTACCTACTAGGGAGACTAAGGGGTACTCCGGAGGATCTTCTTTGACTGCAGTGGCATCAGCCTACCTCTATGGTGCAGTGTGTTGGAGCAGCAGCTTACTCACAGCTCAGAGGAAGAGATTAGATGAGCTCATCGGGAACGCCAGCTCTGTCCTGGGATGTCCTCTCGACCCAGTGCAGGTAGTAGGGGACAGAAGGACTCTAGCAAAAATACCATCACTGTTGGACAGTGTCTCTCACCCCATGCATGAAGCTGTTGAAGAGCTGAAGAGCTCCTTCAGGGGAAGACTAATGCAACCTAAATGTGCAGTATTTTTTATGTTGTAAGAAAAAAAATCTTTAAAAAATACCCACTGTATACACCCAGACAGTTTTGAATTCAGTAAATTTAATAGGGTCTTTTTACATAGATCATGAAAGGAACATAAAATAAGTAATTAACATATTAATACATAAAAAGTGAACATATCCAACCTAGCATTATGACCAAATCTTTGTAATAAAAAGCTTTTGTCATCAAAACATCTGCAAACTCAATGGATGATGATAAAACAGCTGTTGGTGTCGCTGGTGTTGGGATATCAGCTATTGAGCCTTTAGGCCTTTCTCTTAGGTGAGTTTTCCCTGAATTTGGCTTGGTTTTGCATAAAAACTAAATTTTTTGTTTTTTAAGGACCTGAAACTGGCTGAAGACCTCATAATATTTGTTGTGATCGTTGATCTATATAAGCAGCTCTTGGGAGTTCCCATACTGTCGCTGAAATGGAGAGAGACTAGAGTAAAATCTGTCTAAATGGAAGCATGCAAGGTTTCCCTGCAGAACACTGGGTTGTAACGAGATTACGGTTTCACTCACTTTACTTGTCAGCGGTCATAATGTTATGGACGGCTGGTGTTTCCCCTCATAAGCTTTTCTAACACTTTAATACAATAAAGTTAAGGCAGTTTGCTAAATAGGATTACCTTCTACGATAAATGTAGCCAGAAGTTACCTATAGAAAAAAAAAGAAAAAAGTAGAGTGCAAGTACAATTACATTTTCTTTTGTTTTCTTAGTTCTTTGATCTCTTTGTGTTGTGGCCTTTTTGTCTGAAAGGCATTTATCATTCGGAAAATGCAGTAAACATACAACGTAAGCTATTGATTTGGAAAGAAAACATCACACATATCAAACATAAAGTTATATTTTGATTTTCTGGAGAATTGGAAGTTAATCAGTCCAACCAAACATCACAGTTTTGGAGCTGCCCCTGATGCTCCAAACTGCAAGAGTAGAAAAAAAGAATATGGTCATTAAAAGTAAAACACAAAAACACCTGATAAAAGGATTAAGAACAACCATGAGAGAATATTACCTGATGTTAAGTGAACACAGAACCATGAGGGTAGCAAAGGTAGAGTTAGCTCACTTGACACCAGAGCAATTTTCTACAGTCACTACACCATACATGTAAACCACCTGTTGCTCAGAACAGTGCCTGATTAAGACTCTCACCACTGGCCATTCCCGTCGGTTGTCGGGAGCAAATCCGAGTTCTGCTAGTAGTGAACTTTTGCCAAACATGAATAGTTCAGAACTAGCGGAATTCCAGACTTACCCCCGAAATATCAAAGCATCACATGGAAAGTTAAGTAAGTATCAAAAAAAGGCATAAATTGTGATCTTAGAAGATATATATTAGCACTAAGGCTTCCTACAGTATACATATTTAAAGCTGCTCAAAAGTTCCCCAGATGTAAATACAAACATGAATAAAAACATGAAAGAAATGTAAAATATTAAAATAATAGAAATATTTACAGAATTTCTGAGTTCTGGGTGCATCCTCTTCTTGAAGTGAAGGAAGTCCTTGTGCCACTTGGAGCACTTATCAAATCTGTGAGCCAGCTATGTGCACAAGGTATGGATCCGATAGGAAAAAAAAAAGTCAAAGGATTAAAGTAAACCGCTACAGAGGCTTTGATTAGTCTGGTTGTGCACCTGACGTGACCTGTTATTCCGGAGAGATTACAGTCTTACGGAGTGAGCATGCCAAAAGTAATTACTCTGTGTTAAGCAGTTTTGTGGAGCAACCTGAGTTGTCCGTATAATCTGCTTTGGTCTTCTGGGGCAAGAGATATCTTCACTGGTGTTTCATTAGGTCAAATCGAGACGTTTGAGGTTTAATGCTGTGGATGGAACAATGAGAACAACATCAGTTTACATCATTTTGAAACCACTGTACAGCTTCTAAACTACCTACAAGTAACCTTCAATGCATCCCAGTATTACTATTACATAAAAATGTAATAGTAAAACTAATAGCTGGCAGATGTGGTCATATAATGCACAATGCAAGTACCAAACCCCAGGACAAATTTGAATGCAACATATGACAACTACTCCTTCCACGTCCTATTCTGGGCAGAAGTTGCATGTTATATTTTTATTTATTTATTTATTTATTTATTTTTGGCACTTTTGTTCTTTATGCACTATTAACTGTAAAGGAAGCATAGCCGACAGAGAAAGGGTAGGCATGCAATAAATGGCCTTTATGGGTCTGGAATGGAGCCACATGACACTGAATAATATCTTTCAAATGATACTCATATATTTGAGTTGCGTTTAAAAAAATATTTTCATCAAAACTTTTACATCAAATAAATTATCATGACAAACCCTGGGCTAATGTCTAACAATAAGCCTACCAAAGAGTGGGTTGACCGAATAACCCATACATCTTTGCTGCTAAGATTCATTGTTCACAGATGAAAGTAAACTTTTATGTAGACAAGATGATGGACCTGCTGCTGTTGTTTCTACTTACATCAATAAGTCAATGCAATCTGCTGGGGTTCCTTGGATAGAAAACATTTAACTAATCTGTGTGTATGATTCAATAGAATTAACTTTGCAAAGTGCCATGATATGATTTGGTGTGAATTGGCACGCTATTAATCAGAAAATCAGATTCAAATGCACCCACAGTAGGTCATATTATTTTTAGACTCTTTTGTATTGAATATCAGTTGGAATATTTCCCTCCTCTGTTTCACTGGAATAATTTTATACAGTAGGTATATCCTTTGGTTGTAACAGTAGTTCTTGAGGTCTGTTGCATTCAGTTTTTTATCATTGTGGCTCATAACCGACAGCTATATATATATATATATATATATATATATATATATATATATATATATATATATATATATATATATATATATATATATATATATATATATATATATACACTACCGTTCAAAAGTTTGGGGTCACATTGAAATGTCCTTATTTTTGAAGGAAAAGCACTGTACTTTTCAATGAAGATAACTTTAAACTAGTCTTAACTTTAAAGAAATACACTCTATACATTGCTAATGTGGTAAATGACTATTCTAGCTGCAAATGTCTGGTTTGTGGTGCAATATCTACATAGGTGTATAGAGGCCCATTTCCAGCAACTATCACTCCAGTGTTCTAATGGTACAAAGTGTTAGCTCATTGACCTTCCTTTGAGCAGATTGAGTGTCTGGAGCATCACATTTGTGGGGTCAATTAAACGCTCAAAATGGCCAGAAAAAGAGAACTTTCATCTGAAACTCGACAGTCTATTCTTGTTCTTAGAAATGAAGGCTATTCCATGCGAGAAATTGCTAAGAAATTGAAGATTTCCTACAACGGAGTGTACTACTCCCTTCAGAGGACAGCACAAACAGGCTCTAACCAGAGTAGAAAAAGAAGTGGGAGGCCGCGTTGCACAACTGAGCAAGAAGATAAGTACATTAGAGTCTGTAGTTTGAGAAACAGACGCCTCACAGGTCCCCAACTGGCATCTTCATTAAATAGTACCCGCAAAACACCAGTGTCAACATCTACAGTGAAGAGGCGGCTGCGGGATTCTGGGCTTCACGGCAGAGTGGCAAAGAAAAAGCCATATCTGAGACTGGCCAATAAAAGAAAAAGATTAAGATGGGCAACAGAACACAGGCATTGGACAGAGGAAGACTGGAAAAAAGTGTTTTGGACGGATTAATCCAAGTTTGAGGTGTTTGGATCACAAAGAAGAACGCTTGTGAGACGCAGAACAAATGAAAAGATGCTGGAAGAATGCCTGATGCCACCTGTTAAGCATGGTGGAGGTAATGTGATGGTCTGGGGTTGCTTTGGTGCTGGTAAGGTGGGAGATTTGTACAGGGTAAAAGGGATTCTGAATAAGGAAGGCTATCACTCCATTTTGCAACGCCATGCCATACCCAGTGGACAGCGCTTGATTGGAGCCAATTTCATCCTACAACAGGACAATGACCCTAAACACACCTCCAAATTGTGCAAGAACTATTTAGAGCAGAAGCAGGCAGCTGGTATTCTATCGGTAATGGAGTGGCCAGCGCAGTCACCAGATCTGAACCCCATTGAGCTGTTGTGGGAGCAGCTTGACCGTATGGTACGCAAGAAGTGCCCATCCAACCAATCCAACTTGTGGGAGCTGCTTCTGGAAGCGTGGGGTGCAATTTCTCCAGATTACCTCAACAAATTAACAGCTAGAATGCCAAAGGTCTGCAATGCTGTAATTGCTGCAAATGGAGGATTCTTTGACGAAAGCAAAGTTTGATGTAAAAAAAAATCTTATTTCAAATACAAATCATTATTTCTAACCTTGTCAATGTCTTGACTCTATTTTCTATTCATTTCACAACGTATGGTGGTGAATAAGTGTGACTTTTCATGGAAAACACAAATTTGTTTGGGTGACCCAAACCTTTGAACGGTAGTGTATATTTATTTATTTATTTATTTCAGTTTCTTTGAGCAAAAATACAAGTAAGATTTACATTGAAATGTTAAGACATTTTAGTAGTGCTCAAAAGGAGTAGGTAGAAGTTCTGAGAACTTATAAGAACCTACCCCCAATTACAATATTCATGTCATGTAACATATGCAGTCTTTTGATAAATGGCATTACAAATCAAAGCACACTTACATGAATACGGTGTCTTATTTTAAAGCAATTGTACAGAAGAAGATATCTAGCAGTACTTATTGAAAATGTTACAAATTATCACATTTAAATGTTTGGGTTACATGCATATTTTTTAAAGATGACATATTTATACCTGCTTTTAAATTGTCTTATCGTGGTACTCCTTTTTATTTCTATATCTAAGCCATTCCACAACACAACTCCTGCTTGGCTGAGCCCCAGACTTTTAAGTGTGGTGTGAACGCCACATCTTCTCAACACAAATTCTCCTCTCAAATTGTAATTCTCTTCTCTACTGTTGAAATTTTTTTGTATATTGACAGGAAGTAGATCACGGCTTGCTTTGTACACTACAGCAAGAGTTTTAAATTTGATTAAGTCTTCGATTTTCATTATGTGAGATTTTAAGAAAAGTGCATTAGTATGATCTCTGAATCCAACATTATGAATGATTCGTAAGGCTTTTTTCTGAAGTTTGATAAGTGAATCTAGATTACTTTTGTACGTATTACCCCAAACCTCTATGCAATAACTAATGTATGGAAGAACTAATGAATTGTAGAGGATATGTTGTGCTCTATAGTCAAGCAGGTGTCTTACTCTATAAAGTATTGATATACTTCTTGCCATTTTTGATTGAACGTTTGCTATTTGGGGTTTCCAACTTACATCATGACTTAAAATCACACCCAGAAATGCATGTTCATTAACTCTCTCAATATTAATATTGTTTATTTGAACATTTACTTGAATGTCTTTCGGTCATTTGCCAAAAATTATCATTTTAGTTTTAGAAATGTTCATTGATAATTTATTATTGTCAAACCATTGTTTTAACTTGTTTAATTCTGTTGAGATTTCAGTCATTAGGAGCTGTAGATCTTTCCCTGAGCAGACTATGGTAGTGTCGTCTGCAAATAATGTAAACTTAAATTTTGCTGAGATATGACAAAGGTCGTTTATATATAATAAAAACAGTTTAGGGCCCAAAATAGATCCTTGGGGCACACCACAAGTGATGTACCGTCTTCTAGATGAGAATTCACCTAGCTGTACATATTGTTCCCTATTAGACAAGTAGGATTTGACCCAGTTCAGTGGAACTCCTCGAATGCCATTTTTCTCAAGTTTTTGTATTAATATTTGATGATCCATTGTATCGAATGCTTTTTTCAGATCTATAAAAACTCCTACAGGGATTAATTTATTATCTATATTATCAATTATCTCTTCAACAACATCCGTTAAGGCTAAGGCAGTACTTCGTTTGTTTCGAAAACCATATTGATTTTCATTAAGTAATTTATGCTTCTCTATAAACCTATCGAGACGAGCTGAGAAAACCTTTTCAAGAATCTTTGAAAACTGAGGTAAAATGGATATGGGCCTATAATTTGATATTTCCTGCCTATCCCCACTTTTGAATATAGGCACAACTTTTGCAATCTTCATTTGAGCTGGGAATGTTCCCGTTTCCAGAGATAGATTACATATATGAGTTATGGGTACAACTATTTCATGAATGATTCTTTTGATTAGAATCATGTCAGTGCCATTGTGATCTTTTGATTGTTTGCTCTTGCATTGATTTATAGTGTCTATTATTTCTTTACTGTTTGCTGGAGTCAAGAACAGCGACTCCTGAATTTCCAAAACATTTCCTAAAATATTTCCATTATTTGAATTATTAATTTTATTTGCCATTTCAGATCCAATATTAACGAAGTAGCCATTAAATATATTTACAATGTTTTCTAGTTTTGTCTCTTTATAATCATTTTGTGTAATACAGTCTGGTACTAAATTTTTCTCAAGGTTTTTCTTAATGACTATTTAGCGTACTCCACAAGCCTCTCATATTGTTTTTATTTTTCTCCAGCAGATTTGTGTAGTAAGCTTTTTTACAGCTTCTGATTATATTAGTTAGTTTATTTCTGTACTTTTTATATTTTATTTGTGATTCCATAGTTCTTTTTTTAATAAACATTTTATACAATGCATTTTTCTTTTTACAAGCATTTATTAAACCTTTCGTCATCCAAGGGCCTTCATTCTTTTTTGTTTTGATTGTATATGTTTTGATTGGACAATGTAAGTCATAGGCAGCTTTGAAGATTTGTAAAAACTTTTCGTATGCTTTATTTACGTCATTTTCAACCAGACTTCTTGATCTACATTTAATCATCTTATGTGGTGTAGCATTCAAGCATATATATATATATATATATATATATATATATATATATATATATATATATATATATAGATATATATAGATAGATAGATACTCAGTATGTGGTACTCAAGTAAGTACCACATACAGACGTTAATGTCATTTTATACCATGTTCTGGGTGAATACTTGATTCTGATTGGCTGATTTAATAATTGGATTTAATATTTATTTATTTCAGAAGTGACCATGGTAGAAGCAGGATAATGCCCTTGGAGGTGTCCATTATCAGAAATGAACGTGGAGGCGTCAATCGTCGTCTGCTTCGCATCGGACGGTTGCTTCGCATCGGCCGGTTGCTTCCGCAAACTCCCTTACATATTGTGCATCTCTAAGAGAATTTTTACAAAACAAGTCATTTTTGCGGCATTGACAAAGAATTGAATTAGGCCAGCAAAATCCACACTCTAAAGAAAACATGGTTTAAAATATTGCCTATATATTAACCCTATGACCAACTTTTTAGTCAAAGTGTGAATGCTGAATGTAGCTAGCAATAGCTTGCGCTAACTACTAGCAGCTAAAAGGATAATATTAATTTAAATTAACAACTGTAATGTGAACTGAAGTTATTAACAAAACTCATTGATATCAATATAAGTATGTAGCATTATTTTCCTGTCTTGCCATTTCATATTTCATCTTTACCTTTAGAGTCTCAGCTTGTCTACATGTAACAAAGGCATTTGGCAAGATGTCTGAGCTCTGGCAGTCTCATATCCCATAGGTGGGAAATGCCTTCTGTTATACTGGCTTGTGATAAACATAAATAGGACTGGACGACATTCAATAACAATTTATATATCGATCGACAGACACATATCGTTGATAGAAAAAAATGTCAATTAAAAAGTTCAATAGAATAGCAGTATTCGTTCCTTTTGCATTCTACCCATGTTAGTTAATATTACAGTCATTGCATCCTCCCAACCAATCACAGACCCAGGAACACTTCGTCCCCTTCAAAGAGTTCAGAGAGCACGCGTTCTTTTTTCTTTTTTAAAAACTTGTAGTTTTGGGAAAAGGTTGGTTGAATAAAGGGTTGAGTTTGAATTCAGTGTTTGTGTGTTCTGTATCTAAAAATAGGTCGCTAAGCAACAAAATAAAATAGCCAGTGCTGCTCTTAAAATATATATGTTTTGAATTTGTTGATAATTATCTATATCGATCAATATAATAGCACCAGCAACCCCCGTGACCCCATGAGGGATTAAGCGGGTCAAAAAATGGATGGATAGATGGATGGATGGATGGATGGATGGATGGATGGATGGATGGATGGATGGATGGATGGATGGATGGATGGATGGACGGATGGATGAATGATATGCTTTTTTTCTATATCGTCCAGCCCTAAATATAAATGCTGTATGATAACCTTTTCTAGAATAGCAAGTTATCTGTTGTTATAGATTAACAACCTTAGATGTTAAGTGAGGAATAAATAGTCAACTATTGGTGTAGATTTCTAAAAACAAATTACACACAATAATTCAAAGACTCAAAACAGAATGACCCAGTAAGAGGTCAGTGACATGTTTATTGATCCTTAAAAACCTGTCTTAACAGATTGTTGTATTTCTGTAAAACGCTGTCAAACTCAACAAGGGGCTGGGTACACTCTGGATACCTGGTACAGAGATACACACACCTGACCTAAATGAATGGATGATTAACAGGCCTCTGCAGGTCTTGATGGCTGCTGAGGAGGTCATGCAATCATTTAATTCGGGTGTGGAGGAGCAGAGACACATCTAAAACTTGCTGGAGTGGGTTTTCAGAGAGCTGGTTTCCTTGAAAGGATCCCATGGTGCAATAATGCAATTATGTGGCTGACGTGAGAGGTAGGCTCAAAGGCTGGTGAAAAGATCCAGTGATCTGGGGTGACCCTTCTTTCCGGATGGATTAAAGTTGTCTTACTTGCTCCACATGTCAATAGTTAAAGCTGTCACAGTTAAAAATCCAACTGCAAGAAAATGTTCTAAAAATCATTTAAGAGAAAGGAAGAAGTTTAGGAGTTAAGAGGTGTATGTCAATATCACACACATGATTAGAACAGCAAGGAAATGTTTATGTATTTCTGTCTGTGGTGTGAAGTTGTATGAACTTTAGTATGCTTTTCTTGATAAGAATAAGAAGTGATATAAATCAAATTGCAGGAAAAGGGGTGGGTTAATATAAATTTATAGTTCTGCCTACTCCTTTGTGAGTGTGAAAATAGTAATTAGTAAATAGTGCTGTTACCATCTGGTGTTACATTCATTTAACATTTTTTATGTACCACAGATCTTTCTGTTGTCTTTTAAATCTGCTTTAAGACGTGTCTGTCCTCTCCAGCCAAGCAGAGTCTCCATGTGTACCCACAAACACAAAAACACCGTGCACAGGCTCACAGCATGGTATTTCCTTGTTTGTATCAACGCCTAATTTTAACCCAAAATCATGTGACAGCTTTATGAATCTCATGTATGTTTCTTTACACCAACAGGAATTAAAAAAGGTAATTTGCTTTTTGTATAATGCAGCATTTAATTAAAATGTACAGGGTTCTATTTAAGTTCTGAGCACCTCCAGTTTTAGGATATACCTGCTATGAAATTCCTAGAGATATCATACAAAAACATTTATAAGTGAATTAGTGAAAGATCTGAAACTTAATCCACATATTAAGTGAGAGTTTGGAAAGTCACCCATTGCCTTAACCTCATTTAGGTCTTCTAAGTATTATTGAAAAAAGTGTTTTACCTTGTCTGGGAAGATCGCTGCCAAATGGCACACTGTTGCTGTAATATGATTATAAAGTAATCCTCTCAGAGGTCACTGAGGCATCAGTATAAAAGCTAAAGTCTGATGTGAAGCGTCGATCACCCCAGGAGGTTACAAGTGAGACGAGGTCCGAGAGCTGAGAACCTTCTTCCCAGAACAGGATGGCAGAGGAATGGGGAAAACAGGCTTTCGCTGCCAGGCGGTACAATGAAGAAACAACGAGGGGCGCAGCCTTCACATACACAAACAGTAATCATACGAGAGGTATGCATTTTATTTCTAATTAGATTTGTTTATCTGTTAGAATATTTTCAGTGTTTGGAAATTTCCAACTTAGATACTGAAAATAATGAAAGCAAATTTGTTGATTAGTGTGAAGGCTAGTGAAATTTAAATTAGAAATAGAAACAAAATGTAAAGCAGTTTGATAATTGTGCTTTGACATTTTTGATTTCACAATTTTCAAAATTGTGAAATTGTCCAAAATAAGATCTTTTTATAAAACTTTTCTTTAAAGACAGACTTAGTTTGCAGTTACATTCAACAAATTAGTAATACCGGGTAAAACAACACGTGTCATCTAAAAGAGACAGGATCTCTGAATTAGAACAAAGTGTGTGAGTGCATAAGGTTCTAAGACGTGAGCCTTTGTTTCCAGATCCTTTTGAGGGTCCAAATTACCACATCGCTCCTCGATGGGTTTACAATGTTGCAACCCTCTGGATGTTTGTCGTGGTGGTTTTATCGGTCTTCACCAACGGCCTCGTCTTGGTGGCCACGGCAAAGTTCAAGAAACTTCGTCATCCCCTGAACTGGATCTTGGTCAACCTTGCCATTGCTGATCTTGGAGAAACAGTCTTTGCCAGCACCATCAGTGTATGCAACCAGTATTTTGGATATTTCATTCTTGGACATCCAATGTGTGTCTTTGAAGGCTACATTGTCTCAACTTGTGGTAAGTTGCCACAGCACTTATACATGATTCAGACTTGTAAAGTCATTTAAATCAAACCTACAGAGGAATTTTGGAATTGTTAAACTGCATGTAAGTATCCATCCTTTTTGTTTACAAAGGCATTGCTGCTCTTTGGTCCCTGACTATCATCTCCTGGGAGAGGTGGGTAGTTGTGTGCAAACCTTTTGGAAACGTCAAGTTTGATGCCAAGTGGGCCACAGCTGGAATCGTGTTCTCCTGGGTCTGGTCTGCAGTGTGGTGTGCTCCTCCTGTCTTTGGATGGAGCAGGTAACCTGCTGGCTCTTCTGTAGTTTTTATATCTCAGTCTATATCGTCAATAACCAGTAAACCAAGCTTTAGTTGTTCAATGTGACCTAAATGCTAAAATATTGTCTTGTGTCAGGTACTGGCCCCATGGACTGAAAACCTCTTGTGGACCTGATGTGTTCAGTGGAAGTGACGACCCTGGAGTCCAGTCCTACATGATCGTCCTCATGCTTACATGCTGCATCCTTCCTCTGGCTGTTATCATCCTGTGTTACCTGGCTGTATGGTTGGCCATCCGAGCTGTAAGTGTTATCCCTTTAACCTTAGTTTTATCGTAGCATTTATGAGAGCTTGTTAAATTCTGACCTTGTTGTTTTGTTGGCTACAGGTTGCTATGCAGCAGAAGGAATCTGAGTCAACCCAGAAGGCTGAGAGGGAAGTGTCCAGGATGGTTGTAGTCATGATCGTGGCTTACTGTGTCTGCTGGGGACCTTACACCTTTTTCGCCTGCTTCGCCGCAGCCAACCCCGGATATGCCTTCCATCCTTTGGCTGCTGCCATGCCTGCATACTTTGCCAAGAGCGCCACCATTTACAACCCAGTTATCTATGTCTTCATGAACCGACAGGTGGGCACAACAATCCAGTTGTCATATTCATTTACCTGGTATAGCAATCATGTTTTCGTTTTATATTTAACCTTCGGTCTATTCTTTTACTTGCAGTTTCGCACATGCATCATGCAGCTCTTTGGCAAACAGGTGGACGATGGTTCTGAAGTGTCCACATCAAAGACAGAGGTCTCCTCCGTGGCTCCTGCATAAACCTTCATGGTCTCCTTTTTGGAAAAAAGCTACTTTGACCTGTACAGAAACTATTTATTGTTTGTTTGTATTAATTTGGTGAACATTAACCTGACTCTCGCCAGATGGATGTAGTTCCACCGTTCTCCGCGGAGTGAAATCCATCTGGCGAGAGTCAGGTTAGGTGAACATAGCTTTATGGCAAAAAGAAAAAATGGAAAAAAAGTGCATGTATCATGTATGAATGTGTGACTGGTCTTTTTTGAAATTAACATAAAATATAAGGCATTCTATAAATTTTGCTTTGTGTAATTTTGTTTATGACTTTTGAGACAAAATGCAAATATTCTGTCCCTAACTGTTTGAAAATCCCAGGCCTTTTTACAGAACTAAACATTCAAAGGAAAATAGTACAAAAACATCCTTGAAAGAAAAGAGTAGATCAAAATGTAATATTTACCAAGGCGGGGGGAAAACAACAACATAGTGATCTCAAACTGGATGGAAAGGAAACGTTATTTAAAAAAAAAAAAATCAAATCATAGCATCATTTGTCATAAAATAATAATCAGAAACACCTGAAAAAAACTACTCACAACAACAATTAAATAAAATGCCACAAACAGACAGGTGGTTAAAAATGGTGAATTTAAAAAAAAAATGACAGAAATAAGCATTTGTTGAAGCTGAACTCCAAACTTAATTTGCTCTCTTAACTCAAGGCTGTGAAGCATTTTTTTATAAGTTCTCTGGTTGCACTGTGTGCCTCACCTGGTGGTCCTCCACCATGAGGCTGGAGCTGCTGCAGTCTGGCTTTAGAGCTGCAGCTATCTCAGGTCGTTGCACTTCAAAGCAAGCAAAGAAGTGGTTCATCTCCTCTGGAAGGGCAGCATCTCCTTTCGTTATTGTGGTATTGTTGGATTTGTAGTTGGTGAGGTGCTTGAACCCATTGCTACACCTGCCGATCATTGTTATCGCTAAAGTAGTCCTAACTCTTCCGGTTGTAGGCTGCTTTAGCCTCATGATGCCTCTTTTCGGGTAAGCTCTGGCTGTGCTTTATTTTGCTTCATCACCAGATCTGAAAGCAGCATCACGTTGCCTCAGGTGATTGTGGACTTCTTTCATCATCCAGGGTTTCTGATTGGAATAAAATCGGAGATGTTGTCAACAGAAACACAGTCGACACAGAAGTCGATGTAAGATAGCTCTGATATGGTGTACTTCTCCAGATCTTGATGCTCAAACAAACTCCTGTCCCAGTTCGCAAAACAGTCCTGCTGCTAATTTAATGCACCCACTGACCATCTTTATGACAGGGGGTCCTCTTCTCCTGTTGGTGATGTATGTGGGAATCAAGGACATGGACATTTGATGTAAGCATCCCACACTTACCTAACTTCGAGTTGATTTGTAAATGGGTTGAACACATACCAAATGTTGTTCCAAATTAGGTAAGCTAATTTAACCTAATTGCAAATTCTTTAAGAAGAACCTTGGTTCTGTAACTTCCTCACTGAATTCGAAATTAATTGGATAATTTTTATGGTAATGATTTTCAAGCATTTCGATTTCCCCTTATGTCTATTTGTGTGTACATACTTCCTTAGTTTCTTTAATCTTAATTTTGCTTAGTAGTTTTAGTTAAGTTTTAGTAGCCTAGTAGAGGAGAGTTGTGGATCGAAATATATCGTTAATTCAGGTATACAACTTCTAATTTTGCTCTCCGCCTGCTCAAGCGCTTTTTCCTCTGCTCTTCTGCTCCCTGCTTGCTTTGATTTTTTTCTGCCTTTAATTTTGATCTCCTAGCCAAAACTACAGAAAAGTTGGATAAAGCTTTTTTAGAACAATGACTCTCAAGGATTTACTTCATTTATTCTTATTTTATTTTTTCCCTCTCAAATTCTCTGCTCCCACTCCAGCACAATGAACACTTTCGGACAGCATGAAGCTCTCAGCACCACTAGGACCATTTCCCGAGGAAGGTTCCTCAATTCTGGACTGGGTGGTACAATAAACTGCTTGGTCGGATCAGGAAAGTTCAGAACAGGAGCGGAAGTGAATAATGACTTTAATTTA
Source organism: Fundulus diaphanus (assembly GCA_037039145.1). NCBI lineage: Eukaryota > Metazoa > Chordata > Actinopteri > Cyprinodontiformes > Fundulidae > Fundulus > Fundulus diaphanus. Next base: position 41,839,768 of record CM073126.1, read on the forward strand.
CTGAAGGCTTTGTTTGCTGTCTCTAACAATTTTGAATTTGGTCTTGGTGGAGGTGAGAGAGTGTAAGGGGGCTGAAGTTGCGGTAGAAATGGGCAAAAATCAAAAGGGTTCCTCAACCTCTAGGTAAACATACACAAATTGGCCTATTATATCTCTGAGAACATTTTTCATGAGTGCTTGGAAAACTGCAGGAGCATTAGTTAGCCCAAAAGCCATAACTAAATATTTATAATGTCCCGTCGGGGTATTGAAAGCCATTTTACATTCATCCCCTTCTCTGATGCGCACAAGGTGATAAGTGTTCCGTAGATCCAACTTGGTGGAAATGCTAGCTCCCTGAATGCGGTTGAATGTAGTGTCCATGTGAGGCAGAGGGTAACAATTTTTGACTGTTATAAAGTTAAGCCTGCGGTAATCAATATATGGATGGAGGGATCCATCCTTCTTACACATGAAGAAAAACCCAGCACCTGCTGGCGAAGAAGAGGGTGAATGATGCTTGCTCTCAGAGTCCTCCACATATTTTTATTTTTTATCACCACTGTCTAAGGAGCTGCAACGGGATATAGTCGACCCAGAGGGGGCGTCGAACCTAGAAGCAGATCAGCAGAACTTTCATATGGTCGATGCCGGGGTAGAGAAGCAGCTCTGTGCTTGTTGAAAACCTCTTTAAGTGTAGCATTAATAATACACTGCCAGACAGGGCACGTTAAAAAAAACTCTTTAAGATCATGATAGCCTACTGGGTAGGAAACCTCTATACTTATATCTGGTACCTCATTGATTTTAGCCTTAGTCCTCCACTCAACATGGAGGTTGTGTCTTCTCAGCCATGCGGCCCCAGGTGGACGAGGAGAACGAATAACAGTGAATGTGACCTTCTCATGATGATTTCCTCTGAGATACAAATTAACTGGTTTAGTCTGGGAAAAAGAACGGTTCAGAATGGGACCATCAAAAGCCATGACCTTTCTGTTGGTAGCTGCAGGAATTAATTTTATATTCAAACTATGGGCAAACGACTCATTGATGAACTCCGTATCAGCACTAGGAGCAATGAACACAGTAAAGGACCTGAAGCTCCTTTCTTCAGCGTCTTTCCAACAATCAACGATCCACTTGGGTGGCGAGCTCCTCCAGATCCTTGAGAGAGTTAGATAAGTCACGCTTTGCCAGTTCATCTTTAATCCTTTCATCAAGTCCTTGTATAAATGCATTCATTAAAGCCTCTTTTACTATCAGCAGCGATGGTATGGAAATCATTTATGTAGCTGGTGACTGGTCTGTCCCCTTGACAGGGAGAACTGAGTCAAAAGCATTAATGAACTCTTGGGAACATTTTTGATAAGATTCGCAGATCGGAGAACCATGCTTCCACTCTACAGTACCCCAGGACTTGGCTTGACAGTAGAGAGATAACAAAAGCTACCCTGGAACACTCAATGGGAAACGAAGAGGGTTGTAACTGAAAGTGAATTTCCCTCTGAATTAGAGCAACACAGATCAGGGTCTCCCCTGAAAACCAAAAGGGGAATTAATCTGGGTTCACAACTGTGCACCGGGACTGATATAGATGAGCTAGCAGCGGGAGCTGGACTGGCTGCCAAAGTGGGGGTGATGGTAATGTTGTGAAGCAAGTTAATTAGCACAATGATGGGAGCGTCTAACCCGGAAATAGCACGGTCTACAACTGAGTGCCACTCTTGTGCCGGCAACGGGTCCATGTTTGGCCAGATTTTACTGTAATGAATCAGAAGTAGGACCCGATCATTCAGCCGAGACACAAAGAGCAGTTTAAAAGATTTATTAAAGCAACAGGTGTAGAGAGTCTGGAAACCAGCTGCCACGGAGTCAGGGACCACTAAAAAGAGAAATGACTGGTTAGTGGCTATTGAACACACAGTGATTTGTTGTGCACACTGAAATGAAACCACTAACCTTTCTTGAATACGGAGAGAGGCCCAGAATCCAAGCAGTGGGTCCAGCAGGCTTCCCGACTGAACACTTAAAGGTTGTTCTCTAGGCTGATGATAGCTAGAGAGCTGTGTAACAGGGCTAGGAAAATCCAGGGAACAGTCCAACGTCATACACAGGTGGTCAGAACCAGGCAGAGGTACCAGAGGGTGAGACAGAAAGTGATGTCCAGGAACAGTCCAAGGCACACACACAGGCAGAGGTAATCAGAGGATCAGGCAGAGAGGCTAGGTCAGAGGTATTAGCAATGGTTCAGTGTCCAGAATCAGTAGACCAAGCAGGAGAATCCAACAGGGGCAAAGCAAACAGGCAGTAGACTTCAGAGCAAATAGGGCCAATCACAGGAAGGCACAACAAGGAATGCTGGAAGGTCTACTCACATGGATGGCTTTGGAGAATCTGGCGATTACCCACTGGGAGGGCCAGGTAAAAATAGTGCTACTCCAAGGTGCAGCAGCTCCCAGTAATTAAAGCTGCCACAGGTGTAACCTTTCAGAACAATGCAGAGCAGCGCGTAACATCATCCACGCTGAATCTTGGCAGAGCGGACCACATCATAGCAAGTAAGTAAGGTAAGAAGGAAGCAGCACAGCTATTAACAACAAGCTTTTGTGGTGCGCTAGCTGCTGCTATTGTGTGTGGATATGTAGTGAGAGACAGGAGAGTTACGTGAAAGACGGATAAAATGAGACATGACCGTTCAGACTGCGAACGCTTTGAAGAAAATCATACAGTGAACCCTCGATATATCGCGGTTCACCTTTCACGGTCTCACTGCTTCACGGATTTGCATTGTGCACTGTGTTCTGCATTCTGATTGGCTAAACAGTCTCTCTCTTCTTCTCTATCTGCGTGTCAATAACGTTGCGGTTTAATATGTACACGTACGTAAAACAGCTTGCCAAATTTAAGTTAGCAATTTCTCTTGCAATATCAAGTTTCTCTAAAACCCATAATGTCGACAAAACGTTCTGAACCGACAAAGGCACTTGCCTTGGTCGCTTAATGGTTCACTTAATCGATTGTGGCATGTTTATAAGAATCTTTTTGCCCAGAAGAAAAAAGAGCGACAACAACTACCGATAACTATGTTCTTCTCTCGAAAAAAAAACACACCTGCACCGCGGGCTTTAGAAGAAAAAAAAACGCTACAGAGCGGTGTCAGGATGCAGCGGCTCAGTCAGAAGAGCAGTGAAATACACGACTCGGGTCGCGGTGGGGCGGTGCTGATCTCCGCAATTTGAAGCCTTCAGTTCGAATTGATGATTAAAATTATTATTTTATATTACAGTAGTTACAAAAAAAGTTTATACAGTTCTTTTATTTGTTAAACAAATGGTTTTGTTCTTTGGTTTTAATGTATTATGGAGTATTTCATTGTTTAATAATTGTAAAAAAAATAAAGGTTACTACTTCACGGATTTCGCCTATCACGGGTTCTTTTTGGAACGTAACCCCCGCAAAAAGCGAGGGTTCACTGTATATGTATCCTGTTATGCTACCGCACCCTGTCGGCGGTGAAACACCCACAGAGTGTGGTGTGGAGTGTGGACCCAGCTCTTTTTACCCTTCAGGCGACCCCCACTTAAATACTGTATTTGGATGCAATACGCTTGAAACAGAAAAGTATACTTCAACTTATTTAATCTACTAAAGACAGAGGCTACGTTCACACTGCAGGCCTTGATGCTCAATTCCGATTTTTTTTTGTGATATCGGATTTTTTTGCGTCCGTTCACATTTCCAAATATATGCGACTTGTATGTTATCTCCTGTGTGAACTGCATTCATACACCTAAGTGTCCCGCATGCGCAGTAGAGGACGCGATGACGTCATACGTAGCAAGCGTGCTCATTGTTTGCGGAAGTAAACATGGATCGTAATGCTGCAGCGTATCTTGCGTTCTTTACGTTATTCTCCAACCGGAGCCAGCACATTACCAACGCAATCTTTTTAAGAAGATCGAAAAGAAAGATAGACACATTTTAGCGACGTGAGCGGCTTTACTGATACGGACTTCATTCATAATTTTCAAATGACAAAGGCAACCTTTATGTGCGTCTGAACGGCTCTCTTTAGCGCTCTCACGTAAAAACACACATCTTTGGCGGCCATAGCAGCGAGTAAACGCGTTGCCGTGGGGCTGTATGGACTTGCAACAGGTGTTTGTTACCGCACAATAGTCAATCTCTTTAGCATAGTCAGGTCCATACGTTTGTCAAGTATCAATGACGTGTAGGTCGGATGAATGCGACCTGGCCGTACAGACACAGGTCGCATTTGAAAAGATCAGATACGTATCGGATTAAGGACCACATATCCAAGCAACCTGGGTCGCATTTGAAAAAATCCGATCTGTGTCGTTCAGACTGTCATGAAAAGATCAGATACAGGTCGCATATGGGCAAAAAAATCGGAATTGGGTCACTTCAGGCTGCAGTGTGAACGTAGCCAGAGAAACAGTTACAGACACATCAGCGCTAATGGGCTCTTGATTGGCAAGAAGCCCCGATTGTCCATCTCACAAGCATTATATAGGGATCTATGCACACACCCATGCAAGGGTTGTACACTTCCTAACTGGGTCATCCTTGAAGAAACTGTGTCACCTCCGGGACGCTATCTGACAGATTGTGTCATATCCTTGTGCCGGTGCTATCTAAGTAGGGCATGCAGTTCCCGGGTTAAGTGGTCCATTCCACTGACACAGTTGATATCTTAACAATCCAAATTAGTACCACATATGGAAGTGGCCCAAATCAAATTTTTTGGGCTTTTTTCATGGCTGTTTGCACAGCCATGAAAAAGGTCGATATGGGTCGCATAAGGGCAAAAAGATCGGATTTGGGTCGCATTTCCCTGTAGTGGGAATGTAGCTTAAGTACATTAGCCAGTGGAAGAATACAGATTAAAGAAGGAGCTGTGCCATTTACATTTTGCTGGAATGATTGGGGTAGAAGGAGGGGACTTTGCTCAACTGGTTTAAGTTATAACCAAACATGTGTCATGAGTCATGACCATCAAGTGTCTCAACATATTTCCCACCTCTAGGGAGAGGCTTACAAGCTCGTGAGTCGGTTTACCTGCAAGCAAAAAAGTATCTCCTTGTAGCTGCCCTGGATGACTCCCAGGAGATACCTGACCTTGGGGACCTTGCCTGGAGGTGCAGGGCAAAAGATCATGGCTATACCAGGCCATTCTTCTCCTGGTTAGCATTAAAAAAGGTGTCTGGCTGAAAAAAGACAAAAAAAAGTGTGTATATATATATATATATATATATATATATATTAAGGCTGGGCAAGTTAACTCGTTATTATTATGTTAACACATCAATCAATTAATGCCGACAATTATTTTATCTCGTATTAACGCAGTTTTTATTATTTCTTTTATTACTGTAAAAGTCTGTTGCTCCCAGGCATTTATTTGGTAATACTAAAATAGGCTATAGGCTTAGGCTACTGGAGGACATCAGGATCTAATTTTCTCACTCTAAAGAGTTCTACTGTTCTATAATTATGCATTATGTGTTGTCATTTCTGCTTTAACTTTCTGTTCTCTCTTTTTTCTTCATAGTAGGTACACCTGGTCTGGCGTTCTGTTAACTGTGACATCATCCAGAGAAGACGGCTCACCCGCTACTACCATATAATGTTGAACAGATTACTGGATCGATGTGTGCTTCTGTGCTTTTTTGTCTCTCTTGTTGTGTCTCTGCTCTGTCTTCTGTAACCCCCAGTCGGTCGAGGCAGATGACCGTTCATACTGAGCCCGGTTCTGCCGGAGGTTTTCCTTCCCGTTAATGGGGAGTTTTTCTTCCCACTGTCGCTTCATGCTTGCTCAGTATGAGGGATTGCAGCAAAGCCATGTACAATGCAGACGACTCTCCCTGTAGCTCTACGCTTCTCCAGGAGTGAATGCTGCTTGTCGGGACTTTGATGCAATCAACTGGTTTCCTTATATAGGAAATTTTTGACCAATCTGTATAATCTGACCCAATCTGTATAATATGATTGAACTTGATTTTGTAAAGTGCCTTGAGATGACATGTTTCATGATTTGGCGCAATTCAATAAAAAAATTGAATTGAATTGAAATTGAATTTTCATTTTAAAGTTCTTTCAGACGGCACAGTCGACAGAAGCAAAGTTATTTGTAAGCACTGCAAAGCTTAATTGTCTTATCACCGGAGTACTTCGAGTCTAAAATATACGGTGGCCGACAGGTGCAAACGCCCTGCAACTTCAGAAAACACGTGCAAATAGGCAAAAACGCGATTCAAAAAGAAAACCAACTTCATCAATTTGACAACACCTGTGCGGTATTCAGCAAATGCGCTGCATATACATAAACGCGATTCAAAAAGAAAACCAACTTCATCAATTTGTGTACAAACGAGTAAACGAGTATACAGAAGTATACTCGTGACGTCATCACACCCACAGCTCTTGAGCATTTCTTTAACATTCAAAACTATTTATACACACTACACCATCATATCTTATTGAAAACGTTTTTTTTTTAATTAATTTCTAAAAAGTCTTAAAAATTTCTAAAATTGCAGAACTGTGGGTATATAACCAGCAATAGCGGGAATTTATTTGTTGGGAGTTGTAATTGTAGAGGCGATTGAATATTTTTTTTAAAAAAATCAGCACTTTGTAGAAACAAAATTAGTTATACGAGCAATATTGCTGTTGCTTCGGTTGTTGGTCAGCTTTACCAGCAGGCTGAAGAGGAGGTGATGCAATTAAGGAGGCAAATCCGAGCAAGGAGAAGATTGATGCAGCAGAGGAGGCTCAGAAGGCAGGATTTGCTCACCCATCTATTGCCAACTGGTAGGCATTTTAAGATTGACAGCCTATTTCCTACTTTTATCTTTAAAAGAACATTGAGGATGGTATTAAAAACATGATCAGGTTGAAATTGTGACTGTTTTTCTATAAATAATTAAAATGAAGACCCAATTTTAACATTAGAAGCAGTATGACAGTAGAGTAAAGCTACTTTATTGCACCTACTGACCTTCACAGCATTGATCATTAAGAAAGGGAAAAAAAACATATTTTTATGTCTGCCCACCTTTACAGTGATTAATCTATAAATTATGTGCAGTTAGTTCAGCCCATTTTTTCAGTGAAATGGTAAAAATACCAGAGAAGGGAAGCCATTTGTTACATTTACTATACATTTTACCTTTTCTTTCTTGAGAACTATAATAATCTGCATGTTAAGCAGGTATAGTTTTATGCTGTGAAAAGGTGACAACTAAAAAAAATACAATTATGGTAACATTTGGCATTTTTTATTTACAGGAAGAAACAGAAACAAAATATGTGAGGATAAACACCTCTGTGCCAATCCTCCAAATATTTTTTAATGAAGGGGACCTGAAACCAGCCTTCAGGCTAAACAGGTCCACCATCGTCCTCCTCCTTCAGCTGCTGTCCATCCAGTAGGTCCATGGATGGCCACAGGAGATAGAGGTGCTGGTGACCCTCTACTGGCTGGCCTGCGGTGCATCCTATAGGGAAACAGCTTGCCAGTAAGATCTCTAACCTTCTTGTCCTTAAATAGAGCCAACAATGACACAGAATTGATACATAGATTATATTAATTGGACAGAAGATTAAGACATATCAGCATATTACCTAAATTACAAGTTAATTTTATATTTGGTACAGGTCAAGGGGAGGCACGCTACAACAGACACCACACCAAGGTGAGAAAATCGTTGAGCGTGCCTTTGGTGGTCTGAAGACACGGTGGCGTTCCATCTTCTTAAGGGCGCTGGAGGTCCGCCTGACGTTTGCCCCAAAAGTAATCACCGCCTGCTGCATCCTCCACAGTATTTGTATAGAGGCAGGGGACCAGCTTGACTTGTAGGATGAGGAGGTCGACCCAGAGGAGGATGACCATCCGGCGGCTGAAGACAGGGAGCGGCTCCAGCTGGCTGCATGTTTAAGTTGACATGACTACACCTGACCTAACGTAGATCAGTTGGAGTCATGTTCACATGCTGCTTCATTTCATTTTTTTCACTACCTGTAAAAATACATAAAATAATCAGTAAATTAATTTCCATTCCCACTATTTTTAATTGTAAGTTTATAGGCGTTGTCTATTTGTATAAGATCTTAATGAGTTATTTCTTTGTTTTAAACCATGTTAGTAACTGTTAATTTGTTGAATATATTACACCTTCATTCTGTTCCAAAGATAAAACATTTGTATAAAATAAATGTCTGTTATTTTCATATACTATTATTACTATTGTTTTCTTTCCCTCTCTCTCCTCTCAATTATTCGTGTCCTTACTCAGAAGAAACTGAGATAGGAAAAACATTTGTAGATTTTATTTATTTATTAATTTTATATGCTGCTGTGGTCCTTGTGAGACATTTACAATTTATTCCAACAAGTATTGAGTTAATAAAGCAACACGCGTCAGTCAGATAAACACAAAACAAATAAATCATAACCAGCGGTACTACGCACACTACTTGGCCGACAGAAGTGTATTAAAAACAGACTGGCTGCGGTTTTCCTCGGAGGTCTGCGGGTCACTCTACTCCGCTCAACGTCGGACTTTTTATTAAAATTACGCACTAACTCTGTAAACGGGCCACATAGGGAAGCTTAAAAGTATAAAGTTCTCGCCTCAAACGATCTTAAAACGTACTTTTGAACAATAACAGCAACAGAAAAGGGGATTTTTAACTTACCGCTGTGAGCTCTGTTTGCGCTGTCTCGAATCAAGCTGCGGCCGCAGTGCATTCTGGGCAAGCGGTCAGTCTGAAGAACGCACAAGTTCCGTGGGGTCTAAAATCAGCTGTTCCACTTAGTGCTCCCCCTAGGCAGGAGTTTAAAGGATTTATTAGAGATTTAAAAAATAAACCAGATATCATATGTGTTCAAGAAACTTGGCTTAAATCAGAATTAGAATTTGTTATTAAAGGGTACGATAGTATCCGTAGAGATAGGGGGGAGGGTAGTGGAGGAGGATGTATAATATTTATTAAACAAGGAATGCAATATAGAGTTATAGGAAAAGGGAAAGAGTTAGAATATTTAATAACTGAAGTATGGACTAAAGAAGGAAATATCAAAGTTGTTAACTTTTATAATCCATGTAAAAAATTGTCTTTAGAGTTGCTAGAGGAACTGGTGGTACAGTTAGTAGGGAAGGTGATCTGTTGTGGGGATTTTAATGCACATAGCTCATTATGGGGTAACAGTAATGATGCTAATGGGATGGTGATTGAGGAGGTGATGGATATGACAAATTTAGTGTGTTTAAATGATGGAAGAGGAACAAGATTAAATATCAGAACGGGTACAGAAACAGCACTAGATCTCACATTAGTTTCAGATTCATTAGCAGGAATTTGTACATGGGAAGTAGTTAGAGGAACAACAATAGGAAGTGACCATTATCCAATCATAACAGTAGTAGTATTGAATGTAGAAGAATATGAAAGAGTAGGATTGCAGAAATGGTCATTTAGTAGTGCTGACTGGGATAAATTTAGAAATATTAGCGAACAAGAAATTGAAAAAATTGATAGAAATGAAGATGTTGAAAATTTAAATATTTTAATTTGTAAAGTTATTCTACAGGCTGCAGAAAAGTCAATAAAAAAGAAGGAAGGAAAGCGTAAAAATAAGATTGTTCCATGGTGGACAAAGGAATGTGAAAAAGCGATAAAATTTCGAAATAAAGCTTTTAAATTGGTAAAAAGAAATCATTGTTTTGAGAATTTTATTAATTATAAAAAATCTCAAGCAAATGTAAGGAGAATTATAAAAAGTGCAAAGAAAGTATACTGGAGGAAGTTTTGTTGTTCAGTAGGAAGAGAGACAGAGATTGGTAAAGTTTGGGGTATGATAAAAAGAATGAATGGTATAAAACGAGAGTATGGATACCCAGTTTTAAAAGATGGACAAATAATAGCAGTGAGAGATGAGGAGAAGGCAGAGATGCTGGCTAAAACTTTTGTAAAAATTCACAGCTCAGATAATATTAGTGAAGAAGGAAAAAGAGGGAGAGAAAAAACCGTAAAGGAGAATGAAGATTTACAACAAGAAGAAAATTATAATGATTTACTAAAAAAACCTTTTACAATGACAGAACTAAAACGTGCTATCCAGAAATCTATCTGATCATCAGATTTGTTATGTAATGATAAATCAACTCAATGAAAAATCAAAGGAGGTATTATTAGAATTATATAATAAAGTATGGGAGGATGGGAAACTGCCACAGAGCTGGAAGGAGGCTGTGGTGGTGCCAATACGCAAACCAGGAAAAGATTGTACTAATCCAGGAAATTATAGACCAATTGCTTTAACATCTAACATATGTAAGATAATGGAGAAAATGATAAATGAAAGGCTAACATATTATATGGAAAAGAAAGGATATATAGCTAAATACCAAAGTGGTTTTAGGAAAGGGAGAAATACAATGGATCCAGCTGTATGTTTAGAACATGAAATTAGAAAAGCACAGGTTAACAAAGAAAGTGTGGTGGCTGTCTTCTTTGACATAGAGAAGGCGTATGATATGATGTGGAGAGAAGGATTGTTAATTAGACTGTGTCAATTAGGTATCAAAGGGCGAATATATAGATGGATTAAGGATTTTTTACAAGGGAGATCAATACAAGTTAGAATAGGGAAGAATTACTCAAGAAAATATACTGTAGAGAACGGAACACCACAAGGGAGCATAGTGAGTCCTTTATTATTCTCTATATTAATTAATGATGTTTTCAAGGAAATAGGGAATGGGATGGGGTTTTCTCTTTTTGCGGATGATGGGGCAATTTGGAAGAGGGGAAAAAATTTGAAATTTATTGTTAAAAAGCTACAGGATGCAATAACAGAAATAGAACAGTGGTCATATAAATGGGGTTTCAAATTCTCAGTAGATAAGACAAAGACAATGTTTTTTACAAAGAAAAGAATTAGTACAGAGATAAAACTAAAAATGTATAATCAAGAATTAGAAAGAGTAAAACACTTTAAGTTTTTGGGGTTATGGTTTGATGAGGGGATAACATGGAGTGTACATATACAGAAAATACAGGACAAATGTAGGAAGGTGTTAAATGTTATGAGATGTTTGGTGGGAAGTGATTGGGGGGCTGATAGAAAAGCATTGAAGGCCATTTACTGCGGATTAATTAGGTCAGTACTGGATTATGGTTGTGTGGTGTATGGATCTGCATCGAGTTCATCTTTAAAAAAGTTAGACAACATCCAGTTTCAGGCTTTGAGATTATGCACAGGGGCATTTAAAACAACTCCAACAGCAGCACTCCAGGTGGAAATGGGAGAAATGCCATTAGAGCTGAGAAGAACTCAGTTGTCTCTGAACTATTGGGCTAATTTAAAAGGTCATAGTGATAATCACCCGGCACAAAGCACTTTAAAGTCTTGTTGGGAAATGGAGAAAAGGGAGAGAAATAGCTTTGGATGGACAGTTAAACAAAAAGCAACAGAGTTAGAATTAGTTGATTTAATTTCCAGTCCGACAGTACCAATGCCAGCAGTTCCACCTTGGATAGTACCTGAAACAAAAGTAGATTTCAAATTATTAAAAAAGAAAAACAAAGATAGGGAGTTTATTTTGAATTCAGATACAATACAGAAATATATTAACAGTTATTATAGTTTCATTCAGATATACACAGATGCATCAAAAAGTTTAGTGAATAAGATAGGAGTATCAGTTATTGTTCCAGAGTTTAAAATTACAATAGGAAAGAGGATCAGTGATAACATATCAGTATACACAGGAGAAATGGTAGCAATTCTGTTGGCAGTACAATGGGTAGAGGAAATAAGACCTCTCAGAGTAATAATTTGTTCAGATTCATCTTCATCATTAATCAGTTTACAGAGAAGTCATTCAGTAGACCAGATATTTTAATAGAAATCCAGCAAACATTGTACAGAATTCAAATGATGGGAATTACAGTTATATTTTTGTGGGTACCAGCACATATGGGAATAAAAGGAAATGAAAAGGCAGATAAGGTTGCAAAGGAGGCTACAATTAGAGAAAACATAGATATCTCAATTAAAGTTAGTAAGATGGAAGTAAAGAGCATTATTAAACAGAAGATGAAGGAAAGGTGGCAAAAGCAATGGGAGGAAGAGAGGAAAAGACGGTGGCTGTACATGATTCAGAGGAGAGTGGGAGAAATGAGTTGTGCAGGGAGGAGCAGAAGGGAAGAAATAATCATATCAAGACTTAGATTTGGGCACACAGGATTAAATGGAACATTATTCAAAATAGGGAAGCATAACACTGGAAGATGTGAGTATTGTGGGGAACAAGAAACAGTTGAGCATATTATGATATACTGTAAGAAATATGAAGAAGAAAGAAGGGAAATGGTTAAAAATTTAAAAAGGAAAAGAGTAAAATTTGATTTAATAGAAATGCTTAGAAGTAATTCAAGAGATGAGTGTTATGGGATTATGTTTCATTATCTTAGATTAAGTAATTTAATTGATAGGATTTAATTTTTAATTTTTTTTATTTTTTTATTTTTTTGGGGTGTTTGTTTTGTTTTGGTAGTTTGGTTTAATTTATAAGTCATTCTGATCCACACTCCAAACCAGTTGGTGGCGGTAATGCACCGTTTCGTTGCGTGCCAACCGCCAGAAAAAAACATAAAGAAGAAGAAGAAGTGCTCCCCCTAGAGGCCTGGAGCACTTCCGTTGTGGAGTTGGTTTTCTTTTTGAATCGCGTTTATGTACATGCAGCGCGTTTGCTGAATGCCGCGCGTTTGCTGAATGCCGCACAGGTGTTGTCAAATTGATGAAGTTGGTTTTCTTTTTGAATCGCGTTTATGTATATGCAGCGCGTTTGCTGAATGCCGCACAGGTGTTGTCAAATTGATGAAGTTGGTTTTCTTTTTGAATCGCGTTTTTGCCTATTTGCACGTGTTTTCTGAAGTTGCAGGGCGTTTGCACCTGTCGGTCCACCGTAAAAATATCACCTAAATGCAAAACACACAGTTGATACCAGCAAATCATTTAACGAAACAGACTGTGGCGCCAGGCTTCAGCAGACTACGTTAGATGCAGCGTGTGGGAGAAGTATAGATAAACAAAGGCAAGAGAAGCTAATAAGCGAAGTGGATAGCTACAGACTGCAGGCCGATTAGTGTTGTGGAGGACGTCGGTCTTTGAAACATTCTGAGAATCGCAACAAATGACGGCAGTTATGAGATTCCCTCAAGACACACCATCACAAGAAGAATACACGACTTGTACGAAAAGGAGAGGAATGCAAAAGCGACAACTTTACAACGTGCACCCGCTGTTGCTCTCACTGGGGACTACTGGACATCACTGGGTAACCATAATTACCTCGGAGTTACAGTGCATTATATTGATGAACAGTGGGCTCTCCACTCACATGCTCTAACGGTAATGAAAACAGAGGAGAGACATTGTGCTGAAACGCGGGACACTTTATTGAAGTTGCACAGCAGTGGAATGTATCAGATAAAGTCATCACACTTAGCACAGATAGTGCACGAAACATGATAGCCGCTGCGAGACATATGCCTTTTGATCATGTTCCTTGCTTTGCACACGGTCTCTAGCGTTCCGTCACAGTATCCCTGCATAACAGTGCGTTTGACAATGTCCTGGCGAAATGCAGAAAAGTTGTTGGGCACTTTAAACAGTCCAGCGAGTGCTGCGGAATTGGAGCAACAACATGTTGAACATGGACAGAAGAAGGAGTCGCTTACACAAGACGTTCCAACCAGATGGAATTCAACTCTGGACATGATAAAAAGCATCTGGAGAAATGAACAGCCACTGAGGGATGTCCTCACCACAAACACCAAGATTGTCATGCCAACTACAGCTGAAATGGACAAACTGCAGAGGTTGGAAACGCTACTGGAGCCTTGCAGGTATGTTTTACATCATATTTCTCACTATTCTGGCTGAGTGTAAGAGATAAATATGTGTGTGTAAAATGCAGCATGAATATGTTGGATATGTTTTTGTGTATAAGTGAATGCAATTTATTTTGACTGAAGTGGAGTTGGTTTTCTTTTGCAGGTATCTGACTGAACTTTTGGGACGAGAAAAGTATGTCTCATGCTCTGTGGCCCTGCCTGCTTTTTGCCATCTCCCTCGGGTGATGGAGAGCTCAGATGATGACCCTGCCTACGTGGCCAAGTTCAAGTCTACATTCAGAAAAGACTTGGAGACACGCAAGGAAAATGCCAACATTGCATATCTGAAGATTGTTACTGCATTGGACCCTAGATTCAAGGACCTCAAGTGTATAGCAAGAGGAGAGAGGAGTGAGGTGTGGGCCTCAGTCACCAACTTAGTCAAGGAACATTGGGTTACCTGTGGAAGAAAAAACATCAGAGCCACCAAAGAAAAGGTTAACCCTATTGGCTGCTTCATCTGAATATGATTCTGAACAGGAAGAAGACTCAATTGAGAACAGTGTGCGTCAATACAGAGCAGAGCCCACAATCAATCCAGAGTCTTGTCCATTAGAGTGGTGGTCCAAACATGCAGGCTCACACAGCAGGCTGGCCCCCTATGCACAGAAGTATTTGGCCACACCTGCAACCTCCGTACCCTGTGAAAGGTTATTTTTAGGGTTGTCAAAATAACGCGTTAATTTCGATTAATTAATTTAAAAAAAATTAACGGATTAAAAAAAAATAACGCAGATTAATCAATGTCGTATGGGTTTTCAATAGGTGAGGCGCGCGCCTCCCCTGGGGGGCGCCAAAGAGTCAAAGGGGAGGTGCATGAAGACAGAGAAGAAGTCAATGCTGCCGCTCAACTATGTAGCGATATTCGTGCCTTCTGTTTGAGCGTGCAGGAACCAATCCAAGCGCGCAGCGAAACAACTCTCAACGCTCAAAACCGATCTGGCACGGTCTGAAAAACTCTTCTCAACCCACTGTCCTCGCGGTGAGTTCCATCTCTCCTTTGCTCGTGCGTACCTGCTCATTTCACACTCAACACCAGCTGTGCATTCGCTCGGCTGTTAAAGCCAATTACAGACAGTTTTTTTTCCCATCCAATCAGAGTATAGCTTGCAAATACTGCATTCAGATGAATTAAATCAAAATGCTGCAGCTTTTGGCAGAAATTACTAAACATCACCGAGGGATTGAAGAAAAACAAATAAAAAGTGTAATATTTTAGCCTAAAATATTTAGGCTAAAGTATTTAGACTAAAATATTAGAGTTACTAAGTGAGGTGTGAAAAACGTTTTTGTCTCTTTTCTTTCCAGCTTCTGGGAGGTGATGCAAAGGTTTATTCTGATCATAATCATCATGAATGTCATCATTATTTAAAGCACTTTAACACGAGGTAAAACCAGTGTTGTATAGTAACGAAGTAAAAATACTTCACTACTGTACTTAAGTATATTTTGGAGTACTTTATATTTTTCTCAAGTATAATTTTTTTTGATTACTTTTACTTTTACTTCACTATATTTCCGAACTTAATTGCATACTTTTACTCCGATACATTTTCAATGTTTGGTTTAGTTACTCGTTACAAAAAAAGTGTCGGTTCGGCTCTGCCAGACGTGCGTACATGACTCCGTTTGAAGCGCTCGGCGTGTCATTTCAAATTTGCTGTGCGCCAGCGGGAGTGGGGCCTGGCGCTCCACGCAGCCAATCACTAACGCGCCTGGCCTTTGATTGACAAGGTAGAGACCCCCTTTAACTCCACTCTCATTGGTTGTGCAGCCTTAAATCCCGCCTTCCCTCTTCCTGATTGGCGGTTTTCTATTACGTGTGTGCGTGCATGTGCGTACCTGCTTAGAGCACGAGATTTCTGGCATACTGCGGTTACTACTAGACTACTAGGTTAATACTAGACTACGAAACTAGTCCCAGTTAAGAAACTAAATATTATCAGCACTAAAAAAGGGGGAAGGCTGCTGAGTGCACTTCTGATCAGAAGCAGCAGAGAGAGTTTTGCATTGTTTAACTTGAGAAATGTAAGTAAACAACGTCAATATCTCAAACTAGCATTTAATTCTGAAGTATAACACATTTTATCAACAAAAATCTAATCTCTATAAAACTAAATATTCTGTGCCAGGCAGGAGTTCTGAAGACTGCTGGAAAGATGGAAAAGCAAAGACTGTAGACTATTAAAAAAGTCAGATTCTTAGCCACAGCCGTCTGAAAAAGGTGAGAGTGTCACTTTTCCCATTATTTCGTTGTTATTGTTGCTTTCATTTATTTTCGACCATTTGAGGCAGTTGCTACTCTTGTTTAGACCTTTGCGTAGTTATAATAGTATGATTAGGGTTCCACAAAATAATAGTGTTATTCATTTGACTATTTCTACTTCTAGGATTAGGATAAAGACAAATAAAACAAAGGAACACTATTTAAATTGGTTTTATTGTACATAGATTTCCACACTGTCCATTAGTAAATTAGTATAAACCAGGGCCGGAGGTAGCAGATTCAGAGGGCAGAGAATTCCCAAAGTATCTAACATATTCTACCTCCTGCAATGGAAGGGAAAAACTGTTATGGGCTGGCTGATATACAGCAGGTCAAAAAAGGCCATATTTTGGCTGCAGTGCTGCTGTTCTCTTATGAAGAAAAGATCATCTAGTGCACTAAATTCAATAGCTGGGTTGAAAATATCCAGTATAAAATACAGAGATGTGTGTGTGTGTGTGTGTGTGTGTGTGTGTGTGTGTGTGTGTGTGTGTGTGTGTGTGTGTGTGTGTGTGTGTGTGTGTGTGTGTGTGGCGGCAGGTGTAGAGGGGGGGCCCAAAAATACCGTGTTGTCCTGGGCCCTAGCAAAGCTGTCAGCTGGCCGGCATGCAGGTGTATCTATTAGCAGGTTTACCACTTCCTGTAGGTTAACTAAGCCTGGTTTATCACTTCACCATGTTCTTAGTATACACCCCCTTTGCCTGCACTTGGTTGTGTGTTGGTTGCTTAGCACTGACCTTACTTGAAGAAGGAAAACTGAAAGCTTACAAAAAGGTTGTATTTTCTGTCTAACTTGGTCTAAATTTCTCCTGCACTTGGATGTTTATATTATTTTAAGTGAATTTGACTTTCAAAGTTTACCAAAATCTAAAAAATGTCATTCAAACTGCATTTGCTTTGTTTTACTTTTTACTTTTACTTTTTATTACATTACTTGAGTACATCTATTTTTACAGTAATTTTCATACTTAAGTACAAGACATTTCAGATACTTTAAGACTTTTACTCAAGTAACATTTCAGTAAGTTACTTGGACTTTTACCAAAGTCATATTTTGGAGAGGTACTTATACTTTTACTTGACTCCGAGATTTCAGTACTTTATACAACACTGGGTAAAACAAAGTGCCAAACATCAGAAATACATCAGATAAGAGATAACAACTAATAAAATGCTTGTTTGTTAAAATAGCACTAGGTCTAAATTATGTATAATTAGCCTAAAAAGTAGATTGGAATATGGAATATGTTGACGTCTGTTAAATTCAGGTTATCTTTTTTATTATTATTTCAGTTGACGTCTCCTGTTGACGTGAGTTCAGTTTGACATTGGCATCTGTTTAGTTCAGTTTGTCTGCTGTTGAAAACAGCACTTTAATGTATCTAATGCTGATTATTCATTGAATCATTTGAATTTAAATATTTTAAATACTTTCACAGCAAAAACTATATGCGATTAATTTAGATTAATTAATTACAGAGTATGTAATTAATTAGATTAATTTTTTTAATCGATTGACAGCCCTAGTTATTTTCTCTTGCTGGTCATATTGTACAGAAAAAGAGAGCTTCTTTATCGTCTGAAATGTGAATAATCATGTGTGCCTTAGCAACTGGCTTAGTGTAGATGAGTAAGTTAAGTTTTATGAATCTACAAACTCCACTGAAAGTGTTTTCTGTTTCTTTTTTGATTGAGATTCTCCAAAGGAAATTCAGTATATTTACAGACTATTTCCCTGCACAGTAAATCCCAGCAGTGAACTTTTTTTGTGTGCTTCACCTCACTCTAACAGGGATATTTGGTACTAAACATAGACTGGTTATTCTGCTCCCTGATAAAAAAAAAAATTCTGCTGTTACCTCAGAAATTGCCTGTTTTAATGTTATGATTGTGACTCAGAATTTTGTGGCCAGTTTTTATTTAACTGTTACCGTATACAAATTGCTGATGTTAAAAGTGTTTGCACAACAAATATTATGGCACTTTCGTTCATATGGCAGTACATTTAAAATAATTGTGCTAATACACTACTGTTGAATTCATAACGTCAAGTTCTAGGAATTGACAAATGGCACTGAAAGTGTTTTCTGTTTCTTTTTTGATTGAGATGCTCCAAAGGAAATTCAGTATATTTACAGACCATTTCCCTGCACAGTAAATCCCAGCAGTGAACTTTTTTTTTGTGCTTCACCTCACTCTAACAGGGACATGTGGTACTAGACTAGTTATGCTGCTCCCTGATAAAAAAAAATGTTTCTGCTGTTACCTCAGAAATTGCCTGTTTTAATGTTATGATTGTGACTCGTGATTTTGTGGGCAGTTTTTATTTAACTGCTACTGTATAAACAAAATGCTGATGTTAAGTGTTTGCAGAACAAATGTTATGGCACTTCCTTTCATATGGCAGAACATTTAAAATAAAATTGTGCTAT
Organism: Fundulus diaphanus; assembly: GCA_037039145.1. Taxonomy (NCBI): domain Eukaryota; kingdom Metazoa; phylum Chordata; class Actinopteri; order Cyprinodontiformes; family Fundulidae; genus Fundulus; species Fundulus diaphanus. The sequence goes on from CM073126.1 coordinate 41,858,434, forward strand.
ACACTACTTTTGAATTCATTATTGTTTTTTGCGTATAAAAATGTGATTAATCACAATTAATCAGGGAAATCATGAGATTAATCGCGATTAAAACTTTTAATCGTTGCCCAGCCCTAATATATATATATATATATATATTTGGGCAGCGGACAGCCGCTGTGATCGATGTGGTCATCTCAAGTGATGGAAACACCAGGAAAAAAGAACACGAGAAACTGGAGAAATACCAAGGGCTCAGGGAAGAACTAGAAAGAGACTGGAAGGTGACGACAACAGTGGTGCCTGTGGTCATCGGAGCACTCGGAGCAGTAACCCCCACTCTGGAGAAGTGGCTCCAACAGATACCCGGAGAAACATCAGACATCTCAGACCAGAAGAGTGCAATCTTAGGAACGACTAAGATCCTAAGAAGGACCCGCAAGCTCCCGACCCGAGCTTGGGAAATGGAGAACCATACACCTGCTCAGGAGTATGAGGGGTGGGTGAGAGAGCAGTTAGCATATATATATATATATATATGTATGTATGTATATATATATATATATATATATATATATATATATATATATATATATATATATATATATATATATATATATATATATATATATATATATATATATATTTAGATAGATAGATAGATATCAACCCAAACAATATTTACAAGAGGGAATAGTCATTTCATATTTTCAATTTCACCTTCCACATTGACATAAAACTATTTCTCCAGGGTTTATAATTTAAGAAGACATCCATATAGATATTCTGATAGAAACCATCAAACCTCTGTCTCATTGAGTGGATAATCTCCTCATCCCTAAATATTCTCTAAACAGTGTGGGTGTCTGTAACAAAATCACTTAAGTCTACTTACAGCCAACTGGCCTTGAACTTGATAATAATATTTATGGCTCTTCTTAAGGCAGGACTGGCTTTTAAGTGCGATGAGGTGTTTAACTTGTGTAACATTTTCTACATCACAACTCTTTACCTCAGCTAACACAAATGGAGGTGTTTCGTTTGGTTTAAAGACTCTGGACTGGGTGGATGATGAACCCACACTGCATCACAGAGACATCCCACAAGTCTGAACATTGTCAGTATTTCAGGTTCCAGATCCAACCCTCTTTTCATAGCGCCTGTCTGGGGCGTTCCTCTCAGAATCCGGGCTGCCAAGGCTTTGGTGAAGGATTCTCCACGCACGTGGCATATTTCTCGTAATCTGCTGGCTGTAAATCTGGGTCTGCGTACCTGGGTTTGTTAATGAACGCAGCAGAGGCAGAGCCACAAATACAGATTTGGTTCTTTGGGGAAAAGAGAACATTAATGTGGTCACTTGTTCTTTAACTAAAAATGAAAATGTTTTGTGAGTTTTAGTTAAAGTAATGTTCACCATGCAATGTAGAATTATGCAGGAAAAGAAATTATAAACTCGAACATAACCATTTAATATGACCTCTTTGGACACGACTGCTTACAGAGAGGATAAGTAGAGGAGCCGTTTGGAGTGCCTATCATGTTATAGAAGATGTGTAAAACGACATTTCATTAAAATTAATTTCCACAAGACATTCAGATAATGTCTAGTAAATGTCAAAACTGCACGCTTTTTCAAACAAGACAAAGATACAGATTTGGTTAAAACTAATTATGGACTGCCTAAAGGTGTAGAAGATAAAAAAATTGATTAAAATAATATTCAATCAAAAACAATTTTTTCCGTTGTGAGCTAACGTTCAGATATGTTCTGAACATCATTCCTGAACATTCAACATTCGATTTTCAGAAGACATTGCTTGCTAGCTGGGTAGGCATCAAATAACAGTCAGCTTTCTCCTGAGCTCCAGCTGATGAGCTTGATCAAAAGCAAGTGTGCAGAAGCACACTGCTCAGCCCCACCTTATGGGGAAACCTGTAGCTCAGGAGGAGAAAAACACCACACAAACAACAACACCTATATTCCTTATGTGCTTGGCTATTAGTTCTGCAAGTATTGGGATATCTCAATGTTCGGTCTACCCTGGTGCAATCGACCGCTCCAGTCTTTCAAATCTTCCAGCACCGTAGACTTCCAAAGAGATTCGTTGCTGTGTCATCTGCCATGACCGGAGACATCAGCATGGAGATGGTTTCCAACAATCATCGAGTGTTTTGACCCTTAACCACTGTCCTGGTGTAGCATGGTGTCAGCAGTAGTGGCCAGCCACTACTCACTCTGTTCTCAATGCCAGCTCAACTGCTCTCTCCTGTTCCATAGCCAATGTGAGGCTTTCTCTACTTCCTCGCCCAATCTTCACACTGCTCGTTTTCTCTAACTTCCTATCAACCCCACTGCTGTCAACATCTTCCAAGCTGACTGAGCTCGGAAACCACTACATTCGATCTCCACTGGGTACAACCATGTCTGCCAACCCTTATCCACTCCACCTCCCCCAATCCTCCTTACAGACCCCTGTCTGCTCCTCACCACCTCAATCCACATACACCGACTCCACTCCTCCCCCCTGCTTCACATCAGGTCCTCCACAACCTGAGGACCTCACCCCTCCCCCTGCAGTTACCTCTACAGTGTCCTTCACTCCGGACCTGGTGAGAAGACAGCTAACCAGACTCCACTCCGGCAAAGCTGCAGGCCCCGATGGTGTATTCCGCAGGGTGCTCAAAGCTTGTGCCTTCCAGCTGTGTGGAGTACTTAGCCTAGTCTTCAGCCTGAGCATGCACCTCCAGAGAGTCCCCGTGCTGTGGAAGACATTGTGCCTCGTTCCTGTGCCAAAGACGCCGCGTCCCAGCGGCCCTCGGGACTACAGACCGGTGGCACTGACGTCCCACATCATGAAGACCTTTGAGAGGCTAGCCCTAGAGCAGTTAAGACCCATGGTCAGGCCCTTCACCGATCCACTACAGTTCGCCTACCAGCCCCGCCTGGGAGTTGAGGACAGCATCATCTTCCTGCTGAACAGAGTCTACACTCATCTGGACAAGCCGGCGAGCACTGTGAGGATCATGTTCTTTGATTTCTCCAGTGCCTTCAACACCATCCGTCCGGCTCTACTGGGTGAGAAGATGACGGCGATGCAGGTGGAGGCCCCCATCGTGTCCTGGATTGTTGATTACCTGACGGGTAGACCACAGTATGTACGCCTACAGAACTGTGTGTCTGACAGGGTGGTCAGCAACACTGGGGCCCCTCAGGGACTGTCCTCTCCCCCTTCCTCTTCACCCTTTTCACCTCAGACTTCAACTCCTGCCACCTTCAGAAGTTTTCTGATGACTCAGCAATTGTTTTCTGCATTGAAAAGGGTGATGAGAGTGAATATAGGACTGTGGTGGACAACTTTGTCACTTAGAGTGAGCTGAACCATCTGCAGCTCAACGTGACAAAGACTAAGGAGCTAATAGTGGATCTGAGAAGGACAAAAACACTTGTGACCCCTGTTTCCATCCAGGGGGTCCCTGTTGACAGCGTGGAGGAGTATAAGTACCTGGGAGTGTACTTTAACAATAAACTGTACTGGACTAGAAACACTAAGGCGGTCTACAAAAAGGGCCAAAGCCGACTCTTTTTCCTGAGGAGGCTGAGGTCCTTTAACATCTGTGGGACGTGCTGAGGATGTTTTATGAGTCTGTTTTTGCCAGTACGATCTTCTTTGCTGTCTCATGCTGGGGCAGTGGGCTGAGGGTCGCTGACAACAATAGACTGAACAAACTGATCAGGAGGGCCAGTGATGTCGTGGGGGAGGAGCTGGACACTCTGACGACCATGGCAGAGAGGAGGATGCTGTCCAGGCTCCAGTCCATCTTAGACAATGTGTCACACCCTCTCCATTACACACTGGCCCAGCAGAGGAGCTCCTTCAGCAGAAGACTCCTCTTACCCAGATGCACCACTGAGCGCGACAGGAAATCATTCCTGCCTGTGGTCATCAATTTTTACAACACGTCCCTCAGTGATTCAGACCCCCTATAGTTATACATATGTATATATATATATATACATGTATATATATATTGACTTATATACTGTATGTATATATTTATATTACTTTGTGTGGAATGTTGTAAATATATATATATATAAATGTTTGTAGATCTGGAGCGTGTAACAAAAGTAATTTCCCTCTGGGATTATTAAAGTATGTCTGATTCTGATTCTGATTCCATGCAGTCCTGCATCAGCTATTTGTAATGATCTGGCTTCCTCAAAATTCCTCCACACACCCTCTTCCCATAGCACCGTTAACTCAATCAGAATGATCTTCCTGCAATGCAATACTGCATACGGTCTTAAAGTGGTCTGAACGATATCCAGGAACTGAAGCCTGCTCTTTGAATCTACCATAAACTCTCATGATTGGGCTGTCTGCAGGAGGCTTGTTGTGATTTTTTAGTGTGCTGGCTTTGCTCCGTCCTTAATTAATGCTATTTGTGAAGGCTTGGTGTTGTAAGGGGGGTTCTTTCTTCTTTCTGGCTCTCAGATGTCAGAGAGCACTGCCAGTATTTTGTCATCGTGCCACCTATACCTACCCTAAGAAAGGGCAGTCTTACGTTGCCATGGTTCCATTTTGTCCTCATAGCCTACATGTTGGATCATCTGTCTTGTCCTATCTATGCAGATGCATGGGAATCGGAAGGGTATAAGAGACTGCCTTCAGTAGAAAGGAGCTCTGGAAAGGCTCAAGTCTCCATAATTCAGTCCATGTAAGTGTCCTCTTGGGAAGTTCCCATCTTGTCCATTACCCCTGAGATCTTGGCTCTACAACGTTTGTCTTTCTCTACTCTTCATCTAGGTTCCTTACTTCTGCCAGTACCATGGTTCTTTTTTCATTGGGTGAGCTTTCCCCCACCTTTGGGAGTAGTTCATTCCCAGCCCCTGCCTTCCTATGCATGGAACACCAAGGATATCCTTAAACGTTAGGTTTCCTTATGCCTTAGCTATTAAGACTAAGGCCTCCCACTGTCGTCTTGATCTTGTTTTTATTCCTGCGTCCCTGATCTGGGCATCTCTTGAACCCCTAGTGGTCATAAAAACCTTGCTACTCTGAATGCCCCACCTGGGATGAGAGGGGCAGGTGTACACAGCCCTGATCTGATGTACCGTCCAACCGATGTGAAACTTGGAGGAATCCCCAATCGCCTCCTTGATCTTGCCCTCCACACGTTCAGCTGTAGTGAGTGGGAGTTCATACGTGGGTGCATGAGTTAGGGAGTTTGTTCTGTAACTTGCAGGTTACCGGTTTGATTCTCTGCTCCGACTATCTCAGTTTGGTGTCCTTGGGCAAGACATTTCACCTGTATTGCCTGCTGGCAGTGGTCAAAGGGTCCAGTGGCACCAATGTATGGCAGTCTCGCTTCTGTCAGTCTGCCCCATGGCAGCTGTGGCTACAAACACGAAGAATCTTTTATTGTTACCGTGGTGAATTATTTTTTTCAGACTGACACCGGCTCAGGTTGCACACAAACAATATATACAGGTAGAGATAACAAAAATAGACATTTTTTTTATTTTTTTATATAGAGATTGCCTGCACTGGCTAGTGTCAAAGTAGTATATTGGCCTAATCCTGCTTCGCTAATAAAGGCCCATTTTTACCCCGGTTTAAGATTTGACAATAAATGAGAAAAGCATTGATCAGAGGTAAAACATTGTAATATGCATATTTAATTCATAGAAATTAAATATGGAGACAGAGTATTACATTACCCTATAAGATAATTTCACCGCGCGATGTAGGAGTCTGTCTGAAGTAAGTTTTGCCAAGACATCCTTTTTCTACAGTGTCTGTCCTCCTCCTCTAAATTAGGGAGGGAGGGGTAATCTGTAAACTATCTGTTTCTCAAACAAAGGGGCTGCTCTTCCCAGTACGGGGTCAGGCCGCCATGACCTAACAGCCATAAAACTAAAGTTGCATGTTATCTTACCCGGCAACAGAGAGGGGAGACACTCTGCATCCCTCAGTAACCCCAACTAAGATATATTTTTTATTCTCAACACCAACCACACTTCCTGTGTGTAACAGACCCAGTCTTCTCAGCAGTGGGCTAATATCTCAGCTAGCTCACCACAGCATGCTCACCACAGTCAGTGTTTGAATGTGTGCGTGAATGGGTGAATGACTGACACTAGCGTAAAGTGCTTTGGGGTCGTCTGACTAAAGTGCTATACAAGTACAAGCACTCTACCATACACCGTCATCATCTTGTTGGCATAGCCGTGTGTGACAAGAAGAGGAGGAGTAAGGCACACAGGTTTGTTGACTGAGAGGCAAAAGACAGTTCAGTTCAAGTTAACAGCTTTTTTATTTACAAAGTCAATTCTAAAATCACATTCACATATAAAAACATAGCTGAGCCAGGAGTTATGGCCAACGGTGGAGCAGTGGAAATAACTGGAGGGAAACTAAGATATAAAACACAAATAATAAAAATGCACCTCAAGCCAAGAAGAAACCACCACCAGGGAATCCACCACCACAGGTGTGACAATCAGCTCCTAGAAACACAATACATGTTTAAAATATGTATTGAACAATTCAAAAAAACAAAACAACAAAAAACAAATGTTCATTGGGCCATTTTAATATGGCCTTTCGCTGAACTGGGTCCCACTTAGCTCTAGAGAGGTGATTAGTCTTTAGGAAGCACACCAAGCAGGAGGGCAGGCATATGCCCGCAACAACTAGAGCAACAGATAATAATGGCAGCAATGCAAAGAAAGCAGGGCAGAACATCAGAATCACTGCAAGCACACTGAAACATAAAGCAAAGCAAAACAGCTATTAACAGTTTAGATCTTGGAGTCACTACATGCAGAACAGACACTACTCACCACTTTGAGCTGGACTACAGCCTTCGGAGGGAAAGCCTCTGGACCATTGCCCAAGTTGCCTATTGCAATGCAGGTGGCCACGTTAGAGCTAGGCTAAGCTAATTAAACTCTAAGGGCCAAATCAGTGCTCGCGCTTACTGTCACCGTTATGAGTGGTGCCGATCCGTGATGCGGTACGCGACTATCCCTGCTAAAAAAATAGAATACCCGTGTTAAAGATGAAAATGTCGGGTCCTGAAAAGGAGAGCAAGCTCCTCTTACCTGCCGTAAGGCACAGATATCACAGAAGTGGAAAGCCGTGACAACCAATGCCTGAAGTCAGAGAGGTAGCACGACAGCAGAACGTAAATATAATAAAACTCTTAATTATATCATCACACTAGTCTTCCTCTTGGCATCAGAGAATTAAACAGAAACTTGAAACTTGTGTTTTAATTGGCTTAATTTTATAGAAAAACGCCATCTGGTGCATTCTATTTCAGTTTTAATAATAAAAGAGAGAACTTACACGTCTTAGGGATACTGAGGGAAAAGTAGAGAATGACATTAGATACAGGTGAGTTAATCAGAGTATTATAAAGAAGAAGAAAAGAAACAAGCAAGCTAAAGAAAAAAATTATAATTTACACAGAAGAAACTGACCTAGACCAAAGAAACTACATACCAATGTGAAAAGACTGACCCTTATCTAAGAGAATTAAATCCAAATGCACAATGAACAGAACACAACAATAGACTAAGAAGCTAAATACAATGAACTAAGATTGCAGGACCTATTCAACATAAACAATGAAATGATCCAACTGCAAACACAAATGAAAACTGAGACCCAAACATACAAGAATCATAAATACAGAAGGTTATTTTTCTTAAAATATGCAACATCCGCCATAATAAGCCTTCCTTTTCCTTTATATTTTGGTTAGTTAAAGTATGGACCAACAAAAATATTTCAGGCAATGAAAATGAAAGAAAACTGGCTTATTTGATCTTCTTGAGCATTTTGAGCATTTTGAATTAGAATGCTGGTTACTTCATCCTGACCCATATGTAATTCAAGCAAAACACATGTTAAAATGTTTTTTTATTACAGAAGTTAAAAATATTTAAGCATGTCCTAAAATTTCCCTGTTGCTCATAAGGGTCATGACATGTTTTTTGCGATATCTTAGATTGGTCAAGACATCCCACATTCTGGGGTTAATCTTGGGTTTGAAGACGTCTTACCTGCTTTGCATATTATCAAGAGTACTGACAAGCACAAATTGAACTAGATAAATTTGCTTTTATTTTGGACGGAGAACAGGAAGCTGGTGTTGGACCAATGATCAGGCCGATCTGATGGCTGACCAAAAATTCAGCAGAGGAGCGATATAACTGGTTGTGCTAATACTCAGACTCCGCCCCACTTTGCTTAAAATGTATAGACTTTTTTTAAAATACAAGCATCAAACCTTTGTATTTCCAGCATTGTTACTCTTAAATGTCCATCAGAGACAACCTGGGGGAAGAAACTGCCTCTTTGGAAATTATTCCTTGTAGCACGGACCTGAAGGTAAAAGTCTGAACAGTTTGTGTCCAGAATGTGTAGAGTCTACTGAGATGTTAGCAATCTTTTCCTACACTCTAGACCTGTACAAATCCTGGATGGATGGAAGGTCAGCCCTCATGATCTGCTCTTAGATCTGATTGTTTGTTGCAGTCTGGGTCTGCTGCAAGGACAGTCTCTGCTGTCTATGTGTAAGGGCCATCTCAGGTCCTTACAAAGGATGGTTCCTAGGAACAAGAATCAATGTACAGTTGACACAGCGTTATGGAGAATGGTGAGGAGAGGGACTGTGGGGGGTGTTCACAAGAAGTCAAACATCATATCTACTGTCTTGAGTGGGTTAGGCTCCAGGTTCCTGGTTAGGACTGCATCAGTGGACCAGCTGATCCCCCTTCTGGCAGTATGCAGTGTTGTATAGTTTCACAGACTGGTTGAGATGTAGCTTTTTGTATAAAGGGCAAAGAGGAGTAAACATACACCTGGGGTGGCTGGTAGTTCTTGTGCAGAAGAAGATGCTGCCGGGCCTCAGTGCCGCAGCTGCCAATCAGTCAGAAAGCTGTTGATCCACCGACAGGTGGAGGCAGGCGCTGTGAGCTGGGTAAGCTTTTGTTGGAAAATGTCGCCGTTGATGGTGTTGAACACTGCGCTGAGGTCTACAAACAGGATGCTGCCGTATGTCTCTATAGAGTGGAGATGGTGCATGGTGAAGTGTAGTCCAAAGTTGACTGCATCATCCTCTGGCCTGCTTGTCCAGGCTGGGGTTCTGCCCAGGGTGGGGGGATGGGCTCCTGTCGTTGGTTTTAAAGTAATCCCATCAGAGTTCTGTGAAGCGTCGGTATATAAGCTGATGTCTGAGATGAAGCACCCAGCAAACCCTAAAGGCTACAAGTGACAAGAAGGTCCGAAAGTTGAGAACCTCTTTACAAAATCCGAATGGCAGAACAATGGAGAAAACAACCATTTGCTGCCAGGCAGCATGATGAAGATACAACGAGGGGTTCTGCATTCATATACACAAACAGCAATAATACTAAAGGTATGCTTTTCAATTTGAACCATTTTGTGTTTAGGCCTAGTGTTATTAGAGATTGATTTAATCTGTTAAAAAGTTTATGCATGTCTTTGTACACTTTTACAATCTGAAATATAAGTGGAGTGAGATGTACTGTACTTTACAAACTGATATTTAAACAAATGCTTACATGGAGAACATACTGTTGTGAAGTTTTTGAAAATCATTGTTATTTTTTTAATACAAACTGCATTTGCATAAACATATTTGTAATACCAAGCAAAACAACTCGTGTCATCTAAAAGAGACAGGATCTCTGAATTAGAACAAAGTGTGTGAGTGCGTAAGGTTCTAAGACGTGAGCCTTTGTTTCCAGATCCTTTTGAGGGACCAAACTACCACATCGCTCCTCCATGGGTTTACAATCTTGCAACAGCCTGGATGTTTGTCGTGGTGGTTTTATCAGTTTTCACCAACGGCCTCGTCTTGGTGGCCACGGCAAAGTTCAAGAGACTTCGTCATCCCCTGAACTGGATCTTGGTCAACCTTGCTATTGCTGATCTTGGAGAGACAGTCTTTGCCAGCACCATCAGCGTGTGCAACCAGTTTTTTGGATATTTCATTCTGGGACATCCAATGTGTGTCTTTGAAGGCTATGTTGTCTCAATTTGTGGTAAGTTGCCATAGCACTTATACATGATTCAGACCCTTAAATTAACTTTAATCTGTTAAACTGCATGTAAGCATCCATTCTTTCTCTTTATGAAGGCATTGCTGCTCTTTGGTCCCTGACTATCATTTCCTGGGAGAGGTGGATAGTTGTGTGCAAACCCTTTGGAAATATCAAGTTTGATGCCAAATGGGCCACAGCTGGAATCATGTTCTCCTGGGTTTGGCCTGTAGTGTGGTGTGCTCCTCCCATCTTTGGATGGAGCAGGTAACCTACAGGTTTTTGTGTAGCTATGTACTGTTTGTATCTCAGACTACATTTTCAAGAATCAACAGGCCAAGCTCTGATAGTTCAATGTGAACTAAATGCTAAAATTTTGTATCAGGTACTGGCCCCATGGACTGAAAACGTCTTGTGGACCTGATGTGTTCAGTGGAAGTGAAGACCCTGGAGTCCAGTCCTACATGATCGTCCTCATGCTTACATGCTGCATCCTTCCTCTGGCTGTTATCATCCTGTGTTACCTGGCTGTATATTTGGCCATCCATGCTGTAAGTTTTATTCCCCACTGCTTACTTTAACTTTATCATAGCATTTATGAGTCCTTGGTAAACTCTGGCCTTGTTGTTTTGTTGGCTACAGATTGCTGTACAGCAAAAGGATTGTGAGTCAACCCAGAATGCTGAGAAGGAAGTGTCCAGGATGGTTGTAGTCATGATCGTGGCTTTTTGTCTCTGCTGGGGACCTTACGCCTCTTTCGCCTGCTTTGCCGCAGCCAACCCCGGATATGCCTTCCATCCTTTGGCTGCTGCCATACCTGCATATTTAGCTAAGAGTGCCACAATCTATAACCCAGTTATCTATGTCTTCATGAACCGACAGGTGGGCACAACAATCCAGTTGTCACATTTATTTACCTATTACAGTTATCGTGCTATTGTTAACATTCGTTCTGTTCTTTTATTTGCAGTTCCGCAAATGCATCATGAAGCTCTTTGGCAAAGAGGTGGATGATGAATCTGAAGTGTCCACATCAAAGACAGAGGTCTCCTCCGTGGCTCCCGCATAAACCTTCATGTTCTCCTTTTTGGAAAAAAGCTACTTTGACCTGTACAGAAACTATTTTGAAAGCTTTATAGTAAAAACAAGAACTGGAAAAAGTGATGGCATCATGTTTGAATGTTTTACATGTCTTTTTTGAAATGAACATAAAATACGGGGCATCTATATATTTAGCTCTGGGTATGTATATTTGATATTCACTTAGGCCAAACTCCCAACATCTTGGTCATATGAACTTATAACCAACTCATATAAGACTCAATGGTGCTTCCGATGGTACAAATGAGTGTTAAGGTTACTCTGAGGTCAAAAAATGGAGGATGATCTTGGTTGATTATTCTATTCTTTTTTCCTTTTTCTTGCCATCACAGAATAACCTAAATGTCAAAAACAAAGGTAAATTAAGGGTTTGTGATTAAAGTCAGAATATTGAGATTAAAATTGTGTGCTTAAAAAAACAGAATGCTGAAGTTCTGTGTGCAAGTTTGAGCATAAGGTTTATCGCCCATTTACACATGACATTACTTTTGCAGGTCTCCTTGCCAGCATAATTTTGACTTCATTGTGGATATACTTTTCCCACTTTTTTTCTGTCCATTTTAACTTTTTTTCCTCCTAATTTCCTCTTTACTCTTAAAACAAGTGGCAAATAAATTTTAAAAAACCTTGACCCTAATTTTTGTTTTCTCTAAGTGAGCCGTATATGCTGCCTTACTGTGGAACTTCTGAAGGCTGATTTCTGAAATTTAACTAAAGTACTCCCCCCACAGGTTGGAGTTGGAGTCAGCTTATCTTACTCATTCATTTATCAGGCTAAGCTGCCAACGTCTTACGTAACACGATACATCTATAACTCTTATAGCAAAAAAGGGAATAATCCAAACAGAGTGCTCTTCTGATAGACCTATTTTACTTCTGAAGGATGATTTTATAATTTTGGTTAAAGTACACAGCCCCATTGGTTGGAAAAAACATTTGCCAACAATTATATCTGAATATTTGTTCATCTTTATAAACGATGGTCTCTACATCTTTAGTGTTTGGTGCCAACTCAATATTTTGTACCTGCCTTCTGTTAACATACCAGAATGCTTTCTTATCCTCCACACAGCAAAACGCTTTGATTGTGTATAATAAAACTGTATACTTCGTCAGAAAGTTTCAGCTTTAATCAAAATTTCAAAATGATTACTTTTTTCATTGTCCTGCTCCCATTGTTTTAACTCGTTTGTTAGAAGGTAGGTTTTAGATAGTCATTATGTTATTGTTTCAGAAGGTCACTGTGTTTTTATCTGCTTGCAAATTGTTCATTGAAGAGCACATTTTACAGTAGTGTATGGTTAGGTGCTTTGGCCCGGTAAAAGAGAGGGCTGCTTTCACTTTCTTCATTGTTTTCTTTTTTGCTTCTTTGGTAAGACTGCTGAGTTGCTCATATGTTGTCGCATGTGGGGCAGGTGCTCTCATTTCTTACTTTTGCAGTTTTGGTTGTTTCATACGCAACGTTTTCATGAAAAGGATTTATTTGCCATGGAACATTTTGTACTGACCTGTACCTGCATTGGGAATGTTTTGTACCTTCTCTGATAGCCAATGATTTAAAACTGATTTAAACTTCGTCCGACGATGACTGCAATCAAACTTACTCACCAGCGGGGGGGGGGGGGGGGGGGTTGCACATATTTCTTTTGTTTTGATAAGGTGTAGCACTCGGTTTTATTTCAAAAGAATTGACTTGCCTAAACAGGCATCACTGCCATAATTAGTCAAAATAGTATAAGGTAAAATAATCTAAAAATAATATCCAGTTACCTTATGTCAGACTAGAGCCTTTTGTGGTCACTTATCTTCAAGATTTATAAAAAAAAGTGTGATTAGCAAAACCAATAACTTGATACATGATGCTTGAGTTTATTTATACAAAATGGAAGCAAGTTTGGACTAAATGTTAAAGTATAGGTACTAAATATCAAAGCGATAAATATTCCTCACTAAAATTACAGATATTAAAAAAGATTATAAAAGGGAAATAAAAGCATTACATTAGGCTTGTGATGTTTGATCATCCTTAGTAACAGGTAGACATTGGTGCATTAATAGATGTAATATTACTCCTCATAATCTTTTGTAAAATGTTGGGTATTAAAGTTCAGTGTGTATTCTTTAAATTAATTGTAAAAAAAAGTTTATAGTTGATGAACAAAAGTAACTCATTTCATGAAATTAATTTGATTTTGACAACCTGTGAGCAACTGTTTTTGACATTCAGTCAACAAGGGGTATCACAATTTGTAGCGCTGTTGCCTAACATTAATGAGGTCCTGGGTTCCTATTGTTGCCTAGGGTCCTTCTACATAGAGTTTGCATGTTCTCCCTGTGTATCTGTGGGCAAAAAGGATACACTCTGCATACTGCAGTTCAATAACATGACAATACAGTTAATTGGTTTGTATGGTTGTCTGTCCTGTTTGCCCTGTGATGGATTGGTGACCTGTCCAGTGTGTGCCCCTCTTTACCCAATGTCTGTTGATGTCTGTAGACTTGCTCCCTGTCATGAGTCTTTGGTATTCTAAATCTGCATCTCTAAGTCTATGTCTATAAAGTGCCAAAAATGACTCAATGCAATAAACTCTTCTGGAACCTCTAAGGTAATTTTATGTCACATTCTTGACTTTGCGTTTCACTTCTAATGAACAAAAACATTGACAGATTGAACAAAAATTAAAGACATCATTATTTATTTATTTATTTTTGGGTCTTAAGTAGATGGCCTGCCCACCAAGAGTCTCAGGTTTTTAACAAGTCAATTGTTGAGAGATTTTTGTAGTCTTGGAGCAGGGAGGATCCTGGCAGTGTCATGTCCACAGATCTGTTCACAGGTTATTTGGATACAGCTTTCTCTCTCCTATTTTTCAAGGTGCGACTGGCAGATGCAGCCTTCACAGCTGTGGCTCGTGAGGATCGGCAGGGGGGGCTTTAAAAAGGCAAGGCAAGTTTATTTGTATAGCATATGTCAGTAAAAAGACAATTCAATGAGCTGTACATGAACAGAACAGAACATAAGAAAAGAAAAGCATGCAAAGGAAAGTACATTGCAGTGGAGTGGTAGCAGTAGGTCACGATAAATTGGACTGCAAACTTAATCTAATTAAGTTTCAGTTAACAAGAAGTTTGAATTGAACATTAACATTTAAAGGCAAACTCTAAACAAATAGGTTTTTACCTTGATTTAATGGAACTCAGGGTATCTCCACCTATACAGTCTTCTGGGAGTTTGTTCCAGATAAGTGGAGCATAAGAACTAAATGTTCCTTCTCCATGTTTGGTTCTGGTTCTGGGTATACAGAGTAGATTTGAGCCAGAAGACCTAAGTGGTCTGGAGGGTTGATATACTGATAACAAGTCTGTGTTGTATTTAGGTGCTAAGCCATTCAGACTAACAAAAGTATATAACTATTCTCTGAGATACGGGGAACCAGTGTAAGGACTTTAGAACTGGGGTGATGTGCTCTACTTTCTTAGTCTTAGTGAGAACACTGGCTGTAGCGTTCTGGATCAGCTACAGCTGTCTGATCAACTTTCTTGGCAAACCTGTGAAAACACTGTTGCAGTAATCAATTCTACTTGAAATAAAAGCGTGAATTAGTTTTTCAACATCATTTGTCCTTTAGTCTTAACTCTTGATTGCTCCTCTGTTGGTGCAAAAATTATTACATCAGTTTTGTTTTGTTTTTTTGACATAGCCATGCATTAAGTTCTTTTAAGCATTTACTCAGTGCTTGAATGGGTTCTTAGTCACCTGGTGACATGGTGATCTAGAGATGTGTTGTCTACATAGTTATGGTAACTTGTGTTGTTGGTTTTTATGATCTGAGCTAGAGGGAGCATGCAGATATTGAATAGGAGGGGACCCTTGGAGAACCCCACATGGGATTTTTGCGGTCTATGTTGTTAAGTTACCTACTGACACAAAAAAGTATCTGTCCTTTAAGTAGGATTTAAACCAGTTGAGTGCTGTACCAGAAAGGCCCACAGTTGTCTAGACGCTCTAAGAGAATGGAGTGGTCAACTGTGTTGAATGCTGCACTGAGGTCCAATAATATCAGCACTGTGGTTCTTCCACATATGGATGTCATTAAACACCTTGATAAGGGCGGTCTCTGTACTGTGGTGAGCACGGAAACCTAACTGGAAAACGTCAAAGCGGCTGGTCGTTGTTAAGAAGGTGTTTGATTGTTGAAAAACAGCTTTTTCAATATTCTTACTGATAAATAGGAGGTTTGAGATGGGCCTGTAGTTCTGCAGAAGTAGTTTGTCCAAATTGTTCTTTTTCAAGAGTGGTTTGATGATATTTGTTTAATATATATCATAAAATACATCTGACAGAATGGATTTGTTTATTATCTGAGTCAAATCAGACGCTATGACAGACAAAAGTTTCTTAAAGAAAGCTGTGGGTACATCGAGACAACAGGAGGAGGAATTTAGTTGGTGTATTATTTCTTCTAAGCGTTTGTAGCTTATCTGACTGAATTGAGACATTTTATCAGGATAAATTCTAGTTGGAGACACCGTTGGTACTGAACTTGATATAGTGTACATCTGCAGTCTGTATAGTGTACAGACTGCCCCTCTAATCTTTCGGATTTTCTCAGTAAAGAAATTAGTAAAATTTCACAGGCCCTGGTGGAGTGGAGCCACGGTCACAGGAGAATTTGTTAACCTGTCAACTGTGGCAAGTAAGCATGAGCATTATTCATTTTATTTTTGATCAACTCAGATAAGAAAGATTCCCTTGCATTTTTCAATTGTAAGTTATATTTGTAAAGTCTCTCTATAGATGTCATAATGAACCTGAATTCTAGTCTTTCTCCACCTGCATTCAGCTTTTCAACACTCCCTTTTTTCACTTGTAACAGCTGGAGCACTTCTCCACAAAAATGTTTCTTCCCAGAAACAACCTTCACTTTAATTGGAACAATGTACCCAATGATGTCTGAAACTTTAGACTGAAAGTTATGTACTAGTTCATCTACTGAGTTGCAGGACAAAGTGGACGTAGAAGAGTAAGTTTGGTTAAAGGTTTCAGTGTCATCGTCCTTAAAGACACATTTTCTTGTGATGTCTCTGGTTAAATTAGTCATTGGAAATGATCCATTCAAAGATAACAGAAAAGTGATCAGATAGGCCTTGGAAATGTTCAGACACTTAGTGATGATATGTCCCTGTTTGTGTGTTGACTGTTTAACATGTTGAGTCAAACCAAATTTTCTGTGTGTCACACAGTTCTTTTGCACCACTGTCTTCAGGGTAGTCACTGTGAATGTTGAAATCTCCCACAATAATTAAACAGTCCTAATGAACACATATCACGGATAGAAGGTCATTAAAATCATTTAAAAAGTTTGATTTAGACTAAGGAGGCCTGTATATATTGAATAACATAGTTCTTCTCTTTACATGGAGAGCCAAATATTCAAAACAGTCAAATTTGCCCAGAAACACTAAACAAAGTTGCCAATCTTTCCTTTGCTGTCTGCTCTCACAAAGAAAATGGTAGTTTGGAGGCGTTGACTCTGTCAGAATAGGTGCCTCATTGAATTCATGTAACCTTGTTTCTGTTAAAAATATAGCATCAAGATTATGGACAGTAATGAAGTCATTGATTAAAAATTATTTTCCTTACATATTGATAAGATTGGGTTTTACCGGCTTGCTGTTACATGTCTATTAAAAACCCATCTTTCCCAGTTCCGGATTTGGCTATAAATGAGGAAGCATTGATCAGAGGTAAAACGGTTTAAATACATATTTAATTCATAGAAATTAAATATGGAGACAGAGTTACATTACCAATCGAGATCTTTCACCGCGCGGTCGAGAAGTCTGTCTGTCTGTCTGAAGTAAGTTTTACCAAGACATTCCTTTTATCAACTTTAAACTCCTCCTGCATGGCTCAGTGGGAGGATGACTGACCCCCTCTCCTTCTGACCACCCCCTCGGGGCAATAAAACTCCGTGTTTATCTTACGCTGGAGCAGGAAGCGACAGACCCCACTCTGCTTTCCTCAGTAACCCCAACTAAGATATATTTTTAATTCTCAACAATATTTAATGTTTAACAAAGCCAGTTTATATGACTTAATGAGTGGTATTGTCTCTGCGGCTGGTTGTATCTGACAATATATGTCTTTTAAGTATGATTGTTTATTACTGTTTGCTATCCTTTTAGCTTTGTTCTTTCTGCCAAGTATTAGCACAGAGATTTAGGTTTCTGTCAGCTCCCTCAATCGCTTCCACCTGTCCGTGATTAATTAGTTTACTCTGCTCACCTGTTCATCCGGTTATTTAAGCCTTCCTTAGTTCTCTGCTCCCCGTCGGTTTGTCACTTGTCACCTATGTGTTCGTGGCCTGAGTTTGGTAAGAGCTCCCAGCACTTTGATCTGTCTGTAACCTGAGCTGTTTTGTTTCTGCCCAGTTCTGTTTGCCGGTTCACTGTCAAGTTGTCTGGATGTCTGCCTTACCCTTTTTGGACCCTGTTCTGTTTGCCTGTTTTGATTCCCTCTCCTCACCGTCCCTCATTTAAAACACCATCAAAAGCATTGCTACAGTGTTTGGCTGAATTCCGGGTTCTTCACCACACCATTCGTCACAGTACAAACCGACCACATGAAGAACCCCTCACCAACACTCCCTCTCCGCTCAGGAGTAGCAATGCTTTGTGAGTCTGGTTTTGTGGCCAGCATGCCGGCTCACGCAGGGTACTCACCAGGGGTCTGCAGTCTGTTCCGCCCCCGTCGATCCCATACAGATCCTAACGTGTTTATGGAGGTCAACGAGGAAGTGGTCCAGGATCTCCGCCCGGACCTGTTCCCACAGCCGGCCCCAGAGGCCTCTCCAGACATGGAGCCGCGGTGGTCACCACGAGTGGACACGGTCCGGCCCCCTCACGAGGGATCGGCTTCTCCACTTAATCCACCATCCCGCCGTCGGAGGAGGAAGCGCTCAGCTGTCTGCCACTCGACCACCAGTTGCAGCGGGCAGGAGCCCAACGAGCCAGATCGGTCACCGTCCACCGCTGAACCCCAGTTTCAGCTCACTTCCTGTTTGGCAGACCGGAGTCCCTCGCCTCCCACAGCGGAATTGCCCACAGCTCCCCCTGTTGGCATCTGTAACTCTGAGTATGTGGCCCTGGAGAGCAGAATAAGGAGGTTCGCTCCCATAATAAAACGCCTCAGGGAGACTCTGGCCATCGACTATTCAGCAGTTCTGGAGGCTAGATTAAAGGAGCTTGAGAGTCATTATAGGACGGCTCTCAGGGAGTTCTACAACCGACCCACACCTGCTCCCAGGGGTCTGGCCGACGCCTCAGAACCAGAGCCTGTCCCCGAGGGTCTGGCCGACGCCTCAGAACCAGAGCCTGTCCCCGAGGGTCTGGCCGACGCCTCAGAACCAGAGCCTGTCCCCGAGGGTCTGGCCGACGCCTCAGAACCAGAGCCTGTCCCCGAGGGTCTGGCCGACGCCTCAGAACCAGAGCCTGTCCCCGAGGGTCTGGCCGACGCCCTGGAACCTGTCCCCGAGGGTCTGGCCGACGCCCCGGAACCTGTCCCCGAGGGTCTGGCCGACACCCCGGAAACCTGTCCCCGAGGGTCTGGCTGACGCCCCGGAACCTGTCCCCGAGGGTCTGGCCGACGCCCCGGAACCTGTCCCCGAGGGTCTGGCCGACGCCCCAGAACCTGTCCCCGAGGGTCTGGCCGACGCCCCAGAACCTGTCCCCGAGGGTCTGGCCAACACCTCGAACCCAGAACCTGTCCACCTGGGCACCTGCATCCATCGAGGAGGGTCCGCCGCCAGCGGGCGACGAGGAGACCCAGGAGGGTCCGCCACCAGCGGGCAACAAGGGGGTCCAGGAGGAACTGCTTCCGCCCAAGTCCCAAGAAGGGGCCCTGGAGGACCCGCCCTCAATATCAGCTCCAGTGCCTGCTTCCCGCAGCTTAAAGTCTCAGTCTCCAGTGCCTGCTCCCCGCAGTTTAAAGACTCAGTCTCCAGTGCCTGCTCCCCGCAGCTTAAAGACTCAGTCTCCGGTGCCTGCTCCCCGCAGCTTAAAGACTCAGTCTCCGGTGCCTGCTCCCCGCAGCTTAAAGGCACTGTCTCCAGTGCCTGCTCCCCGCAGCTTAAAGGCACTGTCTCCAGTGCCTGCTCCCCGCAGCTTAAAGGCACTGTCTCCAGTGCCAGCTCC
The DNA here is from genome assembly GCA_037039145.1 of Fundulus diaphanus. Lineage (NCBI taxonomy): Eukaryota > Metazoa > Chordata > Actinopteri > Cyprinodontiformes > Fundulidae > Fundulus > Fundulus diaphanus. Next base: position 41,877,788 of record CM073126.1, read on the forward strand.
TCGCAGCTTAAAAGCACTGTCTCCAGTGCCAGCTCCTCGCAGTTTTAAAGCACTGTCATCCTCAGCAGCCTTTAGCCCAGGCCCTCCTGTAGCCTGTAGCCCAGGGCCTCCTGTAGCCTAGGGCCTCTTGTAGTTGGTAGCCAGGCGGCACTTGTTTTCTGTACCCAGGCGCCTCCCGTAGCCTGTAGCCCGGCGCCTCCCGTAGCCTGTAGTCCGGCGCCTCCCGTAGCCTGTAGCCTGGCGCCTCCCGTAGCCTGTAGCCCGGCGCCTCCCGTAGCCTGTAGCCCGGCGCCTCCCGTAGCCTGTAGCCCGGCGCCTCCCGTAGCCTGTAGCCCGGCGCCTCCCGTAGCCTGTAGTCCGGCGCCTCCCGTAGCCTGTAGCCCGGCGCCTCCCGTAGCCTGTAGCCCGGCGCCTCCCGTAGCCTGTAGTCCGGTGCCTCCCATAGCCTGTAGTCCGGTGCCGTTTTCAGTCCTTGGCCCGGCGCCATCTCTAGCCTTTAGTCCGGCACCAGGTTCTGCTTCCTTCCTCTCTAGGGTCCGCCGTCGGCCTCTGAGGGTCCTGGTCCGCCGTCGGCCTCTGAGGGTCCTGGTCCGCCGTCGGCCTCTGAGGGTCCTGGTCCGCCGTCGGCCTCTGAGGGTCCTGGTCCGCCGTCGGCCTCCGAGGGTCCTGGTCCGCCGGGGTCGCCCGCATCGAGCTTTGTCTCTCTGTGGCCGTCCTCCGGGACGTCCGCCAGAACGTCTGTCACGCGGGGGTCGTCCTCCGGGACGTCCGCCAGAGAACCTGTCTCGTCAGGGCCATGATCCTGTACGCCTGCCGGACTGCCTGGTTCGCCGGGGTCGTCCTCCGGGACGCCCACCAGACTCTTGTTTGTTGTTTTGTTTTTGTTCTTTTGAGTTACGCCCTGTCTGGGTTGTTTTTGGTTTAAGTTTGGTTGTGTTTGGACTCTGGCCCACCATCCTGGACCTCCCTCCTCCCGCCCGGTCTGGGTTGTTATTTTTTTTGTTTTGACTCTTGCGCATGTTTAAGGACGTCTGGAATTCGTCCTTGAGAGGGGGGCTCTGTAATGTTCTGTTTTGGTTTAGGTTTATTGTTTGGGTAGGTTAGTTCTTTCCTGCCTCTGGGTTTATTTCTACAGTAGGTTCTGACTTGTTTTATATTCATATTTAGTCTGTTTACTATTTCAGTTATCTGGTCTCTTTATTAGTTCTGTTTTCTATTCTGTGTTTTGTTCAGTCTTAGATTTTACGTTCAGGTTTCTGTCAGCTCCCTCAATCGCTTCCACCTGTCCGTGATTAATTAGTTTACTCTGCTCACCTGTTCGTCCGGTTATTTAAGCCTTCCTTAGTTCTCTGCTCCCCGTCGGTTTGTCACTTGTCACCCATGTGTTCGTGGCCTCAGTTTGGTAAGAGCTCCCAGCACTTTGATCCTGTCTGTAACCTGAACTGTTTTGTTTCTGCCCAGTTGTGTTTGCCGGTTCACTGTCAAGTTGTCTGTATGTCTGCCTTACCCTTTTTGGACCCTGTTCTGTTTGCCTGTTTTGATTCCCTCTCCTCACCTTCCCTCCATTAAAACACCATCAAAAGCATTGCTACAGGGTTTGGCTGAATTCTGGGTTCTTCACCACACCATTCGTCACAAACTGTGGATAAGAATACAGATTCATCGTAGTTTCATTAATAGTAGATTCTGCCCATAACAGAGTTTGTCCACTCAAAAGTCTTATTATGAAAGAAATCTTGCTAGCGTCATCTGAGAAATAATTAGGAGCGTGCACTAGAGACATAACCAGATCTATGAAGGACTTGGAGACTCAGTTGGTAGAACTGCAGGGTTTAGCAACATCTACAGGAAATTGGGGAGGGGGGGGGGTAATGGCTAACCTGACTCTTGCCAGATGTATGTCGCTCCGCCTAGCTTCAGTCACATACATCTGGGACCTCTCCCATAGAGAGTGATTTCTCCAACCAATTTTATGGTCTGGCCAATAAGGACGCAGGGCGGGAGTTTCATGGATGTGACGTAGTGGAGAAGCGACTGTGAGATTCCAACAACAATGGCGGCTCGCATCGAGGAAGCAAGTGTTAACATTGATGCTGCTATTTCTTCCGTGTTGTCCAATCTACCTAATATTGTTTCATTAAAAGAACATCAGAGAACGGCTCTGAAGGCTTTTGTTGGTGGAAACGATGTTTTCGCCCTTCTCTCGACCGGATTTGGCAAGTTTTGTTTTCCGGGGCGCGTCCGCCGCGGATGCGGATGCACCCCGGAGCGGTTAGCGGTTAGCGCGAACCATATTAGGAGGCCGTTAGTCCTCAACGCGGTCGGCCCGGGATCGACTCCGACCCGCGGCGCTTTGCCGCCTGTCTTTCCCCCTCTTCCTGTCAGCTCACTGTCAATAAAACGCATGCCACTAGAGCCGCAAAAACATTAAAAAAAAACGTTTTGTTTTTTCCTGCGTCGCTCTCACAGCGTCACGGGTTGGCTTCGGTGTGAGTGGTTGAAATAGCACGTCGATAAAGATGACAAGTGGCTTATCCAATCATATGCAAGGATTTTTGATAAGGCCCAGCCTTCAATAAAGGCAATTCCTATGGAGATGTCCCAGATGTATGTGAGTGAAGCTAGGCGGAGCGACATACATCTGGCAAGAGTCAGGTTAGGTAATGGCGTCACTCAAGAAAAAATTCAACTTCCCCTCGGCAGGCTCACAAGAAACACTGGCTCCTTGTTTCTGGCCTAAATCTAAATATACTCCTGCTTGAAACAAATAGAGAGCATGAGAACACATCTCCGCTCTCAAAAAGAAGACCGCAGTGCCTGATTGTGGTGACACAAGGGCATGCAATAGTTTATTCAGTCCACTGCTTTAAACTCTCTATTCCAACTGTCTTTGGGGCACCCAAAGGTTGCTTACAATGTTACCTGTAGATTTAACCCAAGTAAATATGTACTACCCCCATTAAGGTGTTCACGTTTGTTCTATTAAAGATAACCATTGCAATTGAAAAGTTTTACATTTGTTGTTCAAAATTTTATAAGTGACATTAAAAGGAACAATTCCAACCACTCAGGAAAAGTGGCTGAAGAACTTTGAGGACTCAGGATTAGTGATGAAGTCGAATCTGAACAAATAATCGCTCTCAGTGGTCTTATTTCCTCTACCCATTGCACTGCAAACAGAATTGACATCATTTCTCCTGTGTATACTGACATATTATCACTGGTCCTCTTTCCTATTGTAATATGAAACTCTGGAACAATAAAAGATATTCCTGTCTTGTTAACTAAACTTTTTGATGCATCTGTGTAGATCTGGATGTAACTGTGGGTAACTATTAATATATGCCTGTATTGTATTTGAATTCAAAATATTTTTTTAATTTATGTATTTAAAAATAAACCCCTTGTCTTTGTTTTTCTTTTCTAATAGTGTAAGATCTACTTTCGCTTCAGGTAGTACCCAAGGTGGTACTGCTGGCAGTGGTACTGTTGGACTGAACATTAAATCAGTTAATTCTAACTCCATTGCTTTTTGTTTAACTGTCCACCCAAAGCTTCTCCATTTCCCAACAAGACTTTAAAGTGCTTTGTGCTGGATGATCTTCACTATGGCCCTGTAAATTAGCCCAATAGTTCAGAGATATCCGAATTCTTCTCAACTCAAGAGGCATGAAAAAGTCCTCAATCCATTTATATATTCGTCCTTTGATACCTAATTGACACAGTCTAATTAACAATCCTTCTCTCCACATCATATCATATGCCTTCTCTATGTCAAAGAATACAGCTACGACACTTTCTTTGTTTACTTGTGCTTTTCTAATGTCATGTTCTAAACATACAGCTGGATCCATTGTATTTCTCCCTTTCCTAAAACCACTTTGGTATTTAGCTATATATCCTTTCTTTTCCATATAGTATATTAACCTTTCATTTATCATTCTCTCCATTATTTTGCATATGTTAGATGTACAAAGCGATTGGTCTATAATTTTCTGGATTTGTACCATCTTTTCCTGGTTTGCGTATTGGCACCACCACAGCCTTCCAGTTCTGTGGCAGTTTCCCATCCTCCCATACTTTATTATATAGTTCTAGTAATAAATCCTTTGAATTTTCACTGAGCTGGTTTATCATTACATAACAAATCTGATCGTTTCCTGGTGCTGACATCTTGGTTTTCTGGAGAGCTCGTTTTAGTTCTGGTTTGTTTAATAAGTCATTAGAATTTCTTCTTGTTGTAACTCTCCATTCTCCCTTACTGTTGTTTCCCTCCCTCTTTTTCCCTCTTCACTAATATTATTTGAGCTGTGAATTGTTACAAAAGTTTTAGCCAACATTTCTGCTTTCTCCTCATCTCGCACTGCTATTGTTTGTCCATCATTTAAGACTGGGTACCCATACTCTCTTTTTCTCCCATTTATTCTTTTTATCATCCCCCAAACTTTACCAATGTCTGTCTCCCTTCCTACTGAACAACAAAACTTCCTCCAGTATTCTTTCTTTGCACTTTTTATGATTCTCCTTACATTTGCTTGTATTTTTTTTATAATCAATAAGATTCTGAAAACAATGATTCCTTTTTAACAATTTAAAAGCTTTATTTCGAGATTTTATCGCTCTTTCACATTCCTTTGTCCACCATGGTACAATCTTACTTTTACGCTTACCTGCCTTCTTCTTTATTGACTTCTCTGCAGCCTCTAGAACAAGTTTACAAAATGAAACATTTAAATTAAATTTAATTTTCCACTTTCTTGATCACTAATATTTCTAAATTTATCCCAATCAGCACTACTGAATGACCATTTCTGCAATCCTATTGTTTCATATTCCTCTAGTCAATCCTGCTACTGTTACAATAGGATAATGGTCACTTCCACTGTTGTTCCTCTAACTACTACAAATTCCTGCTAATGAATCTGACACTAATGTAAGATCTAGTGCTGTTTCTGTACCATCTCTGATATTAAATCTTGTTCCACTTCCATCATTTAAACACACTAAATTTGTCATCTACATCACCTCCTCAATCACCATCCCATTAGCATCATTACTGTTACCCCATAATGTGCTATGGGCATTAAAATCCCCACAACAGATCACCTTCCCTACTAACTGTATCACCAGTTCCTCTGTGATGGCTGTATTTACAGCCACACAGATGTGGTAAAAATACCATTTATGTAATTTAGTCTATTTTTCATATAGGGCTTCATTTACAGAGCCATTTCACTATTTGGAATTTATTTATCACCATAATAGTGTATTTCAAAATTAGTGTGCACATTTTGCTTTACCCTGTTTTGTTATGACTGTTTGAGTTTTTCAGTTGCTCTAGTCCCTTGGCTGAGGAACCAGCAGGTGGCCAAGGGGCTGAGCTGATTTGGACCATACCAAATCGGTCTATGGGGGGAAATGGGGGGTTTGCTTCATTTGGTTTAGTTAGGTTTGTGTATGTTTTACCCCATGTGTTTCTTTTGTGGACTGCTCAGCCACTATTTGAGTTCCTCTTTGTCCCATTGAGGGAGGTCAGTTTGTTTGAGTTAGTTCTGTTATTAGTAGTGATGGTGAGATGAAGCCTCATGAGGCATTGAACCACTTGAACCAATTGGTTCGAGAAAGGGTTCATTTCTTGATGCTTCATGTGCACACAAAACCACCTACTGGCCAGGTGTATAATCACAGCCAGCTGTATCTTAACACGTGTGATGCATTGAATTTTTGTCTATTATGGCTCTTGGGAATGACTTCACAAAAGGTGTAGGACGAAATAATTTGTCTACCTAAATTTTGTATACACATGTGTATAATAAAACATTGTTTGAATGTATTCTCTGTGTGTAATTATTCCCAAAATAGTAGTGACGTGATATGGCATGTTGTGTAATAATGTTTTTCCGTGACTAGAAAAATGGCATGGGCTTAATCAGGCAGAGGACAATGAAAGTGTTTGTGGAACTAGGCAGGGGGTAGTGAATAGGCTGATGCTTGTGTAACTTGGATGATTTCATGCATTTTTATTAAGAAACAACAATTTCTCCACAGTTTTTGGTTTCAAATGATTTCTCTTTTTTGATACTACTTCTCCAGCCTTTGAAAAGACACGTTTATTACATTGGTTAACAAATGGTTAACAAATGACTTTATTCGAACATGAACATGATACAAATATAAAAATAAAATAGTGCACAGAAACAAGAAGTGCATAAGAAAGAAGAGAAAATACAGATTTTTGTTTCAGTTAACATATCATGCTCAAAATGGGGTAGGAAGAAGTGAGAACTTATAAACTCCTACCCCTAAACACTTGAGACTTTAGAGTCCTACTGTCATTAAAAAAAAAAATCAAAATCAAAGTGGCAGTTTGAAGTAACAGTTACTAATATTTACCTATACATTTTCCCATTTTATGCTGGTTTATCTTTCTAAACCCTTACACCAAGTTATTATCTTCAATACACACCTTATTGCTTTCTGTCCCCATGTGTATATCTATTGAAAATTACCTCTTTGTACCTTCTTTTGAATTGTGTTAAACTATTGCTTTGTTTTAAATCTTCATGTAACTTATTCCATAACTTTACACCTTTAATTGAAATACAGAAGCTTTTCCTTGTTGTTCTAAAATTGCGGATCTTGAAGATTGAGTGACCCCTTAAGTTATACCCCCCTTCTCTTTCAGAAAACGAGCTCTGTATGTGCTCAGGTAACAACTTTTTTGATACCTTGAACATAAATTGAGCCATTTTAAATTCTACAAGGTCGTCAAATTTGAGAATTCTGGATATTATGAAGAGCGGGTTTGTATGCTCATAATAACCGACATTATGGATGATTCTAATGGCTCGTTTCTGTAGGACGGTTACCGGATGTAAAGAGCTCTTGTAATTAACTCCCCACACTTCACAGCAATATGATAAATATGGTAAAATCAGAGAGTTATATAGAGTATGAAGTGATTTAGCATTCAATACATGTCTAGCTCTGGCCAATATGGATATACTTCTACTGAGTTTACTCTGTAAATGTTGAATATGAGGTTTCCAACTGATTTTGTCATCTATTATTAAACCGAGGAACTTATTAGCAAAAACCCTTTCTAGAGTTACGTCCTCTATTTGAACTTGAATTTCAATATTTTTATAACAGTTCCCAAAGACCATGAATTTCGTCTTGTCCAAATTTAGGGATAATTTGTTATGGTCAAACCATATCTTTAACTTACTAATCTCTGAAGTGACTGTTGAGAGAAGATGCTCTAAATAATCTCCTGAGGCTAGAATATTTGTGTCATCAGCGAATAAGATAAATTTTAATACATTGGACACTTTACTGATATCATTTATATAAAGATTAAATAAAACTGGTCCCAATACTGATCCTTGTGGTACTCCACAGACAGTCTCCTGCCAATCAGATTCCACATCTCCCAATTTCACAAATTGTTTCCGGCTCTTTAAATAACTCCTCATCCAGTCAGAGACTACTCCCCTAATTCCATAGCGTTCTAATTTTTTAAGTAGGATTTCATGATTTATTGTATCAAAAGCTTTCTTTAAATCTATAAATATCCCTACTGCCAGTTTCTTACTATCTATTGCGTTGGTTATTTCTTCTATTAAGTCAGTTACGGCCAGCGATGTTGACCGGTTTGCTCTGAATCCATATTGACTGCTGATAAGTAGCAAATGTTTTTCTATGAATTGTTCCAGTCTTTTCTTAAAGAGTTTTTCCAGGATTTTAGAAAATTGTGGGAGAAGAGAAACAGGCCTGTAGTTAGTGAAGAGGTGTTTGTTGCCAGTTTTATACATTGGTTTGACCTTCGCTATTTTCATTTTGTTGGGAAATGATCCTGTTTGAAATGATAAATTGCAAATATAAGTTAGTGGTTTAGAGATTCCTTTAATTACTATTTTAATAGTTTTCATGTCCAGATCATCACAGTCAGTGGAAGTCTTATTTGTACAGTTATTCACAATGTTTATGATTTCTTCTTCTAGTACAGGGTTGAGATATAAGGAGCTGGGATTATTCTCAATTAGATATTGCTGAGTTGCAGTTTTTGTAGTCGGTATTTTTTCTGCTAATTGAGGTCCTATATTAACAAAAAATCTATTAAATTTATTGACGACACTTTTCAAATCAGTTATATTCTGTTCCTTATCTATAAAATAGTCTGGATATTTGTTATTGTTAACTTTTCTAATGACTCTATTTAAAATATTCCATGTTTCCTTAATGTTGTTTTTATTCCTATCCAGTAATTTATAATAATAGTCCTTTTTACATGTTTTTATAATATTAGTTAACTTATTTTTATATTTCTTATATTTGTTTTCTGATTCAGACGTTCTATGTTTTAGAAATTCTCTATAAAGTTTGTTTTTCTTTTTACATGCCTTTTGTATTCCTTTTGTGATCCACTGTTCATTTTTTTGATTGCTTTTCCTGTTATATTGTTTGATTGGGCAGTGCTTGTTATATAATATTTTAAATATTTTTAAAAATTCATCATATGCTGAATTCACATCATTCATTTTATATATTAATCTCCAATCATAGGCCAACAACTCGGCTTCTAGAGCTCTTAGTGTCTCTTCAGACGTAACCCGTTTGTAATGAGTCTCTATTTTTTGATTGTCTGTTTTGCACTTACAGTCGTAGACTATGAACACTGGTAAGTGATCGGTTATGTAATTCATTAATATTCCACTAGTTAAATTATTTTCCAGCACATTTGTAAAAATATTATCAATTAAGGTAGCGCAGTGCGATGTAATGCGACTGGGCCTGGTGATTTTAGGATACAAGCTTAAACTGAACATGGTGTTAATAAATTCTTCAGTCATTCTATGTCTATTTGGATTGAGAAGGTCAATATTGAAATCCCCACAGAAAAATATTATTTTTTGATTAATTGTTATAAATTTTTCTTCTATCCAGTTGTTGAATACTTCAATGTTTGATCCAGGGGCTCTATAAATGCAACTCACTAAGACATTTTTCCTTTTTTCCACGAGTATTTCTATAGTCACACATTCAAACATGTTGTCCATCACAGTTGACATTGTTTCAATCAACTTATAATTAATCTTCTTATCAACATATAAAGCTACTCCTCCTCCATTTTTGTTTTCTCTGTTCTTACAAACCATTTCATAACCATTGATTTCAAAGTCTATGCCCTTATCACTATTGAGCCAAGTTTCTGATAAGGCAATAACATTGAATGTCTGTGAAAGTTGTTGGAGGTATTGTTTGATGCTGTCAAAATTTGCATAGAGGCTTCTGCTATTAAAGTGAATTATTGACAGCTTTTGTTCCATTTTAATGCTGTTATTGAACTGATCATCACTGTAATAGTGACAACTATCATTGCTGACATTATAGAAGTTGTTATCAGGATCAATGTCAATTTCAATATCTTGCTGATGATAGTTTCTGTGTTGGAATACGGGTAGCTCTATATCCTCATACGCCGTGATCTGTTGCATGTTTCTCTTTCAGAAGTGAACGTCAGCTATGTCTGGCTGTCTGTCATACATTGTTGGATAATTTAGGGGTACTAGTACGTGGATGGGTGATCAACTTATCATAACGTAGGTAAGCAATGTCCCCTCTTTGACGTGCTGCTTTTAAGTCCGGCATTAGTTCCGCCCTCCTTTTCCTTACTGCATCCGTGAAGTCTTCGTTAATAAAAATCTTAGATCCCTTAAGTGCCTTGGTGCTCTGCAGAATAGTTGATCTGTCCTTGTATCGTAAAAATTTGACAACAATGGGCCTGGGTCTGTCTCCTCTATGTTTACCAGTGCGGTGAGCTCTCTCAATGTCAACCTTATGTTGAAAGTTTAGCTTTTCATTTAAAATAGTTTTCACTTTCTCCTCAGTCTCAGCCCAAGTCTCATTTGGTGATTCAGGAATTCCATCAAAAACCAAATTATTTCTCCTTGATTGCCCCTCAAGGTACTCCATTTTATCCGTGATAGTCATCATACCCTCACATACTTTAAATATGTCTGACTGCACCGTGTCATTTCGGTCCTTGTGCTTAGCACTTTCTACTTTAATGTCGTCAATGTCTTTCTGTGTAAATTGCAGACTGGTTTTAATGTCCTGTAGTTCTCGTGTCATTGCGTCCATTCTGGTGTTAGTAGTGTCCACAATGATTTTAACAAAACCCTTAAAATTGTCCTGTTGTTGTTGGAGTAACTCCATATACATTTGCTTTTGCTGGCTCAGCAACTCTTTGACTTGCGTGAGTGATACATAGTCCTCATCTTGTCTCCCGTCGGTCTTGGATCCTTTTGGAGGCATTATTTCGCTTCTTTTTGCCTGTCGCTTCCTTAAGGCTCCTGCTCAGCAGTTGGAGGCCACTGCGCTGTCTCTCTGTGAACACAGACACCCTGGGCCAGACGCGTTGTTCAAGCACAGCCGATCTCTCGCTGTTCAGCTAACTGTGGTGAGTAGCGGTACTTACGGACAAGGCAGAGTTTCACCTCTGCCTGTTGTCAATCCAACGCGTCGTTTTCCACTGGTTGTTTTCTCTGTTAGGTCGGTTAGCTGCCGGACGTTGGCCTCGTCCCGGTTAGCAGCCGTGATGTTAGTAAGCTAGCCGCAGCAAGCTAGCCGCACTCATGGTTAAACAGAGAGGTTTGCCTGTACAATATTTTTTTTCTCCAACACATGAAGTGTGATTTGTGTGTCAATTCTATAACTAAATCATGTTGGGAAAGTGAGACACACATTAATGGGATTTATGGGATGTAACGGTGGGCACAGATGATGCCGGGGTGCATAAATAAATAAGTGCAAGTTTGTACAGATTGGGGTACTGTGACGAATGATTAGCCCAGTACTATACGGTCCCACAGTTTCCCCTCAGCAGCAACACTGAAGCACACAGAGGTTCCCGCTGCGTCTTTACGCACGATCCAGCTGCTGATGTCTCCTCTCTTTTCAGCTCAATGCAATTCTAGACAGTAACAGTTTATAACCTATATCACCTTTCACAGCAACAGGTTTCTCATCTCAGTCGACCAGACAAATCTCTATTGCTCTCCTCAGTGCGCTCTGGGCGGTGAGGTGGGAGGATTTTACCCGATGGTGCGCTGCGTGCGAGGGATAAACAGGTTGGAAATGCATAAATAAAAACTGTAAATGGCTCCTATACAGTGATCATAGGAGCTGACCGGTCTGAGATCAACCTCCTGATAAGATAAGATAAGATAGTCTTTATTGATCTCACAATGGAGAAATTCACTCGTCACATCGGCTCATACAAGAAGGTGCAGAGTAGGGAAGGTGCATTCAGTTATATACAGTGAATCTTCATATCTACAATGGATCAAAAGAATACCAAAAACAAAAAATACAAAAAAGGAAATAGGAATGTAAATGTCTCATTTACATTCTTAGTGGTCTATATATATATAAAAACATATCTATATACTTAAATATATACATATATCTATGCGCCTACTTACATACGCACCTACGCGTATGTAAGTGCATATACATTGTATACATTTGTACATACATACATGTGTACTGACTTATGTTCAAGTGTTGATAGCAGCAGAAGTCACTACATCAGGATTATTGCACGGGTTGTAGGACAGTGTATTAAATAGATTATTGCACCCTGGTTATTGCACATTAAATATTACAGTTATGGTCACAGTTGCAGTTACAGTGCAGCATTGTAAAATCTGATAGCAGCAGGAATAAATGACCTGCGGTAGCGCTCCTTTTTACAGACAGGATGTCTAAGTCTGTCACTGAAGGAGCTGCTCAGCTCCTCTACAGTCTGGTGCAGGGGGTGGAAGGTGTTGTCCATAATGGATGTGAACTTGGACAACACCCTCCTCTCAGCTACTTCCTCCACAGAGTGCAGCCCAGGACAGAAGTGGCCTTCCTCACCAACTTATTCAGCCTCTTTCTGTCCCGCTCTTTATGATGTTACAAGTTCTTTAAAATGACCGTTAAAGTGCGCACCCAAAAAACGTTTTGCGCACCTGAATTAAATCGCAAGGCAGCAGCGCACCGAAGCGCCACGCGTCTGTTTTGTTTAAAACAAAAGATCATGAAACACAGCCATAACTCTCCTAGTGACTTTAATTGGCACACTTTGCTACGGGTGTGAGGACATTAAACGTAGTGATTCACGTTTTGAATGGTGAACGGTGATAAAAGCCCCTGGGTTCGAGGGAAAGGAGGGGGGAGAGGAGCAAGCGCTGAGGCACAGAAATACGGTGCATGTAGTTAAAAAATGCAGAATTAATAAAAACAACTTATAACCAGATGTAGCGTTTTAAACTGCATCTGGTTAGCAGAACTGTTTTATGATCCAGAGTGCAGCCATCGCTGGTTCTGAATGAAGGCAATATCTGGCAGCAGCTCTCTTCCCCCGCCCCCCTCCACTCCTGCGTGCGTAGTACAGGACCTTACCCGCTGACTTTCTCCGCTGGGTAAGACTAAAATTATTCATAACTCTGATCGCTCTTCCTGCTGCTCTGTTCTGCAGCAGGAATTACTGATGGCCACAAGCTGTGAAAGAAGCTGAAACATATCAGCAGAAGGCGGAGTTTTTATCGTCCGCTGCCCAGATGGGCGTTGGGATTTTTATGCGTGAAAAATGCCATGTTTGCGTGTGACCGTGTGAAGTCAGTGACGGTCAATGCGTGATAGTTGAGAGCACTGATCTCCTATCTATCTATCTCTCTCCTAAACTCTCCAAACACCAAACTAACTGTCTCAAACTAAATAACCACTATCCAAACTCTACTATCCAAACTATCAAAACTCTATCCACTCTCTCAATTGACCGCAACTCGCCTACAACAACCCACATTTTGAATGGAGCCTGTGGGGTTTCTAAAGCTGTCAAACCCCGCACCTAAATCTGAGCCACTTCCCGAAGCAGTCACGTGGTACAGCCGGGCAGCGAGGCTTCGGACGTCATCGTTTTCGGCTCCTCCCCTAAATGAAGCAAGCCTCGATACGCGCATTGCGGAAACGCCCCCTCCATTACTCGACACACGCCTCGAAGCCTCTGCACATCACGTAACATCACTAGTTAAATAAAAGAACCCTGTTTTTGAAAATATACCTGTGCCTGACTGTCCTTTCTGCTCGGTCCATCGCAGTGGTGTCAGGAGTGGGACCAAGCAGTTGAAGGCACAGGATTTTTTTTTTATTCTTTTTTTCCCCCCCAAATCCTTTCATTGTGTGAGCCATGCATAAAACTGGAAGGAGTGGCAAAGGAGCAAAAGGAGATGGTCAAAACCAACCAGTTGGAGCAGATGGACAAAATGGAGGAGAGGAAAATGGAGCCTCTGGAGGGGTGGATAGCACTGAGGGCCAAGGTAAGGAGCCGACAATGTCAGAACTGATCTCCATTCTTCGTTCTCATACGGGTCAGCAGGAGGCCCAGGAAGCAAGAAGGAGGGAGGACTCTACTCGCCAAGAACAACGTTTTAGAGCTCTGCAGCATCAGTTTCAGATGTTACAGGTGGAAGTTCAAGCTCGCACCTCCCCCATCTCTGAGCCTCAGTTGACTACGTCTGGACCACCAGAAGAAGAGCACGTAGAATTAGATGATCCTCCCTCTGCTGGCTCCAGTAACTGCCAAATGTATGCTCAACCAGGTCAGTCTCATTTTCATGAACCCAGACTGGAGAAGTTGACCGATAATGATGATGATGAACACTTCCTGATGACTTTTGAGCGCATTGCTCTGGCTTGCCGGTGGCCTAAACAAGATTGGACTTTTCGTCTCATTCCATTGCTCACTGGTAAAGCAAGAGGTGCATATGTTCATATGGACATGGATGACTCTCTAGAATATGATAAAGTTAAAGCAGCCATCCTTCAGAAATATATCAACCCTGAGACATACAGACAAAGATTTCGCTCCTTGGATGTACAGCCAGATGAGAGTCCAAGAGAACTGTATGCCTGTTTGAAGGAGTTGTATGGGAAGTGGATCAAATCAAAAGGAAAAACTGTTCAAGAGATTGGTGAAATTGTGATTCTGGAACAATACTTGAAAAAAGGTTGTCTCCTGAGTTACAGGTCTGGGTAAAAGGACATAACCCAGATTGTGCTGAGAAGGCTGCACACTTGGCTGACGTGTTTGTGGCAGCAAGGAGAAAAGGGCAGCCTTGGAGCCAAACAGCATGGAAAATGAGGGATGGTCAGAAATCTACACCTGATTACCCAAGAGCTGGTGTGAGTAGACATCTAAAGAACCAGCCACTCAATATGCCCACAGGAGCCTCAGCCAAAACTGTGATTTGTTATTTGTGTGGAATGGAGGGTCATACAAAACCAAAGTGTCCTAGGAGCTCTGCAAAAATAACTCAAATGGGTTTTGTGCCCAGACAGACTGAACCTAAAGTGGAGTTTCAGAACGATTTGAAAATGACATCAGTGGAGCTTAATGGTAAAACACTGAAAGCTCTTATTGATTCAGGAAGTACCCAAACACTTGTGCACAGAAATTTTGTGCCACCAAATAAATCAATGTCTTTGAGACCATCCCTGTTCGTTGTGTTCATGGGGATGAGAAGCCATATCCAACGGCAGATGTATATATTAAGGTACAAGGACAAAGTTACCTTTTAAATATTGGCGTTGCAGAGAATCTGCCATTTCCTGCTATACTGGGTCGAGATCTACCTGTGTTGTTCGACTTGCTCAATTCTAGTCAGACTTGTAATGTTGTAGTAAACAGAGCTCAAGCCACGAGCAAAGAGGAACTTTCACATACACTTAGTGCCCTGCCTTTTTATAATGTAAACTTGGAGACAGAACCCGGAAAATCTCGCAAGTCACGTAGACAAGAGGCAGGAGAAATTCCAAAATACTCCTAAATTATCCTCTACTGAGCCAGAGTTGCCTTTGGGTTTTAAAATCCCCAACAACATTATGGAAATGCAACATGATGATCCAACGCCAGCATGTCTTTTTCAGAGAGCAGGAAAGCAAAGGTCTGCGCATGATTTCAGCAACAAGGAGGAGTTTTTCCTGAAGAATGGCATTCTTTACCGTCAGCATTGCAGCTGGTGGTTCCCAAAGCAGTCCAGGGGATAGTGCTTTCTCTTGGGCACTCCATTCCATGGGCTGGCCACCTTGGAAAACATAAGACCATTGCCTGCATCAGAAAATACTTTCGCTGGCCTGCATTGCAGTCAGATGTGGCCATGTTTTGTAAAAGCTGCCCTCAGTGCCAAAAATCCTCCCTGAAAATCCCCTCCAGAGCTCCTGTCCAGCCTTTACCAATCATCAGCACTCCATTTGAACGGCTAGGAATGGAAATTGTAGGCCCTCTGGAAAGAAGTAAAGCAGGCAACCATTACATGTTGGTTATTACGGACTATGCCACAAAATATCCTGAAGTCTTTCCTTTGAGGTGCATAAAAGCTAAAGCAGTTGCTTTCTGTCTGGTGCAGCTCTTCCCAGAGGAAATTCTTACTGTTCGTGGAGCTAACTTCAGACTTTTTTGAATTGAGAAAGCTTCTTGGAGAGGAAGCGAAACGTCTTCTACTACGGATAACAAGTCCAGTTGCCTTGTTTTTTTACTTTTTTTTGGAGTTACCCTTTGTTGGCCACCACAGTTACATTTATCCTGCACATTTTGTTTACATTCTTCCACTCTATGCTCACCTCCGCATTTAGGACATCTCTGCTTCCCTTTGCAAACTACTGCTATATGCCCATACCTCTGGCACTAACATCTTAGCTGTGGAGGAACGAAGGGCCTAACTGGAAAGCTCATGCATTATACTTTCACTTTTCTGGAAGTACAGACTCCTGAAACTCCAGAAGAACCAACAAGCTCTCAACCCTTTCACCATTTATTGATCTCAACAGTCTCTTAATTCTACTCACCATTAATACTGCGCTTGAGTTTGTCCAAGTCTTCTTCTACAGGTATCCCTGTTATCACTCCCCTTGTAACTCTATTCTCACCCACAGTCTTTCTTTCACTAATTATTTTCTTACACACGCTTTCAACTTCCCAGGCTTTGTTTTTCTGTTCCTCCATTTTGCATGTTATCAACAGGTTTCTATCTCTCAAAATCCTTGCCATTTCCACATCTCCCAGCATCTTTTTCAACTCCCTAGATCAATCAATCAATCAATCAATTTTATTAGTCAACTGCAATTTGCATTACAATCGAAATTTCAGTTCCAGTACAACCGTCCATCACATACACTTAACAAACATTTTGGGGGAACGATTGACTGAGGCCTTGCGTTGCCAGGAACACACCCAGTCGGCCGCTGCTAAAAAAGCGCAAGCCGGGAGGTGCGTTCCCCAAACTGCCCCAGACCCCGCTTTACACGGGGTCCCTAGGCGCTGCCTTGAGATCTGTTGAAAAAAGATTTACACTGGGCGAGTGGAGGGAAAGAAAAAAAGACAGGTGCTGCACAATTTGTGTTTCCACACAAAATGTGAAGCATCCGACATTCTGCAGGAATGTGGGGTAGCAGGGAATTTGTGCGATGTCGCCATAACAACCAGGGAGGGTTTGATAGCGGGGAGTCCGATTTGAAGAAACAAAATTTGTTATAAAAACAAGCTGACACCAACTTTTCTGTCAGCCTTAGAGTCTTTTCGCCGCTGGCTCCAGGATCCAATATTCCAGTAATCCAATCGATGGGCTAGTAACGTTCACACTTCCAGGTTTTATCCCATTCATCTCTG
Organism: Fundulus diaphanus; assembly: GCA_037039145.1. Classification (NCBI taxonomy): domain Eukaryota; kingdom Metazoa; phylum Chordata; class Actinopteri; order Cyprinodontiformes; family Fundulidae; genus Fundulus; species Fundulus diaphanus. The sequence goes on from CM073126.1 coordinate 41,894,502, forward strand.
TACCACAACCGCGGTCAGCTTATCAAGCCGTCCGTTCTGTTCATTCAACGACCTCGTGATCGCGTCGACTGCCGCTGGCAGTCTCATCAGGGCCATATTTACCGCCAGCAGCATTTGAAGGTGTTGATACATTAAATATCCTCCAAGGCCAAAAATGAGGAATCCAAGTATCATAAATCCGAATAAGTAGACATCTTCGACGTCCTCAACAGAAAGAATTGAGAGGCACACCGTGGACCATTTCTGCCACGGGTCCAAGATGTATCCCGCAAAAAAAGTTCCGTCGGGACAGGCACGCTCCCCGGTCCTTTGCATTCCAGTTGAAAAACTTTGATCAATAGCGTTGAGACCAGCTGACGAGATCCATAATTGCTTTAGAGCTTTCGGTTGCTATGAAGAAATGGCACAAAAGACACAGACGAAGCAAATAGCAGGAGAATGGGGGCAGGGTAATAGCAGATAAGGAGCTCTGGAGAGCTGAAGAAAAACCGACCGACCTCGAGGAGAGACAGAACAGAAAAGGAGAGACAGAAACAGAAAAGGAGAGACAGAAACAGAAAAGGAGAGACAGAAACGGACTTAAACTCACATGCTCATCGTCTTTCCTAAATTTAAGGATGATTTTAAATTCCTTTCTCACAGCCCTTTTCCGCACAAACCCACTACCTTCATAGGAACTGATCTCTTCCAAACTACATTTACTTCCTTGACTCAACATCCACCCTACATCTCCTCTCCTATTTACCCCCGTTCCTCCTCTCCTGTTAGCCACTGGAGTCCATTCGCCAAAATCCATTTCCCCATCTTCCTCTACTTCTTGAGTAGCTATTCTGATCCAGTCACAGACCAGTTTATGCCAACTGCCGAGTCAATGTACTTACTGACCGCCTGCCTCTGTTTAGAACGTTAGCAGCTTGCAGAGTTCTCGTAAATCAGATTTTTCCCCTCCGTTCACTTCAAGCACCCACCCCTCATCTACTGCAGGAGGTGCAGAATTATCACTCTTTGCCTTTAGGTCACCCTGTGTGGTAGAGTCAAGCCCTCTGTGTTGTCGTCATTATTACTAGTTAGTTTTGTAAGAGATCATGAATTTACAGAGACTGGACTGCAAAGTAGGTTGCCATGGATAAACGGACTCTGAAGGCACAGAGTCTGACATACTTAGACTGGAAAGAATGACTGATTAGGGGGAAATGTGTCAGCAAGGACACGTCTGCATTACAGCATGATCTTCTCCACCAATGTGATGAACGAAACAGTGATATCATACTGTGCCCGCTCCTGAATGGGTGGATACATGCTTCCTATAAAATATCTGTGTGAGAGAACAAACGGGTTTCTCAGGTACCGGTTGCGTTGTGTTGTTATGGTCACCCCTCAGGTGATCATAACGTCCTGAGGGGCCCAGCACCAGCCCCCGAAAGAAAACAGGTGGTCTGAGAGAGCAGGTTTTGAGTCCCACTGCTATATGAGGATGAAAACATCTTTTTTTCTGTCTTCATACAGTTGTAAAAGCTACCCTCCGAAAAACGAGCGTGCAAATGGTTTTGGTTTGGAGTCCATGGGCTCCCTAAGAGTTCAGAAAGCTACCAGCCAGATCAGATATTGGGTTTAAATGGTTCCCTAGCATTCGCTTAACGATGCTTTAAAGTCGCCTATCCGGTTAAAGGACCCTAGAGATATAAATGATGCTGTAAGAAACTGGCCAGTGTAAAGCAGTAGTATGAAAACAAAACAACTGCTAATGTCAGATTTTCAGAGGACTTGTGTGAAAATTATTGAATTTGCGTAATCGTAGAGATTGCAAAGTCGCAATTTCCTGGAGAGAATTTGTAAAGGGGAGTCAGATCTTGTGCAGCCATGATGATGGTGGTGATGCAGTGAGCCATCTAATTGTTGAAATATAAAACCTTGTGCTTTACTACCTTTTAATACCAAATATTTCTTTTGAATAATAATTGTCAACACAAGAGGGAAAAAAAGAGACAGAGACAAAAATTGCAATCATGCTTTGGGTTTTATATTCAACAGAAAAAAGTGACATAGATAATAATACAATATCTAGAAGAATGTTTCTTTTTTTTTTTCTTTTTTTTTTTTTTTTTGTCTTTTACTTTGCCAGAGTGTCATTTAAGTGAAAAATGTGAAATTACACCATTGTTATTTAGTGTACAACTCAAAATACCAAAAAAAAGAACATTTCGATTTGCCATAAAGCAATCTTCTTCAAATGAAAATAAACAAACAATAAATAGTTTCTGTACAGGTCAAAGTAGCTTTTTTCCAAAAAGGAGAACATGAAGGTTTATGCAGGAGCCACGGAGGAGACCTCTGTCTTTGATGTGGAAACTTCAGAACCATCGTCCACCTGTTTGCCAAAGAGCTGCATGATGCATGTGCGAAACTGCAAGTAAAAGAATAGACCGAAGGTTAAATATAAAACAAAAACATGATTGCTATACCAGGTAAATGAATATGACAACTGGATTGTTGTGCCCACCTGTCGGTTCATGAAGACATAGATAACTGGGTTGTAAATGGTGGCGCTCTTGGCAAAGTATGCAGGCATGGCAGCAGCCAAAGGATGGAAGGCATATCCGGGGTTGGCTGCGGCGAAGCAGGCGAAAAAGGTGTAAGGTCCCCAGCAGACACAGTAAGCCACGATCATGACTACAACCATCCTGGACACTTCCCTCTCAGCCTTCTGGGTTGACTCAGATTCCTTCTGCTGCATAGCAACCTGTAGCCAACAAAACAACAAGGTCAGAATTTAACAAGCTCTCATAAATGCTACGATAAAACTAAGGTTAAAGGGATAACACTTACAGCTCGGATGGCCAACCATACAGCCAGGTAACACAGGATGATAACAGCCAGAGGAAGGATGCAGCATGTAAGCATGAGGACGATCATGTAGGACTGGACTCCAGGGTCGTCACTTCCACTGAACACATCAGGTCCACAAGAGGTTTTCAGTCCATGGGGCCAGTACCTGACACAAGACAATATTTTAGCATTTAGGTCACATTGAACAACTAAAGCTTGGTTTACTGGTTATTGACGATATAGACTGAGATATAAAAACTACAGAAGAACCAGCAGGTTACCTGCTCCATCCAAAGACAGGAGGAGCACACCACACTGCAGACCAGACCCAGGAGAACACGATTCCAGCTGTGGCCCACTTGGCATCAAACTTGACGTTTCCAAAAGGTTTGCACACAACTACCCACCTCTCCCAGGAGATGATAGTCAGGGACCAAAGAGCAGCAATGCCTTTGTAAACAAAAAGGATGGATACTTACATGCAGTTTAACAATTCCAAAATTCCTCTGTAGGTTTGATTTAAATGACTTTACAAGTCTGAATCATGTATAAGTGCTGTGGCAACTTACCACAAGTTGAGACAATGTAGCCTTCAAAGACACACATTGGATGTCCAAGAATGAAATATCCAAAAAACTGGTTGCATACACTGATGGTGCTGGCAAAGACTGTTTCTCCAAGATCAGCAATGGCAAGGTTGACCAAGATCCAGTTCAGGGGATGACGAAGTTTCTTGAACTTTGCCGTGGCCACCAAGACGAGGCCGTTGGTGAAAACTGATAAAACCACCACGACAAACATCCAGAGGGTTGCAACATTGTAAACCCATCGAGGAGCGATGTGGTAGTTTGGACCCTCAAAAGGATCTGGAAACAAAGGCTCACGTCTTAGAACCTTATGCACTCACACTACCTTCTATTTCACATATGTTTTATTATATGTTAAATGCAACTGCAGACTAATCCATTTGCTTAGAAAAGCAGGTTGCCTTTTAAAATAAATTACATTTTTTCCAAAACTTCACCATAGTTTATGCTGTGCATGTAAGCATTTGTTAAAATATCAGTTCAAAAACACTCCACTGTTATTTCTGATTTTAAAATTGCACAAACTGATCCACTATTAAATGAATCTCTAACAACACCTGGTCTACACCCAGAATGGTTCAAAATCAATAGCATACCTCTTGTATGATTGCTGTTTGTGTATGTGAATGCAGATCCCCTTGTTGTCTCTTCATTGTACCGCCTGGCAGCAAACGGCTGTTTTCCCCATCCCTCTGCCATCCTGATTTTGTCGCTCCTTCTTTTCGCTTTTAACCCTCTGGGTTTGCTGTGTGCTTCACCTCAGACTTCACTTATATACCCTAACCTCTGATAGGATTACTTTCAAATCATATTACACCCGCGGTGTGCCACTTGGCAGACATGCTATTATAGCCTGTAATTAAAACTATCTGCTAATGAGGTTAAGACACAGGGTGGATTTTAGAACTCATATAACCATTCAATTTCAGGTGTCTAACTCACACATTCAGGTCCATTAAGAGCCCCCTTTATTTTTTTCTTCTGTTTCCTTTAAATTACAGCTGTTGAAGACTGAGTACATAATAATGAGCACCTTGTTAAAAGTTTGCTAAACAATTAGGGAAATTATTCCCTTTCAACACTGTTATCTTATTAATAATATCAAGATTGCAATTTTAAATAATGTCATTTCTAGATGGTGTGTGACGCTGGGGGCTCGGGTTGGCAGGAGAGACCAAAGGTCTTAAACCAGATTTAGAGGACAAGAGGAGATCCACACTCTAATAGAAGCAGGTACACTTAATGACATGTGAAGCAAGTAAGACATCTCTAATCCCTCCGGAAAGAAGATTCACCCCAGAGTCTAGGATGTTTTGACCCATCTAAGATGTGGCAAATAGCATCACAGTCCCTATGACCAATGGGGACGTGTAACGAGGGGGTGGCGGATGTATCCTGATTAATTAGGGTGTGAACCTTTCTGAGACAAACTCGCTCACGGAAAAATCGAAGGAGTTAAAGGCTTGGCCTGGTTTTTCATCTTGGTTTAGTGACTGAACAAGTGTGACAAGCGTAATGGTGAATACAGAGAACCCCCACCAGCGAGGTTGGGGCATCAGACAGTTGAAAACACATTTTTTGTGACTCAGGTTGGACATGTCAGCAAAGGTAACAAAGTGGAGTTCCTGATAATAAGTACTCATGGGAGCAAATTTGACCAAATACATCAATGAAAGTTCTATTATTATTATTATCATTGATGAGAAATCTAGGTGCTGTTTTTTAACAGGAAAAGTAATCTTCCCAGGTTCAGGAATTCCTACTTGAAGTAAAAATATTTTTTTAATTTCTGTCAAAAATGTTTTTGTACATGTCTAGATTGGATTACACATGGTTCAGGAGGATGAGGTAAACAGGATTCTAAGTCAAAAGACTGAACATCAAAGAAAGCGTCCCGCTTCATGCTGACATTTATGTCTGATGCTTTGTTAGACCCTAAAGCATGACTGAGTTAAAGACCACAGCCAAAGACTTAATCTTTTTTTACAGAAATGAGAAAAGACAAGACATTTAAATAAAACCTTTTGTGAATGTAATGCAAATTAATGCATAATAATGATAATGAATAATAATGAAGAGATTTGAGGTGTCTTGGGAAAGAACTTAATATTTCAGAGCATAAAGTGTACAATCTAACATTTTTGTTAAGCATCTACAGAAGCATGTTTGTCACTCTGAGAAATTGTAAAAAATGTAAATGAATTGAATATAAACATATTTAAATGTGCTTCGTTGACTTAAATATTAGTGTCATTAGAGAGAAGTGTCAAGACTTAGCTCGCCCTGTGCTACGTGGCTCTCTTTGAATATCTTGAGGATTCTTTTTTCCACTAAAGTTCACCTTAAAAGTCACCTCACGAGGGATGCAGATAAGAGGTGTCCTCACAACCTCATCGATTTGGAAAAACTTCTGCAATGAAGAGTTGGAAATAATGATCAAGTCACAATTTGGCGAGCTGATATCCTCCGGCAAAAGAAGACAAATAGCTGAAAGTGTAGCCAGAATGATTTTACTTTATTTAGGGGTATCCGAGCAAAGAGGTCTAAACAGAAATGCATTTGTATTTGTAAAAAATAAATAAATTGAAAAAGCTGTGTTGTTCTCATTTCATTTTCACAGTTATGCACAAATCTGTGTTGCTCTTTTACATAAAAATAAAATCCATTAAAATTTGTGGTTGTAAAGAGTTATGACTGATTCTGCTGGGCCAGTAAGTGATTTACCCATATGTATCAGGAGTTGAAGAGATACACTGATTTTTCATGTTTTCTAAACAAATAAATCCTGTCGAAATTTTTGTTTTTAAAAAACAAAATCAATAAAAGGGTTCTGTGACACGGTTTCCAATTAACATGAGCTGTGAAAGGCAACCAATATGTCAGATTAAACCATTACACCAGCTTTGGTTAATCAATTACCTCCAAAGTGAGCTGTCCGTTTGGAGGGTTTACGGATTACGGAGCCGATGTGCCAAAGATAACTGGGCTAATTAATCTAATGGGACAACCTGAGGCGTACTTTTAATCTGATTTGTCATTCCAACGTGAGAACATTTTTCAGTGAATTATCAGGAAACTTGGTGTACCACAACAGGGTGTACCCCGCCTCTCGCCCATTGACCCCACTCCCCCCTCCGCCACAGTGTTGCCAGATATTGTGAGACAAACAAGCAATCAGCTCTATGAAGACAAGCCGAAAAGAAGCGAAACAACAAGAAACCCACCACAGTGCTGCAACAACGCGAGTGGGTCTCTTTACAACTCGTGTAAATTATAGTCGCTTATTTTATAGCTCAAATAAGCGACTTATATGGAGTCACATTGAAGGGATTTCTAAGTACTTTATCATGCGCACCAGAAATTAATTTTTTAGGGGCTCAATAGACTTCACGGTCAAACACAAGCAGAAAAATTTAATAAAAATACATAAAACCTGCGACTCACGAAATTTACAAGCGACTTTAGAAAAATACAAGCCCAAAGCGGCGTATAAAAAGCGGATTGGAGGATCAAGCGATGGATGATCCTGGACGGATACTTCTTTTTTTTTCATTGTGATAAAAAAATCAATTTGAAAATAATTACTTATAGCCTTCTCAATAATCGAAAAGTTGCAACACGAAAAGGCTGAATAGTTACACGGTGCTTTTACTCTGACACTCCACCGGATGTTGACAGTTTCATCAATCAGCCAGCTGACGCACACGTGCAGAAGAAGAAGACCAGGCTGTAGTCATGTCCAAAGCGAGTATGTATATAAATACTGTGCTAAATGTGTGCGCCTGGTCTGTGTTGTTTGTTTTTATCGGTTTCTGTATGTGTTTCCAGAGCAGAAACGAGCTAAACGTCTCGGTTTGCTTGGGAAATTGAAGGTAAGCACCGCCGCGGCTAACGCTGCCTGGAGCTAACTTTTACTACAGGAATCCCTTATTTATGGCTTCTCGCCTTTCACAAACACACATACATATAGTTAATGTATGTCTGACACAATGGTAGAACTTTGCCAGAAGTATCATTTTCTCTCGTCTTGAAAACAAAGCTGTACGTTTATGTCCTACGTTGATCTCCCTTCGTGGAGAATAGACACATGGTTTAATAACTAGCAAGAACACTGGAGATGACAGACCTTTAAAAGTTCTCATCTGGTGCTTGCAAAAATAATCAAAATATCTAAACAATTCTGTTGCTTTACACTGTAGATTACTGATTACTGTTGCTTTGTTTCTTTATAATGAATTATAAAAATGTACATCTCCATTTAGTCACTAACGCTCTGTAGGATTACTATCTGTCGCTCCCTGTGATGCCTCTCCCCCGTAATAAAAAAATGAAATGCTGTTTTCAGACTAAAGATGGACGGAAGCCCGATGGGTCAGGGTCGACAAACAATCCAAAGCAGCCAGGTGTTGGTCATGTCCAGGACTCCAGGAAATCAGAGGATGTCAGGAAGCAAAGGGTACATTTTTATGGCTTGATTTAAATTTCACCCAAAAGGGCCACAATCCAGTAAATAAGTAATAGTTAAATTCTTATGTAAGTCCTAATTTGATTAAGAATACATAGATTTGTGTCATGTGATTTAATGTTTTATTCTTTATGCAAAACCTGCCAGGGACTGCAGATGAAAATTGGCCTCTGTGACTGCATGAAGCACATTTAGATGACTGACTGAAACACTCATGTTGATTAAAATGCATGATCCATTTTAAGTTAAGGAATATTAAAAAAATAATTGTTATTGTTAATGAGAACCGACGGACAAAAACCTCTGTAATGCACCAAGTGTGTTAAAGTTTGATATTCTTGATTGTAGTTGCAGTTAGACTAATCAGCTGAGTACTTCAAGTATATCTGACCATTAGAATACTGTTTACGTGACATTTGTGGGCACATTTGGTCATATGTGTTAACATAAAAGGAATCGGTGAGATCCTGTGACTTGAAAGATTTTCCACTTTACTGGTTTGGATATTTAAAGGTCATCTTGAATTAGGTTCCAAGGGGACGGCGTAGGGGTCAGGATATCCCTAGGAAATGGGATTAGGCCTAAAGTTAGGGGTGGGCGATATAGACTTCAAATTTTATCAGCATATACTCTGGATATGTTGTAATAACGATAAGTGATGATAAAAGGCTAGTTAAAGCTTCTTGCAGTCTTTTTCAACTGTGGCTGTGACTGCATATCAATTATAGCCCAATAAGCATACGTATTGTTTAAAAAAAAAAAAAAAGTTTATTAAAGTAAAACTCAGAATGTTTCATTAGGACACTGGTTGCATAAAGAAATTAGATTTTTCTCACTAAACTGCACACAGTAACTGCATTTGAATATATTTTTGCAATTATTGATATTTGTTGATGCTCTCAAACAAACAATGGAGAAATTAGCAAAAATAACAATCCTGACAATATTGGCAATTTTGGGGGGTTTCAGACACCACTAGTTGGGATTTATCGTTATCAAGATAAATCCAAATTTTTATCACAATAAGAAATCTTTCACAACAAAATGATACAATAAAGGCCCAGCCCTACCTAAGCGTACTAGAGTTAAGGCTATAGTTTACATTTCTTCTCAGCTTCAAGATCTGCAGGAAAAGCAGAAGCTGTCCAGAGAACGTGAGATGATGAAGAGGAGAAATTTACAAACCTTTCAGAGCGACATCCTACAGCGACAAAGAGCGTTTGAGCTGAAGGTGAAGAAAAGCCCAGTCTGAAAACCAGTCAAATGCTGCATGTTTCAGCGAGTTTCAACTTTTAGTTTCTTTAATTGTCCCCACAGGAAACAGAGATGCAGAGTTTGGAAAAACATGTAAACTTTGAAAATGAGAATTCAAGAAAGGCATATTACAGAGAATTTAAAAAGGTAGGTTCCTGTTGGATCCGTGCAAAACATCTGTCAAGCTCTCTGTAACTATTAAAAGGTTAATAATCTTTCTTCCTTGTTTAAAAGAGTTGTTGCTTGTTTTTCTTTGCAAGGTTGTGGAGGCCTCTGATGTGATTTTGGAGGTGTTGGATGCCCGTGACCCTCTGGGCTGCAGATGTCCTCAGGTGGAACAAGCTGTCATCCAGAGTGGAACCAACAAGAGGATCGTTTTAGTCCTTAATAAGATTGGTAAGAATGCTTGGAACCAAGATTATGGAAAGGGTCCATATATTTCTATGCTTTTCATTTTGGGGTTAATTTCACACATTCCTTGATTACAGATTTGGTATCAAAAGAAATTGTGGAAAAGTGGATTAAGTATCTCCGTAACGAGTTTCCTACTGTGGCTTTCAAAGCATCTACCCAGCAGCAAAATAAGAACTTGGTAAACACTTCTACATTTTATATTCGATATTTTTTTTTGTTGTTGAATACAGTAAAGTTGTATCACCACCAGCCGTTCTCTGTTTCCGTGGGCAGAAACGCAGTAACGTCCCAGTGACACAGGCCACCTCTGAGCTTCTGAGCAGCAGTGCATGCATTGGAGCCGACTGCTTGATGAAACTACTGGGTAATTATTGCCGCAACCAGGACATCAAGACTGCCATCACCGTGGGAGTTGTAGGTAAGCTTCTGCATCCAGGGATTCTTGCATGTGGACGTGGCACAGAAGCAGCGGGTTTAAGGTTCTATAGTTGGGATTCTTGATTTTCATGTGCAAAACAACTAGATTTGCTGACTGTGTAGAGAAATGTCTGTCCTAATGTTTACATGTAGTGTTGTCTGAACTGAAATAATTGGGCCTTATGTTCTGGAAGGTTTTCCTAACGTGGGGAAGAGTAGTTTGATCAACAGTCTGAAACGGGCCCGGGCGTGCAACATTGGCGCCACACCTGGTGTCACAAAGTAAGTGTGTGTTAGAGCTTTGTCGCTGAGTTAGGCCGTTTCTCAATTCACGAGTACGCGAGTACGCACTCGCGTTCTCGTCAAGTCCGGTCTTGGCGAGAACACAGGAAGATCGGACTTGACGAGAACGCGAGCACGCAGCGCGTATGGTGTATTGGAACAGAAGCGTACTTGTGACGTCATGAGACGCACAGTTCTTTAGAATTTCTTTAACATTCAAAACTATTTATATGCTACACCACAATAAATCTTATTGAAAACATTTTTAAAACAACATTTTTAATTTCTAAAAAGCCTAAAAATTATCTTGCTGCGGTGCATTCCGGGAAAGCGGTCAGTCTGAAGAACGCACAAGTCTGCTCTGATGCATGCTCGATAAAGAGGGCGGGGCGAGAACAACATCCGGGGATGTGGTGCGTTCTCGCTCTGGCGTTCTCGGCAATCGGAACAGTGCTCGGGCTGAGACTGATGACGTGTCACGAGCACACGAGACCGCTCAAGAACGCATATTGAGAAACGGCCTTAGTTCCATGTGCTCGGCGTAGCTGCGCTAAATCAGCGGCGTCTGCTGATTTGGTGTCCTGGCTCCGACACAGCTGATTTCTTTGGCAGAATCAGTGCTTCAGCACATCATCAGGTGTTTTGATTTAGCAGTGCTGAATCAGTGAAACACTCATAGCATGTGAGAAACTGTCACTTGGTAACTCACACTGGACACTACCACTCTGAATGCTGCAATGTATTTACCAATGTTGTACCAGTTCATCTTTAACAACTTTGTTCAGTTCAGCTAGGTTAAATTGAACTAATTTGTGTTCAAACTTCCCCGTTTAAATATTATGATTTAAATTCACAGCTCCAACATGTACTAGTTCTCATTCATTTATAATATTTTGTCTGAAATGAAGTTAAAATATATAGGTCATTCACAAATAAGCGTGTTGTCCCACTGCTTATCTGTTTTATTCTCTCTGGATGTCTTTGCTCAACAAAAACTGTTGTTTTCTAATGGCTAACAGCTGCTCTAATTCTTATATTCTAATACTTTCCTCAATAGAAAATTAAAATGAAACTTTGACCAAAAAGCGTCCACAAAATTTTTAACTGATTACTTTTAGCTATTGTTGGTCAAAAACCCAAAGTAACACCGAATGACCGGCAAAAGCTGGAAGTGAGCATTGAGAGAGGAGTTCAAAGCTGCAGCTTCTCTGCATGCTTTTGCTCCATCTCCTGTCCACAACGAAAAGAGAAGGGGATAAAAGTCCCTCTCTGTAACCTGGTAGTTTTAAGGGTTGGAACTTGAGCCTTTTTTTTTTTAAATCTGTATACATGTAAAGTTAAGCCAAAGGCATTTTAGTGTTGTGCTATTACACTGTTTTAAGTTATTTAATGTTTAATAAATAACTCTGTTGTGTATTGTCTGGTGAAGGGCTGATAGTTGAAAGGATGATTTGAGCACACATATAGAATAAATGAGTGACAACTTCTCTTCAAGTTCAATAATTTATTAACAGAAATAAAATGAGCATCCAGAGAACATCACTATATAATGCTGTTTATCTGAATTAACACTATATTTCAATCAACAAAGCCTCTCTACAAGGCTAGTGAAGGTTAACTAAAACTACTAAGCACAATGAAGATGAAAGAAGCTAAGGAACTATGTACATACAAAAGAAACAGACAAAATAAAGTGGTTGATCATCAGAATGATTAATGTTCCATATTAATGCGGTAATAACCCTCGTAGCACGATCGAACGATGGTGGAGTGAAACGAAACAAACCTTATGTTTGAAACGAACAGTGTTGCCAACTCAGCGACTTTGTCGCTATATAATTTAGCGACTTTTCAGACCCCTCCAGCGACTGTTTTTCAAAAAAGCGACTAGCGACAAATCTAGCGACTTTTGGAGACTCTTACGTGAAAGCACGTATCGTTCCTACTCTTGTCCTCCAGCGGCAGGTACTGCCGTGGGGCACCTCCCCCGTCCCAACCCCGTTCTCCCGCTACCACAGGAGTCCCTCTCAGCGCTGCAGTCAGAGCCACAGCATGTTTACCCTCAGCGTCCAGACTGCAAATGAAGCGCGCATGCGCTGGGATTGACGGCGCAGGTTGATCATAAATAACTGAATTTGAAATATTTTATCTTAAATAAATAAAGGCATTTGATTCACACAGCCACATGTTCATGTTTTACCGTGACTTGTAGGCTCCTTAGTGGACCACAAGGGAAAAAGGAAAACGTTGAAAAAAAATAATTTGTAACTCTGCCATAGTGTCTTTTTATGGTTCATTTTGCCTGTCCCAAGCCTGGGTAAAGGAGGAGGGTTAGTATTGTAATAAAATAAACATTAATAAAAAATAAATAAAGAAAATAAATAAATAATAATAAATAAATAAACATTAATGGACATAAAAAAGTAGCTCTATATATTCTGAGTGTTTTTACTCACTTTATGTCTCTAACAACGTTATTTCTCCCACAGCGTCAATAACATGCACATCACATCATGTGGCAGATTATGCAAATTAGGCGATGACGTCATTCAGTGACTTTTAGCACAGCCAATAGCTACTTTCCTTACTGAGGAGTTGGCAACACTGGAAACGAACCATAGTCGCATATCCGGGACGAACAAATGTTATCCAGAAGCTAATAGCATTAGGCTAGCGGACATTGGCGCTAATTTTAAAAAGCTTAGGCTTTGTTTTGGCTGTAATTAGCAGACCAGACAACACAAACATTAGTATCCCATCAATGTATCAAACCCATATGGAGATAAAGTTTGCTATAAGCGTAAAACGCACTCAACTTACATCAGCATGGCGTGGTTTCGAAGAAACTAGCGGGAGCTGTCTGTTAGCTCCACGTGTTTTAAAAACAGAGTGAAAACACATTAAGTAAACCGTTCTAAATAAACCATTTAACTTTGCCTGTTTATTCCACTTTAGGCATCCAGTTGGAAGCAGTTGAATTACTCCAAGGGAAAGCCGCTTATCTGCGCAACGGGCAGCAGCTAGCTTGGAACATAGCTGTTAGGAGGCGGCTCCGCGTTGTAGGCCGTATGAAACTCAGCGCTGTGGGTTGCAGCGGGCGATTTTTGGATCAGCTTTCCTCCCAGGCGAGGAGACCGCTCTGTCAGTTTTCCTGCAACAGCTGAGAAAAATCAAAGCTTTTTTCGGCATAGATGGATTCTTTTACTTCTGCGTCTGGTTACGCAGAAGAGACTGCAGACTTAGCTTCGATCCAGCCAGTCAGGTCCTCCGCTCCGCAGAGGACGACGAGAGTTTACTCCCCAATGCCGCTGTCACGGAGGAACGGGAAATGAGGACCATTGTCTGTGGAAGCTTAGCTTTATAGAAGCGGCACCTTGCTGAGGGGGGCAGATCCTTGGTGCCTCTAAAAGTCCCAAACTTCTTTTGCTTGCACTCAGTCAGATTTTTCCTCATGTCTTGATGGTGCAACAGTAGTGAAGCAGAGGGAAGAGGCACAGGCCTAAATAACCAAAATATGTGTACACGCCCTAAGGGGAAGTGCTGTTTTTGTTTTGTTTTTTTAATCTGTGAAATATCCAAGATTTCCCCTTGAATACATTTTAAATGTTTCGTTCGCCCCCCCAAAAACACACCATAGTCGCATGGTCACACCATTCTTAAGTTCAAAGCTAAAAGATGTGAGCTCAACTCATGAACACTGACGTTGAAAGACTGAATTTGGCTCACACCCAACCTAGGATAATAATATTGTAGTTTAAAATGCAAGACCCTCACATTTGCAAAATCCTAATTGAATACATAAATGTTTCGATACAAACCATTCATCCAAGGTGTCCATGATACAAAACCTAATCTCTTAAAAAAAAAAATAATAATAATTCTGTCAAAATTGAAGCCGGGATTACTTGCACACAATCACATTTGTCCAGGGCTTTAAAGAAGGTAGATCTTTAAAGAATATTAAGTCTGGACCCCGAAGTTACATACACAGTTTATCCTTTTGGTTTTTCAACATTTCTTTTATGGAAATTTGTATGCATTCTATATATCTTATTTTATGAACTCAAAATATTCAATTTTATTTATATAGCACCAATTCATGAAACGTGTCATCTCAAGGCACTTTCCAAAGTCAAATTCAGATTATACAGATTGGTCAAAAAATTTCCTATCTAAGGGAACCCAGTTGATTGCATCAAAGTCCCGACAAACCGATAAAGTTTGTATCTTACAGTAGAGAAAAATAGATAAGGGAGCTCACTGTGCAAGAACAGTCTTTGCTGAATTTTTTTAATTCTAGTTCTTGTCTTCAGGTGTCTTCAAGAAGTGCATTTAGACAAACATATTAAGCTGCTGGATTGTCCTGGAATCGTCATGGCAACATCAACAACTGATGCTGCAATGATTCTTCGTAATTGCGTGAAAGTCGAGCAGCTTGTAGATCCTCTTCCACCCGTTGAAGCCATCCTCCGAAGGTGTAACAAGGCACAGGTCCGAACCCACACGTCTCCGACTATTTACACATTGATACGGCATCTCAGTCAGGGCCCTCACGTTCCCTCGATCATGTGCACAGATCATTGAGCACTACGGCGTTCCAGACTTTCAGACACCTCAGGAGTTCCTGGCTCTTCTTGCCCGGCGGCAAGGCAAGCTGAGGAAGGGAGGACTGCCTGACACCGATAAGGCAGCGAAGAGCGTGTTGATGGACTGGACTGGGTGGGTGGTTAGGATTTTGAAAATTAAGCTGATGTTCGGTCAGTGTTTGTTTGATGTTAATTGCCTTTGATTATGTTTTTGTGCAGAGGAAGGATCAGCTACTTCACACACCCGCCAGAGACGCACACTCTGCCCACCCACGTCAGCGCTGAGATCGTTTCAGAGATGGGCAAAGCCTTTGACTGGGATGAGCTGGAAAAAGGAAATCAGGAGGTTCTTGCAGGTAACCCGAGTTAAAGTCTGGAAAAAACTAAATCAGTAACGGCATTAGATAAAGACAAAGAAGATGATGCACGTTTGAACGGATTACCTTAACCCCCAACACACTCTTAACATACTTTAAACAGCTTGTTTAAACAAACTTCCTCTGCGTGAAGCTTGCAAAGGCAGGCATGGTTCTACCACAAACGGTGGTGTGGTCATTGAATGCACAATTCATCTTGAAGAGGCAGCTTATGTTCTCCAAAAAAGCCGAGGCCCTTTTGTCACCTTGCCCACCCTTAAGGTTAACTGGGTTACTAAGGGTACCAGCAAAACCTCGTTACATGGTCTACACCAGCTGTTTGCACCGGATATAAATCTGGAAAATACAGTATGGCCTATAAAGGAAGCAGAGCTGTTCACCACACAACTTGTTAAAATTACATACAAAGATTACAGCGTACTGTTTTCTATACAGTCATGTATGTTTGGCTTAAAGAACATGAAACTCAATAATTTCAAGTGCACCTTTAAAAACTCAAAAATGAGCTATGCAAGTCTACAATTTCAGGGCCCACACAAGTGCAGATTATAAACCCAAAACCTAGTTTTTAACTTCTATAGATGTTAGAAATTTCTTCTTTTTATTTTTTTTTATTTTTCAGTCTCGCTCCAGATTGTCAAGTAAATGTAGGTCTAGACTTTGGCGGGGTCGTTCTGACATAAACATGCTTGGGTCTAAACCAGTCCATTGTATTACGTCTTTTGCGGGCTTTCTTCCGGTACTACCCTGCTTGACTCCATCTATCTTCCTGTCAGTTTTTTGCATGTAGGCCTAAAAGTCAGATTTCTGTCACCTCTAATCAGAGCATCTTCTTCCTCATGTCTGTTAGATGGTTCGTAGCAATCTGTAAACGGGATTTCTCATAGCTTTCATTTTACAATGACTTCCTGTCAAAGATTCTCCCACCAGACCAGTGGATCTCTTTCTCTTTTTGGAGATGCTGTGACCCGACAGTGGATGGCCATGAGTGTTCTTGCAGTTAAACTATATCTTTTCCATTTTCAGATGATGATTTTAACAAAGCTCAGGGAGATGTTCAAAGCCTAGGATGTCGCTTTATAACCTAACCTTTAGTAGCTTTGAACTTCTCGACCACCTTTTCCATGATCTATCTGCTGTGTTCCTTGTTCTTCACTGTGATTTTCATTGCCGTTCTCTAACAAACCTCTGAGGCCTTCGCAGACCAGCTGAATTTTTGCTGATAGTGGATTTTAAAGGACTGCATTATTAAAAGCTTTGTGTTGGTATATTTTCTTCATGTTTCTGCACCTCTTTCATGTTTGCTAATACCATTTAATGAATTTAGTCAGATCAAGAGTGTTGGCGAGTTAAACGCGTAACTGCTTTCTGTGCTTCAGAGTCCTCTTACCCTGACATCCAAATGGGGTTCTGCATGGAAACCGGCGGAATGACGCAAGGGGGTCAGAGTGAGTCAGCTGATCTGGAAATGGAAGGAGGATCTGTGGAGGATGAAGATAAAGGCCAAGCTGAATTGATGGAGGATGATCAGGATTCAGAGGTGAGAAACGCCTTTGTCTTTACATCTGAAGAATGTATAAACCCTCAACCTCTTCTCGGGTGAAGGCTATCTGACATATCCATCCTGCTCCAAATAGTTTGGACCAATGACTGTGGAAATAAAAGCACAGAAGAAGACTGGCTGCTCTGTAAAAGATGCTGCTCCCAAAGCTCCAGATTTGAAGGATATTGTGAAAGTAGATCCTCTCCAGCAGGGTCAGGCACTCCTAGCTGCTAGGAAGAAAAGGAAAAAGCAGCAGAAAAGAGCTGGTTTGTATATTTTTTTTTTTTTGTTTTAGGTTTGCTCAGCCAATAAAAGCTGTAAATTCTGTATGACCATATATAAAAAGTTAAACAAAAATAAGTGTATGCTAAAATTTAGTATTCATGTTAATACAATTTGAGAGATTCTGTTTAGGCCAGATGAAGCTCATTTAGGTTTTGTTTTTTCCCCGCACCACAAAGCTGGTTCACTTTTCTGTGGGGTCTATTAATATGACAACATGACACAGGAAACATAAACACAGATGTCCTAAAATTAGATTTGTCTCTTTTACTTTCACATATTTTAGATGTCACAACAGGAGGGTTTCTTCCTCATCGTTGTCGTGTACATGGTGTGAGACCACACCCCAAAATGCAGATGTTTTCCATCTGTTAGAAAATGATTCTTCACTTGAGAATTTTGACATTCTGACAGCATTAAACATGATGCACGTCTGAGCTGCCGATAACGGCAGCTTCATGTTTCTCATGCAACAGTATAGATGTGGCGTTTGATCAACATGAGGGTGTGATTTTATGTTTGTCACACATTGACTCTACGCAGCCACAGCAGCACTGTGCTCCTCAAAGGACCCCCCCCCCTCCTTGTGTATTTGCTGATAACAGCTAGGCCAGTATATTATGTCCTAAAATCTGACACAGCATGTCAGACCTGAAGAAAACCAGAAATCTATAGTGAAGGAAAGGCCTGATAGGTGTATCTCTACTTTTACACTGAACAGCAAATAGTCTGAGACAGAATGTGGCTGAAAGGTTCTAATGCCTTGAGAACAGAAGAGACGAAAATGGAAAGAAACCAAAATATTCGTATTGGTTAACATTTTTACATGGCTACAAGGGCAGGTTTTTTTTTTTTTTTTTTTTTCTTGGACAGCAGTGTTGCATGCCCTCTGGAGACACCAAACTGCTCATGAATGACAGCTTGTACGTTTAGTCACAAATATGCAGTTTTCAGCACATAGTAAACCACAGAAATTCTTTAACCAAGATGATAACCATCCTCGTAGTGATACGGTTAGAAACCTGTTATTAAATAGTTAAGCAATGTAGCCAGAATGTTAAACCTGCTGCAGCAGCGTTATTAGGTTTACCCTCCTAAGGCAGAAAGTATCCCTGACTGAACAGCAACAGGGGTTTGCTTTTACACCGTTAATATTGCATAACTTGTGCTCCTTTGACATGCAACTCAAAAAATTTTTTTCTTTTTTTTACAGACAAAATTGCTACTAAACTCTCAGACACACTTACGTCTGCAATGGATTTCTAATTTTCAGGTGGCAGATGGGATTTTAATTAAAATGAAAGTTAAACGGTTCTCTGTCCTGTCTTTATTTGACCCGTTACTCTGGTATTCACAATCATGGTATTATCATTTGGGGGCTTTGAATCTTGAACAGTTCTACTCGACAAACGCTAACTACTCTGAATGTCTCTTAAGCTGCTCCAATGCTTTGTGTACAGAGCAAGTAATAAACTCTAACTCCTTTATGCGCCTGATTCCGCTGGTGCGTCGTGCAGAGGAAGCCTCTTCTGTTGGACTACAACCTGACTGCTGTCGACCGCTTCCGGGTGACATTGGCGCGATGACGTCAGCGCGACATAAACAACAACGTTCGGTGTTGAGGCTAGCGGCTGCTGAAGTTTGTAACGGCCGACCCTAAAATCATGGCAAAGAAAGCGGAGGTCTCCGGGAAGGAATGGCTGTAATTATGTGAAATAAACCCATTTCTGTGGTACGTATATTTATTTGACGGCACGTTTCCTGCTTTAGAAGCGTTAGCTTGTTAGATAACTGGTCGAGTGCTAGCCGACTCGATAGCTGAGCAGCAACTTCCTATCTCCGCCTTGCCTTCTGCTTATTTTAGTCGGGAAAACGACAAACACTCCGTTAACTCGATAAAAGGGTAAGCCGACATGGGTTTAAAATGTGTGTGTTGGTAATTAACTGTATTTACGTATCCGCTCGTTGATGTGGGCCGATTGGACTCGGAGCTGTCAAATGAACTGGGCTAATATGACGCCAGACCAGACCGCCTAAAATAGAGATTACAAAACATCTGAAAGTAAGCGAACCGCCGCCTGTGCTGCTTAAACTAATCGGTGACCACCGCGATCGGTGGGAGAAGCAGTGTATCGGAGCCTTGTGTTTTTGTGTGTGTGTGTTTTTTTCCCTTAGAAGTTCGCTTCGTTTTTAGCGGACTTTTGCGCAACCAGCTAGCAGGGGAGTGGGGCTGGCGCGCAGTCTGCAGCCTCACAACGTGGAACAGCATGTGCTGAACCGTCCGGCTGTCAGAGAGGAGGAGTCCGTGTATTTACAGAGTAAACGCCGTGCGCCTGGCTACAGGGTGGGGGAAACCCGTAGAAGAAAAAAAACAATATCCACGACAGGCGAGATTGTCTAAGAAACCCGTTTGATCCCCAGAACGAGATTTTAAGAGCGGTGTGAAATGTTTAAACAAACTTCCTCTGCGTGAAGCTTGCAAAGGCAGGCATGGTTCTACCACAAATGGTGGTGTGGTCATTGAATGCACAATTCATCTTGAAGTCTCAGGTTAATTAAATTCAACAAGTGAGCTGGACACAGTGTGGTGTGTTTTCAGCATTTGGTGTGGACTGCGTTTGAAGTCGGTGCTTCCAAGATCCAACACCCCACAGGCGGATCCAGGACATGGGCAAACTGTGCTCCTTGTGGTAATCCACTCCTATTAAGTGGTCCGAGCGACTTTTATGGGATCCGATTACATTTTGAATCCTATTTAATCCAAAATCAGTGTCCAAGAGGCAATGGAAATGCACAAAACCCATGTTGCTGTGATCTCTTGGTGGTGGTTTTGCTGTTTACAAAGTAAAATCTAAAATCCAACAGACTTCTTCCCCTACAGCTGTAAGGCCTATGACCCCCTGCTGAAAATCAACAAACCACCAGCCTAGTTCCTAACCTGTTAAATGTTAAAAACACACCACTGGTTCCTCAGGTTGCTGATCCAATGTAAATCAAATCATTTCTACTGCCTCTTATTTGCAAACGTGTATTAGGCCCTTCAATCTCTCAGGGAGTGTCTGTTTAGACATCCATGCAAATTGCACAATTCTGTAACTAAATTTATTGCTCAATATTATAAACTGCTGTCCACTTTTTTGACTTGGAAATGAGTCCATTCACTGCTTAAGGCTACGTGCACACATCAGCCCCCACAGGGACTGCTGTTGGCCAGTGCAATCAACTTGATTAAAATAAGATCATGCCTTGTGTTTGCCTGTTCTGTGATGTTGTGTTGGTCCAGAAAGTGAAAGTACTATTTGACATTTTGTGTTCCTTCTACAGGCGGTAATCAGTGTATTTAGGTTTTATCTGGAGTTAACATAAATGGCGGTCAACTCACTTTCACTAAAAGTAGGATTCAGTTGTATTATAAGTAATTGTAACTAGCTGTGACCTTATGGTTTGAGTTTATTGGAAGAAATTGGACTGATTTGAATTGGATTCATACTGATTTGGATGCATAACTGCGTATAAATTAGAAGTATTTATAAAGAGTAATTTTACATTATCTAAATAACTGAAGTTGAATTCTTTTTACAAATCAAATGTGTTATATAAAGTCATATTTTTGTTTCTGTTTTCCCAGCTCCATCCTTAGATCTTGATTTGTTTCCACCATGTCGTCCCGCGTGTTGCTGCGGCAGCAGCTGATGCGAGAACAAGCTCAGGAGCAGGAGAGACGTGAGGCCCAGCAGCAGGCCTCTGCCTCTCAGCTCCGAGCCTCTGATTCCACGCCAGCGATCTCTGTCACTCTGCCACCCAATGCTGCTCGTCCTCCACCAGCGCAGGTGCCTGTGGAGGTGCTAAAGGTAAGAGCAGACAACTTTTCTCTACTAGTGCTTGGCTAAAAACGATTGGACCCAGTGTGATCTTTTTTTTTTTTTTTTTTTTTTTTTAAACAGAAGAATGCACAAGAGCATGAATTCATATTCATGTTTCACCACCTCAACACTGAACTAAATTCAAACTCCCAACACAATTCTCACTTGAACGCTATTTCTCTGAGGTTATAAACCCCTGATGTACCCAAGATCAGGATGCAGGCGAACACTCTCCAGCTCGTTCTGGAGGACCCTAAGGGGCGGGCTTCCCAGGCCAGAAGGGATATAAAGTAGGCAGGCACCCAGGAGGCAAGACTCCTTTAGATCCGTAGGAGCAGCGGCTCTTTATGATGAAGATTATGATGTCTTGTTCTAATTGGCGTGTTTATTATGTCATGACGTAGCGTTTGCAGCCTGGCATTCAGACTTCACATAGTTTTGCTTTTCTCCTTTTTTCCTTTACACACACATAATGTGCACTCGTTTGGCCAAATCCTCTGTTAAAACATTCTGACTTACATTATTTTCTGCTTTAGTCGGCAGGAAGCGAAATAAGTCTGAATGTTTTCCAGGACATGCCCCCATTTAAACGGCGTCGGCCAATGCAGCCACTTTCAAAGCGCCACGAGGTTGGCGTTCCCCTTCACTTCAAGTCCAGTTTGAGTTTAACGCGCTGGCTGACGAAGCCAGAGCTCAAACCAGTTGAAGACGGCGTCAGCGGCTAAGGAGACAACCCTGGAGTCGAGTAGCAGAGACGGAGAGGTTTGGAGTGACAGAATGAATCGCTCTGCTGTCCGTCCAAACTGATAACCGTCTCAGGTCCCGCCTGCAGCAGCCGCTCCTCCTCAGTAACACTAGAACTGGGAAGCAGCGACAAATCAGGAGAATCCGTCACTTTTGATGGTTGAAAGTATTATTTACTACGGAGACTGTGCGACGCGTATTAACGGTCAAGTTGCCCGTTCTGCACGAATGAATTCGAACCCAGATCATTTGTCCTCGTCGTTTTGTACACGTTTTTAAGAAAACAAGCAAAAAAAAAAAAAAAAAAGTCTGGTGAAAGGACATGTCTGGGTGTGGTTTATGCGTGTTACTTGGTTTCACGCACCAGCCTAAATTTGACGACTAACTTTATCTCCACGATTGTTAGCGGCGATCTTTTTTTTTTTTTTGTTTCCACAAACCCCTCATATTTCTGGCAGGTGAAGCTAATTAGTTTTCAGACGGTCAACGGTCTCCCTTGTATTTTCTTCCTGATTTTGCAATCGTCTGTTGCTCCAAGTTAAAAAAAAAAAAAACACAAAGAGCAAAAACCTAAAATTAAAAACATGCCGCCCAGATAACTGCAGAGTGTTGGGTCTTTTTTTATTTACGTTCTGCTCATGCGGTCGCGTGTTCATCTGCTGTGTTGTTTCGCCGCAGCCGGTTTACCAACTGTTGACATGTTTCAGGTGCAGACCCACTTGGAGAACCCCACCAAGTACCACATCCAGCAGGCCCAGAGGCAACAGGTCAAGCAGTACCTCTCCACCACTTTGGGAAACAAGGCAGTCACTCAGTCTCTTGGCGTGTCCCCGGTGCACCAGTCCAGTTCGGCCCCTGAAGTCGGCCCTTCTGCCAGCAGTGCCCCCAACAGTCCCATGGCTCTGCTCAACATCGGCTCGAACAAGGAGGAAGTGAGGGAAATTCCTGCTTTTTGACTCTGGTGGTTGTCTGCGGGTTTCGTTTGCTTGTCCAGCAGTTTGCACAACATGGCCCGTTATTGTTTCTGCAGATTCGCTCAATGCTTTTTGAGGAAGTTGAATGCAGATCCCTCTGCTCTAGCCTAATCACTGTGTTCGTTTTGCACTAATAAACTTGAAGCTCCCACTAGGATGATGCACGCCCGCTGTTACCACGTCCTTGTTGGTCTGTTGTCACAATAGGATGTTAAATATTGCGCCCGCGGTCGAACGGTACCCTGCAGCTCCGTCTTTGAAGTGAAACTCGGTTTGGAGCTGAACTGCTTCATGTCCAACGTTTTGTTCATCTGAAGGAGGTTCTCTGCTGTTTCTTCTAGATCGATGACGTGATCGACGACATCATCAGTCTTGAATCCAGTTTCAACGACGAAATCATTACTTTGATCGATTCGGGTCTCCAGTTGCCCAGCACGGTATGAACGACGGTTCATTTATTTGTCTGTGAAAACTTTCTTTTCAGCGCCTCCTCAGGATGGACAGGTTCTTCTGGTCCAGCGCAGCAACGCTTCCTTCTTATACTCCGTGTTGTTTTTTTTTTCCTTTTCTATAAAAGGACGGTCTCTTTTATGTGTGGAATTTTGAGGCTGTGGGAGTAAATATACATTTCTGGCACTCACTTACGAGTCGTCACAGAAGTGCAGCCTGGGCGGACCTAAGCCGTCCCAGACTGGCTTGACAAGGGGAAGTGAGACAAAGTGGATTATGCTGACTATAAAATGCAGCAGCAGGTTAACTAATAATTCGGGGGGGGAAAGCTTGTAGGAGAAATTGAATTATGAGGATTATGGTGATGCTTTTGAAGGACGGGAAAAGGAAAGGCACTGAGGTAAACGCCCCTACGCTTTAATGTTTTAATGCAATTCGATTCCTTGCCGGCTATGAAGAGTAGCATTTCAGTTATGTAGCATTTCTCTTTGATGCGACTTATGTCATCTGTTGAAAGCCACTGTTTGGCTTTATTCATTACATGCAAAGTAATGCGTTTACTGTTGCTGTAGCTCCCGGGAAATCTGCTGGATGTTTACCACAGCCCTGGAATGGCAGGTCCTACTCTCACCGTTAGCAACTCCTGCCCTGCTGACCTTCCACAAATTAAAAGGGAAATTACTGGTACAGAGCTTACTTCTACCTTTGTTATCAGGAAAGTTGTTTCACTCTGTGATTTCACTACAAAATGTTCAAATCGCCTTTCAGACACAGACACCAAAGCATTTTTGAAAGAACGGCAGAAGAAAGACAACCATAACCTCAGTAAGGCAGATTCAGAGTTTAAATCTCTTCTGTTGTGTGTGTATATACATGTATATTCTCTCTTTGTCTGTCTGTATGTCTTATTCAGACTATTTTATAGTTTATTTGTTTGTTTGAAGGGACTATTGTTTCTTTTTTTTTTAACTCTGAATGTTTGTGGTTGCTTCAGTTGAGCGGAGGCGACGATTCAACATAAATGACCGAATTAAGGAGCTGGGTACCCTGATCCCCAAGTCCAGTGACCCGTAAGACCTGTTTTCCTTTTTCCTTTTTAAGTCATGCACTGGGTTTCTCCGACTGCATTTAAATGCCCCGTTTTTCTGCGCCCGACAGAGAGACGCGTTGGAATAAAGGCACCATTCTGAAGGCTTCTGTAGACTACATCAGGAAGTTGCAGAAGGAGCAACAGAGAGCCAAGGATATCGAAATGCGGCAGAAGAAGTTGGAGCAGGCCAACCACATTCTAATGTTACGCATCCAGGTCTGTGTTTGTGCCTTGACGGAGATTTTTGGCAACTAAATTTGTTGTTGTGATGGCTAAAGTAGAAGTTGAGCACCTCGTGCGGACGTCTTTCTAGCGTCTGAGTCTGTGCACACAGCGCCTCCCAGCAGTTTTCGTTGTCCTTTTCCGTTTCTTGTTACGCTGCAACCACAAACGTTTACGTATGGAGAAGACTAAAGCACAACTGCAGGCCTACCACAAACATGACTGGTTCCCTAAACTTGACCGGGACAAGGAGAGCATTAATCAAAGAGTCAGCTCATGGGGGCTCTGGACGAGCTGCAGAGATCCACACCTCAGGTGGTACAGTCAGTCAACAGGACTCTTACTCCTGCGCTCCACAAATGTGGTGTTTTATGGAGGAAGGGAGGCGGAAAAATCCCATAAGAAGTTTTGTTTGCTGTGTAGAGGACACAGCAAACATGTGGAAGGATCCCTGGTCCAACGGGAGCAAAACTGAACCTCCTGGCCTGCATGCAAAATGCTGTCTGTAGCAGAAGATTGACGCTGCACAGCTATACCATACAGCGTCCCCATGGGAAAACCTAATGGGGACTGCATCGTGCTGTGGGCTGCTTTCCTTTTTGCAGAGACAGCAGTCCTGGAAGTTAAGCTGTTTGAGGCTGCAGACGATTTGAGACTGGGGGGGAAGGTTTCCTTTCCAACACGACAGTCTCACTAAACAGGCAGCTACGATGAAATGGTTCAGATCAAACCGTATTCATTTATTAGGGACCCATTCAAAGACCAGAGCTAAATTCAGTTGATAATCTGTGGTGAGCCTACAGGCTGGTTCACACGGCAGGATTTTAAGTCCAATTTTGCCCTGATCTTCCCCTTCCGAGAGGCAGCGGCTATTGGAATGTCTCTTAAGACAATCTTAAGAGATATTCCTGCTGTGTGTGGTGTGCTAAGAGCGATCGGGTCCACTCTTGCCCTGATATCCTATGATTAATAGCAATTTAGAAAGCGCGGTGAAGGGAACCCCAAAAGAGGAAGGAAATCACCAGCTCACCTCATTATATTAGTGCAGCAAACGTAGAGCCTCCCCGTCACGCTGTCTCCACTCCTTTAACCAACGGCTTTTCTTTTTATGTTTCTTCTCTGTTAAAATCAGTTTACAAACCCTCACCATTGTTCTCCCTCGCCGTCCGTGTTTATTTACTCTGAACTCATGTTTGATCTTGAGAGGATTCACAAGATTCCTGTCTGACATCTGAATCTGAATCTGATCTTAAGGGAAATCTGTTGGTGTGTTGTGTTGTGCTCGCCGTCTGACTGGACACCACACACTGTGCGAGCAAATCTGTTCTACCTAGGATTTTTTTATCGCTACGTGTGGCGTCTCTCAGGCTTAACGAATCGGCCAACTAATTCCTGCCGTCTACTTGAATCACGCCTTACCTGAATTTACTTTATTTAAGAACATAGTATCTGTTTATGTATTTCATTTACATGCAGTTGGATTTATTCAACACAATGTCAATCTGAATGCCCAAATCTTGTTTCTTCTTTCTTCAACAGGAACTTGAAATGCAGGCTCGGCTCCACGGACTCCCAGCCGCCAACAATATTTCCTCCGCTTTGAGTCCCAACGTCTCCCAGCAGCATCATCAGGCAGCTCCCCACAGCGGCCAGCCGTTGCCCACGAACACGGCAGCAGCCTCCACCCTGAGCCTCCCCGGCCTGGGAGCCGTAGCGCAGCCGCTGCCGGCCTCCTTCCTGTCCCCGCCCTCCTCGGACTCCCCCGCCGGAGTCACCATCAGCAGCCCGCTGGACCTCGGCAGCCTGAGCTTCGCCGAGCTGGACGACCCCACCGCCTCGGCGCTCTACCCCGACGTCGGCCTGGGGGACATTCTCATGGACGACGGGTGCGCCCTGTCTCCCGAGAGGATGGCCGAGCCGCTGTTTTCTCCTCTGTCACCAGGTGCCTCTAAAACCAGCAGCCGCCGGAGCAGCCTTGACATGGACGAGGACTTGTGATGCGTTCCGAGCGACCAGAGATGGTCTGTAGGCACCGAGAATGTCAGGCAGTGCAGTCTATCCCCAAAAACTAAAGTCTATTTATAGGATCGAACCTAAACGTTTAAAGCTGTCATGGAAACTAACTTAATATTGAATCAGAAGGCTAGTTATTGGATATTTCTGCCATATTGTTCCTATTTGGAACCGATCAAATGATTGTCTAAATATATAAATGCAATCTTATTGAATAGAATATTGTATATTAGAGACGTGGACCTATAGCATTATTAAATGTAACATTCTTCAATATTTTTTAAAGATTAATTCAGAGATTTAAGAGGGATGTCTTTATTTAATTTTTTTCCCTAAATGTATCTATTATAAAGAGAAAAGCTGTGAGGATTTACTGGCATAGCAAACTTACTGAGAGATGCCAACATTCAGTATAATTTTTAGTTTTTGTTTTCTTTAACTGACTGGAATCAGGGTTGGCCGGCGGCTCCTCCGCGTCGGTCGTCTCACCAGCAGCTACAGAAGGGATCTTTGTTCAGTGAATTGGCACATTGTGAAATATTTACTGCATATTGTATATAAGAGTATTTTATTTTGAGCAATTTTATTGCACCTTACTTTTAAGGCAGTCTATGCATTTTATGAGAGCTTTTTGTCCGTTTTTCTTTTTTTTTTTTTTTGGTACTATTACACCCAGTGGACTGCTTCTAGCCCAGGTCGCACGTTCTTGTGATAATAAAACCCGATTAGCAGCTACTTAGCCAAAGCAGGAATTCTTCCAGAGTAGCTGCAGATCCACTTCTTCTTTTTTTTAGTTCGTTTACTTAGTGAACGCACGAGTGTGTAAGAGAACAATTTTATCATTTTCCAACAGTACTGTAGATCATTATACCTTTTTTTTTTTTTATACCTGATAGTTTGATAAATGCTTTTTCATGACTAATCTCTTTGTGTTGTCTTCTCCTTTAATCTTCTGTGATTACCGAGTGACTTTTACCAGATGGCATGTTTTAGTCAGATCCTTTGATTTTTGGATGATCTGATATAATTTGTGATCATGCATTAATGCTCGTTGTGGTATGGACTTTCAGAGGGCTCCTCTCTAAACAACAAACACTAGTCTCCACCCCTTAGGAGTAATTAGAAAAAGTGGATAACTGGGTGGAACCTGCAGGTCGACGTTTCGGTAAAACAGGCACACAAATTAAGAATTGTAATTCATTTGTCAGATGCTTAACACAATCTTGTATGCAGTCAATGTTTTTTTTTTTTTTATTGAGTCTTTCTGTCCAACAGGCGGTTCCAGCAGCGCCGCCCATCTGTTTGTAGCTCCACGTTTACAGTGATGTTAATGTTTAAGGTGTTGGTTCTAAACCCGGAGCTACTTCTACTGAAAGCTGGCCCACGCCAAACAGCGCCCCTCCTTTCGTTGTTATCCACCCCCTGTCCTGTCCTGACAGATGTCTGTTAAAGCACCAACACGCGTGTGTCCTGTCTCCGTGGTTTTGGCTTCTGTTAAGATCTGACCCGAATAAACGACTTTCAGCAACCCGTGTCTGGCTGCTCGTCTTGTCTGCCGCGTGGATGCCGAGCTTCAGTGGTAGAGCATTTGAGAGATCTCCATGGCGAGGTCCAGGCACTCTGTGGCCGGGAGGCAGAGGTCGCCCGGACACCGGCACGGGTGGCAGGGCTGGGTGAGCTGCTGGAGCGGCAGCAGGGCGAGGGGCTCACAGCCGCACAGGGTGGAGCACGACGACCAGACGCACACGCTGCACCCTCTGAAGGTGTCCAGCAGGCAGTCCAGGGGGCGGCAGAAAAGACAGCCCAACAGGATCGCAGCACATAGGTCTCCAGATTAGGAAGGAAACAAAATAATGTGAGGAAGAAGAAGAAAAAAGAGGTGGGAAAAAAAAAAATCAGTCGGAGCAACCTTACCGATCGCATCTGCCTCGGTGCGGGCTGCCGAGGTTTTGAGGCGGTCTCGGCGCCTGGTCGAGGTGTAGGACCGGCCCGCGTCAGGAAGCCTTTGGGCGTCTCTGAAGGGTGGCGGCAGGGCAGCATGTAGAGGTTTGGGCTGGCGTCCTTCCGCGGCGCACGGCCTGCAGACGTGCGCTGCCGGAGGACGTCCGCTGAGGAGAGTTTGCGCGCCGTGACCCGCGGTGGTCTCTTCTGTAAGAGGACGGAGCGGAGCGTCAGGTCTTCAGAGAGCCTTGAAACAAAACAACACTGTAAAGTCCTTACTTCTTGTTTTATTTGATGGTGCGTTCGCGGAGGCGTCGGCTAAAGACGTCTCAGCGTCCGTGATGGACATCTGCTCCGACGCGCTGCTGACTTCAGTCAAAGACGCTGCAAGAGGAGACATGATGGGTTCAGGGAGTACTAAAAACTTCACTTTGTCCACTGGGCCTGTTGCGTACCTGTCTGAGCCGCAGCCTGGCCATCCCACCCTGAGCCAGTGGTTGGTGAACGCTGGCACTTTTGGGACTTATCCACCTTGTCCTTGTCTTCCTTCATAACCGCCAAGCTCTGTCTTTTATCCATTGCACCATTCAATCTGAGGAATCATCGACATTGTTCTAAGATGACCGAGTAAAATATTCACACCTCTTGATCGCTTCCCATCATGGCGGAAAAAAATTAAGTAGTTCATAACGGTCTACATAATCTTCCAGATTTTTTTGCTTACCCTGAAGAGAAGCATTCCCACAGCATGATGCTGCCAATGCCATGTGTCACCCCAGGGACAGGGTGATGCTAGCTTTCCATCATGCTTTGCATATTTGCATATGATTTAGAAAGTTTAGGTCTGATCTGACTATAGGGCATCTTTTTCCACAGGTTTTCTGTCTCACCCATGTAGCTTATGGCAAACTGCAAAAAAGGAACCCTGGCTTCTTCTCAACAGACTATCCATCCTGGAGCTGGGGCTCTCTGCAGTCCTCTTGGCTGCTTTTCTAATTAACAATCTCCTTACTCAGGCCTCCTTTAGCTGGACAGCCATATCTTGGTAGTTTTTTTGTTTTTTTTTAGCTGTGCCGTATGCTCTCCGTTTTTAAGTGTCAGTTTGAGCAGTGCAGTTTTATAACCCAACTCCCCAACCTTTTCCCTGATCTGTCTGCTGTATTGCTTGGTCTTCATGAGGCTGTTTCCATGCCAAACCTCTGAAGACCACGTTTCTTTCCCCTTCCACTTCACATTGTGCTTGGTGTCGGTCTACTGTGTAAACTCCTAATAAAATACATAAAAAAAGTGTAAGGTGAATGTGAAAAACAGACATGAATATTTCTATAAGAATCTTTACATTTGTCACTGTGATTAAAAAAAGAGCAGTTTCCATTGATGAAAACTGCTCGAGTAAGGCTTTAAAGGTTGAGCTACAGCTGACAAAAGGGAAATAAAAAATCTTCTCACGCTGCAGAGCCTGGATCAGATCAATAGCTGAGGTTTCTTAGCTGTTAGTGATGAGTGGACAACGTGGAAATGGCAGCAAAGTTAATCTATTATTCATCTCCATCTTGCCTACATTTAAGACGCAGATGAAATGGAGCACAGGGATGTCCTGATTCCTGACAGCTATGTGAGCGAGCTAGAGGCTCTTATTGCCATCATCAATCATCACCTACACAAAGCGCAATCAGCTCATGTGAACTATTGGATGTGAAACTTTTATGTTCACAAAGTGTCCAATAGTATGCACATGGAAAACTGACATGTATAAGGCATGCAAGGGAGCTATACCCTTTTACAGTAATGCACATTTTGTGTCAAACTGAACTGGGAGAGTGAGAGATTAACATTCAGTAAATCATGCCTATAGCTATCCTAATTTGTTCAATGTTATATGCTTTAAAAATAATAATTCAACAGTTGTTTCCGTTCATTAATGCAGTCCATGAAGTCCAAGAAAATGCTGTTTATTCCTGCATTCCTGCCTGTTGGAAGGTTTCTGGAAAATAAATTGTACTCACAACTCTTCTCTTTCCAGGAGAGGTTCCAGGATGAAGCCAGTCGCGTTCACAGATCCATTATTCAGCGAACTGTCAGCTATGGAACTATAAGTTTGCAGCTCAACCGCGTTCCCAGCCTCTCTTCTTTTTCATCTTCCTTTCTCTCTCATCCACTCCCCCCTCTCGCTCTCTCAGCTGGAACATCCGAGGTGTGTGTACCTGTGTAAATAACAAAAACCACAGGAGATCTATCTATCTATCTATCTATCTATCTATCTATCTATCTATCTATCTATCTATCTATCTATCTATCTATCTATCTATCTATCTATCTATCTATCTATCTATCTATCATCTGTCATAAAGAGCCGCAGTTCTGGGTAAATCCTGCAGATGGCAGTATGTCCAGCTGGTTGTTGATCAACTCCTCTCGAAGAAGAACTTTTTCACGAGCGCTAACGACTGTAGCCGAAGGCATATCCGTGGAAAGTTAGCATGAAGCTAGCCGTTGAAGCAGCGGTCTTCGGTCCCTTGTAATATCAGTTTCCACACTGTTGTTGATGTTTGCTGCTCCGCCAAAGGCCGCGTGATCACACAGAATGGTCAGTATGGCAACGGTAACTTAGTTACGATCAATCCTGGGCTCTGGAGACAGAGGTTAGCTAGTGTAGCTGGGCCCGGTTGCCAACACGGGAAGTCTGATTATGTTATACTTAGATGAGTTGATCCGGCCGTGTAGCTGATGAAGAACGGTGCATGGTGTAATTCCTTTTTGAAAATTCGGCTTTCGGCTTTTATTGTTTGTGTGTGTTCAGCTGATGCTAACTAGCGCGCAAAGTGTCAGATGTGCTTCTGTAAACAAGGCATCTTAGTGAGAGGTTTTCCTCTTTGACTGCATCCCAACCAGCTGACAAAGTCCTGTTGTGGAAAAGTAAAGAATAAATCATCCAAAGAGCTACAGGTCGCGACTGGGATACACATTTTAAAGTCATACCGGTTTATAGCCAAGCTAATTGCTGCTGGGTGCTTGTTCTCATCAACAGCTCTGTCAGAGGAGATATCAACCTGGGTTTTTATTACAGACCTTAGTCGTTGCAAACAGTACATCCTCCTCTAACTCTAGGGTTTTACATCTCAATAAAAAAAAAAAAAATCATAACAGTTTCTTGAAATTATTTAGCTTTAACAGATTCACTTGATTGTTTATAAAGAAGACAGAAAGCGGAGGTGGAAGAACTGGGTTTTAAGAACACCGCTGCAAGAGCAGGATTCTTTTCCCCCCCCAGCTGTTCTGTTGGTTTGCTGCTGTGTTTGGGGTCAGTTTCTTCCTCCAGGACCAGCCTCAGTTGGCAAACAAATGGACTCGTATTTGACTCTTGCAATTAGTTATACTGAGGTTCACGGCTGGCTCGGTGGCTGCACAGTACCCTGGTCCTATGACTGCCAGTCAGGCCCTCCACCACCACGCCTGACTGTTGGATGTGATTGTGCTGATATTTTTCCAAACCTGGCACTGTGAATTATTCCCAAGCGCCTCTACTTTGGTCTTGTCCTTTGTCCCAGAGGCCTTGGTGTTCTCACATTTAATGCTGCAGACCTAAGTTGTGCTGCCAAGGCATTTTTAGAGAACAAGACATACTTATTCAGTCTTTTTCTACTTGTACTGACATCAATCTGAACCTTTGGGTTTTCATTTTCTGTAGTCTACAATTCACATAATTACAAGAAATACAGCGTTGACATATTTCACTCAGTGTAATAAATGGGTTTCACTTTCTAAAAGGGACACAAATAGTGTGATGACGTTCTAATTTAGTATCTTTAACACAATCTGTAACAGATTAATCTTCCACTGTTTTGCTCTAATTCAGTTTCTGATTGTCTATCCCAGGACAGCGAAATGTCAGATGTTGACCTCGCCCTGGGGCCCGGGAGCAGCAGCATGGATGGGGAAAATGCTCCGCTGTACTGCATCTGTCGAAAGCCAGACATCAACTGCTTCATGATGTAAGTCCACCACCACCACTGCTGCTGTTTTAGCCAGTCACTTAAGGGTAGACGGATGCAACAGCATCTCTAAAAGCGGGCCGTGCTCTTGTTCCCTGCTCTCCCAGCGGCTGCGACAACTGCAACGAGTGGTTCCACGGGCACTGCATTAACATCACGGAGAAGATGGCAAAGGCCATCCAAGAGTGGTACTGCATGAGCTGCAGAGGTCGGCTTCTTATACATATTTTGTTCCCCCTTTGCATTACTTCCCCTCATTGTTTGGATCATTTAACAAGATGTTTCTAACACTGATGTTTTCTTTTGGGGGGCCGAGCAGAGGAAAACCCGCTTTTGGAAGTAAAATACAGATCGAAGAAAAACCGGGACAAGGAACCGGACTCGGACAGAACCGAAAGACAGTACAGCACCCCGAGCACTCCGGACTATAGGAGCGACAGACGCCGCGGGTCCAAAGTATGTGGCGCCGATGCAAGCAGTCGACAATAATCACTTGAAATTGACAGAAAGCCTCTAGTGGCTTTATTCGAGCGACCGAAGCCTGCGTGGTAGGTTGACCTGGGCTGTTGCTCCTTGTGCGTCCAGGTGAAACGCTCGGTGCGCATGTGTGGGGAGTGTGAGCCCTGCAGGAGGACTGAAGACTGTGCCCAGTGCGACTTCTGCAAGGACATGAAGAAGTTTGGAGGGCCCAACAAAATCAGGCAGAAGTGCCGCTTCAGGCAGTGCGAGGTCCGAGCCAGGGTGAGTCGCTGTACCTCTCGCGGTGTCGCTCGCCAAATCCCCCGCGCCCTTTACGGTGGAAATTGTGCGAGCTGTTTCGCTTTGTTCTGCCTCAGAAAATGCTTCGCGTGAAGGAGGAGGAGTTCTCTCTGCGCGAGAGGAGGGAGAATTCCCACCACAGGCGAAGGCGCTACTCCGATGACTACGACAGCGAGGCGGAGCTTTACCAGCAGTACAGGGCGGTGGGGCTCGACGGCGACATGGTAAGCTGATGCTGCGTCGGCTCAGACAAACCGGCTTGCTTTGGATTGGAGGCTTGTTCAGAAAGTCACCTGACCGGCCGCGGCGTTTTCGCGCAGACTTGGGGGAGCGACGACGACGACGAGCCGCCTTTCAGTCCCGTCATGCGCAAGAAAGCCATAAAGGTGAAGCATGTCAAGAGGCGGGAGAAGAAGATTGAGAAAAAGGTGAGTTTCCTCGTGAGCTCTGGTCGTCGTGACTGAAATCGCTGCGAGATGTTCCAGTTGGACACGCTAAACGGACACCTTAAGGAAAAAGTCAGATAAAGTCTCGGTTTAAAGGATGTTCTCTCACGGCATTTTTAGAAAGAGTCGCGGCGCCACAAGCAGAAGCAGAAGCACAAGGACAGAAGCCGACACAGCGAGCGGGGCGAGTTCCGGGACAGCGGGGGGATGCGCCAGTGTCTCGGGCCAAACTGCGTGGAAGCATCAAGGCCCAACTCCAAATACTGCTCCGAGGAATGTGGCATGAAGCTAGCAGCCAAGTAAGCCTGGTCCCCATCTACACACTGCAACAGTGTTCATACGCCTTGAATTTAATTAGTTTTTTGTCCCATTAGAACAACAAACTTTGATATAATCTGCTTTTATGTGATAGACCATCACAAAGTAACACGGCTGTGGATAGGAAAGTAACCTTTTTGCAAATAATATCCTGAGAAGTGTGGTGGCTGTTTGTATTTAGCCCCCTTTACTCTGATTGCTCTAAGTTAAACCGGTTTTGTTCAGAATTCACGTAATTGGTGGAATGCGTCCTCTCATAGCCGGTTGTTATTAACGTGATGGAGGATGCATCTTTATTGTTAACTGTCCTGGTGAGAGGCAGGTCAAACGTCAAAGAGACTTCATCCATGTTTATGATGTCGTCTGGTCCGATGGAAACCTCGGCCATCTTTGTTTTGAGTGAATTGGTGGAAGTTTGTAACCTTTTCCTCGTAGTCGGGGAGGGAGTTGCTAACACAGTCGTCCGCGCCCTGATGGACAGACCCTTTCGTATAATGAATCTGAGACACCATGGTGGTCCGCCTCTAAAATCTTCAATTTTCTTTAGGGTGGCGATGGTTCTGACTTTCAGTCGGGTCTGCGCCGTGGAAACACCTCTGCCGTCTGCTCTCTGTGTTCACCCAGTCTTTGAGAGCGTTTTCAAGTTCGGGCCATCTGCATTTCTTACCTCTGAAAGCGTTTGTCGTCTTTCTGCATTGAGTCAGTTCCTCACGCTGCGGTCTCCAACGTCTCACCATCGATTCACTGATGCCAAGCTTACGTGCAGCAGCTCTGTTTCCTTCTTTGACAGCCAGACCAATGGCCTTTTAACTTGAAAGCTGCATCATAGTAACCTGACCCTAGCCAGACGGATGTCACTCCGCCTAGCTTCACTCACATACGTCTGGGACCTCTCCCATAGAGAGTAATTTCTCCAACCAGGTTTATTGTCTAGCCAATCAGGACGCAAGGCTGGAGTTTCATAGATGTGACGTAGTGGAGAAGCGACCGTGAGATTCCAACAACAACGGCGGCTCGCATCGAGGAAGCAGGCGTTAACATTGATGCTGCTATTTCTTCCGTGTTGTCCAATCTACCTAATATTGTTTCATTAAAAGAACATCAGAGAACGGCTCTGAAGGCTTTTGTTGGTGGAAACCATGTTTTCGCCCTTCTCCCAACCGGATTTGGCAAGTTTTGTTTTCCGGGGCGTGCCCGCGGCGGAGCGGTTAGCGCAAACCATGTTAGGAGGCCTTTAGTCCTCGACGCGGTCGGCCCGGGATCGACTCCGACCCGCAGCGCTTTGCCGCCTGTCTTCCCCCCTCTTCCTGTCAGCTCACTGTCAATGAAACGCGTGCCACTAGAGCCGAAAACACATTAAAAAAAAAAAAAACCACGTCGCTCTCACAGCGTCACGGGTTAGCTTCGGTGTGAGTGGTTGAAATAGCACGTCGATAAAGATGACAGACAAGTGGCTTATCCAATCATATGCAAGGATTTTTGATAAGGCCCAGCCTTCAGTAAAGGCAATTCCTATGGAGATGTCCCATATGGATGTGAGTGGAGCTAGGCGGAGCGACATCCGTCTGGCTAGAGTCAGGTTAGCATCATATGCGTTTCTCCGCGCATTTTCCGTGACGAGGGTGTGTGCACATAGCGCAAAATGGCTGATCTAAAGAATTTAGAGTGAGTGATTTGATTTAAACAATTTAATTGGTCCTCTGAAACCTCTCCAGTAATTTCATTGGTCTGCTGTGAAGAGACTACCGTGAATGTTTTGGCGGCATGAAGCTCGTTAGCCTGTAAAAATCCATAAAATAGCCGCATCACAGTTTACGTGTTCAAAGCGTGTGAAAGAAGGTGCGGCTTGTAGTCTGGATATTACGGTAGTTTATTTTCATGTGTGGTATTTCAAAGGAGAAGTTCACAAATGCTCCGCTTCCTCCATGATTGCCAGAAGCTCAATTTGTTTTTCATCTTTTTCCGACCCGCAGCCGGATCTACGAGATCCTCCCGCAGCGGATCCAGCAGTGGCAGCAGAGTCCCTGCATCGCCGAGGAGCACGGCAAGAAGCAGCTCGAGCGCATCCGCCGGGACCAACAGAACGCCCGCCTCCGCCTCACTGAGATGGAGCGACGCTTCCACGAGCTGGAGGGCATCATCGCCAAGGCCAAGCAGCAGGCGGTTCAGCAGGACGAGGAGGTACTGCCCTCCGCCTCAAAACCGCGTTCTCACGCGTTTGCTGCAGATTTGAAAGATTTGGGATTAAAAAAACATAACCGAGGAGCCGCTGTCTGTAATCGCAGGTGAATGAAGGGGAAAGCGATGACACGGACCTGCAGATTTTCTGCGTGTCCTGCGGTCATCCCATTAATCCAAAAGTGGCGCTGAGACATATGGAGAGATGCTACGCCAAGGTGATCATTTATTCCGCTGGTTTGCCTCAGAAAATCCCTCTTTAAAGCTAGAACGTGATTCATGAGTTGTCTACAAGCACAGCCGGCCTGTCTGCTTCTAAAAACCTGTTTCTGAACTGATTCTTCTCAACAGTACGAGAGTCAGACTTCCTTTGGTTCCATGTATCCCACAAGAATAGAGGGGTAAGAGTAAAAGAGTGCGCTTGAGTCTTTAGAGACGAGCTTAGCTTTTTGGAGTCCACCACGATGTTTACTCATCTCCCTGCAGTGCTACCAGACTCTTCTGTGACGTGTACAACCCCCAGAGCAAGACCTACTGCAAGAGGCTGCAGGTTCTGTGTCCAGAACATTCCAGAGATCCCAAGGTGTGTGGTCCTCCATCGGCTGTGTGGAAAAAAACAACAACACTTCCAGCAGATCTCCCAACTTGTTTGGTTAAACATGCGTGATTTTTTTTTTTTTTTTTTTTTTTTTTACGTGGAGATTCAAGCCGATTTCTTCTGTTTGACCTCCAGGTGCCGGTAGACGAGGTGTGTGGATGCCCCCTGGTGAAGAACGTGTTTGACCCGACGGGAGATTATTGCAGGGTGTCCAAACGGAAGTGCAACAAGCATTATAACTGGGAAAAGCTGAGGAGAGCTGAGGTGGACTTGGAGCGAGTCAGAGTGGTAAGGGACTCTGTTGCCATGGAAGCCGCTATTTTAAAAAGCTGCAGCCGGTCTCCATGATCTGACCCGTTGTTGTTGTTTTTTTTGTCCCCCACAGTGGTACAAGCTGGACGAGCTTTTCGAGCAGGAGCGCAACGTCAGGACTGCTATGACGAACAGAGCCGGTCTGCTGGCCCTGATGTTGCACCAAACTATCCAGCATGACCCTGTGACGACGGACCTCCGCAGCAACAAGGATAGGTAGTCAGAGTTGTGCAGATCCCTGTACATAATAACATAATAACATAATAACGGTGGGCTAAAGATGTGAAGTTCTAGATTAGCTACTACTTTGATGAAAGACGTTTTTCTACCATTTTAGAGTGTGCGTATGATAATATATTTTTCCCTAATAGTGGTAGACGAGCACATCGAGTTGAAAACTGCTGTTTTTGGTATAAGCATTTTGAATAAACAACTGAAACATGCTACACATGGTGTCATTGTTCCTGTGTCAGGTCTGATGTGTCTAAGCCAACATCACATACATCTATTCATACTGTTGCAGATGATCTTAACCTGCGTTTACGTTTTATGTCCTGATTGTCGTTTCGTATAAATAAAATTGGGATGATTTTTGACAACTTTCAAACTTGAATCTTGCAGTAAAATGTGGAACAAATGATTCAAATTTCAAATGATTACATATTATACTGGAAAAATAGCATAATTAACTAGGACATACCCGGGGTAGGCTAAACTATTTCATTTACACTAGTTTGCATCTCTTGAACTTTTTTACACTTTGTCTTGTTATGACCACAAACCTCAGGCTCCCTCTGAATATCTTTAATTATTGCTCCTGTTCCTTGACCATTCATGGGGTTGACAGTAAGAACACTGTTGTGGGGAGGAAAGGAACTTCGGACATCTGTGCCGATTCTAGACAGCCTTTAACTCTGACGTCGTCATAAGACAGAAACGCACATGGATGATTCTAGTGAAATCCGGGCCTACAGCCTTCCGAAAAGAACCACAAAATGCGCGCTCTCTTCTCTCCACACATTTTTGAAAATTTCCTAGAGGTGGGCTATACTTGTACGTCGTGTCATGCAAGGGATTGTGGGATTCCTTATAGCACTTTAGCTATGGTAACGGACATGATGAGATTCCTATGCTAGAGGAACTGGTAGGAAGGGTACAGGTTCTTTCCTTATCGTGGTGACCGCAGACACCCATCCACTTTGGCTAAAGAGTCCTTACAATTTAGGTGTATTTAGATGGACCCCCGGTTTGTTTTGGGGGGATTTATGATAAAGACAGTAGTTGGAAAGAAAGTGAAGCATTCAAACATTTTTCCAAATAGAAATCCTAATCTGAATCTTAATTGGATTTAGTTCTGGAGTTTGATAAGCATGCCGACAGCGTGATGCAGCTTCTACTGTGTTTCACTGTAGGAGTGATCAGAATCGCCTTAATTTGCCCATGGTTTTGTGCACAAGAAAGGAATTTTACTTTGGTTACAGTGCTCTCAGCGTACAGAAAACTATAATTTTTTTTGTGTCACAACATTGTAGTTCAGTTGGTGAGATGTTCATTGCGTTTAGCAGGTTGACAGCAGGGGTAAGAAACTCTCTGGGGCAGCTGGTTTTTGTAAATAGCCCTCTGTGGCGCCAACCTGGAGGTAAATCTAAACAGTTTGTGTGCAGGATGAATGCGGTCTGCAAAGATATTTAGCAGCCATTTGCCTGACCCTGGACCTGTACAAGTCCTGAAAAGAGGGCAGGTGAGCCCTTATCATCCTCCCTGCAGACCTAATTGTTGTTGTCTT
This sequence comes from Fundulus diaphanus, assembly GCA_037039145.1. Classification (NCBI taxonomy): domain Eukaryota; kingdom Metazoa; phylum Chordata; class Actinopteri; order Cyprinodontiformes; family Fundulidae; genus Fundulus; species Fundulus diaphanus. The sequence continues at coordinate 41,933,221 of CM073126.1, forward strand.
GGCCTGTCCTGTTTTGTGGATGAGCTAAACCACACAGTGATGGACAAACACAGGACAGAGTGAATTATGGCTGTGTACGAGACGACCAAAAGCTCCGCTGGAAGGTTGTACTCCTTGATTTGCCAAACAAACTACAGTCTCTGCTGGGCCTTCTTCTGAACAGTGTCGGCATGCAAGGCCCCAAGAAAATGGTGGTTCAGGCTAATGTGCAGTGCTGGTTTGCTAGCTCACGTAGCATTTTGCATAGGCAAAAAGGTTCAGTTTTGCTTTCATCTGTACAATGCAACCTACTTCCACATGTTTGCCGTGTCCCCTCCATCGGTGATCCTGCATCCTAGTTGTATCCCTGCTTTCACATACGTGATTTAGGTGAACAGGTTTTCAGCAGAACTGTGTGGGATGCCGAGGAGGCAATGCAATCATTGGCGTGCCGTAGCGGAGCTGCATCTAAACCTTTGCCCTCTGTGGTTTAAGATTAAATGTAAATAGAACTGGTCGATTTCTTTCAACAGTGGTTTTCTTTTTGGCATTCCTGTCCTGTGAACAGGTTCTCCCACTTGATCTCTGGATCTCTACGTCTCCACCAGACTCAACATTGGCCTTATGGTACTTCTCTGATTATAATCCTCTCCTCGCCATGCAAGTTTAGGTGCACTCTTTCTGTTTTTTTAAGATAATTGTTTAAATATTTTTCCATGAGACATGTAAAGCTTGGGATGTCGTTTTATACGTTAACCCAGGTTCAAACTTTTCCATAGCTTTATCCCTAACCTAGCTGTTTCATTGTCTTCACGATGGTGCTTGTTTCTAATGCGGTCCTCTGAGACCTTCACAGAACGCGATTGCACTTGATTTTATGAAGTGGTATCAGATTAAAGGGCCTTGAATGTGCAATACAGCAAAAACAAAAAAAGGTTTGAAAATCATGTCCCATTTCCTTTTTTACTTCTCAGTTATGAGCTACTTTTTTGGTCTGTCAAATAAAATCCACAAAAATCCTATAGATTGAGCACGTCACAACAGGGGGGTCAGGAAGCTTTTCCAGTTTACCAAGGAAACTTCGTATGGGGACAAGAATAAACTGATAAATCCTGATTAAAGTGCACTGCAGTGCCCTTTTCAATGTTGAAAACATCCAAAAGCCATTAATTTACTTCACTTTAGCGGTACTTAAATTACAGAATATTTTTTTTTAATCCATACGATTTTATTTTTCAAATCATTTGAAAGTTGCATAGAATTTCTGATGTTATCGAGTGACAATGCCCAACTCTGATAACCTGGTGCATTTTATCATTTGGGTTTTTAAAAGGCTTTGCAGAGAGAAGGAGAACCTTGCATACCTTGAACATTTGCATTTTAAACAAATACTGCAAATTTTAATCAAAACAATGTGTATAGTTTTCCTCTTCTGCCTCCTGTTATCTTAAATATAGCCCTTGTGGCTTATTAGATATAATCTGTAAAATTCCTCACTATATCTAACTCTCACCTTAGGTGTTTAACCTATCTCTGACATAGTTTTTTCCTAATACTGTAAAAAAGAAAAAAGAAAAAAAAAAGCTATAAAAACATACAAACCATGAACGCAGCACTTAATATGTAAGACAAGGATCTAGGACAAGACGATTCACCCCTTTGCCTGCTGCTCTCACTGGAGCACAGCCTGTGCAAAAGCGTTAGAAACAGTTTTATTCTATCATGTTTTTACTCTTCTTACCAAATTCTTTAAACAGACCAGCCTTGAAATTAGCTATTGCTCAGTAGAGAATAGAATTCAGCTCCTCGTATGTTTGGTTTTGTGCGTGTGCGAAATGTTTACCTAATTTACTCAAAAATCGTTTGAACTCGAAACATTTAATCCTTGACAATCTGAAAAAAAAAAGTTGGGAAAACTACCCAAATATGTATTTCGTGTTGATAGAAGTGGCCTTTTGTGATTGTGTTTAAATTCATATCAGTCATTCACTGGTTATTATTAGCTGTATTTACATTAATGAGGCATATACTGAATATTAACCGTGTTTGAATTGATAGATACTGTATATTCTGGTTAGTTTGGTAGCATTCATCGTGTATGTTTTATGGTTTTTCATGGAAACTTCCTTTGTATTCAAAACAAAGTTCTCTTTGTACTGACACAATCTTCTCAGAGCCGAGAAACAGCATGAATGTTCAAGGTTTTATTCTCTTGTCATTTATTCTTGTCTCTTGTCAATCAGATACACGCCTGGGTGGACCAACACACTAGACACATACATGGACACATGAACACGTCAGAAGACGCATAAACATAATTTTGGCACTAATGGAACCCCATAACACACACCTTTCTTATCGTACCCCTGAATGAACGCGGCTGGTCTGCCCACAGGATTTGCATAGAGCCAATTAGATGGCGTTGCGTGCCTTACTCTAACCTATTGTACGCTCGGCTCTTCCTGTGGGTGGAGCCAACCGTTGTACAACTTTATAAGTGTTCAAATTAAATTAGACTTTGACTTCTGAGAACTTAATTCTCTGTGTCCTTTCCGCTGGTTGGCAAGAGAAGAACTGGGCGATAGTAAAAAAAACTGTCAACGTCTGTCCATCTGCAAACAAGGGAAAGCGCGGATTTATTTCTCTCGTACGTCGCTTTTTTAGTCCTTGCGGGCTTCCGTTGATGGAGCTGGGTGCATGGTGCAGGCAGGGCTAGTTTAGACCTGGCTCATGAACTGAAGAGAACGTACTCTTTGTAAGAGAGTCGCATACATTTGGGGGGATATTAACCGACGAAGGTGTGTGATTTTTATCTGTCCACTTTTGGTGAAACTATTTAGAGCAGCGATGACAGAAGCCAGCTGTTAACTATGTTAATTATGGATGTCAGCACAGCAGAGCACCACCAAGCGCTGCTAATGCTAACGGCTGCTAACGACTTCCCCGCTCTCAGTAAAGGTGTCTGTCCATCTGACGCACCGCTGGTTACGCGGGGTTACTCGCGGTGTCGCGGTGTTTGTTGCAAATGGGTAACTGAGCGTGGGAGTAGCCGAGAGTCGGAGCGTTTTGTGCCGAACTTTGCGCATGCTCGCTTGTGCTGCTAACGTTATGCTTGGCGGCTAACAATAGCTACATGCCTTTGCTAGCCGATTCCCCGCTCATAAGAACAGCTGGTAGCTTTGCGTTGAACTGTTTACAGTTCACAGTTTAACTCTCACGTAAAGATGAGAGTTGACTTTCGGTTTCGCTTTATTTACGCACTGTGTTGGAATACATTGTACTTCACCTTTATTTGAACCCCCCCACCCCCCTTTTCTTTCTCTGCAGGTTCAGTGATAAACAGCTAACACCACCCTGACGCCTTCCCTGACCCCTCCAGGCTGGGGTCAACCGGGCTACTCCCAATAGGATGCAGGCGCGACTGTAGAGGATAGCTTGTTTGTCTGCAGGCGGACGCATTGGATCCTCTGTAGCCCTTCATCGGTGCATAGATGAGCGAAGAAGCAGCCGAGAGTCAGCTCCCTGTCAGTGAGCCTGTGGAGAAGGTTCAGGGGGGAAACCTCATAGGGAGCATCAAGACAGAAGATACCTCTGATGAACCACCGGCGCCCTCAGATGGACCTATACAGGCAACGATGGAAGGCTCGGACCCTGCTGGAGGCACCCCAGCCGGGGCTAAAGACCAGGTCAAGGCTGCTGGTGAGCCTCCAATGGACTGGTTTGAGCCGCTCGAGGAGGACGACGACGATGACGGCAACAGTCCGTGCAGAAATTATCCAGACGAAGAAAGCCTGGCAGGAGAGAATGAGAGCGTTGCAGGCAGCGAGAGAACTACAAAAAGAGTATATCAGTGAGTTCAGTTTTTAAAAAAAAAAAAAAATCCCCTCAATGAACGCAAACTGAAGTTGCTACATTTGTTCCCATACATTGTTTTTTTTTTTCATCTTTAAATCTGATTTTAGAATTCAAGGGTATCGACGTAAGCGCTCGCATCCGGATGAGGGGTGGGTTGATTGTCCAGCGCTAGGGCAAGGTTGGAAACGCAAAGAGGTTGTCCGGCGCTCAGGCTCCAGCATCGGCCAGGTTGATGTGTATTATCTAAGGTAAGTGATGGACATCCATAAATCAATACCTGACTGGCTCTGATCATTGCACCTATTTACAATTTAATAGAGATCAAGTAAACATTAGGATATGAGCTTTGATGCATAAATGGGGATTACCTTATATTTCTGACTATAAACCACACGTCTTTCATAGTTTGGCTGATCCTGCGACTTGTATATCAAATTAAAATGATAATTCATATTGACCAGCATGAACCATGGAGTAAATATTACCATCTGTCACCACAAGAGGGCTTGCTAGGCTTGTCAAAACTATAATGCTCCTGTACCACATTAACTTATAGACAACAAAGACTGAACACATGTCTGTATGTTGTTTTGCTGTCTCAGTTTGCATTCACACTGGTTAGCATTGCATGGTGCAGCTCAAAGGATCCAGACCACGACAGAACCCCATTAATGGCCTATCCATGAAGCTAATAACAGCTAGCGCTAGCTTACAGGTCTGTTGTCCGGGCGTTTTACAACTTCGCTGCTGAACGTGAGCTTTATGTTGCTCTGAAACATCCGTGTTGTACTGTTGGCTTTGGACACGGCACAGCTACGCTCATGGTCTAATTGAGGCGAAATTTTGACAATTTTCTGCGTAACGGGCCATCGCTGAAATGCGCTGGATAAAACCTTACTGATTGGAGTTGCTAATTTACCCCATTCATCCTCCCAGGTACGTTCCAGGTTACTCAGCTGGTTGTGGATGCTGCTGTGTAATTTAATAAACTGGTTTACCAGATTAAATGTCAGTTTTTATTCTTGGCTTGTGTGAAATAAATTTATAAATCAATGCGTATAGTCCGGTGCAACTTCTATTTTTTTTTTTTTTTTTTCTCTTTATGACTCATTTTTTGACGGATGCAACTTATATCCCGGAGTGACTTATGGTCCGAAAAATACAATAATACAAAAATACAACCTTTATAAAAAAAAAAAAAAAACCTGCTGCACATTTTCTCTTGCGTGTCGTAAATTGAACCAATGGGTCAGATTAAAAAAGGCAGAAACTGGCATCACCCTGGAGAAAGCTTGTTTGGTGCATCTCTGCTAAGGACTGGTTGCAAGACATCTCTTTGCTTTCAATTTAGAAGGGTTAAGAACTTGCATACAATTTATATTTTGTTAATTCACAGCAAGAAATAAATATGGTTTTAACTTTAAGGGCTTCTTTGATAGCTGAATTCTTGTTTTCTCTAAACTTTTCCTTATGTTTTTTTATTTTTTTTTTATTTTTATTTTTTTTTACTTGAATTGGAACAGCTAGAAACTATCGAAGTAATGACTCCTCAAATGCCATCTGGGTTACATCTTTGAAAAAAAAAATATATCCATGCGATCCCTTTGTGAAGAAAAAACTGTGTTTTTTAAATGGTTGTTTTTGTTCTCCCTCACAGTCCACGGGGCGATCGAGTGAGAAGCAGAGTAGAACTAGCTACAACGCTCCATGGAACTGACTTGACAAATTTTGAATACAAGACTGGGAAGTTCTACCACGGGAATGCCCCACCAATTAGAGCTCGAGGCAGAACGAAGGTTTAACTTCATTTTTTAACCACTTTAAACAAAAAAAACAGCAAAAAGTTTATCCCTGCCGAGACGCTGTCTCTGATCTTTCAGAAAAGGTATCGGGATCGGTCCTCCTCAGAGTCCAGTTGGATGGATGGAGCTGAGACGCCTGACTCCTACCACAGGCTCACCCCGAACGTCACGCCCAAGAATGTCCAAATCAACCAGAAAAGTTTCTTCCTGAACCACTCAACAGGAGAGTCTAAACAAAGCCCCAGCTCTGAGGAAAAACATTCAGAGGAAAAAATCCGGCTTCCTTTCCCCTCGTCATCTCGACCGCTCTCGCTGCCTTCGGTAAAGGGAGAATTTGGATCAGAGGAGAGCACTCTGTAAGTTCCTGACTTACCCGCTTACTTTCTTACAGCGGCTACTTAATGAGGACCGTTTTTCCTCTTCTTCTTCCTGTAAGCTGTTGGTGATCTTTGATAAGGAGTGCTCGATGTTTCCACATTCACCGGTCATCCTGTAATCTCAAGCATGTAATCACTTTATTTAACAAACCAATAAAAACCTTTCAAAGTTTGAAACTGTTTTAAATTTATGGTTAATTACGGGTGATTTTAGAGCTTTTTTTTTTCAATCCAAATTTACTAAGATTGTCAACCATAGTACAACCCATTTCAATCTCATCTAAGAGAAACCTTTATACACGTTGGCATTCTGATAAACTTGGACATAAAGTCACCTCGCAAGGCTGTAGATGCCTCATGTTTTCAGATCCCGGGCCTCCATCTGTCTGGATAAGCCTACATCTATATACTGTATGCTTATGCACTTCACTACAGTGGATGTGAACTTATTATCACCTTGTTTTTCCACAGGGTCTGTGCAAAGTGTGGTATTTCGTTTACAGGCACATGGTATGACAAACAAAGGAAGAGGCCCTGCTGTCCCTCCTGCTGGGGTATGTCTGTGTTGGCGTCTACAGTTAGTAACGCGTCAGAAATAAAACGTATAACACAACGTATTTTCATACATTGCCTTTTCATCTCTCTCCTTTTTTGAACCCCAGCAACATCAAAGTCAATAGAGCACCCACTGATCCGCTTCAGAAAGGTAAGGCAATGAGAGTTAACAAGCTGCGGCTTCACACTGATGTGGTTGGCTGCAGAAGAACATACAATGCGGTACCGCGCACGTGACGTCACGGCCTTAAGAGTAACGCCCCTTTTGCCGCACCGGTAGGGCAAACAGTCGTAGAACGCACATACAAACCAGCCATTACAAGCGCAACAGAACCAGCGATATGACCGACTTTGCAGCCATTAAACTTACCCAAGACGATGTCCCAGGCGCACGGTTTACTGGTCGCACTGTGGAAGAGCACACCAACCTTCAGCTGAAACGGTGGCTTGAGTGTCGAGGGCTCAAAAAAACCGGAAGACGGGCCGAGTTGATTCAACGGTAAGCTTTGTTTTTTTCCCTGCTCGGCGTTCATGCCTTTGTTATGATTTCCACCGTGCTCCGTTCACGTCGGCCTTTTTTGTTTGTTTGCAATCAACGTCCAGGAATCTGTATATCTTGCCAATAGGTAGCTACAAAACGATTGTTCACATCTCAGAATCTTTCGCTTAAGAGATTCAGGGCGTTTGTTTTTGAGTAAGCTATCCCGGTAGCAGGGTATCATGTTAGCGCCTGCTAACATGCTAGCCCATATGCTATCATCACCCTTTCCACCGACAAAATGCTTGCTACATATGTAGGTGAATTTGGTAACTTTTTCCGGGTTGAAATGTTGTGTAGGCCGCCCGCACAAGTGTACCCAACGCACACACCTCTCCTTGGCACTCTTGAGTTTCGGGAAATTAATGAAGAAAACATCCTTCATATGCGGCTGATCAGCGTACCTCGAGTCGCTGTTGCACGTCCCATAGCAACAATGTTTATAAACCATGGTCTTAGATGTTGGAAAAAGCAGTCGTTTACCGAGTAAAACCTAGGCTAACGCACGTCTCTTCCACAGCAAAACAGCGGCGGTTTGGGAGTTTGCCCTACTGCGTACCACGTGATGTGACGTCATCGTGACGTTGTGTTTCTAAAAATAGCTCGTGCGCGGTACCGCATTAGCATATTTAGAAGCTCAGTGCATATTAGGGCTGCGGACGTTGTCTCAGCAATGTAAAAGGCAGATGATTCAAGACTGCTATGACAACTATTTGTTTTCACGTCTGGGCCGGTCAGTGGATTCCTTGCGGTCAATGTGTGGGATGTCACAACAACATCGACTGTGGCCAGTGTGCTAACTGCAAGCATGGACTGCAAAGCCCCGAGGCTAAAAAACGCCTGTGTCGGAAACGTAGATGCATATGTCCAATTCGCAAGGTAAGGGGGACGAATGCTCGGCTCCTTCATCTTTCTTTTTTCAACTTGTTTCTAACTGTAGTCTTTCCTTATCATTATTATTGTTGTTGTTTTTTGTGTTTTTTGCAGCAAAGCCCAGGAAGCAGTAGTGTCACTTACAAGAGGTCTTTTGACACTACAGACACGTATGATGACAGTGTAGGTTTTCAAATTACAAACCCCGATGATTTATATTCGCTAAATGTCTTATTTTAATCGTAGCTTTTTACTGATATTTTTCCTTTAAAATTACAGAATGATGTCATGGAGTCCCAGGTAAGACTTTTGTACTACTGGATTTGTTGTTTTTGAATGTAAATGAATGGAAAACTGTAATATTAGGAATCCCTGATGTTTCCCAACACAGCATCAGAGTCTCAAAGGCAGCGACACAGAGAACTTCTCGGTCAACGTGGACCTCGATGACGAGGACATGTCGACGGATGACGATGACGATGTGAGTGCATTGTCCTTTTCTGTTTTCCCATTAATAACAATAATCTTTATAGTCCACATACCGTATTTTTCGGACTACAAGTTGCATCAATCAAAAAATGCGTCATAAAGAGTTAAAAGCAACATAAAGCTCACGTTCATCAGCGAAGTTGTAACCGGCTCAGACTACAGACCTGTAAGCTAGCACTAGCTGGTTTTAGCTTAACAGACAGCCCAATAACAGGTTTCTGTCGTGTTCTGGGTCCTTTGAGCTGCACCATGCAACGCTCCCCTGCGTGAATGCATACTGAGACAACATACAAACATGTGTTCAGTCTTTGTTGTCTATAAGTTAAGGTTTCAATTCATTTTTAGTTTTCACAAGCCTAGAGAGCCCTCTAGTGGCTATAGACGGTAATGTTTACTCCTTGGTTCATACTGGTCAATATGAATTGCCATTTAATTTTGATATGTCACACCTGAATATAAGTTGCAGGATTGGCCAAAGTATGAAAAAACTGCGACTGATAGTCCGAAAAATACGATATGTGGTTAGAAACATGAGAAAGATTCACGATAAATGACACAAAGCACTAAAAGGTCACAAAGAAACAACAGGCACAACTTGTGTCTGAATAATCAACAGCTGATAAGGCTGGGCGATATGGAGCAAAAAGAATATCTCAATGTTTTTAGACTGAATGCCGACATACGATATTTATCTCAATATGTTTTTTTTATTCGTAAAGTAATTATAAAAGGGCATCTCTGAATCAAAGCTTCATCCCAAATGTTTCACAGTCACAATCTTTAACAAACGGCTGTAGATAAATATGAGAAACAGCTGAAAAATAACCTACTGTAATACATAAAAGGATAATTCAACGCAATGTTCATCATAGGTTGAGAATTTACTTGTGGTGGTGGACAGTGCAGACTCACTTTGGACGGTACGGCGTAGCGTGGTGTCAGTCTGGCGTAGGCAGACATTTGGGGGGCCGTGCCCACCCTGGTCTGGAGGCTGTCATTTGGGTTTTATTTTTTTACGTTATAGTGGCCAACTTTCTGTTAGTCCTATCTTGATTTATCAATCATACACAATTTAACCAATCAAACCAACAAGAACAGCAACACGCTAGCCAACTACAGAGAGGGGGGATGGGTCGCTACATTCGTAGCCTACTTGGAGAGCGTCGCCAGTGCAGCTCGGATATTCTGACTTATTTCCAAATACAAGGAGTGACAACTGAGCAAACGAGTGAGCAGGAAGTGGCGCCATATCTTTCAGAGTTCCAATTTTATTGCCATTAAATTATTTACATTTTCTGCAGTGAGATTTAGCACCAGTATGTAGTGCTGCGTGCAGCCTCTCTTCTGTCAGTCTGCTCCAGGGCAGCTGTGGCTACTAACATAGCTCACCACCGTCAGGGTGTGAATGGGTGCATGAATGTGTGCATGACTGACCAGTGCAAATGCTTTGGGGTCTTCAGATGATTTATTTCAATATTCTCGGCCACACATCGCTTTTCTAACACAACAAGGGAACGTTCTCAGTTCTGAACAATTTCTTTGTGCTGCTCTTTGTTTTTATGCCAACGGCAGCTTTTTAATAACGTAGGAGACGCAGAAAATCTTTCAGAGGCAGCTGTATGTCGTATTGTCAGGATTGTTATTGTTGCACTCAGTTATAGTTTAAAGGTGTTCATAGTCAAAAACCCACAAGATTAATAACATAACTTTACTGAATGAAAGCAATAATTTATTCTGTGTCAAATTTTAGCAATTCCAGCTCTACTTTTCTATTCATATATTTTAGTTTCCGTTCACCTATTTTTCCACAACACCGTTAGGACTGCTGCACATTTCTACACCTAAATAACACTATCTTTACTTCAGCTGGAATTATACATATAGCCTATATGATTAATATAAAGTGAGGTTGTCACAAGACAGTTAATGTCAACTCATTTGTAGAAGGATGAGTGAACAATGCTTGAAAAAAGATGAACATATCAGTTATTCAATAACTCACACCATCCTATCATTACTTGCATTTGTTGAATATAGCCAATTAATGCTTTAATTGTACATTTTTAAACATAAAAATCTTAAAACTTAACCTTACTTGAATAAACTGTATTTTCATACTTGGTCATCATTTCCTGCCCCGTCCTTTCTGCCTTTCCTAATCAATGCCCCCCCCAAAACGCCTCCTTTTTGTTTTGAATGAGTGAAGTGTGAGAAAATAGCTTTAATTTTCCATCAAATAATTCTCACAACATTCTCTGCCACCAACTTGCTCTTTCTGCAGCAACAGCATCGTTTGTTATGGTTTAATATTCTCCATATACCTTCATTAAAGATTTCTAATTCCACTTGTGGGAAATGCCACTTCGAAGCTGCTTATTCCTGCCGTTGCCATGGTGAATCAGGTTAACTGCAATCCATTGATCAGGGCTTTCAACTGATGGTTGATCGGACGCTGTGTTTAGTTACCTGACTGATATCGGCTGTTCTAAAACTGGAAACGCTGAGTATGGCAGAGTGAGGTAGAACTACTAAGAGCAGCAGCTTTCTACTTTGGGTGGACCGGCCATTTTTTCTTTAACGGAGTCCAGAACAAAGACGCACACCGCAACCTGCCCAACTAATAAAGACGTCTGCTCCACCCACCAATCAGCGGTGCGCTCAGATCAGCACCTGGCGCTCACAGAGCGAGACCGTGGAAAACTGTCTCACCAGAGTTGCAAAATTGTACAAAATAACTTGGTTTATTATTTATTTTTATACAGTTTAGCTTGGATTTTATTTTCTGCCCAGCATAAATTTGCTGTGCGCACTGAAGCCAGATGCTGTGCGCAATTGCGCACGCGCGCAGCTTAGAGGGAACACTGCACACAAGATTATTTTCCCAAACACGTTGTCATAGCAACCGCTATGAGTTGTAAATCTACCTTAATATAAAATGTCTCTATCCATGAAACATTTTGAAGTTGATCATTAGATCTCAACCTATTTGGGGCATTTATAATTGACATTGACCACTTCATAGTGACACTTGATTAACCAGAGACTGTTAATCATTGATTATATCAAGTTTGTCAGATTGTACACATTTCTGGAAAATGAATTAATTGTTTAGCTAGTCGGCATCTAGAGCTGTTTTCTTCTGCAGCAGGGACCCACCGCGCCCCTGTGAATGCGGCACAGAGGCCATGACACCGTGGGTCCTCGCCTGCTTGGAGCAGTGCAGCGCATCCGCTCTGAGTCACATATAAAACAGTTTGATATGGGAAGACTTCTTCCTGCCGAGCAGATGGGCCTGGACTCATGTCTGCAGATATGTGGGATGGTGCCTTTAGCTGCTGTACTTGTTCATCAAAAAAGTGATCAGCTCTTTGCTAGCATGCTGAGCCCCCTGCAGTTGTTTGTTTGCTAGATTCTGGGTTTAACCGTTTACTGTAAATTCTGCGATTCTGTCTGTGTTTTCTGCCCCAATCCAAAATTTCCTGATAGCTAGCTGCATTGACCCTGGCCTTGATAAAACACAGTGGACAAACACCAGCAGCTGACATGGCACCCCAGACCATCACTGACTGTGGGTACTTGAAACTGGACTTCTGGCATTTCCTTCTCCCCAGTCTTCCTCCAGATTCTGGCACCTTGATTTCCAAATGACATGCAAAATTTGCTTTCTTCCGAAAAAAGTACTTTGGACCACTGAGCAACAGTCCAGTGCTGCTTCTCTGTAGCCCAGGTCAGGCGCCTCTGCCGCTGTTTCTGGTTCAAAAGTGGCTTGACCTGGGGAATGTGGCACCTGTAGCCCATTTCCTGCACACACCTGTGCACGGTGGCTCTGGATGTTTCTACTCCAGACTCAGTCCACTGCTTCCGCAGGTCCACCAAGGTCTGGAATTGGCCTTTCTCCACAATCTTCCTCAGGGTCCGGTCACCTCTTCTCGTTGTGCAGCGTTTTCTGCCACACTTTTTCC